>CM040125.1:116111426-116799294 GCA_022559845.1 Amorphophallus konjac | reverse complement strand
TATCATTACAAGCTCATGTTTATTTCACCCAGGTAAGAAGCACCCTCCTGGACTTGTGGCCGTAGGGTGGTCGAATCCATGCTGTGCCGATTCTTTGAAAATACAGATCTCGTACACAGCAGAACCAGATCCTTACACATATCACACAGATAAGTCGGGGAAAGTAAGATGCTTGAGAAATAAGTAGAATATAAATAAAAATCCCTTATCTAACAATAAAAAGATCATATTAATTTGTATTTGAAAGAGTCTATTTCTTTCCTTTAACTGCTATGGACTAAACTATTTGGGCTTCAGCTTATTGGGTGCTCTAGTTTTGAGTTCCCCACTTGCTCCAGGCAGTGCAAGCAATTCTTGTGGGGTCCTGTTAGGGCTACATGAGATCAATAATCAAACAGTTAAAAAAATATATAAAGAAATTAAGATCGTATGCTCTACTAAGACCTTAAATAATGGGCTGACTACTTTCGACCCATTTAGGTTATACAGTTTGTTTGGCCATCTGATCGCCCATCACATTGTATAGACATGTTGGTCTGATGGGATCCGAAATGACTTTTCCTTGCACCGCCTTTACATTGCAATCTATTGCATGGTGAAGCTCTTTTGGTTTTTCCTAATTCTAATACGTTATATACTAATCGTTTATTTCTATATTGTTGTTGTTTAATATCTACTATATGCATGTATGGGAACACAGAGACATTCCTCTATTTTGAGTATCTTTCACGCCTGGAAATTCAACAGAAATTCATAGGAGTGCCGTCGAAAAAATAAAAGATGAAGTGAAGTGGGCACCTTGGTTGCGCTTGGCCAATTCAACGGCACTCCAAGAAGAGGGGTGCATCCAGGTCAAGACTGAAGAGAAAAACTTGCACACACCTAGGTGTAGGAACTCCCGTACATTTTCATCCCATTGGTCCAATTAGAACTGATGGGATGGGAGATGCAGGCCCCCATGTGTACTAGGTGCGTGAACGTGGATGGAATTGGGGGGATGTGGGCCCCACATGTACGAAATGAATAGATGCGGATCCCACGTGCAAGCACTTGATATACGTGGGGCCCATGTCTCCCATCTCATCCGTTCTAGTTGGACCAATGGGATGGATGTGTTGGAATTGTCACGACTAAGTGTACAACAAGTATTATTCAAACTAAGACGCATCTTTCTTGGAAAATCGGGACATAATAATAATAAAAATAAAGTATATCTCCTTCGGGGCACTTTAATCATAGAAGTTATCAATTACAAAGGATAAATTGGCCCTTTAGAAGAGTGATGCATCTAAGTCAAAAGTCAAATGATGTCGTCACTAAGTGAGGCCATCACGATCACTTTATATATTTGTAGTTAATTTTTAATTTTTTTATTTTTTTAAAAAATTTAAGGTGAGATTCAAGGTCTCCTATCTTAGAGTGAGACCTATGTCACCAAAATTTTACTTTGGAAGATAAGAAAAAAATAAAAAAGAGTGTAAACAGTGACTTGAGGCCGAAGTCACTATTTACACTATCTTTTCATTTTTTTCTTGACATGGGTCTCAAGTAAAATAAGGGGCTTGGGCTTCACTTCAAAGTAGAGGACTTTAGGCCCCACTTATTTTTTTTTAAATAACTATAACCAAGGGAAGTGATCACGGTGGCATCACCTAGTGCCTATTAGATTTTATCTCATATTCAGAGAGAGAGAGAGAGAGAGAGAGCGAGAGAGAGAGAGAGAGAGAGGATGTGCTCAAATATGTGGGCCCCAATTTTTGTGAGAAAGAAAAACTAAAACCACGTGGGTTTCTATCGAGATGTAGGGAAGGGATGAGCCATGTCTTGGGAACCCATTGCGCATGTGTACATGCCTCGTCTTCCCAACATTTTTTTTGGTGAACCTGGCCTAATGGCTAGGGGAAACTTGAAAACCCCCGCAAAACTCTAGGGTCCGTTTGGTTTGAGGATAAGGCAGGGATATCCCCGGCGCAACCCCGTTTCACATTTGGTTCGGCTATTTTGGGTGGGGATAAGGAGAATTAAGGGGAATGGGGTTATCCTTGAAAACAGGTTTAGAAACAGGGATAAGTCAACCCCCATTTCTCTATCTCCAAATTTAGATAAAAATTAATTAACTTTATCTTTAATGATCATGATTAGCACTAATATTGTTAATATTGATAATCATGATCATTAAGGATAAATATTAGTGCATCCTCTTTTTCATTTAATACAATTTAGTGCTACTACCCACTTTCAAAAAAGGCTAAACATTAGTGCCAATCATGATCATTAAGGATAAAATTAATTATTTTTCTAATATTATTAATTTTATCCTTAATGATCATGATTAGCACCAATATTGTTAATATTTCTAATCATAATCATTAAGGATAAACATTAGTGTCAATCATGATCATTAAAGATAAATATATTAAATATAAATATTATTAGTGCTAATTAATTGTGCTTACGAAGATTAATATTACTAAACAATACTACCATTACTACTTAATATTATTAAAGGGATTTTTGCAAATAAACTATTGTTAAATGTGATTTTTTATAAAAAAATTACTCCTAAAAATGCATTAGCAGGCTTGCTACTCCATAAAATCATATTGTGTAAATATTCCATTTTTATTTGTAGGCATACACTTTTTTTGCTTAGAACTTGCAAAAAATCACACTTAGATGATCTTACATGACATTTATGCACTATTTGATTTTACGCAGTGGTATGTCTGCTAATGCATTTCTAAGAGTGATTTTTTTATAAATTAATATTTAACAATGATTTATTTATAAAAAATTCTTATTAAAATAAAAATAATGACTTAAATAAGGGCTTCATTTGCCCTAATCATGAATTTTAGAAAATTATTAAATAATAAACTCATTAATGATATTTTTCGATAGGTAAGTAATATATTAAATTAATCCATATAATAATATGTACCGAGCGAGGCAATGGTTAAACAACCCCAAGCTACTTGCCTAAGACTCACAATGTAAGGGAATCATGATCACACATGCCGTGGACTATGAACTATGGCACAAATACTCCTCAGTCTAGCTCAAGACTCATGACCACACAAGCCGTAGACTATGAAATGAGAGATCGCATGTAAGCAACCATGTGATAGAAAGATGAAAGCAAAGTCCAAGAGAATAATCAAAAAGAGCTCTATAGAATTCCAAGGTCGCTCCTATGAGAAATAGGAAGGATTCTTATAGCAACCCGATTAATGAGGTGTATAAATAAATAAATAAAATTTCTTTAAAAATATAAAGTTAATTCTACAAGTCATAAAAAATAACTATGAAGGAATTAAATAAAAAATTTTAAAAATAGTAAATGTAATTGGGGCTAATCCAAAAACCTAATTGGGCTTTAAAATAGAGAATAAATTCCTAAAAATCGCAATGCCCCAAATCCCTACTTCTAATTGGGTTAAATGGTCTAAAACCTAAGCAGAAGGGGCCATAAAATGAAATAAAACCATAATCTGTCAAGGGTGGGTCGTTCTCTTGTGAAACCCTAGCCTAATTAGGGTTAGATTGGGAGAGACGGTGCTAATTTTGGATGGGAATCGAAGAAACATGAGTAGAATTTCATCACTTCGAAGAGTAGAATTTCATCACTTCGAATTAAGACTCTTAGGTGGGCTAAAATCTCTAAATACGACTATAAACCCCTTCTAGCCATCGCTAATTGATCGTGAAGGATGCGCGACAAGGGATAAGGGCGTGTTTCGAGGAGAGGATTGAGGATCTGTGGGCGTTCTTTGTGTTCTTCCTCTTTTTTCTTTAATTGATCCTAAGGTAAGTTTTCTCTCGAGCTAAACTAAATTAATTTAGCTTACGTGCTTTGATATATGTCTAGATTGTTTTCATACAAGTTTCCCTCTTTTTCATCGATTATTCTTCATTAATTTGGAAGTTTTATCATGAGATATCATCGGTTTTCCCTTTTCTCGTCGTAACAAGCTTTTTGTCTGAGATTGCGTCCATCATAGAGACCACATTCTTAACGCGATCATGCGATAGACCGTGACTTGCTTTCACATTCCATATGGTGACTCTTATACAGGCTGCGTTCTGACTGTTCATGACCCGAACGTGGCACCTGAGACGATCGTGTTCTGACCCCAATTGTTCATGATTTCTAATTATTTTATACAGTATTTAAAATCTGTTAATCACGTTCTAAAAACATATTTTGCCCTTAATCATAGTGTCCAAATAAGATTGAATAGGCAATAAACTCATGTAATTGTATTGAAATCTTTAAAAGATGTGTTGTACTTTCCTATGATTAATTCCATCTTATTGTCCTTTTTCTACATCATGTCTTGACTTTTCCTCTTCCATGATCTATGTCATATTTCAGAAAAGTTAGATCTTTAACATGCCATGTTAATATTGTCATTTGTATTATGTGTTTCTAATTTCCATGATTAGCCTTTGTTGCTTGATGCTTCAATCGCGAGATCGGCATTTGATATATGACTTATTAGATTATTATTTATCTTGAAGATCAGGCCACCCCGTTGGCGCGTATTTACCGACACTGTTCCGATTTGGTTTCTCACATAGCCTTTTTCTTAGTGAAGTTAGGACTCTGCGTTTGGTATTCCTCCTGTCAGACTAAAACTTTTTGACTAAGACCTCCGTAACTCTCCTTGAGCTATAGATTCCTACATAGTGTAGACACGCTAAATTTGACATTAGCATTAGCAAATCTCATGTCGCCATGTAATGCCCCAAGTGGACTCCATCTTAGAATTGAATAAGATGAGTATTTCTATTTTTCTGGATAATTCGTGGAAATTGCGTCTCTCATTCCGGACGCTATTTGTAATTAGCGCCCTCTTCAACAGACGCTTATTCTTTGGGCAATTATCCGTTTAACGATGATTTTCAATAAATAGCGACTTCAATAGCAGACGCTAATTGTTTTTAATTTGAAGAGATTCCATATTTTTGATTAACGATAAGCGACCTCTAAAAAGGACGCAATTTAATTAACACCCGTTATGGAAGATGTCGTTTATTTTAGAAAGTCTGAATATTACTAAATTAGCTCCAAGAATTTGCGTCCGTCGTGGTGGACGCCATTTCAAATAGCGGCTGTAGTGTTTGACGCCATTTCCCATTCCATTTCTATCGGCCGAAGATCTCCTTCCCCGAGTTGACTGTTGCCATTTCTTGATCCCTGCCATTTTTCTGGAAAGGAATCCTTCCTTGTTTTAATCCCTTCCCAACGAAGGAATATCTCCCATATAAATGCCTTCTCATTTGAGCGCTCGCACGACAGAGGGAGGGAGTAGAAAAAAGGGAAAAAGAGAATTGGAGGGGGCATAGAGAGGGATATCAGAGGAGTCAGAATAACATTCGTTGGTTGTGATTTCCTCCACTTTTGCCGACTAGAAGAATGCTTCGTCCATCCCTTTCACGCCAGGAGACTCTTCCTTCTGCAACGCCGCTCGGTGGAGGGGACACCCCCCCTTTCTTCTTCCTCTCGTTCTTTCCATTTCCTTTTGTGTTTGAGCCATTTGCATGCTACTGCATTCTCACTGTAACTCGCACAGTCACCACAACGCACTCCTTCTGGCATTGCCAGATCATCACTGCGTTTCACTTATTATTTCATGCATACACATCTCCCATAACTCCTAAGGGGTTTAAACCAACACCCCCAGGTGTGTTCGGTAGCCTCTTGCATGCTTAGTCACTTATTTGAACAGATCGCTACACCATTCATTTGACTAATTTCGTACATCATTTTCTTTGTTTGCTTCTTGTTTCAGGGTAATCAAAGTTTGAAAGGAATCCTTCTAGTTGGCCGGCCAACCAAGGAGGAAGCACAGAATCCACCATCTCCCTCACAGGTATTTACACGCGATCTCCCTTTTCTTGTGTCATTTTTATTTTTTTTGAGGAGTCTCCCTCCTCTGGCGATCACGTTCATTGAGCACCACGTGCTCCATTCCATCATTTGAGCACCACGTGCTCACCTTCTCCACACTTTTATATTCCACAGCACCGTTTTTATTCACACCTTCATTTCACACAACGTCAAGTGACGGCGCTCACAGATTGGCGATCACGGTGGGACACTTGGTGTTCCTTTCTTGATTACCCTTCCCATTGGCACTCACGTGTGCCACTCCCCGTTTGCCCCACGCGGCAACCTTTTCCCCTTATTTTCTTGGTGCACCACGTGCACACCACTTTGGTTGTTGATCTGTGAAAGCCTTTGTTTTGATTAGTTGTCTGACTGATTGTGCGTTTTGTTACTGTTGAAGTATTGACGTCCTACACTGCGGACGCTCATCCCTTTTAGTGTCTTCCCTGGAAGACGCCATTTCATTTACCACATTCTATTATCTAGAATTTCCATGATCGGCGTCCTCTCTGAAAGACGTCATTTCTGTTTATATATTTAATTAAAAAAAACAAAAATCATTTTTATTCAGCGTCCGTATTGTTAGACGCTATTTATTTTAACGTCCTATCTTGCAGATGCCATTTTCCCATTCATTTGTCATCCGCTGTGACACCTCCCGATTTATTGTGTGCATCTTACACCAGTGTGCCTTGATTGGTCGCGTGCTACCCCTGTTACTGTCATACCGCCACCTTTGCTGCTCCTGTTACTGTATTGTTACTGCGATACCCATTTTCACCTACTATCTGCGCATATTGTTGCTGTGTTACCTGCCTACACTCGCTGTGAAGCTCAGACTGCTGTGTTGTTGCGGTGCTTCACCGTATTGCTGGTTTTCACCTACATATTCCTACTGTCACCATATTGATGTGTTGTGCTTTACTGTGACATTCATATTGCATTGCTGCTGATTGCCATATTGCTATTACACCTACTGCATCATAATTGCATTTGGGCCGAGGGACCTCCTCCATCTACACCATTAGGATCCACACCCCTTCTTGGACTTAGAAGTTCCCTCCATTGAGCATTCCGTCTCTTTGGATTGGAATTTCTTTGTCTAAGACCTCCGTAAGCCCTCGCATCCGTGGATTCCCTCACGAAAGCTAGGCAGGTGGTACCTTAGAGCACCTCGGAGTTTAGTTGGCCTATTGCGGTTGAGAGAGTGGAAATTTAGGCTCCCGGCGGGAAAACTCAAATTGGAATTTAGTTCTTCACTGTGTGTTGAAACCCCTTTGTCCATACACATTGAAAACATCTTTAATTGAACAAAATTCTTAAAACTTGGGCGATTAACGCATCACAACTTCTCCGTTGCATGAATTGAGCTTGTTCAGGGGTGGAGAATTCATTCAAACATTTGGTTGGGTTTGTTTGTGTTGATTTTGACTGTCTTGAATGATGCCATTTTATTGACTGTAGTCTTTGACCAATTGCAATTACTTGGTTAGACATCTTCTACACAGTCATTAGAAACATGATGCTCAGGTCAGGTAGAACCCTTGAGATGGACAACTCAGGGCAATTCCAGGAAGAGAGTGAGGTTGGTCAGTACCAACAAAACGTTGAACTTCCCCAGCAGCAGTACCAGGCTGAGGGGAGCTATGTCCCAGTTTATTACCCACCCTCTCCACGTCAACAAGTCAACTTTCAGGGAGACCATGCTCCCACTCATTACTTCACTCCCCAACTCTAGAACCCTCAAGTCTACATGGTTGACGCTAGCCAGGTGGGAGACCCCGTGTCGTCCCAAGTCCAACCCCAATCCACCTTCGGAGGAGCCGCCTCCTCCCTCAATGTCGATGATCTTATCAATGCTCCCTCGCAGCTGGACGAGGCACAATGCCAAAAGATCCAAGCTGACTTGAAGGGAAAGTCTGTCCCTTCTTCCTCTTCGAACCCCCTCCAGGCCGCGGGTGGCCACCAAGTCAATTCCCCCAAGGACCAGGCGGTCCATCAAGTGAATCAGGCTATCGTTTCTTCCCGTCCTGCAACCCCTACCCCTGTTCCGGCAGGCTATTCTTTTGCTAAACCCCAAAATCCCCCAGCTCAGTTGTTTCTGAGAAACCCTTTGTCAAATCAGTTCCCCTCCAATCTGGCCCCGGTCGAGTACAACACCGATGTCCTGTTGCAGAAGATAGCTAGTATGGAAGAACAAATCAAGAAGATGTCCATTCCAAAAGATGCTCCAGAAATTGCTGTACCAGCCTTGCCAGTATTTCATTTGCCACCGTCAGAAATGTCGACCTTCCGCTGGTACAATGGAACAGGAAACCCCTTCATTCATTTGAAGGACTTTTTATATGAAACTTCCTTCTGGAAAAACAATAAGGCATCATTGGCCTATTTGTTCAAGAGATCTTTGGATGGCCCGGCTCTCGAATGGTTCTATTCTTTGGAGCCAACCGAGGTCGGCAATTTTGATGTTGTCAAGAGAAGGTTTTTGCAGAAGTACAGGGACCGTGTGGGTCCCTCCTTGTCTGTTACTGATCTGGTTGCTGAGAAAATGAAACCAGAGGAAGAGTTCGTGCAGTTTGCTGATAGATGGAGGTCTATGGCCGAAAAGCTGAAAGATACACTCTTGGAGACGGAACAAGTAAAAATGATAGTATCCAATGCTACTCCCCAGTTCCGTCATATCTTGGCCATGAACAAGTTGAATACTATGGAGGAACTATATGAGAGGGCGAGGTATATTCAAACTCAGATGAAAGACTCACCCATTCTCTCCAGGTTTGACCAGAAACCGAGAGTGCCGAGGAAGAACAATATGATGAACAATAGTGATGCCACTACCGAGGGTGTAGTTGTGAACGAGCAGGTAAGTGCGGTCGGCCACCCATGCAACCCCGCAACCCTACCAATCAAAGGCCGCCACAACAATTCCAACAACTCTCCTTTGCCAACCAAGCACCGCACCAACAATCCTTCCGGCCTCAGCTTCCTCCACAAAACCAAATGATGCAACCGAACCCTCTAGCTCCTCAGCAGTACCACAATGTGCCTCCACCGGCCAACTATGACCCTCAACAACCTAGAAGACCAGTAGGCCCGAAAAGAGCCCAGTACCCTCCATTACCTGAAAGCCTCCCTGATATCTTCAATGCCCTCATGGCCGCCAATTTGCTCATTCTGCCAAAAGAAAGGACGACGTGGTCACCAAATGTGGATACCTCTCGGTACTGTGTCTTCCATCGACAGCCAGGGCACAACATAGACCATTGTTTCCATTTCAAGGACTACATTTATGATTTGAATGATCAGGGAGGCATCGACTGGGATGAAATGAGAAAGTTTGTCACGGCCATGAAGGCAAGGAGGCCACCACGTCAACAAGCTCCACAGCAAGGTCAGTAGCAGCCAGTACAGCAAGTTCAGCAGCAACAAGTTCAAGCAGCACAACCGGAGATGGGAATCGTCCAAAACCCTCTGCCGGAGCACCAGAATCAGCAGGTCAACCCTGTCACCACCTTCCATGAGGTGGAGAGAGGTCAGGGGTGGCACTTAGAAAGCGCCTCCGTCTCTTCCATTAACCAATAGAACGCCAACCAGTTTCCCTGTTTGATCAGAACCAGTCAACCCCCTCCAGTTTAACAGAATTCTAGACCTTTAATCCGAACAGTTAACCAAACTCCTTCCTATTCCAGTCCTCCCTCACAAAGGCCTCTACTTATTCATCCTCTTCCTTCCACACCCGCTCCACAAGCCCCGCCTACTTCCGCCCCTTTGCCTTCCAGGCCACTCCTTCTCCGCACTTCCCCATTGTCACCATTCACGCAAAACTCCGACATCCCAAGGCCATTGTTAATCCGATCTCCAGTAAATTCTCATCCACTTCCTGTAGATTCCTTTAAAATCCACTTAAAGAAAAATTAAGAATATGAATAAATAAGCATGAAATAGCACGAGGTGCTAAGGGGAATTTGTGATCGCCAGAGACGCGAACGCCTCAAAAGTATAAGAATAATAAATAGGGAGGGATCGCGATATAAATACCTTAAAAGCGCGGGTGATTGTGAGTGCTTCCTTTCTCTTCTAGATCGGCCGGCCGATGAAGAGAGTTCTTGCTTTTATTACCCTTGCAAAAAAAGACAGACACCAATAAAAGATTGAATTAGAAATATGGTGAGTGTAGCATCAAATCCTAAATAAAAATATGAGCATGAAAATATGGTGAAGAACACACCTTAAGGGTGGTTGCCCTTAAACCCCTATGCAAAGAGGGTGGGAAAATATATGATGAATGCTATGGGTAAAATAAGGAGATGTGCAAGAGTGCATTGTGGGTGACTTTCTCAACACGGTTGAACAATAAAGAAACTCAATAGGAGATGGACATGTATGCATATGAACGATGCAATAAACAAAAGAAAATAAAAATAAAGAGGAGGAGCCTGTGCGTTGGCTTTGATGTTCAAGGGGGAGGAAGCCTTCAAAAGATGAAGCTTGATGCAACGTGCAGCTTCTCCTTCAGCCAAACGATAGAAGCAACAACCTGCAAAAAAAAAAAAAATAGAAGAAGAAGAAAAGCGGAGGGGGAGAATCCCACCGATTAACAGAGCCAATGGCTCTGTTAAATAGAATTGGATGAAGAGATAAGAAGGCAAGAGTCCTACGGAGGGAAAGGATAAGAATGGGTAAGAGCCCCAATCAAGGCAGGAGTCTAACGAAGTAAGAACTCTCTGGGGAAAGGGCTGCGAAGCCAGAAGATGAAACACGCCCTTGGTCAGGGCGTCAATTCAAGAATTGACGACCTGTCATAAGGCGTTAATTTCAAACACGCCCTGGGTCAGGGCGTTTCTTCCTGGATAATTTTTAGAAATAAATATTTCTTTTATTTAGAAATTGTTAAAGACGCCTCAGGGAGAGGCGTGAATTGAAAAAAACGCCCCAGGTCAGGGCGTGATTAAACATTTTTCAAACATTTATTCTTTTTCAAAAATTACATAATTCTAAGAATTGACGCCCTCATCTCAGGACGTCCTTTCATCAAGAAACGCCCCAGGTCAGGTCGTGTTTTAAAAACACTCCCCTGATGAGGGCGTGAATTCAGAAAATAGAGATAAATGTCCAGAGAATGCAGAAAAATAGGAAAAAGGAGGAAATGAGGGAAAAATAGGAGAAATTCAAGAAAATGGGAAAAACCACTCAAACAAGCTAATTTGAGGGTCAAATGGGGTATTACAAGGCAATATGAGAAATACTCAAAGTAATGTCAATTTTAGCGTGTCTACAGCTGCCCCGCCTTGGCGTCTGCTTTGCAAGGGAGCGTAGCAAACTGAAAAGTAGATGCTAAGGTGTGATGAGACACGCAATCAACATCACTTGATGAGAATCAAATCAAAAGCTCGAGATGAAGCAAATATCGGGAAATCCAATGAAATCAACAATGTTTGGATAAAAGGGGAGAGGTGCACGCGGTGCACGAAAGAGATAAAATAAATGATCAACTTCCAGCGCGGTGGAAGTACCTCAGGTCACAAACCTGCAAGGTTTCACCATTGGGGAGCGGTTACCAGCCAGTGGACGTGCTGCAGCCAAGGTGGATCAAAGGAAAGGAGATAAAATAAGATGATAAAAATCCAAACAAGGAGCTTTCGAGAAAATCACCCAAAACAGCGACAAAACGAACTGAGGATCCAATCCGGCAATGAAAATCTCATATCGAGAAAGATTAAGATCAATTCAACTCTCAACATCAGCTTATCAGAATGATTTTGCAATGTTAATTCAAAGTCCTACATGAATGCATGCTGGGCTAAAGGGAAAATAACAAATGAACATATAATATAATCAAGGATAATATTGTTAAACTGCCCAGACTGGGTCAAGAAACCAATTCTGCGAGCTGATACTAAGCCGAAGCCCGTTTATCCACGCACCAACTCGTAAAAAAGGGAACCATCGTCCCCAGTCTCGGACGGCTCAATGGCCTATCCGTATGACTGAGATGCCTCTGGAATCGTCATCGTTTTTGATGAAGGGGAACTCAAATTCTAGATTTACCAAAGCCACAAGGTCCTTGATATAATCTAGTAACATATGTAACATATAGTAAAATGCATACAGGGAGATGGTGATATCAATGAGCATGGGAACTGAGAAATGAGCTGCAAGCACCGTGGGGCTTTGAGTGATGATGCCCTGCCGGCGGGACCAAGAGCTTCTTATCCTGCGCTCAAAATTTCATTAGCCAAGATATAACAAGCAATGAATAAATAATAGCATGCATAGCATGAATCAAAGCAACCAATCATAGCATATATCATGAACAACATAAGTCAGATCATGGCATAGCAAAGCATCATTATTTGTTTGTTTGTCATGAGGATGACAATCTGGCTAATCAAGTTTTGGAGTTAAATAATCAAGATCTGATAATGCCCATCGGCGGAATAATCAGATGAAACGAGCAGGAGTTGATTGAGAGATTTGGAGATGAATAATTAGAATGATAATCAGGAGATATAACCAAAATGATATAAGGAGGTGATAACCAAAAATGCCCAGGGTGGCATGTCATGAGAATATTGGGAAGAATAAATTGATAGCAATGAGTGGAGATAGGACTCATCCCGTGCTTTTGGTCTCTGCAAAGCTGTTCCTGCAAAACACCATCAGAAAATACAATGTAATTTTTTGGATTTTGGAAATATGCAAATTTTTATGAGTTTTGGAATATGCAAATTTTTATGAGTTTTGAAAATATTTGAATTTGTATGGAGATTTTTGGAAAATATTTTGAATTTTTGTTGGGATTTTGATCGGGAAATATTCAATTTTTTTGATTTTGGTTTAGACATTGTTAATGCAGCATCAAAGGGTTATTTTGAACCACTGGCTAGGGGTCCTTGTTCCTTCCCTTTTCGCTAAAACTGTCCAAAGCTGGACGTGTATTGAAGGGTGGCGCCCTATAACCGACCGCCTTTGATCAACGGTGCCCCTACCAAGGCCATACCCGAGAAACATTCGATCTTGGAGGGAGAAGAGAAGAACAATTGTGACAAGCTTTGTGCAGGATGTGAGATATCGGGACTTGAATTCCTTCCAAGGTGTTCCCTCAAAGAGGTAGTCTGTTGTGCCGGGACTTTATGCCCTTTGATTTTTAGACCCTTGACATGCATACGACCAGGGTTTTCCCTGCGGGGACTTTGCCACTCTTGTCATGCCATAATTCATACTTTTGCTTTTATCAAAATTCTGACTTGATTTTCATAATAGCCCTTTTGGCTAGATGTATATCATGAAAACTCATATGAAAACTCATATTGATGTTGATTTTGGGTCAAGACTGCCCCTATTTGAGACTCCTCTCGTATTGGGGATTACCTAGGTTGGTCATCTCATCCGTCAACCTCTTGCCCCTGCATGTGGCCGAATAAAGAAGAGAAAAGACTTTCAGATATTCTCATGGCATGGCCAAGATAGCAACGGTGTTTTTATCAAAGGAGCCAGCTAAGGACGCCGTGAAGTGTGTGCGGTGCCCAACTAAGGGTTGCTCTTAACAAGTGGGGAGAGAATGTTGAATTCCCAGCGCGGGTTTTTATTAACCAGAGGTGCTGCAAAAAAACAAGCCTAAAGGACTCTTTTGAGAATGATTTCAATTAAACAAAAGCTTAAGATAAAGGTTTAAAACACCACTCTTAATCTCGTTAAGAAGCACTTGATTTTGAAAATCATGCGTGAAGTAATGAGAAAATGATATCATTAAAATGCATACTTACGCCAATATGTTACCTTGCAACCTTTGTAGAAGCAGCTGTCAGAGGCGAGGTTGATCATCATGGGATTTGTCCTCTTTGGGAGTCAAAAGGATTGGAAGCAAAGGATTTTGGGAGTGGCTTAACAAGAATGAGTGGTGCTCAAACCAGACTCAGACGAATAAGGAGAAAAGGGAAGAGAGGCGAGGGCTAGAACTCCCTCACTAAGGCGCGGAGACCCTGATCACATGGAACAGTCTACAGAAGAAGTGAAGAATTAGAAGGATGAGTGAGGACTAAAGCCTCGAAAGCAGTGAGAGAATGGGCAGATGCCCAAGGCAGTGGATGTGGAAGAAGTTGGGTCAGACCCAGAATTAGGAGGAATCAGAAGAAGAAATTGGTAGATGGAAGGAGGCGGATCTGGAGGGTCCGGAGGTGGTGGAGGAGAATCATGAGCAGAAGAAGAATCTGGAGGCTCCGGAGGGATAACAAAAGAAGGGACGCGATGCCCTGAGACGAAATAGGGAAAAAGATGATGGAAAAGGAAGAAAAAAAATGAAGGATGTGATGTTCAGGAAGATTAGAAAGATGAATCGGAAGAAAGATGGAGGGTCCGGAGGGAGAAAATGCCGAGGGACGCGATGCCCAGGGAGGAGAGAAAAATCCGGAGGTTCCGGAGGAATGAAATCAGGAAGGAGAAGGTGGAAAGGGGCGTCGTGCCCGAGGGAAAAGTCCGGAGGTTCCGGAGGAAGCAAATAAAGAAGGTGGAGAGGGGCGTCGTGCCCAAAGGGAAAGTCCGGAGGTTCCGGAGAAGGAAAATGAAAAAGGTGGAGAGGGGCGTCGTGCCCAAAGGGAAAATCCGGAGGTTCCGGAGGAATAGAATCAGAAAGGGCGCGATGCCTAAAGAGGAGGAATAAGACTCCTGGAGGTTCCAGGGAAATAGCAGGAAAGGGGACGCGATGCCCCAAGGAGAGTGGACAAAAAGATGAATATGAATAAGATGGGAAATGCGGAATATCCTGCGGTACCGGAAGGCGGGGAAGATACGGGTTTAGAAACCCGTGAAGCAGGAGGTGCAAATGCATGCAATGGGATGGATGCGATGAATGCAATGAATGCGCGAATGCAATGGGATGCAAAGAATATGGAGAATATGAAGGGCGAGAGGACGAGGTCCTCCTCCTAACCCTGGGAATGGCCCATGGAAAAGATGTGATAGACAAGAAGGTGGATGAAATAGCGGAAGGCCGTTCGGCACCAAGATAACTGCCCCTCCACGGCAGTGAAAGAATACAGCCAATTGGCCCAATAAAAGGAGTTTCAATAAGTGGCAACCCCCTTTGAAGGCAAAGATCAACAATGTGAGGGAGTTGGAGAGTTGGAACGGGAAGCATCGTGTTGCCCATTGAATGTGGTATATATGGAAAGTTGAGCAAAATGGGCATTCGCCCCTTGTAAGGAATAATGAATTCGGAATTCGGAAATTGGAACAAGGGGTGCCCTGCCCGGCCCTTACACAGCATCAATGCTCGGCATGGCGGCGACTTGGCTTCTTCGACCGTGCTTGGCACAATAACCCGGATTGTCATCCGGCAAATGAATTCTTGAATCTTGAATGGCACGGCCAAATCCTTGCTGCCCGGCTCTTGATTATCTTTGGCACCTGTGCTTGCAGAAGGCCCCCCATTCCGAGTAGTAAGGGGAGGTGAAGCGGAGGCGGAAGGCTCCATGAATGGTGGAGGCATGATGGAAAGTGTAGGCAAATGGGTGAGCGTAAGCGGAGGTTCAAACACGTCGAGTTTCTCCCTTTGCTCGGAAGCAGTTGGGATTGGCTCGGGTGCAAAAAAGGGGCGGATCCTGCTCAGGATTAGCCACGGGTAAGGGTAAAGGGTTAAATGGTGGAATAGGCAAAGTGGGTTTTAAAGGGATAATGGAAGGCCGAGGTGGCGGTAATGGGAGGTTAATTGGGGAAGGTTCAATGGTGGGTTCGATGGAGGCTAATGGTGTGGAGGTAGATGGCTTAACGGGTGGAGGTTTAATAGTGGAAGGCTTGGGGGAGGCCAGTGTTGCCGAGGTTAATGGTGTAACTGGAGGAGGTGTAATGTATGCGGTGTCAAGGATAGGAGGAGACTTACAATGTGCCGGTGTGGGTGATTGAAGTATCGACCCATCATCGTAACACCAATTAGTCTCATAAATAGGGGTTGGATCAGGGATGGTTTCATCCTGAGCAGGAGGTTCATCAAATGACAGTGGAGGGAGCGGGAAATTAAGAAAACTCGGAAGGGGTGCCTGCGGAGCTTCATCATCATCGTACACTGCCTTGGATTCTTCAATTGCCGGCTCTTGATTGCTTGAAATACCGAAGTCATAATCATTTCTCCTGTCTTTCCATTCTCTCTCCATCTTTGTAATCTCGTCCAAAGCGGCATGGAGAGGATTGACTGGAGTAGGAGGGGCCGTGACCCTCTTTATTTGTCCCTCCATCAAAGTAATCTTATCAAGCAGAGACTGTTGGAGGGGTGTGACTTGAACAACCGAGGGTTGGCAGGGCCTTGAAGGAGGAGGGGCCGCATAAAAAGGCCGTGGAGGGGAGTTGACGGGATGACCCGTAAAAGAACCCGGACGGGCCGGTTTGCAAAGAGTAAATGGGCCTCGGGGCCGTGATGGAGAGGGAATAGAAGGAGGCGGGTGATGGGCCACCCGAGTAGAATGAACAGGAGGAGATGGGTAATGGGCTACCCGATCAGGATTGGAAGGAGGGGGTGGGTGATGGGCCACCCGTGTAGAATTGGAGGGAGATGCATGAGATGTACCCTCAACGGCGGCCTTAAGGGCTCGGATCTGTTGAGAAGTAAGATGATCTAATGCATGCAAAATCTGGGAGACCTTCTCATCATTGGGACGACAGGGCTTAATGGGAATAGTGGCTCGAAATTGAGTTGAAGGACCATTGGATTGGACATTGCCCAAGGGTCGGGCAACACCACAAGAGTGAGGACGTGGTCCTTTGAAAGTATGGTGAGAATTTTGAACATGTTGAAAGTGAGGATTATAAGAAGTGCTAGGTTGTGCATCCTCATGAATTGAATTAAACATGTTATTTTGTTTATCAAAGTAAGCCATTATGCAAGCAATTTAGTGTGCAAACAATTTGCAAAGAAACACACAAGTTGTGATGGCTACCTTGATTTCTTATGTTTGAATCTTGGTGAATTAATGATTTTATGCAAATTGATATGATTCATACAAGGGGAGGAACCTAGTTTCAAATATGATTTAACTCCAATGCCAACTAGGAACACTCTCTCACCACGTTTAGGCCAACTAATTCGGGACTTCAAAAGGGTACAACCTGCCCGGCGTCCGTGAGGGAATCCACGGGTGCGGGGACTTACGGAGGCTTGGAAAAGGGATTTCCAGTCCAAAGAGACGGAATGCTCAATGGAGGGTCGTCCCGATTCCAAGAGGGTGTGTGGATCCTAATGAAGAGGAGGGGGCTCTCAAACCAATGCAAAGAATGAATGCAACAGGGGAAATCAAGCCAACCACAATAATATGATCAATCAACATGAAATAGCATGAAAACTCACCCACGGGAAGGGTTCTGGAAACCCATAGTAAAAACACGCCCTGGAAGAGGGCGCTACTAACAAAAGACACGACAGTGTGACTGTCGTGACTCAAAGCGAGGTGCCAGGGGCAGTAAAAACACGCCTTAGGGTGAGGCGCTATAAGGGGAAAGGACGCCCTTGAGCGAGGGCGTCAAATCAAAAGAAACGCCTTGCTGAGGGGCGCTAATCAACAAAGAACCGCCCTGGCGTGAGGCGTTACCAAATAAAAGACGCCCTGGAGAGGGGCGTGAATTCACAAACAAGTAGGGTAATCACCAGAACATAATCAATCAATGAATATGAGCATGGCATGAATCATGATGAAAAATCACGCGAGGAAGGGTTCTGCAAACCCACAGTAAAAGACGCCCTGAAAGGGGGCGCTATCCAGAAAAGAAACGACAGTGTTACTGTCGTGAATCACTGTGTGGGCCCACACAAGCAAGGTAAAAACACGCCCTGGTATGGGGCGCTACAAATCAAACGGACGCCTCTGGTCGAGGGCGTCAACTCTCAGGGGTACACACGGCCGAATGAATAAAACGCCTTAGTGTGAGGCGTTACAATATAAAAAGGCGCCCTGGAGAAGGGCGTGAATTCACAGACAGCAATATAAAGTAGGAAAACCCAGAAATATGCTGGAAAACGCCCTGTCAGAGGGCGTAAAATATGAAGAAGACGCCCTTGGTTAGGGCGTTAAATCAAGAAAACGCCTCTTCCAGAGGCGTGAATTCACTTTCTCCAGAAAAACTTCACGGCCAGTAGTATTAACACTCAATCACACAATCATGGCAATCAATAGAATAAGCATGCTCATCAAGAATTTTAAATAAGTGGAAATTTTAAAGAAAAATCAACAAACTGACCAATCACTTAGGGGAGGGTGTAAAACCAATGGAGGGTGCCCGAGGGGCACAAAAAGGGAGACGCACCGAGGGTGCAATAGGGGAGACGGCACACGCGGGTGCCTAAGGGGAAAGGGGTAATAAACAAAGAACACAAAGAGTCCCACTGTGATCGCCAATTTGTAGATTCCTTTAAAATCCACTTAAAGAAAAATTAAGAATATGAATAAATAAGCATGAAATAGCACGAGGTGCTAAGGGGAATTTGTGATCGCCAGAGACGCGAATGCCTCAAAAGTATAAGAATAATAAATAGGGAGGGATCGCGATATAAATACCTTAAAAGCGCGGGTGATTGTGAGTGCTTCCTTTCTCTTCTAGATCGGCCGGCCGATGAAGAGAGTTCTTGCTTTTATTACCCTTGCAAAAAAAGACAGACACCAATAAAAGATTGAATTAGAAATATGGTGAGTGTAGCATCAAATCCTAAATAAAAATATGAGCATGAAAATATGGTGAAGAACACACCTTAAGGGTGGTTGCCCTTAAACCCCTATGCAAAGAGGGTGGGAAAATATATGATGAATGCTATGGGTAAAATAAGGAGATGTGCAAGAGTGCATTGTGGGTGACTTTCTCAACACGGTTGAACAATAAAGAAACTCAATAGGAGATGGACATGTATGCATATGAACGATGCAATAAATAAAAGAAAATAAAAATAAAGAGGAGGAGCCTGTGCGTTGGCTTTGATGTTCAAGGGGGAGGAAGCCTTCAAAAGATGAAGCTTGCTGCAACGTGCAGCTTCTCCTTCAGCCAAACGATAGAAGCAACAACCTGCAAAAAAAAAAAACAGAAGAAGAAGAAAAGCGGAGGGGGAGAATCCCACCGATTAACAGAGCCAATGGCTCTGTTAAATAGAATTGGATGAAGAGATAAGAAGGCAAGAGTCCTACGGAGGGAAAGGATAAGAATGGGCAAGAGCCCCAATCAAGGCAGAAGTCTAACGAAGCAAGGACTCTCTGGGGAAAGGGCTGCGAAGCCAGAAGATGAAACACGCCCTTGGTCAGGGCGTCAATTCAAGAATTGACGACCTGTCATAGGGCGTTAATTTAAAACACGCCCTGGGTCAGGGCGTTTCTTCCTGGATAATTTTTAGAAATAAACATTTCTTTTATTTAGAAATTGTTAAAGACGCCTCAGGGAGAGGCGTGAATTGAAAAAAATGCCCCAGGTCAGGGCGTGATTAAACATTTTTCAAACATGTATTCTTTTTCAAAAATTGCATAATTCCAAGAATTGACGCCCTCATCTCAGGGCGTCTTTTCATCAAGAAATGCCCCAGGTCAGGTCTTGTTTTAAAAACACGCCCCTGATGAGGGCGTGAATTCAAAAAATAGAGATAAATGCCCAGAGAATCCAGAAAAATAGGAAAAAGGAGGAAATGAGGGAAAAATAGGAGAAATTCAAGAAAATGGGAAAAACCACTCAAACAAGCTAATTTGAGGGTCAAATGGGGCATTACAAGGCAATATGAGAAATACTCAAAGTAATGTCAATTTTAGCGTGTCTACAGCTGTCCCGCCTTGGCGTCTGCTTTGCAAGGGAGCGTAGCAAACTGAAAAGTAGATGCCAAGGTGTGATGAGACACGCAATCAACATCACTTGATGAGAATCAAATCAAAAACTCGAGATGAAGCAAATCTCGGGAAATCCAACGAAATCAATAATGTTTGGATAAAAGGGGAGAGGTGCACGCGGTGCACGAAGGAGATAAAATAAATGATCAACTTCCAGCGTGGTGGAAGTACCTCAGGTCACAAACCTGCAAGGTTTCACCATTGGGGAGCGGTTACCAGCCAGTGGACGTGCTGCAGCCAAGGTGGATCAAAGGAAAGGAGATAAAATAAGATGATAAAAATCCAAACAAGGAGCTTTCGAGAAAATCACCCAAAACAGCGACAAAACGAACTGAGGATCCAATCCGGCAATGAAAATCTCATATCGAGAAAGATTAAGATCAATTCAACTCTCAACATCAGCTTATTAGAATGATTTTTCAATGTTAATTCAAAGTCCTACATGAATGCATGCTGGGCTAAAGGGAAAATAACAAATGAACATATAATATAATCAAGGATAATATTGTTAAACTGCCCAGACTGGGTCAAGAAACTAATTCTGCGAGCTGATACTAAGCCGAAGCCCGTTTATCCACGCACCAACTCGTAAAAAAGGGAACCATCGTCCCCAGTCTCGGACGGCTCAACGGCCTATCCGTATGACTGAGATGCCTCTGGAATCGTCATCGTTTTTGATGAAGGGGAACTCAAATTCTAGATTTACCAAAGCCACAAGGTCCTTGATATAATCTAGTAACATATGTAACATATAGTAAAATGCATACAGGGAGATGGTGATATCAATGAGCATGGGAACTGAGAAATGAGCTGCAAGCACCGTGGGACTTTGAGTGATGATGCCCTGCCGGCGGGACCAAGAGCTTCTTATCCTGCGCTCAAAATTTCATTAGCCAAGATATAACAAGCAATGAATAAATCATAGCATGCATAGCATGAATCAAAGCAACCAATCATAGCATATATCATGAACAACATAAGTCAGATCATGGCATAGCAAAGCATCATTATTTGTTTGTTTGTCATGAGGATGATAATCTGGCTAATCAAGTTTTGGAGTTAAATAATCAAGATCTGATAATGCCCATCGGCGGAATAATCAGATGAAACGAACAGGAGTTGATTGAGAGATTTGGAGATGAATAATTAGAATGATAATCAGGAGATATAACCAAAATGATATAAGGAGGTGATAACCAAAAATGCCCAGGGTGGCATGTCATGAGAATATTGGGAAGAATAAATTGATAGCAATGAGTGGAGATAGGACTCATCCCGTGCTTTTGGTCTCTGCAAAGCTGTTCCTGCAAAACACCATCAGAAAATACAATGCAAATTTTTGGATTTTAGAAATATGCAAATTTTTATGAGTTTTGGAATATGCAAATTTTTATGAGTTTTGAAAATATTTGAATTTTTATGGAGATTTTTGGAAACTATTTTGAATTTTTGTTGGGATTTTGATCGGGAAATATTCAAATTTTTTGATTTTGGTTTAGACATTGTTAATGCAGCATCAAAGGGTTATTTTGAACCACTGGCTAGGGGTCCTTGTTCCTTCCCTTTTCGCTAAAACTGCCCAAAGCTGGACGTGCATTGAAGGGTGGCGCCCTATAACTGACCGCCTTTGATCAACGGTGCCCCTACCAAGGCCATACCCGAGAAACATTCGGTCTTGGAGGGAGAAGAGAAGAATAATTGTGACAAGCTTTGTGCAGGATGTGAGATATCGGGACTTGAATTCGTTCCAAGGTGTTCCCTCAAAGAGGTAGTCTGTTGTGCCGGGGTTTTATGCCCTTTGATTTTTAGACCCTTGACATGCATACGACCAGGGTTTTCCCTGCGGGGACTTTGCCACTCTTGTCATGCCATAATTCATACTTTTGCTTTTATCGAAATTCTGACTTGATTTTCATAATAGCCCTTTTGGCTAGATGTATATCATGAAAACTCATATGAAAACTCATATTGATGTTGATTTTGGGTCAAGACTGCCCCTATTTGAGACTCCTCTCGTATTGGGGATTACCTAGGTTGGTCATCTCATCCGTCAACCTCTTGCCCCTGCATGTGGCCGAATAAAGAAGAGAAAAGACTTTCAGATATTCTCATGGCATGGCCAAGATAGCAACGGTGTTTTTATCAAAGGAGCCAGCTAAGGACGCCGTGAAGTGTGTGCGGTGCCCAACTAAGGGTTGCTCTTAACAAGCGGGGAGAGAATGTTGAATTCCCAGCGCGGGTTTTTATTAACCAGAGGTGCTGCAAAAAAACAAGCCTAAAGGACTCTTTTGAGAATGATTTCAATTAAACAAAAGCTTAAGATAAAGGTTTAAAACACCACTCTTAATCTCGTTAAGAAGCACTTGATTTTGAAAATCATGCGTGAAGTAATGAGAAAATGATATCATTAAAATGCATACTTACGCCAATATGTTACCTTGCAACCTTTGTAGAAGCAGCTGTCAGAGGCGAGGTTGATCATCATGAGATTTGTCCTCTTTGGGAGTCAAAAGGATTGGAAGCAAAGGATTTTGGGAGTGGCTTAACAAGAATGAGTGGTGCTCAAACCAGACTCAGACGAATAAGGAGAAAAGGGAAGAGAGGCGAGGGCTAGAACTCCCTCACTAAGGCGCGGAGACCCTGATCACATGGAACAGTCTACAGAAGAAGTGAAGAATTAGAAGGATGAGTGAGGACTAAAGCCTCGAAAGCAGTGAGAGAATGGGCAGATGCCCAAGGCAGTGGATGTGGAAGAAGTTGGGTCAGACCCAGAATTAGGAGGAATCAGAAGAAGAAATTGATAGATGGAAGGAGGCGGATGTGGAGGGTCCGGAGGTGGTGGAGGAGAATCATGAGCAGAAGAAGAATCTAGAGGCTCCGGAGGGATAACAAAAGAAGGGACGCGATGCCCTGAGACGAAATAGGGAAAAAGATGATGGAAAAGGAAGAAAAAAAATGAAGGATGTGATGTTCAGGAAGATTAGAAAGATGAATCGGAAGAAAGATGGAGGGTCCGGAGGTTCCGGAGGGAGAAAATGCCGAGGGACGCGATGCCCAGGGAGGAGAGAAAAATCCGGAGGTTCCGGAGGAATGAAATCAGGAAGGAGAAGGTGGAAAGGGGCGTCGTGCCCGAGGGAAAAGTCGGAGGTTCCGGAGGAAGCAAATAAAGAAGGTGGAGAGGGGCGTCGTGCCCAAAGGGAAAGTCCGGAGGTTCCGGAGGAGGAAAATGAAAAAGGTGGAGAGGGGCGTCATGCCCAAAGGGAAAATCTGGAGGTTCCGGAGGAATAGAATCAGAAAGGGCGCGATGCCTAAAGAGGAGGAATAAGACTCCTGGAGGTTCCAGGGAAATAGCAGGAAAGGGGACGCGATGCCCCAAGGAGAGTGGACAAAAAGATGAATATGAATAAGATGGAAATGCGGAATATCCGGCGGTACCGGAAGGCGGGGAAGATACGGGTTTGGAAACCCGTGAAGCAGGAGGTGCAAATGCATGCAATGGGATGGATGCGATGAATGCAATGAATGCGCGAATGCAATGGGATGCAAAGAATATGGAGAATATGAAGGGCGAGAGGACGAGGTCCTCCTCCTAACCCTGGGAATGGCCCATGGAAAAGATGTGATAGACAAGAAGGTGGATGAAATAGCGGAAGGCCTTTCGGCACCAAGATAACTGCCCCTCCACGGCAGTGAAAGAATACAGCCAATTGGCCCAATAAAAGGAGTTTCAATAAGTGGCAACCCCCTTTGAAGGCAAAGATCAACAATGTGAGGGAGTTGGAGAGTTGGAACGGGAAGCATCGTGTTGCCCATTGAATGTGGTATATATGGAAAGTTGAGCAAAATGGGCATTCGCCCCTTGTAAGGAATAATGAATTCGGAATTCGGAAATTGGAACAAGGGGTGCCCTGCCCGGCCCTTACACAGCATCAATGCTCGGCATGGCGGCGACTTGGCTTCTTCGACCGTGCTTGGCACAATAACCCGGATTGTCATCCGATAAATGAATTCTTGAATCTTGAATGGCACGGCCAAATCCTTGCTGCCCGGTGTGGACGCACTTTTCGTTCGCTCGCTATCTTTGGGCGATCGCTGGTTTATTGGGTGCGTGGGCGTGCCACTCACCGAGGTGACGATTTATTCGGGCTCCGAAGAGCCCATGGTGCGCTCGATCTGACTCCGTCAGACGGTTGTGTGGTTCGTGTCGGGACCGAATCCCGTCGCGCCATGAAGGTCACGACGTCATTTACATCCCCCATACGAGGGAATACCCTTGATTAATTGCCGAAATTAGGGGCCCCGCGGCCGAAAAGAATAACACTAATTGTGCAGAAGAGGTTGGAAATAGATCACGCTGAGGGTTGTATTGGGGTCATATACTGTCGGCCGTGTCGGTCACTCGGGGACCTTTTCGTATTCGGACGCAAGTCCGTGGCAGAGTCACAGTAAGAAAACCGAGGTAGTTCCCTTCAAATGTCTGCCGAGCATGCGGCAATTTTAATGAGGATTCGGAAGATATCCGGAACGAGAAAACAAATCCGGTCCGATTAGGATGTCGGC
Organism: Amorphophallus konjac; assembly: GCA_022559845.1. NCBI lineage: Eukaryota > Viridiplantae > Streptophyta > Magnoliopsida > Alismatales > Araceae > Amorphophallus > Amorphophallus konjac. The sequence continues at coordinate 116,775,000 of CM040125.1, read as the reverse complement.
CCAAGATTAGATCAAAGCCTGGTCATATCGGGGTGATTCCCGAGACTCGGGCTCGACCTGAAAGGGCGGCGTCGTTGTTCCTTTTGCCCCGGGTCACGGGGAGAGAGGGGGCTACAGTGTGGATGTTAGCGTCTTTTATATGGGGCTTCCTTAGTTATATCTTCTGGGATTTCTGATTCGATGTTTACTGTTTGTTCGTGCCTTTGATCGGGATGATTTCTCTTCCTTTATTCATGATTATTCTTATTCTTATTATTTAATTATTATTACCCCTCCCACCTCTTTTATCGTGATTAATATTGGGCACTCAGAGTCCTTTAATTAGCGTAATTTTTACTGATTTATTTGCTATTGTTAATGCCCTTGCCGTGATGTGTATATATATGCATGCATGTAGTGTGCCGGCGAAGGAAACAAGGTGTACCGCTGGAGGCTTGGGGTGTGCCGCTAAGGGCTAAAAAGGGCGTACCGCTGAAGGCCAAAGGGCGTACCGCTGGGGCCTAAAAAAGGGCGTACCGCTGGAGAGTGTGCCGGTGAAGGAGGGGGGGGTGGTATAAAGTCTGTACGTTCCCCAATCTCGAAGTCTACACGTTGGCTACTCAAAGTCTATACATTGAATAGCTCAAAGTCTACACGTCGGGGCGTAAAGTCTGTACAGTGCTCAAGTCTATACACTGGCCAAGTCTGTACATTGGTTGGCTCAAGTCTATACAGCGGCTGAGGGTGTACCGGCGAAGGGAAGGAGTGTACCGCTGAAGGGTTGAAAGGGGCGTACCGCTGAAGGTCAATGAGGGTGTGCCGCTGAAGGCCGAGGGGGCGTACCGCTGAAGGTCAATGAGGGTGTACCGCTGAAGGCCAAGGGGGCATACCGCTGAGGGTCAATGGGGCGTGAGGGTGGAGGCTCAATCAGTTTTCAACTATTTGTTTTAAGGCTTTTCTTTTCTTCTTTTCTTAACTTTCGTGTAGTTTATACAAAGTTCCTCCCGTTCTTGTTCTCTTGGTTCGGTTCGGTCTCTTTTCTTGCGGGTCGGGTTCTCGGGCGGCCAGGTGGTTAATTAGCTTAGTTCAGTTCTCGTCGGGGTGCCGTCAGTAATTTGATGAGTTGGAAGGTTTCATTAGTTATTCTGCTCGTTTGTTGCCTCCTTTTACCTCTTTTAATTGTTTATTAATATCTCACAAAAAATTCGGCAGCATCTCCCCTTGACCCGGGATGTAAGGGAGATAAAGGGAGCGCGCCCACATGGAGTGGCGGACCCGACAACTGGAGGTGGGCCCCCGGGGGAGCAACACCTTTATAGAACCTCGAAAAACGTGAAGGAAGGGGCTCGGAGGCGAGGCCAAGGAGTGGGCTGCTGAAAGGCTGAAGGGTGTGCCGCTAAAGGCCATAAGGTGAGTGTACCGGCCAAGGGCCAATTGGAGTGTGCCGGCCAAGGGCCAATTGGAGTGTGCCGGCTAGGGGTAACAGAGTGTGGGTGTGCCGCTGAGGGCAGAAAGGAGTGTGCCGCTGGGGGCAAATGAGGTGTGCCGTTGAGGGCTGGACAAGGTGTGCCGCTGAGGGCCAATAGGGGTGTACCGCTGAGGGCTATTGGGTGTGCCGCTGAGGGCCGAGGCAAGTGTGTCGGTCAGGGGCCAAAGTGATGCATTGCCGGAGGATTAAAAGGGCCAAGTGTGTGTGGGCTTGCAGATTGTTCAAGAAAAGGAGGAAGGGTTACTGGAAGTGAATGAAGGACTCACAAGGCCAGGCTTTAAAGGGGAGGCATCACGTTGATGTGGTGGCTCAAAAGAAATCGGAGGAACGGAGGAAACAGGTAACACAATACACGCACTATGAAGGCAGGATCAAACCAACAGAAATAGCGGGAAAAAAGCCCAAGGAGGGTGATTGTTTCCATTCGTGGGATGCCAAGGACCGTATCCCTACATGCATATTACAAGAGAAAATGCCCAAATGAGGCCATGGACAAAAGGAAAAGACTCCAAGACGGAGAACGAGCAGAGGAATGAAAAACAAGACGGAAGAAAACATTGGGGCCTAAGACATAGGCTACCGTTCCCAACCCTCTCCCCCAATACAACAAGCTCTCTCTCTCTTACTCTTGTTTCCTCCCGGTGGCCGTCGGACGGAGCTCAGGCCGGGAGGGTCGCTTCTTCTCTTCTCTCTTCTTTTCTTTCTCCTGTGTGTGTGTCTTCTGCTGTCGGAGCCTCTCCCCCTCTGTGTGTTCGTCTGTGTACGTCTCCCCGTCTGTCCTCCCTCCTTTTGAAACGAAGAGAAGGGGTTTTTTTATACCCCGGGCGGCGGGAGCCTTCGAGCACGGCCGCCGAAGCGGGAAGTGGCCCGTGATCATGAGGTTTGACCTGCCTGTCCTGGCTGTTAGTGGACTAGGCCACGTGGCCCAACGATCGGCTGCCACCTCAGATGGCTCCACTGCGCGCCAAGGATGTGTAGGGCATGGGCCTCACGTCGCCCGTTGAAAGAACTTCACCGCTGTGCCGTTGAAGGGTTGAACAAGCGTGCCACTGTAGTGCCAAAAGGGCGTACCGCTGGAGCCCCGGATGGGCGTGCCGTTGAACGGCCTGAAGGGCGTGCCGCTGGGGACCCTACAGGGTGTGTCGCTGAAGACCCCCCAGGGGGCGTGCCGTTGAACCCCAAAGGGGGTGTGCCGTTGAACCCCCCTGGGGGTGTGCCGGTGAAGACCCCAAGGGTGTGCCGCTGGGCAGCCGAAGGGGCTGGGCGTGCCGCTGAAGGCCGTGCCACTGAAGCCCAGGATGGGCGTGCCGTTGAACGGCCTGAAGGGCGTGCCGCTGGGGACCCTACAGGGTGTGTCGCTGAAGACCCCCCAGGGGGCGTGCCGTTGAACCCCAAAGGGGGTGTGCCGTTGAACCCCCCTGGGGGTGTGCCGGTGAAGACCCCAAGGGTGTGCCGCTGGGCAGCCGAAGGGGCTGGGCGTGCCGCTGAAGGCCGTGCCGCTGAAACCCAGGATGGGCGTGCCGCTGAAGGCCGTGCCGCTGAAGCCCAGGATGGGCGTGCCGTTGAACCCCCTGGGGGTGTGCCGTTGAACCCCCCCTGGGGGTGTGCCGGTGAAGAGCTAAATGGGCAATTTTGAGCCCATTGTGAGCACGAGTCGTGGCCCATTTGATTTTCTTCGAGGCCCGTGGGCCGTGGGGCCTCTTGTGCTTGATTTCTCCGGGGTTTCTTCACTCGGGGCCGTTGTTGATGCTGGGCCGAGCGTGGCATTTGGATGTGCAATTTTTGGTGTCCACAAATGCCCCCCACCCACGGGTAGCGCAGGCGAAGGATGAGCCGAGCGGTGCCCGCGGGTGTCTTCGTCTCTTCTCCCTTTATCGATGCCGACGGGGTGTCGAGAACCGACCTGGTTGGTTGTTTGTTGGTCTCGTTGTTAGTGCCGACGGAACGTCGGGAGCTGAGGTAGTATGTTGGTCTCTTAGCCTCTTCATTAGCGCTGACAGGGTGCCGGGAACTGAAGTAGCTTGTTGGTCTCTTTGTCACTTCATCAGCGCCGACGGAATGCAGGGAGCTGAAGCAGTGTGTTGTCTCTTCGTCAGTGCCGACGGGGCACCGGAAACCGACCTGGTCTCTTGGTCTCTTCGTCAGTGCCGACAGGATGCCGGGAGCTGACATGCTTTGTTGTCTTTTAGTCTCTTGGTCTCTTGGTCTCTTCGTCAGTGCCGACAGGATGCCGGGAACTGACGTGTTTTGTTGTCTCTTAGTCTCTTGGTCTCTTCGTCAGTGCCGACAGGGTGTCGGGAACTGACCTGGTCTCTTGGTCTCTTGGTCTCTTTGTTTCTTCGTCAGTGCCGACAGGATGCCGAGAACTGACATGCTTTTTGTCTCTTAGTCTCTTGGTCTCTTCGTCAGAGCCGACAGGGTGCCGGGAGCTGACCTGGCTTGTTGTTTCTTGGTCTCTTCGTCAGTGCCGACAGGATGCCGGGAACTGACATGCTTTGTTGTCTCTTAGTCTCTTCGCCAGTGCCGACAGGATGCCGGGAACTGACCTGCTTTGTTGGTCTCTTGGTCTTTTCGCCAGTCCCGACAGGATGCCGGGAACTGACATGCTTTGTCGATCTCTTGGTCTCTTGGTCTCTTCGCCAGTGCTGACAGGATGCCGGGAACTGACATGCTTTGCTGTCTCTTGGTCTCTTCGCCAGTGCCGACAGGGTGTCGTGAGCTGGCGTGGTTTATTGTCTCTTGGTCTCTTCGTCAGTGCCGACGGGGAGTCGGGAGCTGACTTGGTTTGTTGATCTCTTCTGTTTTTTTTCTCCTTTTTTTTTGAACCACATTACCGATACAAGCACCCTTTCGGGTTTTCACCAGTACCGGCCCCCTTTTGCTTTTGCCCACGCACCCTTTCGGGTTTTCACGTGGCGGGGTACCCAATTTTGCCCGTAGCGCCCTTTCGGGTTTTCGCCACAGCCGGGTTGTTGCCATTTTTGCCCTTGTCCCCATGCAGAGGCAAGTCCGGCGGGGTATCTCTATTTTTAACCCCATTTTATTTTATTTTATTTTTTTTTGAGTGATTGATACGCAAGTGTCGGCTGGGGCACGAAGCCTTGCGCCGGAAGGTAAGGTTCACTCGTTGGCAAGAATAGAATGCCAGCGCAACGGGAGAATTCGCGCCGATTTGGACGTAAGGTCCGTAATGGCAACATTGTGCGGAGTGGGTGGCTAGGGCACGGGGCCTTGCGCCGGAAAGGGATTTATTCGTTGGCAAGGGACTAATGCCAACGCAAAGATGGAGATTCCGCCGGTCCGGACGTAAGGCCCGTGATGGCGATATTGCATGGAGTGGGTGGTGGCTGAGGCCCGAGGCGATGTGCCAGAGACGGGCTTGTTTTGGTGGTAGGGTAGTGACACTATGACAAGGATAGAGCCACAGGGGTAGAGTCGTCTTTGCTGGTGTGGACGTTCGTCTGACTGGGATCGTGGGGATGGAATGTCTTCCCCGGGGGCATTTATTATTGTGTGCTGTCGACTTACTCCTCCGCGTATGTGAGCGGATGGATATGTAAATGTGTATACATATATGGGTATATATATATATGTACATATATATATATATATATTCATTTAATAGATATTACATATATTTATTTTATTTTTGCTTTCCCTCCCTTTATTTTCTTCTTTTATTTTCTCCTTTTATTTCCCTCCTTTCTCTTCCCTCTTTTTTTATCCCCCTTTGCATCTCCTTCTATTTTTCTTTCATTCCTTCTTCTTCTTTTCTTCTCTTTTTTTTGTATTTTCTCCCCCTTTTTATTTCTTTTATTTTCCCCCTCTCTCCCCTTTTCTTCTCCTTTTTTGTTTCCCCTCCTTTTTTCTTTTCTTCTTTTTTTTTGCCTCTCTTCCCTTTTCTCTCTCTTCTTTTTTTTTCCTATAAATAGGGGGGGGGGGGCGGGGGTAGTTCGAACGGTCACCCCGTTCAAATCACCCCGCCTCCCTCTCTTTCTCTCTCTTCGGTGACCGAGCGGACGAGCCCTCCCCCTCGTCCTTCTTCTTCTTCTTCTCCGAGCACGACCACCGCCGCGGCCGTCGTCGTTGCTGTTGCTCCGGTGAGGGCACCGCCGCAAAGGCCGTCCCCCCCTCCCTCTTCTCTTCTCTTTTCTTTCTTTTTTCTTTTAGTCCCTTCTGTCTTCCTTCCCGTCCGGGACATGGCGGAGCCCTAGGCTCTATCTTCTTCTTCCCCTCCTTGCCGGTCTCCTCTCCCCCTTATCCTCTTCCTTTTTCCCCCATCTCTTCTCCTTCCTCTCCTCCGGCGTCGTGGCGGGAGGAAGTTCGTCGGGCGCCGGTTGTGCCGGCGAGGGGCTTCAGATGTGTGCCGGCGAGGGCCGTTTAGGGCGCACCGGGGAAGACCCCCATAGGTGTGCCGGGGAGAGCAGGGTGTATCGGGGAAGCCATTGTTAGGGCGTGCCGGGGGAGAGCCCTCCGGGGCGTGCCGGCGAACGGGAGCTTGAGTGTGCTGGGGAGCGACTTCCATGGGCGTGCTGGAGAGGGATCACCCCAAGGTGTGCCGGGGAACGGGGCTCTATGGGCGCACCGGTGAACGGGGTTGAAGGCGCACCGGGGAAGACATCCGGGTGGGTGTACCGGCGAGTGCGTGAAGGCCGTGCCGGTGGAGACAACTCCAGCTGGTGTGCCGGGGAAGCTCTCGAGGGGCTGTGCCGGCGAAGGGGCATGGGGACCGTGCCGGGGAAGGCGTTCGGGACTGTGCCGGGGCAGCCAGGCGCGGGTGTACCGGGGAAGCCTCGAAGGGCTGTACCGGCGAAGGGGGCACTGGAGCGTGCCGGTGAGGGCCTGTAGGGGGAGTTGTACCGGCTAAGGGGCCAAAGGGGATTTTTAGCTAAGGAAGAGGACTCCTTCGACCGGCGGACTTCTGGTGTTGCCTCTCGGGGCCCACCATGCTTTGTTGGGGCCGTCACTCCTTGTGGACGCGCACCCGTGTTTTCCCTTACGCCTCTGGCCTAGGGGAAACTCTGCCAAAATTTCGTCAGAAATTGGCAATATTTTGTTCATTTGACTTGTAGTAAAGTTTCTTTGCACTCCCTTTGCTTGTGATTTATTCTGATCTTCTTATTTGCATATCTTTGCAGACACATGGCTGCTCCAAGTGGTTCTCCCGCCGCTGCTGCTGCTATCGGTGCTGACCTCATCCCACGGGGTCCGGTGCCAGCAGTTACATGGCTCAATGTGGAGGAGCTAGACCGAGAGCACGCAGAAATAGCCGCTTTGGCCGAGTCATCTGAGTCCGACGGGGAGACCATGGATTTCCAGAGGCTTGCCCGAGTTGACAGTGGCTTCACATTTGACCGGGTCACCGAGGAGTACAGGAAGGACTTCCCGAAGGACAGACACCTGGTTCGATTTCTGAAGCATTTTCGCTCGCGGGAAGGGCGAGACTTCCGGGTCGTGAAGAAGGCTGAACAGGCTATACTGCAGGCCCGGGATAGCCTGTTGTACAGCGTTCCCCGGAGTATTCCGATGTACCTGGTGGGAGAAGCCCGGGAATGGAAGCCGGTCCTGGGGATCGAAGGGGTACTGCCGGCTGAAGACAAGCTGGTGCGGGCGCCTCAGTTTACTCCGGCCAGATGGGACTTGTCTGCCGGGAAGGTGCACAACGAGGCACCTCGGTTCGGTCTATTCTTGGCTCCCCTGAAGTGGGGCTACAGAGAAGAGCCCTTCATCTTGGACTGTTTGGCCATCAGATTCAAGTATGATCTGTCATTGGGCTGGTTCGGGGAGCTGAAGCTTCAGGACGCCCACACCTTCCGGGAGAGGGCGGTGGAGTTCACGGAGCATGTGCTGTTCAACTATGCTCCTTTGCTGGTCAGGGTCGGCGTTTATCACAGCGTGTACGCCTCCCGATATGGCTATCCCATTTCCAAGGGCCTCTGTTGCGGCATGATAGAGGTGTTCAGCGCAGCGACTAACACCTTCTACACGGCGGAGGGCGAGACTTCGCTTGACTTATGGAGTCTCAGTCAGCTGAGCGGCTTACCCATTGACGGGGAGCCTTATGAAGAAGTGTGCCTCCCTGATCTAATCAAGGATGAGACCAACGGGGATGGCTATTATTCTCTGGGGTATTCATACCGGTACTTGATGAAGGCGTACCGGGAGCTGTACCAGCTGTCGCACAAGGGGAAGCAGCCCGCCCGTGGGGACAGGAAGAGGGTGCGCATGCCTCTGTGGCTGGAGTATTTCTTTGACGGGCCAAAGCGGTATGAGGAATTCCCCTGCGTCGGTACTGCCGTGGCTCCCAAGAAGCGTGCAAAGCCCAAGCTTGACGTGAGATCCCGTCTAGAGGGCGCCGAAGCGGGCCTAACCCGATGGGTTTGGATCCCCAAACCCACTGCGCCGCCTATCTCACGTACTGGCTATGCTCATTTGCCATGCCGTACGGCGACGAGACAGTTATCCGGCCGGATGCCATCTACCCGGCATGTCAGATGGCATGGGGTATCAAACTGTCCCTGTGCCCGGCGACCCTTTGCTTGATCTACAAGGCGCTGGGAGATATCAGCACCCATCAGTTTCCGAGGCAGGCCCGGTATGTGTGCCCACTGCACTTCTTCAATGCGTGGGTCTGTTCGCTGTTCCCGGAGTTTGCCCCGCGAGTTCTCCAGGATTGGGGACTAATACCGAGGATGCTGGAGTTTGCCAGTGCAGAGCCGGCCTCTACCTCCATGCGGATGTATGACATCCGGGGCCGGTTGACAACGGTCCCCAGGGATGCGGTCGGGACCATTCATTTCTGGACGCTGGCCGCACATTCAAGCCCCCTTGTGAATAATAAGAGGGAGTGCAGAGATGACCAGGTGGAGAGGTACGTTCATCCTATCAGCCAGGAGAACGTGGTGCGCCCACTACTGGAGCCGGAACTGCGAGACTGGGCGTTGTCAATTCGCCCGAGCGTGCTGGTATTCAGAAAGGGGGAGAATGTGTTGCTGGAGCCGTATTACCCTTTCCGGTTCGGTCGCAATTTCGGGTATGACCAGCATATCCCCGCTTATCATGCGCAGTTCGGGCTGCCCTTGCGGAGCGTCCGGGGGGGCTCAGTTCCTGAGCACGCCAGGAGTTGGTGGGACTTCTTCCACCGAGCGGACTCCGCCTCCTTCAGAGTGCCAACCCCGGGTCGTGTTCCCCGAGTGACCCAAGATTATATAAAGTGGTGGAATGCCCGGACGGCTTTCTATCGGTTACACAAAACCGACTGTTGGGATGGCGCCGAAAGGAGGTTCCTTAGCCGGCAGCCCGTGCCCGTGCTTGATATTGAGCCAGACCATCTTCTTCGGCTCAAGAACAGACAGGAAAAGGAAGTGGCAGCGTATCTGATGGCTCGCCGGGAAGCCCGGGACATGAGGCCGACGCCGAAGGTGGAGCTACCCCCAGCGGCTAAGGATGACTACGAGAAGACGCTGCGGGACTTGTGCCGGGTGGGGAGCGACCGTCTGGAGCTCATCAACTACCCATTCCCCATAGAGGAAGAGGGGACTCCTGCCAAGAGCTGGCGCCCAGAGAGGGACGTGGCCTGCCCGCATCGCACGTTTATGAGGCGGGAGGAGAGGCGGCCTGAGAACTATAAGGATACCACATGGCTCTATGTTCTCCTCCGGGTGAATGGGATGAAGATAGAAGATGTGACGGCCTCCATCCTGGGCAAGCGCCTGCATGTCCCTTACTATTATGCTGATGGGTGGGGCATGGACCACTTCAATCTTTTCTGTCACCTCTCTTCCCAGAAGCACGCGGATCTGGCCAACCTCACGGACCGGTGTCAAACTATTGAGGACGTCTGCTGGCTAGTTCGGGAGGCGGCACGTCGGGACAAGGAGACGTCCCTGAGCTACTGGCCGATCACGCTGCGGCTGTACACTGGCCCTCATGGTACTCAGTTCCCTCTTGCTCTTCGATTTTGTCCCTTAACGTTGCGGCTTTCGCGGTGAGTTAAGTACTAATGGTATATGCATGTTCGTTCTTTCCCCTCTTTTCTTTGCAGACCATCCCGACAGCACGCAGATGGCCACGTACCGGAATCTCCTCCGGCTGGTAAAGAAGCCTGCATATTTTGAAGCAGCGCCGCTGGCTCCGACCACGGCTCCTTTGCCCAAGGCCGCGAAGAGGCCCCGGGCGAAATCCCCCGTGAAGAAAGCAATGGATGCCGCGAAGGCGGCCAAGCAGCGGGATACGAAGCGACGCAAGACGGAGGCGGCCAAAGCCTCGACCGCCGTTCCTTCAGTGCCTCGGGTCCCAACCTTCGAGGAATTTGAAGTCGCTCGGCCCGAGCCCAGCCCGCCTGCCGGTCAGTGCCTCCGACCGTCGGCGCCTCTTTTAAGTTTCCTCTCTCCCTTTTTTTGAAGCAGGGCCTTGACGCCTGAATGTACTTTTTGTCTCAGCCCTTGTGGAAGAGCCCGTGTCCGCGCCCGTCCCTGATGTGGAGGGGTCGGCTCCTATGCCCGCGCCTGTCAGGGGTGCGGCCGCGGTCGTAGCAAAGGCGGCCTCGGTGGCAGCTCCGGCTCCCTCACTGCAGGCCAAGGCAAGGCCTCGAGCGAAGTCGCCTGTCAAGAAGGCGTTGGCTGCTGCCAAGGTGGCCGGAGAACAGGCGGCCGAGCGGAGGCGGGCTAAGGAAGCCCTGGGTACGACAGTGGCCTCACCGGCGGCCGCTATCCCGTCCTTCGAGGCATTTGCGGCCATGCAGACCGGGCCGAGCCGCGATACTGGTGAGGCTCGGCGGTCGCCTACGTCGTCCATGGTGGATCTCCCTCCTGAGTTGGCCTTGCGTCCCCGCGCGGAGACGATGCGTTTCTTCTCTGGGGGCGAGGCTGCGGCTCCGGAGAAGACTTTGTCTGCCGAGGTCGAAGAAGGTGTCTGCCTTTGTCGGCCTATTTTGCCTCTTTCGTCCTCTGGGAGCCGATTGGGCTTGATACGACCCGTGTTTTTTTTTTGACAGGTGCAGCTGGAGCGGTTACCGGGCTATTTGGCCTCCGAACGTACCCCCCGGTGACGCAGCTGTATGTGCGAAAGAGGCTGAAGCCTGGGCTGCCAGCCTCACCCAGTCCGCGAGAGGGGGCGCCGGTCATCGAGCTTGAGGTGGAGGCCCCTTTGCCGGCTCCGGCCGAACCAGCGGCAGTCGAGTCTTCGTCCGGGGAAGAGGTAGACTACGACTATTCTTCCGACGAAGCGGCTCCTGTTAAGGTAGCGCCTTGAGGCACCGGGCCGCCCGAGCCGGTCTTTAAGGCTTTTCATTTGCTAATGTGCTCGGCTTGCTAGAGGCTGCTGCCGTAGGCGTGTATTTTTTTACGTTGGTGCAGGGCTGCCTTGGTGGTCGCCTACTGACGCCGTTTTTTTGTGTCGGTTCTTCGCAGGAATCAATTAGGCCGGAGGCCGCGAAAGGGGCTGCTCCAACTGCGCCAGTTGACCATCCCGGGGTCGCTGTCGGCATGGGCAGGCTGGCCCTTCTGTTCGAGGCCCTTCAGGAGGATGTGCCGGCGGGCCCCCTAGCGGGAGAGCCTCTGGAGGAGGGGGAGATCGCGCCTGAGGGTAGCCTCATTCCTGTGGCTGAGGTGAGTATGCGGGCCCCACGGTCTCCCTTTTCGCATGGTTTATTCCAGCTGGCGGATAGCTAATTCCCATTCCCATGGTCAGGCGATACCGAGACCGGAGAAGACGTCTGGTCGTGTCCGAAAGGCCGTGGCCAAGCGGCGACCGAGTGTCGCCCCGATAGCGATGGAGGGGCCGGCTCGCATCTCCGGCTTAGGGGCGGCGAGCCTTGCTGCACTGGTGGAAGCGGGGCGTCTACCCCGACTAATGGTTCCACTTCTGCCTTTCCCGAAGCTTCCGGCCCAGATGGAGGACCCGCTCCTGAGGCAAATATTTACGGGGCTTCGCGCACATCTGGAGGGATCCCAGACGCGAGAAAGAAGTCGTGGATGGCATCCTCGGGTCCAGCTCTGCTCGAGGCTCCTCCTTCGGCCAGGGTAGAGACGGCCGCACCCTCGCCTGCCGAGCCAGCGGACGGGGCCAGGGCAGGGGCAACAGGGGAGCAGCGGATGATAGAGACATCGGATGCTTCGGCGCTGGTTTCGGCCACTTCCTTGGCGGTGGTTGGCCAAAAGCCCTCTGTCGAGTCACGCCAGCCGGGCGACTTGACTTTTGCCCTTCCATCTTCCTCAGTCACGGTGGATACCGGCTTGTGGGCGGAGGTGGATAGCACCGTGGAATTCACTCCCCCAGTCCTGCCTTCGGCCGGCCACATCTCGTCGGAAGCGCCGGTCCGCCATATGTTGATCACCCTACGGGCGATGCTCCTCGCCGATCCCTCTTTATCGTATCGGGAGGTGCACACCATAGTGGCGCAGCTGACCGGGGCGTTGCAAGTGCTCGGCTGCCCGCTGGGGGAATGGTCGCGGCGGGTCTTGCTATTACTGAAATACATCAAGCGCCGTGACTTCCTCGAGACCCAGGCTCCTGACGAACGTGCCGCATTGGATGCCCAGGCGGACGAGTATCTGCAAGCCTTGGAAACACGGCGAGGCGACAGGGAGCGCCATAGGGAGGCCTGGGAGGGGAGCGAGGGCAAGGTCCCGTCTTTGAAGAGCCGAATTATAGAATTGGAGGGCTACCTCGCTGCAGCTAGGCTTGATCTCGCCGTGAACGAGGAAGTAGCCGAGAGAGAGAGAGAAGCCTTCGGTGCCGCTCAAGCCGAGGTGGAGTCCATAGAGGCGGAGCTCGCTCAGCTGGAGGAGCGGAGGGGGCGGCTCCGCGACCGGACGAACTTCCCTTGCGTAGGGATTCTGCCTCTCGAAGACATCTTCAGGGGCCTTGACTAGGCGTGGTTCCCTTATTTTTTTCCTTTTTTGTAACACAGGGGTATGCCCCGAAGTTCCTGTAGTCCGACTCCCTTTTTTGAATATAGAAAAACAACATTTATGGCTTCGCGTGTTCTTGTGTGGGCGTTTGTCCCAGAGAGACCTTCCTTCCCCTTCTTTTCTTTTATGTACAGCGATTTCTTCTCCCTACTCCCTTCCCTGTCTCTGTGCCGAGACAGATCGGCGGGGTGCAGGTCTCCGTGAAGATTCGATTCGGGAGAGCCGGGCAGGAACCCATGTCAGGGCACAGGAGAGTGCTCGCCTTCCCAGGGGGAGGACGAGGGGACCACTCCACTGTACCGGACGGGCACCTTCCTAGTCTCGCCGCAAGGTCGAAAGCTCGTGCTGGCTTCAGGGGGGGCCTCGGTCGGAGACCGTTTACTGGCCGTCCAGAGGGCACGGAGAGGAGAGTTGGTTTAGTCAATGACCCGGACGTGAGGTCCGAGACAAAGGGGTACTCACCGCCCGGGGAGGACGGAGAGAAAAGTTTGTTTAGTCAATGACCCGGACTGGAGGTCCAAGCCAAAGGGGTACTCACCGCCTGGGGAGGACGGAGAGAAGAGTTTGTTTAGTCAATGATCTGGACTGAAGGTCCAAGCCAAAGGGGTACTCACCGCCCGGGGAGGACGGAGAGAAAAGTTTGTTTAGTCAATGACCTGGACTGAAGGTCCAAGCCAAAGGGGTACTCACTGCCCGGGGAGGACGGAGAGAAAAGTTTGTTTAGTCAATGACCTGGACTGAAGGTCCAAGCCAAAGGGGTACTCACCGCCCGGGGAGGACGGAGAGAAAAGTTTGTTTCTTTCTCTCTTTTTTTTAAAATCAATTTTGGTACCCCCGATGATGCGGGGCGACGGCTGGAAATGGGGGCGTTCCCCTCTTTCCTTCTTTGCTTTTATTCTGCCCTTGTTCTTTTCTCCGTCTCCTTTTTTCTTTTTTTTTTCCTTTTTTTTTCTTCTCCTTTTCCTTCTCTTTTCTCTTCTTTTCTCTCTTATATTTTCTCTTCTTCTTTTTTTTCTTTTTCCTTCTTTCCTTTCTTTCTCTCTTCTTCTCTCTTCTTTTCCTTCTCTTTTCTTTCCTCTCTTTTTTTCTTCTTCTTTTCTCCTCTTTTGCTCTCTCTTTTTTTTTCATTTCTCTTTTTTTCTCTTTTTTTTATTCTTTTTTTCTTCTTTTGCCCCTTTTTGTTGAAAGCGTGGATAGTGGTTAATTTATTTGGGCCATTAATCGAGAAAACCCGCCCGAAACCAGGCGGAGGGTAATATTATTAATTGAATGGGGGCGCCGGAGCGTGATACAACCTCAAGTGCCTTCCATTAAGAGGTGGGAACTGAACTTCCCCGCGATGGTTGACAATTACATAGGCACCACCTTCGTAGACTTTTTGGACTACGTAAGGTCCGAGCCAGTTCTCATTTAACTTGCCCTTAGGATTGGCAGCCATGAGGTCTCTTCTCTTGACCATAACAAGGTCAGCCTTCTTGAATTCGCGCTCCTTGACAAGCTTGTCAAAGGCGCGTGCAATCCGGGCCTGGTAGACCTGAATATTCTGTTGGGCTTGAAGCCGCTTTCCTTCCAGGCTGGAGAGTTCATCGAGTCTTCGCTCGGCATTGGTCTGCCCTTCAAGGACAAGCCCATGCTGAATGGCGACCCGGAGGGAAGGTATCTCCAGTTCGACGGGGACGATTGCCTCCGAACCGTATACGAGAGAAAAGGGCGAGCAACCCGTTGGAGTCTTGTATACAGTCCGGTATGCCCATAGCGCCTCGTACACCCTCTCTTCCCAGTCCTTCTTGTTAGAGCTGACAGTCTTGGCCAAGAGGGTGCAGAGTGTCTTATTGAAAGCTTCGGCCAGCCCATTGGCTTGTGGATTGTAAGGAGTTGAGGTCCTCCAATCAACCTTGTATTTCTCTGCCAGCCGGTAGACCTTCTGGTTGCGGAAGTGGCTGCCGTTGTCTGACACAATCCGGTCGGGCACGCCGAACCGGAATATGATATTGCGGAGGACAAACCTGGCCACGACTTCTCCGGTGACCTCCCGTAAGGCAACGGCCTCGGCCCAGCGGGAGAAGTAGTCGGTAGCCGCCAGAATGTATTTGCAGCCTGTGGAAGATGCGGGCAAGGGGCCCACGACGTCCGTTCCCCATTGGGCGAACGGCCAACTGGGCGCTGTTGGGTGTAATGGTGCAGGAGGTCTTCTGGGAATGGTGGCATGCTCCTGGCATCTCTGACACGACTTAGCATACTCGCAACAGTCGTTGAACATTGCAGGCCAATAATAGCCAAGTTTCTTGATTTCAATTTTCATTTTCGGTCCCGCCTGGTGTGCGCCAGCTATGCCGGCATGGACTTCCTTCATAACCCTCCAAGCTTCTTCAATGGACAAGCATCGGAGGAGTAGCTTCCGTTTGGCATCGGCCACAATCCGGAATAATATTCCGCTTCGGAGCTCATAGGAGTCCTTGGTTCTGACCAGCTTGATCTTTTCTTCTCTTCGGTCGGGTAGTTGCTGGTGCCTGAACCACTGCATTAGGGGGTCCCTCCAGTCAGGCAGGCTGACGGCTTCTGCTGTAGTGACCTCTAGGTCTTCTTCTTCTGATTCCTCTTCTATCATGCTGGGTACCTGGCGTTGGTTTATTACTTGGATGCTTAGAGATCCATCTGGAGGCACTGCCAGTGAGCTTGCCAATTTTGCCAAGGCGTCGGCCTGGGCGTTCTCCCCTCGGGCGACATGGCCTATTTCGAGGAGGTAGAACCGCTCCATGAGCCCTTTTGCTTTAGTGTGATACGGGAGCAGCTCAGGTTTTCGGACATCAAACTGCCCCTGGACTTGCTTGACGACCAGCAGCGAGTCGCCGAACACCTGGAGCATTTTGATCTCCATCTGGAGGGCGACCTGGAGGCCGATGATCAAAGCTTCATACTCTGCTTCATTATTGGTGCAGGGTTTGCTGATGCAGCAGGAAGTGTGCATCACCTCTCCGTTCGGCGACTTGAGGACGATGCCTGCTCCGGCTCGTACCTTGGCGCGCCCGGACGGGGTCGCTTCTGTCCTTGAGGCTCCATCAAAGTAAAGCTGCCAGATGGCTTGTTGTATTTGGTCTACCTCTAGTGTTTCATCTTCAGGTAGCTCGGTGGCCAACGGGGAGTCTTCGGGCACGGGGTGTGCTGCGAAGAAATCCGCGACGGCTTGCCCCTTAACGGCCTTTTGCGGCACGTAGGTGATATCGAACTCCATGAGTAGCACGGCCCACTTGCCAAGGCGCCCCTTTGGGACGGGCTGAAAAAGGATGTGCTTAATGGGGTCGGCCCTGGATATCAAGCTGACTTCATGGGACAGCATATAGTGCCTCATCTTCTTGACCGCGAAGACCAAGGCAAGGCAGATTTTCTCAATCGGGGTGTACTTAGCCTCTGCGCCCACCAACCTCCGACTGAGATAGTAAAGAGCCTGCTCTCTTCCCTCATCATTGTTCTGGGCGAGCATTGCCCCCAGTGAGTATTCGGTGGCCGCTATGTAGAGAATAAGCGGTCTACCTTTGACAGGCGCCCCCAGGACAGGTGGGGTCTTCAGGTACTCTTTTAGCTGGTCGAACGCGTGCTGGCACTCGTGACCCCAGCTGAAGGGTGTATTCTTCATCATCAGTCTGTGGAAGGGTTGGCAGCGCCCTGACAGGTTGGAGATGAACCTGCGGATGTAAGCTAAACGCCCCTGCAAGGACCTCAGCTCTCCCAGACTCTTGGGAGGAGGCAGCTCCTGAATGGCCTTTATCTTCAGGGGGTCGATCTCGATCCCTCTGTGCCGGACAATAAAGCCGAGGAATTTCCCGCTGGACACGCCAAAGGCGCACTTCATGGGATTCATCTTCAGCCCATACTGCCGGAGCCTTTGGAAGACGACCCTGAGGTCCCTCAGGTGCTCGTCTCTTTTCTTCGTCTTGACGACCAGATCATCAATGTAGCACTCGACCTTGCCGTACAGCAGCTCGTCGAAGATCTTGGTCATCGCTCGCTGGTATGTGGCACCGGCATTCTTGAGGCCGAAGGGCATCCTCTTATAGTGAAATATCCCTTTGGGTGACCGGAAAGCTGTATGGACCCGGTCATGTCGGCTATCCAGATTTGGTTATAGCCGGATGACCCATCCATGAAGGACAGGGCCTCGTGGCCAGTGGTTGCATCAATCATCAATTCGGTGATAGGCACCGGGAAGTCATCTTTCGGGCAGGCTTTATTCAGGTCGCGGAAGTCCACGCAAATCCTGATCTGTCCATTCTTCTTTTTCACCGGTACAATATTTGCCAGCCATGTGGTGTATTGGTTTTCCGCCACGAAACCGACATTTATGAGCTTGTCGACCTCTTTGCAGATCTGGCTGGTTAGCTCCGGCCTCATACGCCGGGGAGGCTGCTTCACTGGTTCCACCTTGGGATCAATGGCCAGTATGTGCTGAGTCACTTCGGTGCTGAGCCCAGGCATTTCTCTGTAGTTCCAGGCAAAGCAATCCCGAATTCTTGCAGCAACTTTGTGTATTGTTCTCTCTCCTGCAGGGGCATGAGAGCACTCAGAAAGGTTGGCCTGGGGTCGTCTTCTGTACCAAGGTTGACCTCAATTAGTTCGTTGACCGTGACCTGGCCGTCATTTTCAATTTCCGGCGGGACTGGCGACAAATCGACGAAGTCTTGGTCTTCATTGTCCTCGGGCTCAAGGATGCCATCCCCATCTTCTTGTTCATCATGACCGGGCATGGAGGCTGCATTCACCTCGCAGTCCTCCTGGGCCGTAGCCGCCAGGTCGGTGAGGTCCGCTGGTGCAGAAAGCACGGGGTCACCTCGGGGTCTTCTATGTACTCATCGTAGACAGCTCGGACGGGGGCCGGGGTAGCCGCATCTTCAGGGGCCTGGCAGTGGATGGACACGGTGTAGGCTACTGCTCTGGGGCTGTCCGCCACGTGGGGGCGTGGCGGGGCTACCACATAGTCCCCCATCCTGAGCTCGTCCCTTTCAATGAGGTCTTGGACAATGTCTTTGAAGACGTAGCAATCTTCGATGGCGTGGCCCAACATCTGGTGGTAAGGGCAAAATCGTGGGTCCCCACTTCTTCGGATGTCTTGCGGCCTCTTGGACCGTGGGAGGGAGACCTTACCGTAATGGCGGGCCCAGTCGAAGATGCCCCGGGTCTTCTCTCTCGGGAAGGAGTAGGGCTTTTGCAGCTTCTCTTGGAGTGTTAGGCCTTGCCTGGTTGGCCGCTCGATCAACAGGCTTGCCGCGTTTCTCAACTCCCTTCTTGACCAGACGGGGGTGTCAGGACTGGCATCACGGGGCCGAGGCATGCGGCCACCCCGCGGGGGGAGAGAACCCTGGACGAGGTCGGAGACCAGCGAGGTCAACTCGGCCAGTCGTGCTCTCAGCATCTCGATCTCCCGTTGCTGCCTATGGTACATGACGTACATAACAGGGTCGTATCGAGGGGACTTCGGAGCCTGGCCCATGCTTCTGCTCCTTGTTTCGCCGGCCGGCCGGGGTGGAGGTGCCTCGCTGGTGTGCCCTCTCGAAGTCGACACTTCGGAGGCGGAGGGGGTCTCCTCCAGGCAGCGGCGGCGGGGAGGTTTCCAAAGGAAGATCTCCTCGTCTTGTGCCTCCTGGACTGGGGGCGCAGGACGTGCATTCTGACAGGCTCCCCGCGAATCTGTAGCCTCTGCGGGGTCGCTGCCGGGCCATGTTGAGACCGATATGACATCAGTCTCGTAGCAATCTTCTAATGAAAAGCCTAGACCGGGGTGTTTGGTGATTTTCAGCAACCGTCGATCCAGGTTTGGTGGGCTCCACATTCTTTCAAACATTTCCTTCCGGCTGGAGGGATGGTAGGGAGGAATCCTCTGCTTTCTGACCATTTTGGCTGCCCGGGCAGTCATGTGGGGAAGTCCCGTAATGGGGACGCGCGGGTCATGCAACTCGTCAGGGGACCGGCAATCGTCGTCCTCCGTGACTGGCTTCTCCCCAGCAACATAAAAGATAGTGGGCGGCCCCTCGGGGTTAGGCACCTCAAAGGTTCTCAGTTGTTCAGCTGCTTGGCATTCAATTTCCGCTATCGGCTTGACGATCCCTGGCGGGACCCTGACATCTTCTAGCAGGTCTTCAAGCCAGGGTGCCCCTGGTGTGGGGTAGATAGGGAGAGGGGCTGCCCTAAATACCCCTTCCTCTTGTGCAATAAACGGTACATGTGGGGAAGCCACATGACCCGGGGGCGGCGGAGGAAACCAGCCTCCCGATTCCATTTTCTTCTTTCCCTTGTCTTGGATGACTTGAGGAGCTTGCTTCGCCTTTTCTAAGTACAAGTTGGCATCTGACAGGTGACACTCGAACACCTCGAACGGGTGGAGGTCGGCGAAGATCCTGACTTCCTTCCCCTCACAGGGGTATTTGATGCATTGATGCAGGGTGGAGGGCACCACTCTGTTCTGGTGTAGCCAAGGCTGGCCAAGCAACGCCTTGTAGGAAGTGCTGGAGTTGATGACGTGGAACTGGACCTTGGTGGTGAAGTCATCAAAGGTCAAGTTGAACTCCGCAACCCCCATAGGAACCTCACATTTCTGGTTAAAGCCGGCAATCTTGACATTTTTAACTTCGACCAGATGTACGTCAAAGTAGTGCTTCTGGTATACCCGGTACGGGAGTATATTCACCGCTGCCCCTGGGTCGATCAAGACCCTGTTGATAGGCTGGCCGTTCAGCTGCCCTTTCATGTAGAGGGGCCTGTTATGGCTGCAAGTCGGTAGGAGCATGTCATCTTCTGTGAAAGCCACTGCTACTTCTGGTGACATTTCTGCCAAACAGGCTTCGAGGTGTGCTGGCGTCTGGAGTGCGGCGATGATGGCTTGCCGTGTTTCTTCATTCAAGGACAGCATCTCCCATACTGTGAACCGGGTCGGGATTTTCTTGAGATGTCTGACTATTCGCTCGGCCGCCCGTACCTTGAGCAGTTTCATCTCTTCGGGCTTGCTGCGCCTGCCTTCATCCTGGGACTGGGGTGCCGGATCAGGGGATACCTGTTTTGTGGGTTCTGCTGTGGCCTGTCGAGCAGGCGGGGCCTGTTGAGCCTCCTCTGCTGCTCGCATGAATTCGGCGAGGTTTGGGGTGCCGCTGAATTCTTCCTCCGGCTGGGCAGGAACTGTAGCCGGTAGAGCTTGAGGAATGCTTGCTTTACTGGTCGCAGCGGACCCCTGGGGGTGCACCCGCCTTCCTGCTCGAGCGGATAGGAACTCGGCGAATGACGGGGCGCTTTGACTCTTGGTGCCTCCGGGGTAGAGGTCTGATGGAGGAGGGATCTCGGTGCCTCAGACCTCGGGCTCGGGAACCTGGTATGGTTGTTCCCCCCTGAGCATGATGTTGAGGCTGCCCTGAGGAGGGCGCCCCCACTTCCATCCTGACCTAGTGGCGTGCTGGGAGGTGGATGCTTCAGCTTGACTCACTTCCGCCGGCTCATGGGGTGGCTCTTCTTCTTTCTCTTCCAGGGAGAGAGAGGTGTCGAACAACGCCGAGAGGGTGTTGCAGGCGAAGACGACCTCCTTCTTCTTCTTGCCCCTGGGTCTTCTCTTCTTCTTCTTCTTGCCCGCTGCAGCGGACGGCTGCTCTCGAATAGGTTCACCCCACAGGGGAGGCTCTTTGTCTGCATCAGCTTCTGTTCCTGGAGCCAGCTCGAGTGACTCGAACTCCTCCCAGGGGACATATTGTTTTAGCTCGACGGGCTGGATTTTGGGCTGCTCATAATCTTCAAGCCCGTCGATAATAGCCTGGAGTTTTTCAACCGCCGGGCTAGTCTTCTTGTACATCCGCAGCGGGGCAGAGCTCTTCTTGTTGTGAGTGGGCCGCCTCATGACCAGCCGGGGGGCCGTGTCGTGGCAAACAGGGTTTACCGGGGGCGGTGCAGGCAGGGGCGCTGCTACCCTCGAGTGAATTCCTGGGGTAGGTCGAGAGGCGCGCGCCTTTCTGGTTTTTCTGGGTGCAGTCTGCCACCCTTCTTGGTCTTGAGCTGGGACCATGATAAAGGTTTCGTAAGTGGCACGGGCACAGGCCTTCGCCCATTCTTCTGGCAGCTCCTGATATAGTGAGATCATATTGACGGAGGAGGCTATGCTGGGCAGCTCGTGTGGCTGCGGGGGGTCTACTTTATGCTCCCCCATGTCCAGCTCCCCGTCCCTGATTAAGGACTCAATAACATCCTTGAAGACGTAGCAATCTTCAATAGTATGCCCGAGCACCCGGTGGTACATGCAGAAGCGCGGGTCATCCTTCTTCTTTGAGTCGCCAGGCCTTTTCGGCTCTGGCAATGTGATCTTATTGTAGCTGGTTGCCCACTCAAACAGGAGCTTGGACTTGTCCCGGGAGAAGGAATACAACTTGTTTCTCATCTTCTCTCTTAGTGAGGGGCCTTCCCGCCGTTCTGTGGTTCTGGGCGGCGGAGGGTTAGCCGCTCCCTTGGCTTTCTCCTTCTGCTTTTCGAAAGCCTGGAAGTCTAGTGCATGCACCTCCGGGGGAGCCGGCTTCTTCTCCGCCTGCCTGGCCCTCTGGCTTGACATGGCCGGGGTGGAGGAGTATCGGGCCAAGAACGCCTCGATCTCCGCTACCACATTATTTAGACGGTCAAATGTCTTGACCTCAGTGCCGATCATTCTTTCTAGGATTTCTTTCTTTAAGTTTTGCTTGCAAATCTGAACTGCGTCCTCCTGATGCGGGGGGCGTTTGCACCTCATACTAAGGTTCCTCCATCTTTTGATGTAGTCGAGGGCCGACTCATCATTCTTCTGTCTTGTGGCGTAGAGTTCAGTCATGGTAACTTCTCTCTCGGCCACGTAGAATCTTTCCTTGAACTTCTTCTGCATGTCGGGCCAATCGGCCACCGACCCGGGCGGCAAGCCGGAGTACCATTCAAAGGCAAGCCCGGTGAGTGTTGAGCCGAAGAACTTCAGGAGGTAGGCCTCATCAGCAGCCAGGTCTCCCATGACGTTCACGTAATAGGCAATATGCTCTCTGGGAGATCCTTGCCCATTGAACTTTTCAAATTTCGACGGCTTGGTGACGCCAGCCGGCAACTTCCTGGCAGCATAATGAGCCGGGTAGGGTACTCGGTAGACGTCGAAAGGCGTCTGATCCCCATCGCCCCTCTCGGCCAACTTCATGTCTATCATCTGCTCGAGCATCAACCGGCTGACTGCCGCCGGGTCGACTGGGCTCGGGTAGAAATGAGCGGGCTGTGCGCTCGGGGTGGCTACCACGGTCGCTCGGGGGGCCATGGGGGACCCTTGTGAAAGCGGAGCCTGTGGCAGGGTCACCGCTGTGCAATGTGCTTGTTGCGGGGGCGTGCCCCCGAGGGGATCGAGGGTTGCCGGAAGGGCTGCCTCGGAAGACTGCCCCCTGTCCCCAGGTACCTCGGGTGTGACCTCGGTCTGCCAGGACGTTGGGGGTGGTGTGTTTCGCTCATTCAACTGCTTTTTAAGTGATTCGATTTCCTGCTGGAATCGTTGCATCATGAGCAGCATTGCTGGGTCAGCTGTGGGGAGGCTGGGCATGCCCCCCGTCTCTTCGGCCGGGGCGTCCTCGGATGATGTCGAGGGTCCGCCACTCGTGTCGCCGGTGGTGACTACATTGGCCGTGAGGGCCGTGAGGGGCTCCTCAGGTGTCGCGCCGCCTGCCGGTCTCCTTCTTCTGGTAAGGGGTCCCGGCCTGGCAGCTATTCTGGCCAATTCTTCCGGGTCGGCGGGTAAGGCCCCATACCGACCATGGACTCCTGCCATGTTGCAGGTGAATGTCTGCCATTTCCTATTCTTGTTTCTTCTTGACGCCCTCCGGGACGGTCCTCCCGGGAATGTCAGCCTGTCGAAGACCGACCGTCGGGGCGGCGCTCCCTCCCGCACAGGGGACTGGCGCGGCTCCTCCGGGCGGGTCCTCGATTCCATACTAGGTGCAGGTCCCTATCTTTCTTCCTGGAAGGCGGAGGTCATTGCCTCATATTGATGTTTTGATTTCGATTCCATACTAGGTGCAGGTCCTAAGGATGATTTCGCCCCCCCCCCCCTCATATTGATGTTTTGATTAATATGGCAGGGTATGAGATCCTCTCCTTCATGGATGGCTTCTCAGGATACAATCAGATCCGCTTGGCTGAGGAAGATCAAGAAAAGACCTCATTCACTACACCTTAGGGGACTTATTGCTATGTGGTCATGCCATTCGGGCTCAAGAACGCCGGAGCCACCTACCAAAGGGCCATGATGGCAATTTTTCATGACATGATCCACATCTATATTGAGGTGTATGTTGATGATCTGGTAGTGAAATCAAAGGCAAGGATTGAGCATCCTGGGGCTCTGGCTAAAGTTTTGCAGAGATCACGAGAATACAAGTTAAAAATGAACCCCAAGAAGTGTGTGTTTGGCATTTCATCAGGGAAGTTGTTAGGATTCATTGTCAGTAAAAGGGGTATTGAGATTGATCCCAACAAGGCAAATGCCATAAGAGATATGCCTCCTCCCAAGAATTTGAAGGAAGTTCGAGGATTGATCGGGAGGTTACAGTTTATACGCCAGTTTATCTCCCAGCACTCACAAAGGTGTAGGCCGTTCTCTGAGCTCACTAAGCCGAGAGTTAAATTTAATTAGGATGACAAGTGTCATGCAGCTTTTGATGGATTGAAGGACTATTTGGCTAGTCCTCCTGTCCTGAGGTTGCTAGTTTCGGGCAGACCACTCATTCTCTACATTTCTGTCCTGGATGACTCGGTAGGTGCTGTCCTAGCGCAGGTTGATGAAGAAGGTAAAGAGAGGGCAACCTACTACTTATCTAAGCTCCTCAACCCCTGTGAGTAGAAAAATACAGCCATAGAGAAAACATGCGCAGCCCTAGTCTGGGTAGTTCGGAAATTTAAGCATTATTTCTTAGCTCACGAGGTTCACCTCATCTCGCGCATGAATCCTATCAAGTTCCTTCTTGAAAAATCGGTCCTTACAGATCGATTAGCACGATGGCAAAGCTTCCTTTCCTATTTTGACATCACTTTCATTCAGCAAAATACGATTAAAGGCTACGTCATCGCAGAACATCTTGCTCATCATCCTATCCCTCGATTTGATCCTGTTCATTCAGAATTTCCAGATGAAGAATTAATGTCCATCAATCAACCTTCAGATCCGATGTGGACGTTACATTTTGATGGAGCTTTGAACTCTCTCGGTAGAGGTGTTGGCATGGTTCTCTTAACGCATGAGGGTGTCACCATCCCACTTGCTGCTCAGCTCACCTCTCCTGTCACCAATAACATAGCTGAGTATGAAGCTCTTCTTGCCGGTCTCCAGGCCGCTCATCAATTTGGTGTCACCTAACTCCGGATTGTGGGTGATAGTCAGCTTATTCTTCGCCAAGTGCTCGTGAAATACCGCACGATCGATCCTAAGCTTAAACCCTACCAGGAACTGGTCTCTGCTTATGCCAAGCTCTTCACTAAGTTAATCTTTGTCCACGTTCCTCACAATTAGAACATTCTGACTGATGCTCTTGCTTCCCTCGCTTCTTCCTTGGTTTTCCTCCCTGAACGGGACTTCCATTCCTTTATCGTTCATAAGCGCCACACTCCAGCTGTTAAGGACCCATCTTTTCTTAGTGTTAAAGATAAGGTGCTTAAGAAGGTCAAGGAGGGAAAAATCATCGAAAGCAAGGAAATTATGCTAATGGATTGGGAAGAAGAACTGGCTGATGAAGAGAAGCCGTGGTACTATGAGATTGCCAGGTACTGCCATGATCAGTCTTATCTTGAGGAAGCTACTGTAGAAGAAAAGAAAGCCATTAGAAGAGTGGCTCAGAGATATACTTTGGTTGGTGGTGTGCTCTACAGAAGGGGTCTCACCGGTGTTTTGTTAAGGTGTCTTGATGATGATGAATCTTGGAAGATTATGGAAGAGGCACATTCCGGAGTGTGTGGTGGCCATATTAACAGTTAGATGCTAGCTAAGAAGATTCTTAGGCTAGGTTTCTATTGGCCCACTTTAGAAGAGGATTGCTCGATCTATGTCCGAAGGTGTGTCAAGTGCCAACCGCATACCGACAATATTCATTCTCCTGCTTCTTCACTCTATCCTATGTCCTCGCCATGGCCTTTCTCTATGTGGGCTTTCGATATCATTGAACCTCTCGGTGATCCTAACCTCCTTGCCAAACCCAAATCTTTCATACTGACGGCCACGGAGTACTTCACCAAGTGGGTGGAAGCGGAAGCCTACGTGGAGATTAAAGCGTCAACAGTTTACAAATTCATCATGAAGAACATCATCGCAAGGTTTGGCATCCCAAGTACCATCGTCACTGATAACGGACCACAATTCATCTCTCAAGAGCTTTAGGACCTCTGCAACAGGTATAACATTACATTGCATCATTCATCTCCTTATTATCCCTAGGGCAATGGACAAGCAGAGGCAATAAATAAAACTCTCATTAAAATCATCAAGAAAACCTGTGAAGCTAACAAATTCACGGATTGGCCAGAGAAGCTAATTGAAGCTCTATGGGCCTATCGCACTTCCATTCGTACACCCACTAGGCAGACTCCTTTTACCCTCACTTATGGAATAGAGGCGGTAGTCCCCTATGAGATTCTCGTACCCTCTCTTAGGGTTCAGTTGGACAAGGAGTTATCAATTGACGAGCGTCGCGAGTCTCTCCTCGAACAATTGGAACTCTTAGATTAAAGGCGTCTGGCCGCCGCTGAACATGCAAGGGTGTATCAAAACAGGCTTTCACGATTCTACCAGAAGAAAGTGATTGAGAGAAAATTTAAGGTCGGTGAAATGGTCATTAAAAGAATTTTTGTAAAACCAGGTGGACCACGCTCAAAACTCCAACCAAACTGGGAAGGGCCGTATGTAATAAAAGAAGCATATCCTGGTAATGCATATCAACTGGTTAATGAGGATGGGGAGGAATTGGCTCACCCCTGGAATGGTTTGTACCTAAAGAAATATTACCCCTGATAAAAAGACAAAAAAAGAGCAAAAGAAAAAGCAAATAAAAAGGAGAAAAACCAAAAAAGGTTGATATTGTGTGTGTATCATGACAAGCATGAAAGATAAATATCTCTAATTCATTATTTACTCTTGACAGTTTAACAAGTGGGTCAACACACACACACATTCCACGCTTAACCCTCGAACCTCGTACGACATGGAATCCAAGGCAAGTCCAAACCCAAACCAACAATGGAAAGCGTAACTCATTCTCTTCTCTTCAGTTTACGAGGGGGAAAGTCAGAACTTGGTCAGACCACTAAACCTACCCGCCGCCCTAGTAGGTGGAAGTCAAGGCTCAAAAAGGGTACATCTGTCAAAAGTCTCAAGCTCCATTCAAAAAAAAAAAAATATATGCATGTCAAGAGGGCAAAGTCTCCGCAGGGCAAACCCTGGGCGTAAGCATGCACGAGAAAGTCCCTTCAAAATTTCCAGACATGTCAAGAGGGCAAAGTCCCCGCAGGGAAAACCCTGGTCGTAAGCATGTATTAGTCAAGGCATGGGCAACTAAAGTCACCCTAAGCCGAAGACCGAACCCCAACGGGCAATAGGGTGAGGCCAGGGCGTCCACCAAACCTTTCTACCCTCCTTGTAAACTCTCCTCATTATTGTCTTCCGTCTCTCCCTGAGGCACGCTCTAAGCTCAAGGGGCGGTGAAGATGAGTTTAGGAAGAAGTGTCGTACGTAGGGGCCGTGCAAAAGCAACATTTTAAGCACGTTGATCCTTTATTAAGTTGTTTAAGAATGACTAATGAATTTCAGGTAATGAACGAGTAAGTCTTCCTTGATATACGCGCTTTGTCATCCACAAAAAGAAAATAAACAAAAAGCAAAAAAAAGAGAGAAAAGGAAAAACAAACAAAAAAAGAAGCAAAAGACAAAAAGATAAAAAAATATTTCATTTGCTTGGTTGCACGATGCTTGATCATTCTTTATTTCCAGTATTCACTTGCTTGCCTGCCTGTTGCATTTTATCCTTATTCTTGCTTCATTTATTCTGCCTTAATTGATTAAAGGCTGGGCCCCTTGACCCCTTATCAAGGTCGAAGAAGAGCAGCCCCTTATCGAGCAAGGGGCCGAGCCGAATAGATTAACTAACCTGTTTATTCTAAGTGAATGCAGGGAGGAAAGGAACACAAGTACACAAAGAAACTCAGGTAACCAAACATGTGTTTCATTTCTATAACTGTCTCGCATAAGTATAAAAGCTGTAAATGTCATGCATGAGTACAAAAGAAAAGAGAAGGGTACAAAAGTCAAATACTCTCTAGCTCTCTCCACCTCCCTCATCTCTCCTCTGGCTGCTCTCTGCCCCGTCCCGGTCTGCAGGGTGACTCCGCGGGGGCCTCATCGACCCCTGGCTGGCTGCTGACACATCGGCTCGGGCCCGATCCGCCTCCTCCCTCCTCTCAACAGTGGAGGAACCAGCGAAGAAGCTCGAACCAGAGTAGGCACTCGGGCGCCCCTCGGCTCATGCCCGCTCACGGCCTCTGCGGTAGCGCTCCTCCGCGATCTGCGTCCGCTCCTCCACTGCACCTAAATGGAGCCTCAGCTCATCACGCTCCGCCCTCTCGCGCTCGCGCTCCCGCACTTGCTGCTCCATCCTGAGGAGTAGCTGTAGCTCCACCACGTCCTGGGGAAGCGCCTACCCCTCACTAGGTAGCTCTGCCTGTCACGCCCCGAGCCTTTATGACAACGGAAGACTCGCTCGAGAAACGTGAACAGCCGATATGGTAAGCCTCTTGCAAGCAAGAACGATCAGAGCGCAAGACAATCACACACATAAATGCAATTGCACAAGATTACTCAAATTCCAACTTTATTTTATTAATAATCAAGTATTCAAGTACAATAACCTTTTCATCCTTTTTCCACTCCACTAGACTCAAGAAATAGGAAAATTACATAGACTCAATCTAAACAATATAGACTTTCCTAAGTCTTCACTCTCATCTTTGACAATACTTTTATTCGCTCTTGGACACGCTACTTGTATAACCCGAATCCAAATTTGAATCACTTTCATTTCCTGAAAAAGAATGGAAATAGGTAATGAGCACACTTGCCCAGTAGGTATCTTCGCATCAACATGAAGGCATCATTAAAGTAATTAACGTTTTTGCTCTAGAGGAATAAGGTAAAATCATGCAAATGCGATCAATCATGCAATTAAACCAAAGTATGTAAGATAGAATGAGAGCAAGTATGAACTAGCAAACATGTTATAAGAACAAGATATGGCATTTCATGAACAAGAATGTAACGAGAATGTACTAGCAAGCCACATAATCATCACTCCAGTATCTTTTACTTATGAGCAAGTACTTCGTGAATTTCTGTGGAATATCAAGCAAGAAAGTCATGTACAAGAATGTCATGTCGTGCCGTGAATTTTCACTTATTTATAAAGAAAGTACTCCAGCACAATGTGACGCTAGTAGCATCATACCCCATGGTTTATAATAGTATGTTTCCGACAATCAGCCGAGGGGACTAGCATAGAGCCCTTGAACACAATCAGTGCTCGATCGCATCTTCAAGTATAAATCAAGCTTTTTCCACGCATGTAACAATAAGGTATGGCCAAGAATGTACAATTCCAACAAGCTCTTGATAACAACAATTCAATAAATGAATGCTTTAATGAGAATTTATGAGAAATCAAGAATGACTTATACTATGTTATGCTTATGGAAATAAATCGACAGTATCTTCCATTCATTATATTAGGTTTCTTGATCAATATGATAAGTTCTAGATCATCAAGAGTCTATCTAGAAACCTTGGAATATCAACCCTTGGTCAAACCTTGGGTTAAAATACTCAAGCAGTGTGACGGTCGTGTACTGGGCCGTTACATGCTGTGACGCTCTAGTATTGGGCCGTTACAATGGTCTGAATCCAGAAACAAGAAATCGGACTCAATTGAATGTGACGGTCGTATATTGGGCCGTTGCATGTACGTGACGGTCTAATATAGATCCGTTACACTACTGATAACTAGAAAATATCGATAGTGTAATCTAATCACTTGGGTGTTAATGGTACAATCAACTCGGCGTTCTAGTGGGAATCCCAGGCTCGCGGAGAATTACGAAGGCCTTGAAACAAGATTTCCTATTCCATTGGAAGGAATATCCAATAGAGAGGTCCTCATGTCCAAGAATAGTGTTCCTATAGTGCAAAGTGTAAACTAATGGACATATACCTGAATATACGCCATGTACGTAGAGAAATGACTCTATAGATAGAAAAGAATGTGTAACAATGTGAAACCAAGATAAAATCCCTTCAATTCAACATTGGAAAATCATGATTTAGAATATAAAACTATAGAGTTTAGCCAATGAAATTAGCATAACCTAAAATAACTCAAAATGCTTTAATCATACAATTTCCTATCATGAATCAATTAAGAAACTCAAAGTCATGAAAATAAGGTTAAAACTTAGATAACTAGGCTTATTCATAAGTAAGTTTTGGCTGTCCTAAGTCCCATCTCGGTTTGACAGTAACCCGAACTCTGACGATCTAGTATGGGCGCGTCACAGGGCTGTGACGGTTTATCGTAGGACCGTTACAGTATTGTAACGCTCCTGTTATGGTGCGTCAGAGACAACTGAGAAACTTTAAATACAACAGAGGTTGTGACGGCTTATCGTAAGGCCGTTAGATCACTGTGACGGTCTTACCTTGATGCGTCAGAGTCCCTGCTAACAGTATAATGAAATAAAAAGGCTATGTTTTAAAACCATGTTATGTTTTGAAAAGATTTATTACCCTAATCATGACAAAACAAAGTAAAGGTCATCTAGATGCATAGGTTACAGTGAATTAACAAGATTATATCTGTGATCTTAGATTATGGCTAAGAATATTTATGTATGCATGAACCCACTAAAATATGAAATTCATAGTCTATAATACATGAAATCAAACACAATCAGCGGGCTTTTATCCCTAATAAGATGTTTTTGTCAATAATGAGATAACCTACCGCTTAACTAGGCTTTAAACTTCTAATTTGATCTTTCAAGGATCGCCCTAGTTCCTCTCTTTTTGTGACTTTTCAGCAACTTCACGCTGCCCTAGCTCCTCAGCCTCTTGACCTAAGGACGTGAAATTTTGAGGGTAAGAAGATGAAACTAAGGTGAACAAAAAATTCTAAATAACCGAACTCTAATTACCTTGTTTAGACGTCCTAATTCCCTGATCTTCAGTGGCCTTTAGCTCTGATTCCTGGGTTACTATAGTAGAACCCGCAACTTTGGAAGCTTCAATCTCCTTGGTTGCTTGATCTCCTAGCATAAAATTTGGAGAACTATTAGTCTTAAGTATACTAAACAAAATCTTCTAAAGAACTTACATAAAATTATATCTCCTTACCTTGATTCTTCACGAGCCAAAAGTAAGGGTCGCTCAGTTCAGAAATAGGTCCTATTTATAGGGTTTTGAAGATTAGATCAATTCTAGAGTCCTTAATTTGCCAGAACCTAATCCCTAAGAGTCCTTAGTAATGTTATAAACTCTCCCAAGTCGATCTCTTGTAGATAAGATCACAAAGTTTAAATCTTTTTGCTCGTTCTTTCTTTCACGGAACTATCAGAGTATAACGCATCAGTCTAGGTGCATTACATGTTTGTAGCGGTCGCCCGATAGACCGTTACACCAAACGTATACATAGTTTCAATTAAATAAAACTCTCTTGTTCATTTATCCTTATAATTATTTATAAAAATAGTATTTATCTTTAGAATAAGTCAATTAACCTTCTAGAATATGGGCCAAACTTAATGGGCTTGGTCCATTAACCTTTTGGATTATCTTTAAATAGGCTAGGTTAATTATTTAACCTAATTGGGCATTATAATGACTTATTGATCTAATATTCTCTTTATTAATTTATTTAGGATTTTATAAATTCTAGAAAATAATTAAATATTCCAAGAATAATTTATAAAAATTCTGGGGTCTTACACCCTCCCCCACTTAAGAGAATTTGGTCCCCAAATTTAATACATGGATTATGGAGAGTGTACTTACAGTTGAATAATTCTGGAAATCTTTTCTACATGGCTACTTCGGTTTCCCATGTTGTTTCATATGGCCATGTTTTCTTCTATTGAATCTTGACCATAGGAATAACTTTATTTCTTAGTTGACGCACTTCCCGTTCCAAAATCTTTATTGGCGTTTGCTCGTACGTCATATCCTTCTGAATCTCCAGATTATCATAAGTGATAATATGGTCAGGATCATATACATACTTCTTCAGCATAGAGACATGAAATACGTCATGAACTCCTGCTAATTGTGGAGGTAAAGCCAGTCTATAAGTCACTTCACCGACCCTTTCGAGAATTTCAAACGGACCAATGAATCTTGGAGTTAGTTTGCCCTTAATGCCAAATCTCTGAATACCATGACCTGGAGAAACTTTGAGATACACATGGTCTCCTACTTGAAATTCCAAGTCGCGCCTTCGATTATCAGCATAAGATTTTTGCCTATCTTGGGCCATCTTCATTCTCTCTTGAATGAGCTTAATTTTCTGTGTAGAATCTCTGATAATATCGGGGCCTAGGAATTATCTTTCCCCTATTTCACTCCAACATATTGGTGATCGACAACTTTTTCCATATAAAGCTTCAAAAGGTGCCATTTGTATGCTGGCCTGATAACTGTTGTTATAAGTAAATTCTACCAGAGGTAAGTGATCATGCCAACTACCTCCAAAATCAATAACACAAGCCCTAAGCATGTCTTCTACCACCTGATTCGTTCTTTCTGTCTGACCATCAGTTTGTGGATGAAAGGCTGTGCTGAAATTCAATCTAGTCCCTAGTGGCTGTTGTACACCCTTCCAAAATTATGATGTGAATCGAGGATCTCTATCAGATATAATAATGACTGGGACACCATGTAATTTAACAATTTCTCTTATGTATAATGCTGCCAGGATATCCACAGACCATCGACTTTTGATTGGTATGAAATGTGCAGATTTAGTTAATCGGTCTATGATTACCCATATACCATCGTGTCCACCTCTTGTCTTGGGTAACCCCATAATGAAATCCATCCCTATACTTTCCCACTTTCATTCGGGAATACACAAGGGATGCAATTTACCTGCGGGTCTAAAATGCTCTGCCTTTACTTGTTGACAAGTGAGACAGCGAGACACGAAATCAGCTATTTCTCTCTTCATGTTGGGCCACCAGAAATTTCTTTTAAGATCTTGATACATTTTTGTACCACCTGGATGAATGGTGTACTTGGAATTATGTGCTTCTTCCAGAATCAATTTCTTCGTATCCTCATGATTTGGTACACACACTCGGCCCTTGAATAGTAATCTTCCATCCTCCGTAATAGAGAAATCCGGCTGTTGTTCAATTTTAGCCTTAATTTCTAGAAATATAGGATCATCATTTTGCAACTTGACTAGATCCTTTATTAAGGTAGGCTGAGCTCGGATATTGGCCATGAAGCAATCTTCTTCCTTCCTGTCAATATCTAAGTTCAACTGAGCAAATTGAGGAATAAGATTAGTCATACTAATCATAAGACTTGATAGCATACCCATTGGTTTTCTGCTGAGTGCATCCGTAATAGCATTAGCCTTGCTAGGATGATATTGAATAGAAAAATCAAAGTCCTTGAGATATTCCAACCATCTTGTCTGCCTCATATTTAGCTCTTTTTGAGAAAATAAGTATTTCAAGCTTTTGTGGTCCGAGTAGACCGAAAACTTTTCTCCATAGAGATAATGACGCCAAATTTTTAAGGCAAATATGACAGCTGCTAATTCCAAATGATGTACATGATAATTTTCCTCGCGACGTTTCAATTGTCTTGAAGAATAACGGATTACTTTTTCATTTTGCATGAGGACACACCCTAAGCCAATACCTGATGCATCAGTATATACTTCGAATCCACCACCTTCTATCGGTAGTGATATAATAGGAGCTGTGGTAAGATGATTCTTAAGAGTTTGGAAACTCTTCTCACATTCCTCTGACCAGACAAAATAATTTTCTTTTCTCGTGAGTCTAGTTAAAGGAACTGCTATCTTTGAGAAGTTCTTAATGAATCTTCTATAATAACCAGCTAGACCCAGAAAGCTTCTTACTTCTGATACAGTCGTTGGCCGGCTCCAATTTCTGACAGCTTCTACCTTAGAAGGGTCCACCGCAATACCTTCTTTTGAAATAATATGGCCTAGGAATGAAACTTCCTTGAGCCAAAATTCACATTTAATAAGCTTGGCATAAAGTTTATGTTCTCTAAGTGTTTGCAAAGTTATTTTCAAATGTTCTTCATGTTCCTCCCTTGTCTTGGAGTATATCAAGATATCATCAATGAAGATGACGATAAACTGGTCCAGATATGGTTGGAAGACACTGTTCATAAGTTGCATGAATGCTGCCGGGACATTAGTTAATCCGGATGGCATTACCACGAATTCATAGTGGCCATAACGACTTCAAAAAGCTGATTTATAAATGTCCTCTTCTTTAATTCTAAGCTGATGATAACCTGATCTGAGGTCAATCTTAGAGAAATATTCTGCTCCTGAAAGCTGATCGAAGAACTCATCAATACGCGGCAACGGATACTTGTTTTTAAGTGTGAGTTGATTCAGTCGCCGGTAATCGATGCATAGCCTGAGAGAACCATCCTTTTTCTTGACAAATAGAGCCGGCGCACCCCAAGGGGATGTGCTAGGTCTGATGAAGCCTTTGTCTAGTAATTCTTGCAACTGCCTTTTTAATTCCTTGAGTTCTGTGGGGGACATCCTGTAAGGGGCTATAGAAACAGGTGCTGCTCCTGGGATGAGTTCAATAGTGAAGTTCACTTCCCTCTCGGGCGGTAAACTGGGTAATTCGGACGGGAACACATCAGAGAACTCATTTACAATAGGAATGTCCGCTAAGATAATCTCCTTGGATTCGGTAACAATGACAGAAGCAAGAAAAGCTTCACATCCTTGCGAGATAAGTTTACAAGTGTGAAAAAAAGATATGATAGT
This sequence comes from Amorphophallus konjac, assembly GCA_022559845.1. Classification (NCBI taxonomy): domain Eukaryota; kingdom Viridiplantae; phylum Streptophyta; class Magnoliopsida; order Alismatales; family Araceae; genus Amorphophallus; species Amorphophallus konjac. The sequence goes on along the minus strand of CM040125.1, from coordinate 116,741,533 downwards.
AGGATGCTTCTTGTACTTGATGCCAAGAAAAGAGAATCTTGGAAGACCGGACTTTCGAAAGGATATAATCCTATTTCGGCAATTGATATAGGCATCATGATCTACAAGCCAATCTACCCCTAAAATGGCATCATAACCTTTCATGTCAAGGCATACTAAGTTTGCTGGGAGATTATGACATTCTACTATCACTTCGCTATCAGGATAATAGTTAGTAAGCTTTGTTCCAGAACGTAAGGGTGTGGAAATAGCGAGATCTGAACGTAGGGGAACTGATGCAATTGATAATGTTTTTGCAAAAGTAGTGGAGATAAAAGAATGAGAGGCACCAATGTCAAATAGCACAAATGCAGGACGAGAACAAATTTGAAGAGTACCTTCCATAAGCCCACCATCCCTGGGCGCTTCCTCCTCTTCTAGAATGGTATTGAGGCGAGCCTGCCTCCTACGTCCTCCACCAGATGATTGGTCTTTCATAAGGGGGCAATCTGGCATGCGATGCTCCCTGCTTCCACAACGTAAACAAGCGCCAAGGCGCTTCCAACACTCCTCAGCCGAATGGCCGAATTTTTCACAAAATGTGCAAGCCGTTGCGACCTGCTCCTTCTCCTCCTTGACTTTCTTTTGCTTATGGGAACTTCCACCATTCCCATTCCTAGATCTCTTCTTACTATCACGGCTCTTGTAGGGCTCCGTGATGCTGAACTTGCCTTTCTTATAATGCCAATCTGAGCGTCGGCTAGACTCCACTCCTTTCCCTTTTAATTTCTCGACCTTCTCCAAGGTCCTTTCACACAAATACGCTTGTTGAACCATTTCTGCATAAGTACAGATGTTTTGGGTCCCGAGCTGTTGAATGAAACCGGGTCGTAATCCGTCCATGAATCGATTAGCCTTCAATAAATCAGTGCTGATAAGATGCGGTGCGTAAGGTGCAAGCCTTGAGAATTACAGTTCATATTCGGCAACCGTCGTCATCCCTTGCCGAAGAGCGGTGAACTCCATAGCCTTTCTCTCTTTTACGTGCTTAGAAAAATACTTGGCACGGAATAGGGTAAGAAAACCATCCCATGTATGAGGTGCATCGACCGGAGGTGCCGGAACCGACTTCCACCATGTACGGACATCTTTGTTGAGTTGGAAGGTTGCGAGACGCACCTTCTCTTGATCGGTGCATTGGATAACATCAAAGATACGGTTCATTTCATCTATCCAGTTCTCTGCCTCATTAGGATTAGAAGAACCATAGAAATGCAGAGGGTTTAAGCTCCGAAAGTTGCAATGCAAATCACCAGCCCTTGCTCTTGCGCCAGCTTGCGCCATGGTTTGTAATGCCTCAGTGAGGCCAGCAACCGTTTGTTGCATGCCATCCCAATTTACGCGATGAGCCATGATAATAATAAGGTATCTGAGAGAAAAATAACAACTTGTTATTTCTCGTGGAATTGGAAGGAAAAATCAATCTTAATTAACTATCTTATCCCGGGCTCTACCCAATTCTCACATGGGTGTGGAAATTTCTTCCTTAGTTCATAGGTATGGGTCCTTAAACCTTGGACTTATCCTATGACATGACTCTTCTTCCTAAGTCCTGAGACTTAGGCTCTGATACCAACTTAACTGTCACGCCGCGAGCCTTTATGACAGCGGAAGACTCGCTCGAAAAATGCGAACAGTCGGCATGGTAAGTCTCTTATAAGCAAGAACGATCAGAGCGCAAGACAATCATACACATAAATGTAATTGCACAAGATTACTCAAACTCCAACTTTATTTTATTAATAATCAAGTATTCAAGTACAATAACCTTTTCATCCTTTTTTCACTCCACTAGACTCAAGAAATAGGAAAATTACATAGACTCAATCTAAACAATATAGACTTTTCTAAGTCTTCACTCTCATCTTTGACAATACTTTTATTCACTCTTGGACCCCCTACTTGTATAACCTGAATCCGAATTCGAATCACTTTCATTTCCTGAAAAAGAATGGAAATAGGTAATGAGCACACTTGTCCAGTAGGTATCTTCGCATCAACATGAAGGCATTATTAAAGTAATTAACGTTTTTGCTCTAGAGGAATAAGGTAAAATCATGCGAATGCGATCAATCATGCAATTAAACCAAAGTATGTAAGATAGAATGAGAGCAAGTATGAACTAGCAAACATATTATAAGAACAAGATATAGCCTTTCATGAACAAGAATGTAACGAGAATGCACTAGCAAGCCACATAATCATCACTCCAGTATCTTTTGCTTATGAGCAAGTACTTCGTGAATTTCTGTGGAATATCAAGCAAGAAAGTCATGTACAAGAATGTCATGTCGTGCCGTGAATTTTCACTTATTTATAAAGAAAGTACTCCCAGTGCAATGCGACGCCAGTAGCATCATACCCCATGGTTTATAATAGTATGTTTTCGACAATCAGCCGAGGGGACTAGCATAGAGCCCTTGAACACAATCAGTGCTCGATCACATCTTCAAGTATAAATCAAGCTTTTTCCACGCATGTAACAATAAGGTATGGCCAAGAATGTACAATTCCAACAAGCTCTTGATAACAACAATTCAATAAATGAATGCTTTAATGAGAATTTATGAGAAATCAAGAATGACTTATACTATGTTATGCTTATGGAAATAAATCGGCAGCATAACGGTACATTCTTTATCTTCCATTCATTATATTAGGTTTCTTGATCAATATGATAAGTTCTAGATCATCAAGAGTCTATCTAGAAACCTTGGAATATCAACCCTTGGTCAAACCTTGGGTTAAAATACTCAAGCAGTGTGACGGTCGTGTACTGGGCTGTTACATGCTGTGACGCTCCAATATTGGGCCGTTACAATTGTCTGAATCCAGAAACAAGAAATCGGACTCAGTTGAATGTGACGGTCGTATATTGGGCCGTTACATGTACCTGACGGTCCAATATAGATCCGTTACACTACTGATAACCAGAAAACATCGATAGTGTAATCTAATCGCTTGGGTGTTAATGGTACAACCAACTCGGCGTCCTAGTGGGAATCCCAGGCTCGCGGAGAATTATGGAGGCCTTGAAATAAGATTTCCTAGTCCATTGGAAGGAATATCCAATAGAGAGGTCCTCATATCCAAGAATAGTGTTCCTATAGTACAAAGTGTAAACTAATGGACATATACCTGAATATACGCCATGTACTTAGAGAAATGACTCTATAGATAGAAAAGAATGTGTAACAATGTGAAGCCAAGATAAAATCCCATCAATTCAACATTGGAAAATCATGATTTAGAATATAAAACTATAGAGTTTAGCCAATGAAATTAGCATAACCTAAAATAACTCAAAATACTTTAATCATACAATTTCCTATCATGAATCAATTAAGAAACTCAAAGTCATGAAAATAAGGTTAAAACTTAGATAACTAGGCTTATTCATAAGTAAGTTTTGGCTGTCCTAAGTCCTATCTCGGTTTGACAGTAACCCGAACTCTGACGGTCTAGTATGGGCGCGTCACAGGGCTGTGACGGTTTATCGTAGGACCGTTACAGTATTGTAACGCTCCTGTTATGGTGCGTCAGAGACAACCGAGAAACTTTAAATACAACAGAGGTTGTGACGGCTTATCGTAAAGCCGTTAGATCATTGTGACGGTCTTACCTTGATGCGTCAGAGTCCCTGCTAACAGTATAATGAAATAAAAAGGTTATGTTTTAAAACCATGTCATGTTTTGAAAAGATTTATTACCCTAATCATGACAAAATGAAGTAAAGGTCATCTAGATGCATAGGTTGTAGTGAATTAACAAGATTATATCTTTGATCTTAGATTAGGGCTAAGAATATTTATGTATGCATGAACCCACTAAAGCATGAAATTCATAGTCTATTATGCATGAAATCAAACACAATCAGAGGGCTTTTATCCCTAACAAGATGTTTTTGCCAATCATGAGATAAGCTACCGCTTAACTAGGCTTTAAACTTCTAATTTGATCTTTCAAGGACCGCCCTAGTTCCTATCTTTTAGTGACTTTTCAGCAACTTCACGCTGCCCTAGCTCCTCAGCCTCTTGACCTAAGGACGTGAAATTTTGAGGGTAAGAAGATGAAACTAAGGTGAACAAAAAGTTCTCAATAACCGAACTCTAATTACCTTATTTAGACGTCCTAATTCCCTGATCTTCAGTGGCCTTTAGCTCTGATTCCTGTGTTACTATGGTCGAACCAGCAACTTTGGAAGCTTCAATCTCCTTGGTTGCTTGATCTCCTAGCACGAAATTTGGAGAACTATTAGTCTAAAGTATACTAAAAAAAATCTTCTAAAGAACTTATCTGAAATTATATCTCCTTACCTTGATTCTTCACGAGCCAAAAGTAAGGGTCGCTCAGTTCAGAACTAGGTCCTATTTATAGGGTTTTGAAGATTAGATCAATTCTAGAGTCCTTAATTTGCCAGAACCTAATCCCTAAGAGTCTTTAGTAATGTTATAAACTCTCCCAAGTCGATCTCTTGTAGATAAGATCCCAAAGTTCTAATCTTTTTGCTCATTCTTTCTTTCACGGAACTGTCAGAGTGTCACGCATCAGCCTAGGTGCGTTACATGCTTGTAGCGGTCGCCCGATAGACCGTTACACCAAACGTATACAGAGTTTCAATTAAATAAAACTCTCTTGTTCATTTATCCTTATAATTATCTATAAAAATAGTATTTATCTTTAGAATAAGTCAATTAACCTTCTAGAATATGGGCCAAACTTAATGGGCTTGGTCCATTAACCTTTTGGATTATCTTTAAATAGGCTAGGTTAATTATTTAACATAATTGGGCCTTATAATGACTTATTGATCTAATATTCTATTTATTAATTTATTTAGGCTTTTATAAATTTCAAAAAATAATTAAATATTCTAAGAATAATTTATAAAAATTCTGGGGTCTTACACTGCCGTCGCTCGCTCCAGCTCTGCTGCAGCCCTGTGCCTCTCCTCTACCAACGCCAGCTCAAGCTCTCGCGCCGCCCGGTGCCTCTCCTCGGCCAGCTCCTCAGTAGCCGAGTGCCTCACTGCGGTCAGCTCCCTGATGGCACGTTGTCGCGCCTCATCGATCTCCGTGGGTTGCTGTTCGCGGACCGTGAGCTCGGTCCCGGCTAGTGCCACCCGGGTTATCGCCTCCTGGAGCTCTCGCCTCTGCAACAACACAAAGAAAACAAATCAAATTGATGAACAACTACAATATTTAAAATCAATCTAAATCCTTCTTATTTACCGAGGCCTCCAGCTCTCTCTCTGCCTCCTCGGCCCGCCTAACAGCTCCTGCCACCTGCCCCTCTAAAGAAGCAACCCGGGCACTTTGGTCCGGAACACTCTGGGCTGGGGCACTCGAGCTAGAAGCCCCTCCTGGCCCCGTTGCCGCCCTCCTCTGCTGGGCACGCTGCATCACTTTGTGAGATCGTCGTGGTGGAACACCTAACTTTAGGAAGCATATCACGGCATTTAGTAAAGCATAACTTACCAGAACCAGAAGGTCGTGCTGGGTCGCTGCCAGGCGGGCCTCCAGGGTGTACAACCTCATCTGCATGTCAGCCACCACCTCATCACGCGCATCCTGCATTTGCCACAGGTTAGTAATACATTAATAATGTAGAAGCATTTAAATATTCAAAAGCATGCATTCATACGTACCCCTCGGGGCCTCATCTGAGGCCGGCGCCCGTAAGTCCTCCAGTAGACCTGGAGGTATTCCGCGCTGCTCTCTGCCTGGGAGACGACCAGAGTGCCGCCCCTCTACCAATCAGCGTACTGGTCAGGGAAGCAGAGCCGCCAATCTGTCGTCACGGCTCATCCTTGGGTCTTCCGCCCGATCCTGCGTGGCTCCTCCACGTCCACCCACTCCTGGTGGAGGCCCAGCATCTTATCACCAGCTTGAGCTGCAACGGCTCGATCTCGTTCAGGCAGTGGAGCTAGAGCTCCCGCCCAAACAAGGGTCGACCCGCCGCGACCCAGGGCTGGTCGTCGTCAGTCATGCCCATGTAGGGCCTCCACACCACCTGCATTTGCATTTCATATCATCATATCACCATAATCATAAATGCATTAATAGGAAATAAATCAAATGCATAAACATAACATACATACCGTGGATGCCGGGAAGTCACGAAGCTCCCGTCGCACTGCCACTAGCTCATAGGCGTGCGGGCCCCCCGTCGCGTACGGGAGCCAACGCCGCGCCAACGGAACTGCCTCCGGACGGAAGACAGCGGCTCTCCCCATCGGGATGTACAAGTGGCACCAAACCTGCATCCACAAATCATTAGCATATCACAGTCATATCAAAGCATAAATAGAAGCATATAACATAGGCATAAATTTAAATTTGCATACCTGAAGGAATGGTGCGAAGTCGCTGACAGTAGTCTCTCTCCCTGTCTCGGTGGACAAGTCAGCTATGAGGTGGGCCAGCAGGGCCGCACCCCAAGCATATCTCCCGACTTGGCTCAGGTCCTCCAATACACTTAGGAAATGATAGTTCACGTCGTCTCCCTTCATGCCCAACAACAACCTCCCCATAATCAAGAACAAGAACCTCCTAAGGTCTAGGTCTGCTCTCTCTCTCTCAGGGCGGGGTCGGTACAAAAAGTGGCCCGAGCCCTCCCGGCCATCCTAGCTGCAAAGTCCTCCAGGGACTCACCTGTCCTCGGGCGTCCCCCTCCCAATCCTAGGGACTCTATAAGCTCGGCCCTATCTACCATCCTACAGTCTCTGGGTCCCTCTGACACTATAGACAAGTCTAAGAGCCGACGGGCCCGCTCCTGGTAGTCTGGGTAGGCAACCCCGCTCACCGCTGTTAAAATATATGGGTGCAAGACACAGATTCAGAAGGGGGGGGGGGATGAATGAATCCTACAACAAATACACCCAATAAAAAATATTTGCGGAATCAAACTTTTAATAATACTCAGTAATCAAATGAGACAGCACAACTACTCTCTTCTCACAACCGTGAGCTGAGACACTCAGGCTCGCATATATAATTCTACTAAGCATAGGAACATACACTCCACAGACATATATGAAACTCTCAACGTAACACAAGGGTGAACGCAAGTAATCAAGCACACACAACCTGTGAAGGGTAGAGAGATGATATGGAGGAGCGCAAAGAGCAAACCACGATGGACAGGATATTTTTAGGTGGTTCGGCCAGACCCACAGTCTGCCTACGTCCACCCCTCCCTCCAAACCAGAGTGAGGCTTCCCTTGCAATAGAAAGAACTGCAGACTCAGTCTGCAAAAAGGCGCTGCGTAACAGCTTGATCCAGAGGAGCACACTCCTCTCTTCCTCCACCCAGGAGGACAACCACTAGCGACACCCAGTCACTAGCAACCGGAGACACCAAGTCCCCCTTCCTCTGAAACACAGAGGGAAAGCACAAGTAACACCAAGTCACTTGCAACCGGAGACACTAAGCCTCCCTTCTCCTGAGTCCACAGGAGGAACCCCGAACTCAACCTGAGTATCAGAAGACCAAGACACTGGAAGATAAAAGTAACAAAAGGAAAAACAAACTGACAAATAAAGCTTAAAAAAATATAACTCATGCAGGAGCACAGCAGTTTAGGATCTGATCCTAGAACTGAACTTCTTCACTCTTCCTCTTCTGCTGTTGGCTCTCTTACTCTCTCTGGGAGCTTCGATCTCTTTTTCTTCTGGGTGCTCTCTTTCTCTCTAACTTTTTCGTCTCTTCTATTCTTCTTCTTCTTCTTTTTCCTTTCTGCTGTTCTCTCTTTTTTTTTCTCGAACTCTCCTATTCTTTTCTCTGCTCTTCTCTTCTTTTGTTCTTCTTATCGCCTCCTCCTTTGTTGATAGCAGGAGGGGCCTTCTTATAGAGCTTTAGACTTGGGTCCCACAAGCTCTCGCTTCAGGCGTGTGGAGAGCTTGTTCCCGCCATTCCCAGAGAAGCCACGCGTCAGGTGCAGATGGAGCGATGATCCACGTGGCAGCTTCTTCCAATAATGATCTACCTTGGATCACGTGTTAATTATTTGCTCTGCTGTCCTCACGAACTCTTGTTCTTCTGCTCCTCGTGAGTTAAGTGCTCAGGTGCACATAAGATGCTCGAACCTTGGCTGTCCTTGCCTGATTGTTCCGTGCATAAGTTCCTGCAATGAAGAACACTTAGTTAATGCTATATGGTCAGAGACATAGTTAATATGCTTAGAAAGTTGTATGCAGATAGCCAAGCCATTGCTGATCAAAGATCGTTGAATGCACAGGTCTTATTTGACCTAGTTGAATATATGCAAGGGCTTGGACTATGTGTAATGCACGTCATGCACCGACTCTAAGCATGCACCAACAGTTGTTGCACCGACTAGAAACGAGTGCTATGCGGAGCTTAGGAATGCACAGAACGGAAGATGCACCGACCTTGTGTAGACAAGCTACGGGGAGGTGCACTGACCATATGCAAACATAATCATAAAGAGGTGCATAAGCGTTACTAGCATTTTCACGATGTGCACCGACTCATTTGAGTATACATCAATTTATGCACTGACTTAGTGAACACTTATGCGAACATTGCACAGACTCTATATGCGTGCATGTAAAACATGCACCAACCATGTGTATGCGTGATGAAACAATGCACAGAGCATGTGAATGCATGAAATGTCGGTAAAGACTAAAAGATGCGCCGACCTTAAGTGTTCAAAGCAAAACATGCACTGACTCTGAACAGTGAAGAGTGTAGACTTTAGATCAGTCTAATACCAACGTGCATCGACCTTAAATGTGCACAGTTGTTATCTGCCCAGCGCAAAAGTATGCACCGACCTAAGGTGCTCATAGCAAAGAATATGCACCGACCTACTTGCGTGCGCATGACAAGAGTGTGCACGGACTTGACATTTGCACCGACCATTGCATGCGCAAGGCAAACTATGCACGGACCTTGTAAGTGCAGTAAAAGAACATGCACGGACTTAGAGAGTGCACCAGCTTAACATGTCACAAGGCGAACCTTGCACGGACCTTATAGCCTGAATGAACGTGATATGCATGGACCTTCTTCTCCTGTATGCATGCTGCAAATAGTTGCACGGACCTTGCGTCTCGCAAGGTAAGAACGGCACAGACATTGTATCGCACAAGGGCTAAAAGTCTGTATGGACCTTAACACAACTCGGTGTAAACCTGCACTGACTTTTAGACAATTAAGCCAAAACACACACAGACGTTGTGTGCTAAACAATGAAGAAAGCACAGACCTTATGAATGCATCGACCAAATGCATCGACCAAATGTGGGGAAGTCCCGTAATGGGGACGCGCAGGTCATGCAACTCGTCAGGGGACCGACAATCGTCGTCCTCCGTGACTGGCTTCTCCCCAGCAACATAAAAGATAGTGGGCGGCCCCTCGGGGTTAGGCACCTCAAAGGTTCTCAGTTGTTCAGCTGCTTGGCATTCAATTTCCGCTATCGGCTTGACGATCCCTGGCGTGGGGTAGATAGGGAGAGGGGCTGCCCTAAATACCCCTTCCTCTTGTGCAATAAACGGTACATGTGGGGAAGCCACATGACCCGGGGGCGGCGGAGGAAACCAGCCTCCCGATTCCATTTTCTTCTTTCCCTTGTCTTGGATGACTTGAGGAGCTTGCTTCGCCTTTTCTAAGTACAAGTTGGCATCTGACAGGTGACACTCGAACACCTCGAACGGGTGGAGGTCGGCGAAGATCCTGACTTCCTTCCCCTCACAGGGGTATTTGATGCATTGATGCAGGGTGGAGGGCACCACTCTGTTCTGGTGTAGCCAAGGCCGGCCAAGCAACGCCTTGTAGGAAGTGCTGGAGTTGATGACGTGGAACTGGACCTTGGTGGTGAAGTCATCAAAGGTCAAGTTGAACTCCGCAACCCCCATAGGAACCTCACATTTCTGGTTAAAGCAGGCAATCTTGACATTTTTAACTTCGACCAGATGTACGTCAAAGTAGTGCTTCTGGTATACCCGGTACGGGAGTATATTCACCGCTGCCCCTGGGTCGATCAAGACCCTGTTGATAGGCTGGCCGTTCAGCTGCCCTTTCATGTAGAGGGGCCTGTTATGGCTGCAAGTCGGTAGGAGCATGTCATCTTCTGTGAAAGCCACTGCTACTTCTGGTGACATTTCTGCCAAACAGGCTTCGAGGTGTGCTGGCGTCTGGAGTGCGGCGATGATGGCTTGCCGTGTTTCTTCATTCAAGGACAGCATCTCCCATACTGTGAACCGGGTCGGGATTTTCTTGAGATGTCTGACTATTCGCTCGGCCGCCCGTACCTTGAGCAGTTTCATCTCTTCGGGCTTGCTGCGCCTGCCTTCATCCTGGGACTGGGGTGCCGGATCAGGCGATACCTGTTTTGTGGGTTCTGCTGTGGCATGTCGAGCAGGCGGGGCCTGTTGAGCCTCCTCTGCTGCTCGCATGAATTCGGCGAGGTTTGGGGTGCCGCTGAATTCTTCCTCTGGCTGGGCAGGAACTGTAGCCGGTAGAGCTTGAGGAATGCTTGCTTTACTGGTCGCAGCGGACCCCTGGGGGTGCACCCGCCTTCCTGCTCGAGCGGATAGGAACTCGGCGAATGACGGGGCGCTTTGACTCTTGGTGCCTCCGGGGTAGAGGTCTGATGGAGGAGGGATCTCGGTGCCTCAGACCTCGGGCTCGGGAACCTGGTATGGTTGTTCCCCCCTGAGCATGATGTTGAGGCTGCCCTGAGGAGGGCGCCCCCACTTCCTTCCTGACCTGGTGGCGTGCTGGGAGGTGGATGCTTCAGCTTGACTCACTTCCGCCGGCTCATGGGGTGGCTCTTCTTCTTTCTCTTCCAGGGAGAGAGAGGTGTCGAACAACGCCGAGAGGGTGTTGCAGGCGAAGACGACCTCCTTCTTCTTCTTGCCCCTGGGTCTTCTCTTCTTCTTCTTCTTGCCCGCTGCAGCGGACGGCTGCTCTCGAATAGGTTCACCCCACAGGGGAGGCTCTTTGTCTGCATCAGCTTCTGTTCCTGGAGCCAGCTCGAGTGACTCGAACTCCTCCCAGGGGACATATTGTTTTAGCTCGACGGGCTGGATTTTGGGCTGCTCATAATCTTCAAGCCTGTCGATAATAGCCTGGAGTTTTTCAACCGCCGGGCTAGTCTTCTTGTACATCCGCAGCGGGGCAGAGCTCTTCTTGTTGTGAGTGGGCCGCCTCATGACCAGCCGGGGGGCCGTGTCGTGGCAAACAGGGTTTACCGGGGGCGGTGCAGGCAGGGGCGCTGCTACCCTCGAGTGAATTCCTGGGGTAGGTCGAGAGGCGCGCACCTTTCTGGTTTTTCTGGGTGCAGTCTGCCACCCTTCTTGGTCTTGAGCTGGGGCCATGATAAAGGTTTCGTAAGTGGCACGGGCACAGGCCTTCGCCCATTCTTCTGGCAGCTCCTGATATAGTGAGATCATATTGACGGAGGAGGCTATGCTGGGCAGCTCGTGTGGCTGCGGGGGGTCTACTTTATGCTCCCCCATGTCCAGCTCCCCGTCCCTGATTAAGGACTCAATAACATCCTTGAAGACGTAGCAATCTTCAATAGTATGCCCGAGCACCCGGTGGTACATGCAGAAGCGCGGGTCATCCTTCTTCTTTGAGTCGCCAGGCCTTTTCGGCTCTGGCAATGTGATCTTATTGTAGCTGGTTGCCCACTCAAACAGGAGCTTGGACTTGTCCCGGGAGAAGGAATACAACTTGTTTCTCATCTTCTCTCTTAGTGAGGGGCCTTCCCGCCGTTCTGTGGTTCTGGACGGCGGAGGGTTAGCCGCTCCCTTGGCTTTCTCCTTCTGCTTTTCGAAAGCCTGGAAGTCTAGTGCATGCACCTCCGGGGGAGCCGGCTTCTTCTCCGCCTGCCTGGCCCTCTGGCTTGACATGGCCGGGGTGGAGGAGTATCGGGCCAAGAACGCCTCGATCTCCGCTACCACATTATTTAGACGGTCAAATGTCTTGACCTCAGTGCCGATCATTCTTTCTAGGATTTCTTTCTTTAAGTTTTGCTTGCAAATCTGAACTGCGTCCTCCTGATGCGGGGGGCGTTTGCACCTCATACTAAGGTTCCTCCATCTTTTGATGTAGTCGAGGGCCGACTCATCATTCTTCTGTCTTGTGGCATAGAGTTCAGTCATGGTAACTTCTCTCTCGGCCACGTAGAATCTTTCCTTGAACTTCTTCTGCATGTCGGGCCAATCGGCCACCGACCCGGGCGGCAAGCCGGAGTACCATTCAAAGGCAAGCCCGGTGAGTGTTGAGCCGAAGAACTTCAGGAGGTAGGCCTCATCAGCAGCCAGGTCTCCCATGACGTTCACGTAATAGGCAATATGCTCTCTGGGAGATCCTTGCCCATTGAACTTTTCAAATTTCGACGGCTTGGTGATGCCAGCAGGCAACTTCCTGGCAGCATAATGAGCCGGGTAGGGTACTCGGTAGACGTCGAAAGGCGTCTGATCCCCATCGCCCCTCTCGGCCAACTTCATGTCTATCATCTGCTCGAGCATCAACCGGCTGACTGCCGCCGGGTCGACTGGGCTCGGGTAGAAATGAGCGGGCTGTGCGCTCGGGGTGGCTACCACGGTCGCTCGGGGGGCCATGGGGGACCCTTGTGAAAGCGGAGCCTGTGGCGGGGTCACCGCTGTGCAATGTGCTTGTTGCGGGGGCGTGCCCCCGAGGGGATCGAGGGTTGCCGGAAGGGCTGCCTCGGAAGACTGCCCCCTGTCCCCAGGTACCTCGGGTGTGACCTCGGTCTGCCAGGACGTTGGGGGTGGTGTGTTTCGCTCATTCAACTGCTTTTTAAGTGATTCGATTTCCTGCTGGAATCGTTGCATCATGAGCAGCATTGCTGGGTCAGCTGTGGGGAGGCTGGGCATGCCCCCCGTCTCTTCGGCCGGGGCGTCCTTGGATGATGTCGAGGGTCCGCCACTCGTGTCGCCGGTGGTGACTACATTGGCCGTGAGGGCCGTGAGGGGCTCCTCAGGTGTCGCGCCGCCTGCCGCTCTCCTTCTTCTGGTAAGGGGTCCCGGCCTGGCAGCTATTCTGGCCAATTCTTCCGGGTCGGCGGGTAAGGCCCCATACCGACCATGGACTCCTGCCATGTTGCAGGTGAATGTCTGCCATTTCCTATTCTTGTTTCTTCTTGACGCCCTCCGGGACGGTCCTCCCGGGAATGTCAGCCTGTCGAAGACCGACCGTCGGGGCGGCACTCCCTCCCGCACAGGGGACTGGCGCGGCTCCTCCGGGCGGGTCCTCGATTCCATACTAGGTGCAGGTCCCTGTCTTTCTTCCTGGAAGGCGGAGGTCATTGCCTCATATTGATGTTTTGATTTCGATTCCATACTAGGTTCAGGTCCTAAGGATGATTTCGCCCCCCCCCCCCCCCCCCCCCTCATATTGATGTTTTGATTAATACGGCAGGGTATGAGATCCTCTCCTTCATGGATGGCTTCTCAGGATACAATCAGATCCGCTTGGCTGAGGAAGATCAAGAAAAGACCTCATTCACTACACCTTAGGGGACTTATTGCTATGTGGTCATGCCATTCGGGCTCAAGAACGCCGGAGCCACCTACCAAAGGGCCATGATGGCAATTTTTCATGACATGATCCACATCTATATTGAGGTGTATGTTGATGATCTGGTAGTGAAATCAAAGGCAAGGATTGAGCATCCTGGGGCTCTGGCTAAAGTTTTGCAGAGATCACGAGAATACAAGTTAAAAATGAACCCCAAGAAGTGTGTGTTTGGCATTTCATCAGGGAAGTTGTTAGGATTCATTGTCAGTAAAAGGGGTATTGAGATTGATCCCAACAAGGCAAATGCCATAAGAGATATGCCTCCTCCCAAGAATTTGAAGGAAGTTCGAGGATTGATCGGGAGGTTACAGTTTATACGCCAGTTTATCTCCCAGCACTCACAAAGGTGTAGGCCGTTCTCTGAGCTCACTAAGCCGAGAGTTAAATTTAATTAGGATGACAAGTGTCATGCAGCTTTTGATGGATTGAAGGACTATTTGGCTAGTCCTCCTGTCCTGAGGTTGCTAGTTTCGGGCAGACCACTCATTCTCTACATTTCTGTCCTGGATGACTCGGTAGGTGCTGTCCTAGCGCAGGTTGATGAAGAAGGTAAAGAGAGGGCAACCTACTACTTATCTAAGCTCCTCAACCCCTGTGAGTAGAAAAATACAGCCATAGAGAAAACCTGCGCAGCCCTAGTCTGGGTAGTTCGGAAATTTAAGCATTATTTCTTAGCTCACGAGGTTCACCTCATCTCGCGCATGAATCCTATCAAGTTCCTTCTTGAAAAATCGGTCCTTACAGATCGATTAGCACGATGGCAAAGCTTCCTTTCCTATTTTGACATCACTTTCATTCAGTAAAATACGATTAAAGGCTATGTCATCGCAGAACATCTTGCTCATCATCCTATCCCTCGATTTGATCCTGTTCATTCAGAATTTCCAGATGAAGAATTAATGTCCATCAATCAACCTTCAGATCCGATGTGGACGTTACATTTTGATGGAGCTTTGAACTCTCTCGGTAGAGGTGTTGGCATGGTTCTCTTAACGCATGAGGGTGTCACCATCCCACTTGCTGCTCAGCTCACCTCTCCTGTCACTAATAACATAGCTGAGTATGAAGCTCTTCTTGCCGGTCTCCAGGCCGCTCATCAATTTGGTGTCACCTAACTCCGGATTGTGGGTGATAGTCAGCTTATTCTTCGCCAAGTGCTCGTGAAATACCGCACGATCGATCCTAAGCTTAAACCCTACCAGGAACTGGTCTCTGCTTATGCCAAGCTCTTCACTAAGTTAATCTTTGTCCACGTTCCTCACAATTAGAACATTCTGACTGATGCTCTTGCTTCCCTCGCTTCTTCCTTGGTTTTCCTCCCTGAACGGGACTTCCATTCCTTTATCGTTCATAAGCGCCACACTCCAGCTGTTAAGGACCCATCTTTTCTTAGTGTTAAAGATAAGGTGCTTAAGAAGGTCAAGGAGGGAAAAATCATCGAAAGCAAGGAAATTATGCTAATGGATTGGGAAGAAGAACTGGCTGATGAAGAGAAGCCGTGGTACTATGAGATTGCCAGGTACTGCCATGATCAGTCTTATCTTGAGGAAGCTACTGCAGAAGAAAAGAAAGCCATTAGAAGAGTGGCTCAGAGATATACTTTGGTTGGTGGTGTGCTCTACAGAAGGGGTCTCACCGGTGTTTTGTTAAGGTGTCTTGATGATGATGAATCTTGGAAGATTATGGAAGAGGCACATTCCGGAGTGTGTGGTGGCCATATTAACAGTTAGATGCTAGCTAAGAAGATTCTTAGGCTAGGTTTCTATTGGCCCACTTTAGAAGAGGATTGCTCGATCTATGTCCGAAGGTGTGTCAAGTGCCAACCGCATACCGACAATATTCATTCTCCTGCTTCTTCACTCTATCCTATGTCCTCGCCATGGCCTTTCTCTATGTGGGCTTTCGATATCATTGAACCTCTCGGTGATCCTAACCTCCTTGCCAAACCCAAATCTTTCATACTGACGGCCACGGAGTACTTCACCAAGTGGGTGGAAGCGGAAGCCTACGTGGAGATTAAAGCGTCAACAGTTTACAAATTCATCATGAAGAACATCATCGCAAGGTTTGGCATCCCAAGTACCATCGTCACTGATAACGGACCACAATTCATCTCTCAAGAGCTTTAGGACCTCTGCAACAGGTATAACATTACATTGCATCATTCATCTCCTTATTATCCCTAGGGCAATGGACAAGCAGAGGCAATAAATAAAACTCTCATTAAAATCATCAAGAAAACCTGTGAAGCTAACAAATTCACGGATTGGCCAGAGAAGCTAATTGAAGCTCTATGGGCCTATCGCACTTCCATTCGTACACCCACTGGGCAGACTCCTTTTACCCTCACTTATGGAATAGAGGCGGTAGTCCCCTATGAGATTCTCGTACCCTCTCTTAGGGTTCAGTTGGACAAGGAGTTATCAATTGACGAGCGTCGCGAGTCTCTCCTCGAACAATTGGAACTCTTAGATTAAAGGCGTCTGGCCGCCGCTGAACATGCAAGGGTGTATCAAAACAGGCTTTCACGATTCTACCAGAAGAAAGTGATTGAGAGAAAATTTAAGGTCGGTGAAATGGTCATTAAAAGAATTTTTGTAAAACCAGGTGGACCACGCTCAAAACTCCAACCAAACTGGGAAGGGCCGTATGTAATAAAAGAAGCATATCCTGGTAATGCATATCAACTGGTTAATGCGGATGGGGAGGAATTGGCTCACCCCTGGAATGGTTTGTACCTAAAGAAATATTACCCCTGATAAAAAGACAAAAAAAGAGCAAAAGAAAAAGCAAATAAAAAGGAGAAAAACCAAAAAAGGTTGATATTGTGTATGTATCATGACAAGCATGAAAGATAAATATCTCTAATTCATTATTTACTCTTGACAGTTTAACAAGTGGGTCAACACACACACACATTCCACGCTTAACCCTCGAACCTCGTACGACATGGAATCCAAGGCAAGTCCAAACCCAAACCAACAATGGAAAGCGTAACTCATTCTCTTCTCTTCAGTTTACGAGGGGGAAAGTCAGAACTTGGTCAGACCACTAAACCTACCCGCCGCCCTAGTAGGTGGAAGTCAAGGCTCAAAAAGGGTACATCTGTCAAAAGTCTCAAGCTCCATTCAAAAAAAAAAAAATATGCATGTCAAGAGGGCAAAGTCTCCGCAGGGCAAACCCTGGGCGTAAGCATGCACGAGAAAGTCCCTTCAAAATTTCCAGACATGTCAAGAGGGCAAAGTCCCCGCAGGGAAAACCCTGGTCGTAAGCATGTATTAGTCAAGGCATGGGCAACTAAAGTCACCCTAAGCCAAAGACCGAACCCCAACGGGCAATAGGGTGAGGCCAGGGCGTCCACCAAACCTTTCTACCCTCCTTGTAAACTCTCCTCATTATTGTCTTCCGTCTCTCCCTGAGGCACGCTCTAAGCTCAAGGGGCGGTGAAGATGAGTTTAGGAAGAAGTGTCGTACGTAGGGGCCGTGCAAAAGCAACATTTTAAGCACGTTGATCCTTTATTAAGTTGTTTAAGAATGACTAATGAATTTCAGGTAATGAACGAGTAAGTCTTCCTTGATATACGCGCTTTGTCATCCACAAAAAGAAAATAAACAAAAAGCAAAAAAAAGAGAGAAAAGGAAAAGCAAACAAAAAAAGAAGCAAAAGACAAAAAGATAAAAAAATATTTCATTTGCTTGGTTGCACGATGCTTGATCATTCTTTATTTCCAGTATTCACTTGCTTGCCTGCCTGTTGCATTTTATCCTTATTCTTGCTTCATTTATTCTGCCTTAATTGATTAAAGGCTGGGCCCCTTGACCCCTTATCAAGGTCGAAGAAGAGCAGCCCCTTACTTATCGAGCAAGGGGCCGAGCCGAATAGATTAACTAACCTGTTTATTCTAAGTGAATGCAGGGAGGAAAGGAACACAAGTACACAAAGAAACTCAGGTAACCAAACATGTGTTTCATTTCTATAACTGTCTCGCATAAGTATAAAAGCTGTAAATGTCATGCATGAGTACAAAAGAAAAGAGAAGGGTACAAAAGTCAAATACTCTCTAGCTCTCTCCACCTCCCTCATCTCTCCTCTGGCTGCTCTCTGCCCCGTCCCGGTCTGCAGGGTGACTCCGCGGGGGCCTCATCGACCCCTGGCTGGCTGCTGACACATCGGCTCGGGCCCGATCCGCCTCCTCCCTCCTCTCAACAGTGGAGGAACCAGCGAAGAAGCTCGAACCAGAGTAGGCACTCGGGCGCCCCTCGGCTCGTGCCCGCTCACGGCCTCTGCGGTAGCGCTCCTCCGCGATCTGCGTCCGCTCCTCCACTGCACCTAAATGGAGCCTCAGCTCATCACGCTCCGCCCTCTCGCGCTCGCGCTCCCGCTCTTGCTGCTTCATCCTGAGGAGTAGCTGTAGCTCCACCACGTCCTGGGGAAGCGCCTACCCCTCACTAGGTAGCTCTGCCTGTCACGCCCCGAGCCTTTATGACAACGAAAGACTCGCTCGAGAAACGTGAACAGCCGATATGGTAAGCCTCTTGCAAGCAAGAACGATCAGAGCGCAAGATAATCACACACATAAATACAATTGCACAAGATTACTCAAATTCCAACTTTATTTTATTAATAATCAAGTATTCAAGTACAATAACCTTTTCATCCTTTTTCCACTCCACTAGACTCAAGAAATAGGAAAATTACATAGACTCAATCTAAACAATATAGACTTTCCTAAGTCTTCACTCTCATCTTTGACAATACTTTTATTCGCTCTTGGACACGCTACTTGTATAACCCGAATCTAAATTTGAATCACTTTCATTTCCTGAAAAAGAATGGAAATAGGTAATGAGCACACTTGCCCAGTAGGTATCTTCGCATCAACATGAAGGCATCATTAAAGTAATTAACGTTTTTGCTCTAGAGGAATAAGGTAAAATCATGCAAATGCGATCAATCATGCAATTAAACCAAAGTATGTAAGATAGAATGAGAGCAAGTATGAACTAGCAAACATGTTATAAGAACAAGATATGGCATTTCATGAACAAGAATGTAACGAGAATGTACTAGCAAGCCACATAATCATCACTCCAGTATCTTTTACTTATGAGCAAGTACTTCGTGAATTTCTATGGAATATCAAGCAAGAAAGTCATGTACAAGAATGTCATGTCGTGCCGTGAATTTTCACTTATTTATAAAGAAAGTACTCCCAGCGTAATGTGACGCTAGTAGCATCATACCCCATGGTTTATAATAGTATGTTTCCGACAATCAGCCGAGGGGACTAGCACAGAGCACTTGAACACAATCAGTGCTCGATCGCATCTTCAAGTATAAATCAAGCTTTTTCCACGCATGTAACAATAAGGTATGGCCAAGAATGTACAATTCCAACAAGCTCTTGATAACAACAATTCAATAAATGAATACTTTAATGAGAATTTATGAGAAATCAAGAATGACTTATACTATGTTATGCTTATGGAAATAAATCGACAGTATCTTCCATTCATTATATTAGGTTTCTTGATCAATATGATAAGTTCTAGATCATCAAGAGTCTATCTAGAAACCTTGGAATATCAACCCTTGGTCAAACCTTGGGTTAAAATACTCAAGCAGTGTGACGGTCGTGTACTGGGCCGTTACATGCTGTGACGCTCTAGTATTGGGCCGTTACAATGGTCTGAATCCAGAAACAAGAAATCGGACTCAATTGAATGTGACGGTCGTATATTGGGCCGTTGCATGTACGTGACGGTCTAATATAGATCCGTTACACTACTGATAACTAGAAAATATCGATAGTGTAATCTAATCACTTGGGTGTTAATGGTACAATCAACTCGGCGTTCTAGTGGGAATCCCAGGCTCGCGGAGAATTACGAAGGCCTTGAAACAAGATTTCCTATTCCATTGGAAGGAATATCCAATAGAGAGGTCCTCATGTCCAAGAATAGTGTTCCTATAGTGCAAAGTGTAAACTAATGGACATATACCTGAATATACGCCATGTACGTAGAGAAATGACTCTATAGATAGAAAAGAATGTGTAACAATGTGAAACCAAGATAAAATCCCTTCAATTCAACATTGGAAAATCATGATTTAGAATATAAAACTATAGAGTTTAGCCAATGAAATTAGCATAACCTAAAATAACTCAAAATGCTTTAATCATACAATTTCCTATCATGAATCAATTAAGAAACTCAAAGTCATGAAAATAAGGTTAAAACTTAGATAACTAGGCTTATTCATAAGTAAGTTTTGGCTGTCCTAAGTCCCATCTCGGTTTGACAGTAACCCGAACTCTGACGATCTAGTATGGGCGCGTCACAGGGCTGTGACGGTTTATCGTAGGACCGTTACAGTATTGTAACGCTCCTGTTATGGTGCGTCAGAGACAACTGAGAAACTTTAAATACAACAGAGGTTGTGACGGCTTATCGTAAGGCCGTTAGATCACTGTGACGGTCTTACCTTGATGCGTCAGAGTCCCTGCTAACAGTATAATGAAATAAAAAGGCTATGTTTTAAAACCATGTTATGTTTTGAAAAGATTTATTACCCTAATCATGACAAAACGAAGTAAAGGTCATCTAGATGCATAGGTTACAGTGAATTAACAAGATTATATCTGTGATCTTAGATTATGGCTAAGAATATTTATGTATGCATGAACCCACTAAAATATGAAATTCATAGTCTATAATACATGAAATCAAACACAATCAGCGGGCTTTTATCCTAATAAGATGTTTTTGTCAATAATGAGATAACCTACCGCTTAACTAGGCTTTAAACTTCTAATTTGATCTTTCAAGGATCGCCCTAGTTCCTCTCTTTTTGTGACTTTTCAGCAACTTCACGCTGCCCTAGCTCCTCAGCCTCTTGACCTAAGGACGTGAAATTTTGAGGGTAAGAAGATGAAACTAAGGTGAACAAAAAATTCTAAATAACCGAACTCTAATTACCTTGTTTAGACGTCCTAATTCCCTGATCTTCAGTGGCCTTTAGCTCTGATTCCTGGGTTACTATAGTAGAACCCGCAACTTTGGAAGCTTCAATCTCCTTGGTTGCTTGATCTCCTAGCATAAAATTTGGAGAACTATTAGTCTTAAGTATACTAAACAAAATCTTCTAAAGAACTTACATAAAATTATATCTCCTTACCTTGATTCTTCACGAGCCAAAAGTAAGGGTCGCTCAGTTTAGAAATAGGTCCTATTTATAGGGTTTTGAAGATTAGATCAATTCTAGAGTCCTTAATTTGCCAGAACCTAATCCCTAAGAGTCCTTAGTAATGTTATAAACTCTCCCAAGTCGATCTCTTGTAGATAAGATCACAAAGTTTAAATCTTTTTGCTCGTTCTTTCTTTCACGGAACTATCAGAGTATAACGCATCAGTCTAGGTGCATTACATGTTTGTAGCGGTCGCCCGATAGACCGTTACACCAAACGTATACATAGTTTCAATTAAATAAAACTCTCTTGTTCATTTATCCTTATAATTATTTATAAAAATAGTATTTATCTTTAGAATAAGTCAATTAACCTTCTAGAATATGGGCCAAACTTAATGGACTTGGTCCATTAACCTTTTGGATTATCTTTAAATAGGCTAGGTTAATTATTTAACCTAATTGGGCATTATAATGACTTATTGATCTAATATTCTCTTTATTAATTTATTTAGGATTTTATAAATTCTAGAAAATAATTAAATATTCCAAGAATAATTTATAAAAATTCTGGGGTCTTACACCCTCCCCCACTTAAGAGAATTTGGTCCCCAAATTTAATACATGGATTATGGAGAGTGTACTTACAGTTGAATAATTCTGGAAATCTTTTCTACATGGCTACTTCGGTTTCCCATGTTGTTTCATATGGCCATGTTTTCTTCTATTGAATCTTGACCATAGGAATAACTTTATTTCTTAGTTGACGCACTTCCCGTTCCAAAATCTTTATTGGCGTTTGCTCGTACGTCATATCCTTCTGAATCTCCAGATTATCATAAGTGATAATATGGTCAGGATCATATACATACTTCTTCAGCATAGAGACATGAAATACGTCATGAACTCCTGCTAATTGTGGAGGTAAAGCCAGTCTATAAGTCACTTCACCGACCCTTTCGAGAATTTCAAACGGACCAATGAATCTTGGAGTTAGTTTGCCCTTAATGCCAAATCTCTGAATACCATGACCTGGAGAAACTTTGAGATACACATGGTCTCCTACTTGAAATTCCAAGTCGCGCCTTCGATTATCAGCATAAGATTTTTGCCTATCTTGGGCCATCTTCATTCTCTCTTGAATGAGCTTAATTTTCTGTGTAGAATCTCTGATAATATCGGGGCCTAGGAATTATCTTTCCCCTATTTCACTCCAACATATTGGTGATCGACAACTTTTTCCATATAAAGCTTCAAAAGGTGCCATTTGTATGCTGGCCTGATAACTGTTGTTATAAGTAAATTCTACCAGAGGTAAGTGATCATGCCAACTACCTCCAAAATCAATAACACAAGCCCTAAGCATGTCTTCTACCACCTGATTCGTTCTTTCTGTCTGACCATCAGTTTGTGGATGAAAGGCTGTGCTGAAATTCAATCTAGTCCCTAGTGGCTGTTGTACACCCTTCCAAAATTGTGATGTGAATCGAGGATCTCTATCAGATATAATAATGACTGGGACACCATGTAATTTAACAATTTCTCTTATGTATAATGCTGCCAGGATATCCACAGACCATCGACTTTTGATTGGTATGAAATGTGCAGATTTAGTTAATCGGTCTATGATTACCCATATACCATCGTGTCCACCTCTTGTCTTGGGTAACCCCATAATGAAATCCATCCCTATACTTTCCCACTTTCATTCGGGAATACACAAGGGATGCAATTTACCTGCGGGTCTAAAATGCTCTGCCTTTACTTGTTGACAAGTGAGACAGCGAGACACGAAATCAGCTATTTCTCTCTTCATGTTGGGCCACCAGAAATTTCTTTTAAGATCTTGATACATTTTTGTACCACCTGGATGAATGGTGTACTTGGAATTATGTGCTTCTTCCAGAATCAATTTCTTCGTATCCTCATGATTTGGTACACACACTCGGCCCTTGAATAGTAATCTTCCATCCTCCGTAATAGAGAAATCCGGCTGTTGTTCAATTTTAGCCTTAATTTCTAGAAATATAGGATCATCATTTTGCAACTTGACTAGATCCTTTATTAAGGTAGGCTGAGCTCGGATATTGGCCATGAAGCAATCTTCTTCCTTCCTGTCAATATCTAAGTTCAACTGAGCAAATTGAGGAATAAGATTACTCATACTAATCATAAGACTTGATAGCATACCCATTGGTTTTCTGCTGAGTGCATCCGTAACAGCATTAGCCTTGCTAGGATGATATTGAATAGAAAAATCAAAGTCCTTGAGATATTCCAACCATCTTGTCTGCCTCATATTTAGCTCTTTTTGAGAAAATAAGTATTTCAAGCTTTTGTGGTCCGAGTAGACCGAAAACTTTTCTCCATAGAGATAATGACGCTAAATTTTTAAGGCAAATATGACAGCTGCTAATTCCAAATGATGTACATGATAATTTTCCTCGCGACGTTTCAATTGTCTTGAAGAATAACGGATTACTTTTTCATTTTGCATGAGGACACACCCTAAGCCAATACCTGATGCATCAGTATATACTTTGAATCCACCACCTTCTATCGGTAGTGATATAATAGGAGCTGTGGTAAGATGATTCTTAAGAGTTTGGAAACTCTTCTCACATTCCTCTGACCAGACAAAAGAATTTTCTTTTCTCGTGAGTCTAGTTAAAGGAACTGCTATCTTTGAGAAGTTCTTAATGAATCTTCTATAATAACCAGCTAGACCCAGAAAGCTTCTTACTTCTGATACAGTCGTTGGCTGGCTCCAATTTCTGACAGCTTCTACCTTAGAAGGGTCCACCGCAATACCTTCTTTTGAAATAATATGGCCTAGGAATGAAACTTCCTTGAGCCAAAATTCACATTTAATAAGCTTGGCATAAAGTTTATGTTCTCTAAGTGTTTGCAAAGTTATTTTCAAATGTTCTTCATGTTCCTCCCTTGTCTTGGAGTATATCAAGATATCATCAATGAAGATGACGATAAACTGGTCCAGATATGGTTGGAAGACACTGTTCATAAGTTGCATGAATGCTGCCGGGACATTAGTTAATCCGGATGGCATTACCACGAATTCATAGTGGCCATAACGACTTCGAAAAGCCGATTTATAAATGTCCTCTTCTTCAATTCTAAGCTGATGATAACCTGATCTGAGGTCAATCTTAGAGAAATATTCTGCTCCTGAAAGCTGATCGAAGAACTCATCAATACGCGGCAACGGATACTTGTTTTTAAGTGTGAGTTGATTCAGTCGCCGGTAATCGATGCATAGCCTGAGAGAACCATCCTTTTTCTTGACAAATAGAGCCGACGCACCCCAAGGGGATGTGCTAGGTCTGATGAAGCCTTTGTCTAGTAATTCTTGCAACTGCCTTTTTAATTCCTTGAGTTCTGTGGGGGACATCCTGTAAGGGGCTATAGAAACAGGTGCTGCTCCTGGGATGAGTTCAATAGTGAAGTTCACTTCCCTCTCGGGCGGTAAACTGGGTAATTCGGACGGGAACACATCAGAGAACTCATTTACAATAGGAATGTCCGCTAAGATAATCTCCTTGGATTCGGTAACAATGACAGAAGCAAGAAAAGCTTCACATCCTTGCGAGATAAGTTTACAAGTGTGAAAAAAAGATATGATAGTAGGATGCTTCTTGTACTTGATGCCAAGAAAAGAGAATCTTGGAAGACCGGACTTTCGAAAGGATATAATCCTATTTCGGCAATTGATATAAGCATCATGATCTACAAGCCAATCTACCCCTAAAATGGCATCATAACCTTTCATGTCAAGGCATACTAAGTTTGCGGGGAGATTATGACATTCTACTATCACTTCGCTATCAGGATAATAGTTAGTAAGCTTTGTTCCAGAACGTAAGGGTGTGGAAATAGCGAGATCTGAACGTAGGGGAACTGATGCAATTGATAATGTTTTTACAAAAGTAGTGGAGATAAAAGAATGAGAGGCACCAATGTCAAATAGCACAAATGCAGGACGAGAATAAATTTGAAGAGTACCTTCCATAAGCCCACCATCCCTGGGCGCTTCCTCCTCTTCTAGAACGGTATTGAGGCGAGCCTGCCTCCTACGTCCTCCACCAGATGATTGGTCTTTCATAAGGGGGCAATCTGGCATGCGATGCTCCCTGCTTCCACAACGTAAACAAGCGCCAAGGCGCTTCCAACACTCCTCAGCCGAATGGCCGAATTTTTCACAAAATGTGCAAGCCGTTGCGACCTGCTCCTTCTCCTCCTTAACTTTCTTTTGCTTATGGGAACTTCCACCATTCCCATTCCTGGATCTCTTCTTACTATCACGGCTCTTGTAGGGCTCCGTGATGCTGAACTTGCCTTTCTTATAACGCCAATCTGAGCGTCGGCTAGACTCCACTCCTTTCCCTTTTAATTTCTCGACCTTCTCCAAGGTCCTTTCACACAAATACGCTTGTTGAACCATTTCTGCATAAGTACAGATGTTTTGGGTCCTGAGCTGTTGAATGAAACCGGGTCGTAATCCGTCCATGAACCGATTAGCCTTCAATAAATCAGTGCTGATAAGATGCGGTGCGTAAGGTGCAAGCCTTGCGAATTACAGTTCATATTCGGCAACCGTCATCATCCCTTGCCGAAGAGCGGTGAACTCCATAGCCTTTCTCTCTTTTACGTGCTTAGAAAAATACTTGGCACGGAATAGGGTAAGAAAACCATCCCATGTATGAGGTGCATCGACCGGAGGTGCCGGAACCGACTTCCACCATGTACGGGCATCTTTGTTGAGTTGGAAGGTTGCGAGACGCACCTTCTCTTGATCGGTGCATTGGATAACATCAAAGATACGGTTCATTTCATCTATCCAGTTCTCTGCCTCGTCAGGATTAGAAGAACCATAGAAATGCGGAGGGTTTAAGCTCCGAAAGTTGCAATGCAAATCACCAGCCCTTGCTCTTGCGCCAGCTTGCGCCATGGTTTGTAATGCCTCAGTGAGGCCAGCAACCGTTTGTTGCATGCCATCCCAATTTACGCGATGAGCCATGATAATAATAAGGTATCTGAGAGAAAAATAACAACTTGTTATTTCTCGTGGAATTGGAAGGAAAAATCAATCTTAATTAACTATCTTATCCCGGGCTCTACCCAATTCTCACATGGGTGTGGAAATTTCTTCCTTAGTTCATAGGTATGGGTCCTTAAACCTTGGACTTATCCTATGACATGACTCTTCTTCCTAAGTCCTGAGACTTAGGCTCTGATACCAACTTAACTGTCACGCCGCGAGCCTTTATGACAGCGGAAGACTCGCTCGAAAAATGCGAACAGTCGGCATGGTAAGTCTCTTATAAGCAAGAACGATCAGAGCGCAAGACAATCACACACATAAATGTAATTGCACAAGATTACTCAAACTCCAACTTTATTTTATTAATAATCAAGTATTCAAGTACAATAACCTTTTCATCCTTTTTTCACTCCACTAGACTCAAGAAATAGGAAAATTACATAGACTCAATCTAAACAATATAGACTTTCCTAAGTCTTCACTCTCATCTTTGACAATACTTTTATTCACTCTTGGACCCCCTACTTGTATAACCTGAATCCGAATTCGAATCACTTTCATTTCCTGAAAAAGAATGAAAATAGGTAATGAGCACACTTGTCCAGTAGGTATCTTCGCATCAACATGAAGGCATTATTAAAGTAATTAACGTTTTTGCTCTAGAGGAATAAGGTAAAATCATGCGAATGCGATCAATCATGCAATTAAACCAAAGTATGTAAGATAGAATGAGAGCAAGTATGAACTAGCAAACATGTTATAAGAACAAGATATAGCCTTTCATGAACAAGAATGTAACGAGAATGCACTAGCAAGCCACATAATCATCACTCCAGTATCTTTTGCTTATGAGCAAGTACTTCGTGAATTTCTGTGGAATATCAAGCAAGAAAGTCATGTACAAGAATGTCATGTCGTGCCGTGAATTTTCACTTATTTATAAAGAAAGTACTCCCAGTGCAATGCGACGCCAGTAGCATCATACCCCATGGTTTATAATAGTATGTTTTCGACAATCAGCCGAGGGGACTAGCATAGAGCCCTTGAACACAATCAGTGCTCGATCACATCTTCAAGTATAAATCAAGCTTTTTCCACGCATGTAACAATAAGGTATGGCCAAGAATGTACAATTCCAACAAGCTCTTGATAACAACAATTCAATAAATGAATGCTTTAATGAGAATTTATGAGAAATCAAGAATGACTTATACTATGTTATGCTTATGGAAATAAATCGGTAGCATAACGGTACATTCTTTATCTTCCATTCATTATATTAGGTTTCTTGATCAATATGATAAGTTCTAAATCATCAAGAGTCTATCTAGAAACCTTGGAATATCAACCCTTGGTCAAACCTTGGGTTAAAATACTCAAGCAGTGTGACGGTCGTGTACTGGGCTGTTACATGCTGTGACGCTCCAATATTGGGCCGTTACAATGGTCTGAATCCAGAAACAAGAAATCGGACTCAGTTGAATGTGACGGTCGTATATTGGGCCGTTACATGTACCTGACGGTCCAATATAGATCCGTTACACTACTGATAACCAGAAAACATCGATAGTGTAATCTAATCGCTTGGGTGTTAATGGTACAACCAACTCGGCGTCCTAGTGGGAATCCCAGGCTCGCGGAGAATTATGGAGGCCTTGAAATAAGATTTCCTAGTCTATTGGAAGGAATATCCAATAGAGAGGTCCTCATATCCAAGAATAGTGTTCCTATAGTACAAAGTGTAAACTAATGGACATATACCTGAATATACGCCATGTACTTAGAGAAATGACTCTATAGATAGAAAAGAATGTGTAACAATGTGAAACCAAGATAAAATCCCATCAATTCAACATTGGAAAATCATGATTTAGAATATAAAACTATAGAGTTTAGCCAATGAAATTAGCATAACCTAAAATAACTCAAAATACTTTAATCATACAATTTCCTATCATGAATCAATTAAGAAACTCAAAGTCATGAAAATAAGGTTAAAACTTAGATAACTAGGCTTATTCATAAGTAAGTTTTGGCTGTCCTAAGTCCTATCTCGGTTTGACAGTAACCCGAACTCTGACGGTCTAGTATGGGCGCGTCATAGGGCTGTGACGGTTTATCGTAGGACCGTTACAGTATTGTAACGCTCTGTTATGGTGCGTCAGAGACAACCGAGAAACTTTAAATACAACAGAGGTTGTGACGGCTTATCGTAAAGCCGTTAGATCATTGTGACGGTCTTACCTTGATGCGTCAGAGTCCCTGCTAACAGTATAATGAAATAAAAAGGTTATGTTTTAAAACCATGTCATGTTTTGAAAAGATTTATTACCCTAATCATGACAAAATGAAGTAAAGGTCATCTAGATGCATAGGTTGTAGTGAATTAACAAGATTATATCTTTGATCTTAGATTAGGGCTAAGAATATTTATGTATGCATGAACCCACTAAAACATGAAATTCATAGTCTATTATGCATGAAATCAAACACAATCAGAGGTCTTTTATCCCTAACAAGATGTTTTTACCAATCATGAGATAAGCTACCGCTTAACTAGGCTTTAAACTTCTAATTTGATCTTTCAAGGACCGCCCTAGTTCCTATCTTTTAGTGACTTTTCAGCAACATCACGCTGCCCTAGCTCCTCAGCCTCTTGACCTAAGGACGTGAAATTTTGAGGGTAAGAAGATGAAACTAAGGTGAACAAAAAGTTCTCAATAACCGAACTCTAATTACCTTGTTTAGACGTCCTAATTCCCTGATCTTCAGTGGCCTTTAGCTCTGATTCCTGGGTTACTATGGTCGAACCAGCAACTTTGGAAGCTTCAATCTCCTTGGTTGCTTGATCTCCTAGCACGAAATTTGGAGAACTATTAGTCTAAAGTATACTAAACAAAATCTTCTAAAGAACTTATCTGAAATTATATCTCCTTACCTTGATTCTTCACGAGCCAAAAGTAAGGGTCGCTCAGTTCAGAACTAGGTCCTATTTATAGGGTTTTGAAGATTAGATCAATTCTAGAGTCCTTAATTTGCCAGAACCTAATCCCTAAGAGTCTTTAGTAATGTTATAAACTCTCCCAAGTCGATCTCTTGTAGATAAGATCCCAAAGTTCTAATCTTTTTGCTCATTCTTTCTTTCACGGAACTGTCAGAGTGTCACGCATCAGCCTAGGTGCGTTACATGCTTGTAGCGGTCGCCCGATAGACCGTTACACCAAACGTATACAGAGTTTCAATTAAATAAAACTCTCTTGTTCATTTATCCTTATAATTATCTATAAAAATAGTATTTATCTTTAGAATAAGTCAATTAACCTTCTAGAATATGGGCCAAACTTAATGGGCTTGGTCCATTAACCTTTTGGATTATCTTTAAATAGGCTAGGTTAATTATTTAACATAATTGGGCCTTATAATGACTTATTGATCTAATATTCTATTTATTAATTTATTTAGGCTTTTATAAATTTCAAAAAATAATTAAATATTCCAAGAATAATTTATAAAAATTCTGGGGTCTTACACTGCCGTCGCTCGCTCCAGCTCTGCTGCAGCCCTGTGCCTCTCCTCTACCAACGCCAGCTCAAGCTCTCGCGCCGCCCGGTGCCTCTCCTCGGCCAGCTCCTCAGTAGCCGAGTGCCTCACTGCGGTCAGCTCCCTGATGGCACGTTGTCGCGCCTCATCGATCTCCGTGAGTTGCTGGTCGCGGACCGTGAGCTCGGTCCCGGCTAGTGCCACCCGGGTTATCGCCTCCTGGAGCTCTCGCCTCTGCAACAACACAAAGAAAACAAATCAAATTGATGAACAACTACAATATTTAAAATCAATCTAAATCCTTCTTATTTACCGAGGCCTCCAGCTCTCTCTCTGCCTCCTCGGCCCGCCTAACAGCTCCTGCCACCTGCCCCTCTAAAGAAGCAACCCGGGCACTTTGGTCCGGAACACTCTGGGCTGGGGCACTCGAGCTAGAAGCCCCTCCTGGCCCCGTTGCCGCCCTCCTCTGCTGGGCACGCTGCATCACTTTGTGAGATCGTCGTGGTGGAACACCTAACTTTAGGAAGCATATCACGGCATTTAGTAAAGCATAACTTACCAGAACCAGAAGGTCGTGCTGGGTCGCTGCCAGGCGGGCCTCCAGGGTGTACAGCCTCATCTGCATGTCAGCCACCACCTCATCACGCGCATCCTGCATTTGCCACAGGTTAGTAATACATTAATCATGTAGAAGCATTTAAATATTCAAAAGCATGCATTCATACGTACCCCTCGGGGCCTCATCTGAGGCCGGCGCCCGTAAGTCCTCCAGTAGACCTGGAGGTATTCCGCGCTGCTCTCTGCCTGGGAGACGACCAGAGTGCCGCCCCTCTACCAATCAGCGTACTGGTCAGGGAAGCAGAGCCGCCAATCTATCGTCACGGCTCATCCTTGGGTCTTCCGCCCGATCCTGCGTGGCTCCTCCACGTCCACCCACTCTTGGTGGAGGCCCAGCATCTTATCACCAGCTTGAGCTGCAACGGCTCGATCTCGTTCAGGCAGTGGAGCTAGAGCTCCCGCCCAAACAAGGGTCGACCCGCCGCGACCCAGGGCTGGTCGTCGTCAGTCATGCCCATGTAGGGCCTCCACACCACCTGCATTTGCATTTCATATCATCATATCACCATAATCATAAATGCATTAATAGGAAATAAATCAAGTGCATAAACATAACATACATACCGTGGATGCCGGGAAGTCGCGAAGCTCCCGCCGCACTGCCACTAGCTCATAGGCGTGCGGGCCCCCCGTCGCGTACGGGAGCCAACGCCGCGCCAACGGAACTGCCTCCGGACGGAAGACAGCGGCTCTCCCCATCGGGATGTACAAGTGGCACCAAACCTGCATCCACAAATCATTAGCATATCACAGTCATATCAAAGCATAAATAGAAGCATATAACATAGGCATAAATTTAAATTTGCATACCTGAAGGAATGGTGCGAAGTCGCTGACAGTAGTCTCTCTCCCTGTCCCGGTGGACAAGTCAGCTATGAGGTGGGCCAGCAGGGCCGCACCCCAAGCATATCTCCCGACTTGGCTCAGGTCCTCCAATACACTTAGGAAATGATAGTTCACGTCGTCTCCCTTCATGCCCAACAACAACCTCCCCATAATCAAGAACAAGAACCTCCTAAGGTCCAGGTCTGCTCTCTCTCTCTCAGGGCGGGGTCGGTACAAAAAGTGGCCCGAGCCCTCCCGGCCATCCTAGCTGCAAAGTCCTCCAGGGACTCACCTGTCCTCGGGCGTCCCCCTCCCAATCCTAGGGACTCTATAAGCTCGGCCCTATCTACCATCCTACAGTCTCTGGGTCTCTCTGACACTGTAGACAAGTCTAAGAGCCGACGGGCCCGCTCCTGGTAGTCTGGGTAGGCAACCCCGCTCACCGCTGTTAAAATATATGGGTGCAAGACACAGATTCAGAAGGGGGCGGGATGAATGAATCCTACAACAAATACACCCAATAAAAAATATTTGCGGAATCAAACTTTTAATAATACTCAGTAATCAAATGAGACAGCACAACTACTCTCTTCTCACAACCGTGAGCTGAGACACTAAGGCTCGCATATATAATTCTACTAAGCATAGGAACATACACTCCACAGACATATATGAAACTCTCAACGTAACACAAGGGTGAACGCAAGTAATCAAGCACACACAACCTGTGAAGGGTAGAGAGATGATATGGAGGAGCGCAAAGAGCAAACCACGATGGACAGGATATTTTTAGGTGGTTCGGCCAGACCCACAGTCTGCCTACGTCCACCCCTCCCTCCAAACCAGAGTGAGGCTTCCCTTGCAATAGAAAGAACTGCAGACTCAGTCTGCAAAAAGGCGCTGCGTAACAGCTTGATCCAGAGGAGCACACTCCTCTCTTCCTCCACCCAGGAGGACAACCACTAGCGACACCCAGTCACTAGCAACCGGAGACACCAAGTCCCCCTTCCTCTGAAACACAGAGGGAAAGCACAAGTAACACCAAGTCACTTGCAACCGGAGACACTAAGCCTCCCTTCTCCTGAGTCCACAGGAGGAACCCCGAACTCAACCTGAGTATCAGAAGACCAAGACACTGGAAGATAAAAGTAACAAAAGGAAAAACAAACTGACAAATAAAGCTTAAAAAAATATAACTCATGCAGGAGCACAGCAGTTTAGGATCTGATCCTAGAACTGAACTTCTTCACTCTTCCTCTTCTGCTGTTGGCTCTCTTACTCTCTCTGGGAGCTTCGATCTCTTTTTCTTCTGGGTGCTCTCTTTCTCTCTAACTTTTTCGTCTCTTCTATTCTTCTTCTTCTTCTTTTTCCTTTCTGCTGTTCTCTCTTTTTTTTTTCTCGAACTCTCCTATTCTTTTCTCTGCTCTTCTCTTCTTTTGTTCTTCTTATCGCCTCCTCCTTTGTTGATAGCAGGAGGGGCCTTCTTATAGAGCTTTAGACTTGGGTCCCACAAGCTCTCGCTTCAGGCGTGTGGAGAGCTTGTTCCCGCCATTCCCAGAGAAGCCACGCGTCAGGTGCAGATGGAGCGATGATCCACGTGGCAGCTTCTTCCAATAATGATCTACCTTGGATCACGTGTTAATTATTTGCTCTGCTGTCCTCACGAACTCTTGTTCTTCTGCTCCTCGTGAGTTAAGTGCTCAGGTGCACATAAGATGCTTGAACCTTGGCTGTCCTTGCCTGATTGTTCCGTGCATAAGTTCCTGCAATGAAGAACACTTAGTTAATGCTATATGGTCAGAGACATAGTTAATATGCTTAGAAAGTTGTATGCAGATAGCCAAGCCATTGCTGATCAAAGATCGTTGAATGCACAGGTCTTATTTGACCTAGTTGAATATATGCAAGGGCTTGGACTATGTGTAATGCACGTCATGCACCGACTCTAAGCATGCACCAACAGTTGTTGCACCGACTAGAAACGAGTGCTATGCGGAGCTTAGGAATGCACAGAACGGAAGATGCACCGACCTTGTGTAGACAAGCTACGGGGAGGTGCACTGACCATATGCAAGCATAATCATAAAGAGGTGCACAAGCGTTACTAGCATTTTCACGATGTGCACCGACTCATTTGAGTATACATCAATTTATGCACTGACTTAGTGAACACTTATGCGAACATTGCACAGACTCTATATGCGTGCATGTAAAACATGCACCAACCATGTGTATGCGTGATGAAACAATGCACAGAGCATGTGAATGCATGAAATGTCGGTAAAGACTAAAAGATGCACCGACCTTAAGTGTTCAAAGCAAAACATGCACTGACTCTGAACAGTGAAGAGTGTAGACTTTAGATCAGTCTAATACCAACGTGCATCGACCTTAAATGTGCACAGTTGTTATCTGCCCAGCGCAAAAGTATGCACCGACCTAAGGTGCTCATAGCAAAGAATATGCACCGACCTACTTGCGTGCGCATGACAAGAGTGTGCACGGACTTGACATTTGCACCGACCATTGCATGCGCAAGACAAACTATGCACGGACCTTGTAAGTGCAGTAAAAGAACATGCACGGACTTAGAGAGTGCACCAGCTTAACATGTCACAAGGCGAACCTTGCACGGACCTTATAGCCTGAATGAACGTGATATGCATGGACCTTCTTCTCCTGTATGCATGCTGCAAATAGTTGCACGGACCTTGCGTCTCGCAAGGTAAGAACGGCACAGACATTGTATCGCACAAGGGCTAAAAGTCTGTATGGACCTTAACACAACTCGGTGTAAACCTGCACTGACTTTTAGACAATTAAGCCAAAACACACACAGACGTTGTGTGCTAAACAATGAAGAAAGCACAGACCTTATGAATGCATCGACCAAATGTTTGATAGAGTGTAATGCATCGACCAAGTGTTTGTCAAAATGTCAGACACAAAGAAATGACACACACACAAGGAAATAACAAGCACACATTCACAAATGCACACTTCATCATTATTTCACATGCACACATATGAATCACTTTAACATGCACACATATGAATCATCTTGGTGTTTGCTATCATCAAAACCACAGAGACACAACAATCTCCCCCTTTTTGATGATGGCAACACCATGATGAGTCATAATGATAATAAAGCACATAAAGCAACTCATGTCAACCTATTCTCCCCCTTTGACTTCATCAAAAAGAGAAATAGATTAACACCAATTGTAAGATGATTGAATCATGAGCTAAAATGCAGGCAGCAAACAATTCTCCCCCTGAGAGGATATCAAGGGTCATACATCAAAAACACAGGGGCAATAAGACAATTAAACGAGCCCAGAGAAATGGTTTCCTTTGAGACAAAATGAGAGCAAACTAGCAAAATCTTTCCAGCAGAGTAAAGGCACAATAGATCCAAAAATTTGACAGGATAACATATTCTCCTCCTTTGAGCAAGTTGACCATTCAAGGAATCAATCCGGAGTATTCAACCATAATAATTTTGAAGTTCAGAAAGCTGCAAGTGAACAAGGTAATAATGACAATGGATCCTCATATTTGTATGGTCTGCAGATGAAAGGTCTACAGAACCATCATGATTTGCTAGTCAATAGAAATATGGTAGTGGAATCCAGTGAAAGAGACTCAGGCTGATGTGCAGAGAT
The DNA here is from genome assembly GCA_022559845.1 of Amorphophallus konjac. Classification (NCBI taxonomy): domain Eukaryota; kingdom Viridiplantae; phylum Streptophyta; class Magnoliopsida; order Alismatales; family Araceae; genus Amorphophallus; species Amorphophallus konjac. The sequence continues at coordinate 116,707,016 of CM040125.1, read as the reverse complement.
CAATCAAAGCACATATATTTTAGGAACAATTTTTGATATCTGTTGAAAAGATCAATGAAAGTAACAGAGATCAACAATTGAGCAAAAGCATTATTGAATTTTCAAAGACCCTGAGATACAGAATTTTTTAGTAAGTTACCAACTTCATAAACCAGAATTTAGGTTTTAGAGTCTTCCACTATAAAAGCTTATGAATCCTTTGATTGACAGATATGGTTTAAGAGAGATGTAAACAGAGTTTTTTTAAAAAAAACCATACTCATATCTGAAATAAATTTTTTAATAAAAATGAACCAAATGCTCATATAACACTTCTAGTTCAACCTTCTTCCATCTTACTCAGTTTACTTTCCATGACTTCTTTAAGAATCACATAAGGTAGTATTGAGAATAAACACTCGTGAATGCATCTGAATTTTATTGTTTTACCAGAATTTTTGATTCACAGTATTTCATATTTTTCTTTTGATCAACAATATACTCTTTTAATGAGAAATTTTGGTTGATCAACACCTTTTGACGTGAGGAGACACCTTGGTTAGAGGCCAGAATCCCCAGTTACTTAGTGTGATAACCGCATTGCTTCTCTATTTTAGAGAACAGAGATAGCATTAGAAGTATCTTTGGCATGAGGAACACCTTGATTAGAGGTCAGAATCTCCAATTACTCAATACAACCATGCCATTGCTCTACCATATTTTCACATTATTTTCAATGATTTTAATCAGAGTTAACTATGGTACTTCATGACATAGTCCTTTGGACAGGTTTCTCAGTAACCACAGCCATTACTCTATCCACAATATTTCTTTTAGGACAAATTCAGACAGATTCAATGATTAATAGCAATACTAACACTCATTATTTCAATCAAAGAAAATCATGATTTCAACTTTTCAGATTTCAGGAAGTCTTACATAAATTTACATGTGACAATCAGTTAAGGTTTATTAAAAAGTTGAATCAGATATTTTCAAATTCTTTGAATTCAAACTTAAGAGTACATTAGACTTAAACCAATTCCAAATCAACTAACATTCTTAAACCTGTATAATGGAAGATTCTACATTAAAGGTGTTTTAACATTTATGAAGCAGTATTCAAACTGAAGGTTTACTTCAAATCTCAGTTCAGTTATTGAGTAATCAGCAGTAGCCAGCAATGATTATTTGATGATGTGAGTCACTGGAATGACAGATATGGCAGGGTAAATCAATTAGATGAACAAGAAGAGTTCAGGATTAAGATCATCAGAAGATATGCAACAAGTGAAATGTACACAATGCTTTCTTGACAAAAACTCCCCCTATCTATATGCAATGATGTTCAGACACAACATTCGAATTGGGAGCTTCGGCTGACTGAAGAGAGCAGATTGATCGATCGAACAAGACAGATTTGGAGTCACAAAGGCATTTTGCTCCCCCCCAAGAGTATGCAAGTATTGGGCATGAATTCATAGATTAGTGTATGCATTTTACAAAATGTATGCAGGTCTAACAAAGATATTATGCAACTTGACCCATGGTACTTGGCAGAAGACTTGGTCCAAGGACCACCTCACACATGGTAAGAGCATCCAGACATACTCCATCTGCCCTTCAGTACTGTTCCATTTAATATACCAAGATGGTCATGCATGACAATGCAGTGCCAATGCAGTTCTATATGCAGTCAGTCACTTCTTTTTGGAGTTTTCAAAATAAGTGATATGCTATGCAGTTCACTACGTGTATGCATATGCAACGACTCTCCTCAAGATGAATTACTCTGACTAGTGTGCAGTATGATCCAAATTTCTAAGTGTCACAAATGCATGACAAATTTTGCATCTACTCCCCCTGATTAAATGCAATGTATGAAGTTTCTAAACACACATGTGCAATACTCAACATGTAGGGAGTTTGACAAATCATGCATCATGACATAGATATGCAATGCATTTAGATACAGGCTACAAGTATTTCCATGGCATTTCAGACTTTCAAGGAGACTCAGTTAGACGATGCACAAAAGAATTAACATCATATGCAGACATTTTAAAGCAGACATCTAAAGCAAACAGATTCAGAAGACAGAGTTTAGGCAGAGGTTTGAGAGCTGACCTGAAGAGTGCAATCATGGGGTTTTCGTTCTTGAGTGTCTTGGTTTATTAACCCCTTGTTTATTTCTTTCCAAGGCACACCTTCACCAATTGGGTTATTTCGCACAAGCAGGTACCCAAGAGGTCTTGGGTCCTAAACTAACAGTGACACCTTTAGCAGGTGTTCTAAATAATTTTTGTGCATGAAGATCATCAAGTCTCATCAAGTAGCAATTATTCATTGAATGACCTATCTGACCACAGTAATGGCATGATGCAGCAGATTTCAAATTCTTTTTATGCAAATTATTATTGTCAAGAAATCTCTCAATCTTTGCATGAAAATTTCAGTTAATAGAATTAGATTTCTGTTTACCAAACCCAGCCTGTTTATTATAACCTGCCAGCCAACAGGTTGTAGCCCTGTGACCTGGCTTTCCACATACAGTGCATGTAATGAATTTTTCTTTAAAAATAGACTTATTCCTATCAACAACCTTTTTGTTTACAGGGAATTTAGAAAATTTGGAGTTAAAATTTCTTACCTAGGCATGCCAACATAGGGCACCAATGTGGCCTTTCTTGCCATAGTGAGAACATGAATTAGAATTTCTTCTACCAGCATTCAGCCAGCATTTAAATGCCTTATGACCCAGTTTGCCACAGTTAAAGCATGTCGTATGCTGGTTTATTGAAACAAACTTGTTCTTGTTAACAGTATGAATGTTTGCATGAAATTTAGCATGATATGAATGTGATTTTTTCTTTTCACTTGCAAACCAGCATTGTGTAATCGTGTGTCCTAATTTACCGCAGTGAAAACATTCAATTTCCTTTTTCTGAAATGAAGGATTTTTATCATGAAATTTTCTAGCATGCATTATACTAGCGCTCAAATCATCCTTTTCCATCAACCTACACTCATGCATCAGATGCCCAAGTTTATGACAATAGTGGCATGACATTTTCTTTTTGTGTGCATGTGTGTGTGTGTTTAGGTTATGTGTCACATGCACAGCATCAGCATGATTATTTCTTTGCTTGTTCTTCACATGAACATCGTTTTTCACTTTTTCAGCTTATTTATGAAGGTCAGTTTATTTTTGATTTTTCTGAATGATGGGCTGTTTATCTTTTGAGGTAGTGGCTATGTTTGATGCAGTGACAAACGATGTCATTAGCTTGTTATTAAAAACTTTCTTATTAACATTATTGTAGCCCAGCCCTTCCTTCCTGAAGTTAACCTTGACTCCTAGCAACTTATCCAGATTTTCTTACCAACTAACAAATTTAGATAGAGAAGCTTTCAAATCTTGAATCTCAATTTTTAATGATGCAATGTTTATTTCATAACTTGCAATCTCTTGTTCACTGCAGTTAACAACTTCATTCAGTACTTTGTTAGCTGTTTTGTATTTTTTAATTTCTTGTTCCAGATTTCTCAGTTTTTTAGAATCTTCAATACAAACAGTTTTTCCTCTTTCTAATGCTAGAAGTCTTTCAGACATAGCAGAGTTCAGCTGTTTTAACTTTTTATTTTCCTTAACCAGAGCATCATTTTGAATTAACTCATCAAGAAGAATCTGGTCATCATGTGATGCTTTTGGATTATCTGAAGTTTCAGATTCTCTTTGCAGATTTTCAATGTCTTTCTGAAGCTCTATGTTCACAGACTTTATCTCATCATATTTTTCAGCTATTAGATTCTTCTCGACTTCAAGTTTTTTGAATTTTTCTTCATGTTTAGTAATCTCATTTGCAAGCTCTTGATTTTCATTTTTTAATAAACTAGTTTGTTTCTTAAGCTTTTGAATATCAGACAAGCACGCATCATGAGATTCTTTCAACTCTAGACATTTTTCACAAGAAGAGTTTGAGCTATCCACCCTAGTACTCTTTTTCAATTGTTTATATTATTTTCTCAATCTCTTATGTGACTCTAATAAATCACCGTATGCATTCTCCCAATCATCTAAAGAAAAATTCTCGAAGGGATTTACCTCCTCGTTATCATCCTCTTCATTTCGATTGCTGCCTTGATCGCTGCCATTAGCCATCATGCAGCTCTCCTCTCTTCTTCTGTGTGCTAGCTTCAGCTTATCCATAATATCCTTAGCGGACCTGCAGTCATGAAGGCAAGAGTGTAATGCCTTGTCAGTAGCTACTTTCATTAGATTCAAAACTCTCTGATTCTCTCCATGCCTTGATCTGTGAGTGTCAGTCCATTTGGACTCTTTCTTTGGTAATCTGTGAGGACCGTGTGAAATTAACTTCCACAGATCAGGATCAATCAGTTTCACATAGCTATGGAGACTGCTAACCCACAAATTAAAATCAGAGCCATTGAAGACCGGTGGATAACCCATGGAATAAATCGACAAACAAATCAATACACCAGAAGGAAGTTCAGAAATGCACCAAAGAGGCTGCAGGATCTACTGCGGATCGTTGGATCCGATAAGACAGTAACCTGGGTTTGATACCACTTGTTAAAATATATGGGTGCAAGACACGGATTCAGAAGGGGGGGGGATGAATGAATCCTACAACAAATACACCCAATTAAAAATATTTGTGAAATCAAACTTTTAATTAAACTCAGTAATCAAATGAGACAGCACAACTACTCTCTTCTCACAACCGTGAGCTGAGAGACTCAGGCTCGCATATATAATTCTACTAAGCATAGGAACATACACTCCACAGACATATATGAAACTCTCAATGTAACACAAGGGCGAACGCAAGTAATCAAGCACACACAACCTGTGAAGGGTAGAGAGATGATATGGAGGAGCGCAAAGAGCAAACCACGATGGACATGATATTTTTAGGTGGTTCGGCAAGACCCACAGTCTGCCTATGTCCACCCCTCCCTCCAAACCAAAGTGAGGCTTCCCTTGCAATAGCAAGAACTGCAGACTCAGTCTGTAAACATACACTACCTAACAGCTTGATCCAGAGGAGCACACTCCTCTCTTCCTCCAGCCAGGAGGGCAACCACTAGCGACACCCAGTCACTAGCAACCGGAGACACCAAGTCCCCCTTCCTCTGAAACACAGAGGGAAAGCACAAGTAACACCAAGTCACTTGCAACCGGAGACACTAAGTCTCCCTTCTCTTGAGTCCACAAGAGGAACCCTGAACTCAACCTGAGTATCGGAAGACCAAGAAACTGGAAGATAAAAGTAACAAAAGGAAAAAAAAACTGACGAATAAAGCTCAAAAAAAAAAATATAGCTCACGCAGGAGCACATCAGTTCAGGATCTGATCCTAGAATTGAACTTCTTCACTCTTCCTCTTCTGCTGTTGGCTCTCTTACTCTCTCTAGCAGCTTCGATCTCTTTTTCTTCTGGGTGCTCTCTCTCTCTCTAACTTTTTCGTCTCTTCTATTATTATTATTCTTCTTTTTCCTTTCTGTTGTTATCTCTTTTTCTTTCTTGAACTCTCCTATTCTTTTCTCTGCTCTTCTCTTCTTTTGTTCTTCTTATCGCCTCCTCCTTTGTTGATCGCAGGAGGGGCCTTCTTATAGAACTTTAGACTTGGGTCCCACAAGCTCTCGCTTCAGGCGTGCGGAGAGCTTGTTCCCGCCATTCCTAGAGAAGCCACGCGTCAGGTGCAGATGGAGCGATGATCCACGTGGCAGCTTCTTCCAATAATGATCTACCTTGGATCACGTGTCAATTATTTGCTCTGCTATCCTCATGAACTCTTGTTCTTATGCTCCTCATGAGTTAAGTGCTCAGGTGCACATAAGATGCTCGAACCTTGGCCGTCCTTGCCTGATTGTTCCGTGCATAAGTTCCTGCAATGAAGAACACTTAGTTAATGCTATATGGTCAGAGACATAGTTAATATGCTCAGAAAGTTGTATGCAGATAGCCAAGCCATTGCTGATCAATGATCGTTGAATGCACAGGTCTTATTTGACCTAGTTGAATATATGCAAGGGCTTGGACTATGTGTAATGCACGTTATGCACCGACTCTGAGCATGCACCAACAGTTGTTGCACCGACTAGAAACGAGTGCTATGCAGAGCTTAGGAATGCACAGAGCGGAAGATGCACTGACCTTGTGTAGACAAGCTACAGGGAGGTGCACTGACCATATGCAAGCATAATAACAAAGAGGTGCACAAGCGTTACTAGCATTTTCACGATGTGCACCGACTCATTTGAGTGTACATCAATTTATGCACCGACTTAGCGAACACTTATGCGAACATTGCACAGACTCTATATGCGTGCATGTAAAACATGCACCGACCATGTGTATGCATGATAAAACAATGCACGGAGCATGTGAATGCATGAAATGTCGGTAAAGACTAAAAGATGCACTGACCTTAAGTGTTCAAAGCAAAACATGCACTGACTCTGAACAGTGAAGAGTGTAGACTTTAGATCAGTCTAATACCAACGTGCATTGACCTCATGTGCTAGCATCGACCTTAAACGTGCACAGTTGTTATCTGCCCAGCGTAAAAGTATGCACCGACCTGAGGTGCTCACAGCAAAGAATATGCACCGACCTACTTGCGTGCGCATGACAAGAGTGTGCACGGACTTGACATCTGCACCAACCATTGCATGCGCAAGGCAAACTATGCACGGACCTTGTAAGTGCAGTAAAAGAACATGCACGGACTTAGAGAGTGCACCAGCTTAACATGTCACAATGCGAACCTTGCACGGACCTTATAACCTGAATGAATGTGATATGCATGGACCTTCTTCTCCTGTATGCATGCTGCAAATAGTTACACGGACCTTGCATCTCGCAAGGTAAGAATGGCACAGACATTGTATCACACAAGGGCTAAAAGTCTATACGGACCTTAACACAACTCGGTGTAAACCTGCACTGACTTTTAGACAATTAAGCCAAAACACACACAGACGTTGTGTGCTAAACAATGAAGAAAGGACAGACCTTATGAATGCATCGACCAAATGTTTGACAGAGTGCAATGTCAAAATGTCAGACACAAAGAAATGACACACACACACAAGGAAATAACAAGCACACATTCACAAATGCACACTTCATCATCATTTCACATGCACACATATGAATCACTTTAACATGCACACATATGAATCATCTTGGTGTTTGCTATCATCAAAACCACATAGACACAACAACCGCCTCACCGTCTACTCTCTACCCGGTGATCCTAGCTACATCCTCTAGGGTGGGGACCATATGCCCCCATGGCATCAGAAACGCCCGGCTGACCCTATCCCATCTCTCCCTCAGTACCTGGATGAGTATCAGGTCCAGGCGGAATGGCTCGATGCTGAGGAACAGCCCAAATCCCATCTCCCTCAGCAGGTCCCTCTGAAACTCTGGGAGCCCCTGGTAAGCGGCATGGACAAGCACCCAGGAAATGCGAGTCTTCATCACCCCCTGCAAAGCACAAACACAGAACATGTCAATAAGCAGATATCATTAAAAAAAAGAGAAAAAAAAAGAAAAAAATGGTTTTCTGCGTCCACCATCATGTCAACTATTTCCTTTTAGCGTCTGCCAGGGTAGCCACTATTTCATATCCCCATTTTCTCATAAAAAATGGTTTTCTGCGTCTGCTAGGGTGGCCGCTATTTCATTTATCTATTTTTTATAAAACAAAAAAATGGTTTTCTGCGTTTACCCAACTGGTCGTTGTTTGTTTTTGCGTCCCTCACGGACGTCGTCATTTTAATTTTCTTTTCTTTTAACATCTAATAAATAAAACACATGTAGCATCCACCCAGATGGACGTTGATTGTTTTTAGCATCCATTTTGATGGATGCCATTCCTCTGTCTTCTACCTCCCGACTCCCCTCTTCACCCTAACCATTCTAAATGCAAACAAAAAAAGGGGGGGGGGGAGACTTACCTTCTTTGGGGCCTCCTGGTCCACTGCCCCCCGTAGTGGCCAGCGAGGGGGGGGGGGGGGGGGGGGGGGGGGCGTCACCGCCATTCTGCCGCCATCCGGGGCGCGTCCACCGCCACCGCTAGCGCTTGCTTCGCCGCGGGCGCCTCCACCACCTCTTCCTGCGCCGCTCCCTCTTCCTCTTCTCCCTCTCCGCATTCTTCCTCTCCATCATCTTCCTCCTCCTCCCCACTTCCACTGTCCGTCTCCGTTGCCTCCTCATCACCTTTCTCTATCGTCGGGAGCGCCGCGCCGCCTTCTTCTTCTCCCACCGGAGGCGCCTCCTCCATCGCTTCGTCTGCAACCACCGCCGCTTGCCCTCCTTCGGCTACCGATTGCTCCACCATCGCCGCCGCCACCTGCTCCATCTCTTCCACCGCCGCCTTGCCGCCGTCGCCGAGGTCGATGACGTCGGGGGCCATCACACAGCGGCGTTTGCTTGGGGTTGTCATCGTCGGAGAGAGGGTTCACGAGAAGGGAGAAGAAAGGATTGAGAGAGAGAGAGAGAGAAGGGTCTGGGGGGGGGGGGTTTCGTGCGAGGGAGGTTGTAGAAGAGGGTTTGAAGGGAAGAAGAAGAAAAAGAAGAGAGAAAGAGAAAAGGGCATCCGTTAAGGCTTCGGTTACTTAGAGAATCTGCGTCCTCCTTGATGGACACTTATTTTCATTTCTTGGAAATTAAAATGAATTAGCGCCCGCGTGAGAAGATGCTATTTGTGAAAACATGCAATTTGAAAATGAAAATATTTCTGAGTAATAAGCGTCAATTTGGAAAGACGTCGTTTCATGAAATAGCATTTTTGAGGAAATAATTTATGAATTAGCGCCTTCCTTGACAGACGCAGATTGTTGGGAATTGAATTTTAAAAATGAGAAAATGTCAAAAGAATTAGCTTCTGCCTCGTGGGATGCCATTTCCCTGAGAGCGATAATTGTTGAAACAACAGAGGATCATTCATGAATTTGGGAATTCTCACTCTTGATTTGGCTCAAGGAAAATAAAGGATTGATTTTATTGAAAAGAAATGAAAGATACATCATTTATGAGCCACTTAGGCCCTCATCTTCCTAAGTTCCCTCACATAGCACTCGCACATCTCACCATTCTCTTCCACATGTTCCACTAGTTTATGCAGCTTGTTCACTTCCCATAGAGCCTTGATAGTGTTGACCTCCTCTTCATCTTCTTGGCTAGGGAGGACCCTTTTTTTGATGGGAGGTAGATGAGAGGCGTCCTCCATGTGATGACGTGGCATGCCCAGGTGAGGGAGGCACCGGTGTGCGTTGTACAAAAGGAAATCTGTGGCACCGATAAGTCGGAGTTCCATGCTTGGGGAGAGCCGGGCATGAAGGTCTTGAGTTTTGAGGAAGCCCGGTGCATGAGTAAACATATTATGAGGCATGGTCTTGAAGTGCTCTCGCCAGTCCACCCTTTTCTTCAGTCCGGGCACCCTGTTGACGACCCTGTCACTCAGCCCAAGAGCGCCCGTCATATAGTGAAGTGGGCTCCTCGAGAAGATTTTGGATGATGGTTGAGATTCGCCACATGGGTCGAACTTGAGGTGGAGATCCACCCAATTGGTCAGAAGGAGCATAGACCCATGCAAGGGCCTACCCATGGTAGCTGAAGTGAGCCCACTGTATAGGTAAGCTAGGACTATAGGGCCCATCCTCTTTCCTTCCCAGATCGCACTTATCGCACTTAGCTATTCCTCTTCTAAGAAATCATCGGCTGTCGGGAACAATAGGGCTCCCACTAAGCAAATCACAAAGGCCTTCATCACGCTCTCTATGTCTTCTTCTTTGGCTTGACTCATCTGCTTATACACCCATTCTGCTAGCTTCATCAGATTAATTCCTTTGTTCACCCTGATCTGATTCACGATGTTAGAGCTGGGAATTAGGCCGGTAAGGATCTCTGTAGCACTCATGGGCTGGGTCATGGGCGCCATCTTTTCTTCATCCCCTTACTTCAATCTCTTCAGCCCAAGTAGCATCTCGATCTCTTCCAGCAACACGGTAGCTTCGAATGTGGGGAATAAGAATGTATGGATGTTCGGATGCCAAATCTCCACGAGCGCGCCAATCACGGCCCAATCTAGGTGCACATCCTGATAGTGCTTGGCATGTGTGATCAACCCCAATAGGTGCCACCGAGATAAATAAAACTACATATCTAGGGTAATCTTGGACATTAACAGCGGAAGCCACTTGTTCTTGGTAAACCTCCTTGCACTTGGGATATTGGGGTAGTTCTGAAAAGAAAAGAAATAGAAGAATCAAGAGAGCGTAAACGCTAAAATGGAAGTGTGTAGGAACACTGGAGAGTTTTTGAGAAGCTAACAAAGACGCAGTAAGCAGAAAAAGAAAATTGGCAAAGTTAAACTAACCTGGTCAAGCATGATCGCCCTGCTGATATGGCATGTTATCTCAGTAATCTTAGGTAGGGATGTCTTAAGCTTCTTCCCCCGGCCGTGAATCAGGCGATCCATGAGTGAGAGATAGAACCTTTGGGGAAAAAGTTGCAGAAAGTTTTGAGAACGGCTATTGATCCTCTGTGCGTTGCAGGACAAACGAGAAGGCTTTTAGTGGTTTAAATTACAGAGATTTGGGGGTTTGTTCTCGCAGGGAAAGTGGTTTTATACGGAATTTCCCCACGAATAGCAAGTCCGGGAGATTTCGGGGGTTGTTTCTGGGTGAGTTTCTAAATTCTAAAGTAATCAGGGAATCCACGTCCGGATGATCGGACGCAGTTTCAATGGGCGTCTGCCTCCGTGGACGCTATTTTTGATTTCCCTATTTTGAAAATGCGGAGAATGAGCGTCTTCTTTCATGGACGCTATTTCTTATTTTGTTTGAGTTTAGCATTTTAATTTATAAGAATTCACGTTCACTCTCTCAGACGCTAATTGTAATTAGCAACCAACAAAGTTGACGCCATTTCTTCATGTGGTTTGATTGGCTTGAATATGTGTTTGAATGTTTGCTGAATAATTGCTTCAATATTTGTGAGCATCACTGACCCTCTGTGGGCGCAGGAGGAATAAGTTCTTCAGGTTTGAGGCGCTCGTGCAACATCTCAGTAACATCACTCCACCACTATATGCATTTTACTATATGGTATCTACATTACTATAGCATATCAAGGACCATGTGGTTCGGATGAACCTGGAATTTGAGTTCCCCTTCACCAAAAATAGTGATGATTCCAGGAGAGTCTTGATCACATGGATAGGCCGTTGAGTCACCCAAGACTTGGGATGATGGTTCCAATTTCTAGGTTGATGCGTGGATAAACGAGCTTCCGCTCAGTGTCAACTTAGAGATCTGGATTCTTGACCAAGTCTGGATGGTTTAACAATATTATCCTTGATTATTCTCTATTCTTAGTTTGTTTTTAAATATCTCTTTTAGCCCAGCATGCATCATGTAAGACTTTGAGCTCCATTGCTAGAAAATGTTCCCTTGTTCAAGTCTTAATGGACTCCACTCGTCTTCGATTATTGTCGACATGAGATATTCCACTCCGAATCGAGTACTACGTTCTTTTGGAACTATTGAGACTGGTTTCTTGGAAGCACCATCGATCGGATTCCTGTCCCAACTTCTTTTTTTTCCTTCTTTCACCTTGGTTGTAGCACGTCCACATTGGCTGGTAATCGCTCTCCAACGGTACCCTTTATGCACCACGTGCACGTTTTCCTTAGTTTAGTTTCATCCGAGCAATGATCCTTTCTTGTAACCATTCGAGGTGGTTTCATTCCAAACCGATGAAAAGATTCCTAATAGTTAGTGTCATAAGCGTGTCACATCACACCTTGACGCCCGCTTTTCAGTGCACTCCCACTTCATTACCCTTCGTTTCCACTACACTCCATTCCGTTTCACTCCCTTGCAAAGCAGACGTCAAGGCGGGACAGCTGTAGACACGCTAAATTTGACATTAGCATTAGCAAATCTCATGTCGCCATGTAATGCCCCAAGTGGACTCCATCTTAGAATTGAATAAGATGAGTATTTCTATTTTTCTGGATAATTCGTGGAAATTGCGTCTCTCATTCCGGACGCTATTTGTAATTAGCGCCCTCTTCAACGGACGCTTATTCTTTGGGCAATTATCCATTTAACAATGATTTTCAATAAATAGCGACTTCAATAGTAGACGCTAATTGTTTTTAATTTGAAGAGATTCCATATTTTTGATTAACGATAAGCGACCTCTAAAAAGGACGCAATTTAATTAACACCCGTTATGGAAGATGCCGTTTATTTTAGAAAGTCTGAATATTACTAAATTAGCTCCAAGAATTTGCGTCCGTCGTGGTGGAAGCCATTTCAAATAGCGACTGTAGTGTTTGACGCCATTTCCCATTCCATTTCTATCGGCCGAAGATCTCCTTCTCCGAGTTGACTGTTGCCATTTCTTGATCCCTGCCATTTTTCTGGAAAGGAATCCTTCCTTGTTTTAATCCCTTCCCAACGAAGGAATATCTCCCATATAAATGCCTTCTCATTTGAGCGCTCGCACGGCAGAGGGAGGGAGTAGAAAAAAGGGAAAAGAGAATTGGAGAGGGCATAGAGAGGGATATCAGAGGAGTCAGAATAACATTCGTTGGTTGTGATTTCCTCCACTTTTGCCGACTAGAAGAATGCTTCGTCCATCCCTTTCACGCCAGGAGACTCTTCCTTCTGCAACGCCGCTCGGTGGAGGGGACACCCCCCCTTTCTTCTTCCTCTCGTTCTTTCCATTTCCTTTTGTGTTTGAGCCATTTGCATGCTACTGCATTCTCACTGTAACTCGCACAGTCACCACAGCGCACTCCTTCTGGCATTGCCAGATCATCACTGCGTTTCACTTATTATTTCATGCATACACATCTCCCATAACTCCTAAGGGGTTTAAACCAACACCCCCAGGTGTGTTCGGTAGCCTCTTGCATGCTTAGTCACTTATTTGAACAGATCGCTACACCATTCATTTGACTAATTTCATACATCATTTTCTTTGTTTGCTTCTTGTTTCAGGGTAATCAAAGTTTGAAAGGAATCCTTCTAGTTGGCCGACCAACCAAGGAGGAAGCACAGAATCCACCATCTCCCTCACAGGTATTTACACGCAATCTCCCTTTTCTTGTGTCATTTTTATTTTTTTTGAGGAGTCTCCCTCCTCTGGCGATCACGTTCATTGAGCACCACGTGCTCCATTCCATCATTTGAGCACCACGTGCTCACCTTCTCCACACTTTTATATTCCACAGCACCGTTTTTATTCACACCTTCATTTCACACAATGTCAAGTGACGGCGGTCACACATGGATGCCAAACTGGTTATACCCTAAAAACCCCTTAGAATCTCATCTTATTGTTGTAAGTTGCGGTTCGACCGGCCTTTGGAACCATGTTCCATGGTTCTATTATGTCTGTTCTGAACGTGGCACACCCAAAAACCATGTTTATTTTGTGTTTTCCTGAAGGCGGCCCCGTGATGGACCGTGTTCTGGAATCTTGTTCTGATCGCGACCATGCCATTGACCGTGTTCAACCCAGTTTCTAATGAATCGCACCTACTTGTATGACCGTGTTCTGTCTAACGTTTCTGAACGCGCTGGTACGATTGACCGCGATCTACGAAGCTTCTGTTAGTTCGTGTTCATTGCATAAATGCAATTTGTCCCATGTTTTAGCATGATTAATGTGAAATCTAGTTACTATCGCCTCTATCCCTTGATCCTTGTGAGAATGAAGGTTATTCTTCACGCAGGCTTGATCTTTTCTTTGAATTCCTTTTTAAATCATGAATCTTACTAAAGTTCTATACCTTGATTACATGAACTTAATTATTGGAATTCTATTTGGCCATTATTGTTATATGGAATTATTTAGAAATTTAAATGGGACTTCTGTCCACTGGCCTCAATGCCTGAGCATATAGGGCCCTGTCTGGTCCTGGGAGGAGCACTCGAATTATCATAACCACATGAGTTAAATGACTTGTGGTGTGACATTGCACTAATATGAATTGCAAGATTGATCTAGATAATTCAATTGTTATATGATTGTCATGTGATATGATTGATATGTTGGCCCAAATGGGTATTCCTTAATATGGCCAATCTTTGAAATGCTCCCTTGATTATTGTCCATTGGAAATTGTTACATAGAAAAGTTATATTCTTAAATTGCTCTTTGCACCTTGTTACTTCAATTTCATCTATTGAATTCTTTGTTCTTATGAACCATATCTTCATATTGCCTCTAGTTATTGTTACACGGATTTGCTTTGTATATCGAGTCATGTCATCATTATTGCATAGCCAACATATTAATTATTTAAATTCGCTTGATATAAGAGATGTAATTCCTACTGACATTTCGCTCACCTAGTGTAGTGCCCGGGATTTTCTCAAAGAATTATAAAGCATTTCTGCTATTTAAATTGATAAAATAGGTGTTTAGTACATGTTTTGTTAAATTCACAACTAAATAAATAAATAAAATAGATAATGCATTAAATATAAGTTTTTCGACAATTATAGATTTAAAATTTTGAACAATTAAGATTTTATAAGCTAATTGTTAGCATAAGCCCTTCTTATATTATATCCATTCACTAGTAGAACATATAAGGGCATAGACACAAATTCCTATAGTTTAGGATATACTATGACCCAACGTTTTTACTATTCATTTTCACACTTTTTACTATTCACTCAATTTCGTTTTTAAGGCCAAATATTTATTTGATAATTTTTCATGGTAGAGTAAATCGAGGTGGTTAATGGGTAATAATTAGATTTTCCTAATCATTTTTATTTTGTGAGATATTAATTTTTAAAGTGGACCATGAATAGTGTCCTTCATATACCCTTTACGTGATTGACATTCAAATGGCCAACAAGGACTTGTGGAGGCCATGATTATTTCAGATCAATGTCCTGTCATTAGATTTGGGTAGATCTGAAGCAATGGCTAGGATTTAGATCTATTTTGGTAGATCTGAAACAATGGCTAGGATTTAGATCTATTCTTAAAAGGGTTTTGACTTTATATAAGGGTGTGCTCAGAGGATTGGGCAAACTCTTATATCTTTTTTCCCCTTCTTTTTATTCTCTGCAAACCGTAGCAAGCCACTCCTTGCTTTGAGAAGGGGTTGTGAGTGCCCTTGTTGCTGGGAGTAAGAGGATTAGAAGGGAGGTTACGTGAGGGTCTTCGTAGAGGCTTCTAGACGGCCGTCGTGCCGCCGTGGGCGCGATTCGACGAGGGGATTCATCGGGAGGTGTCTCTCAATTTATGATTTTTCATTGATAAGGCAAGTTTCTAAACTTCTAAATGTCCCTTTGGCATGTTCTAATTTACTCAGGAGGTTGTTTTATACGAGCCCCAAATATCTGCTTTGGTTTTTGTTAACATTCTATTTTGTTTACGCAGCCAAAAACCCCAATATGTTAATGCAATCATGCAAGTCCCAAACCCGAATGGTTTTTTATGTCATTATTTGGTTTTTGATTTTCTTAGGTGTTTTGGGTCAAAAAAGATTTTGAAAAGCATAAGAAATTATAAGGTTTTTATGAAAATTTTGGGTTTTCCATTTATTTACATTTTGCATGATGATCAGCCGGGTTTTAAACGAAAATGGCATTTTTCTGCCCTGCACAGGTCCATGCATGTCCAAATGTGCTCAGACCTAGGTCCAAGTATGTCTAAACTAAGGTCGATGCACGTCCAAATGTGCTCAGACCCAGGTCCAAGTATGTCCAAACTAAGGTCGATGCACGTCCAAATGTGCTCAGACTTAGGTCCAAGCATGTCCAAACTAAGGTCGATGCACATCCAAATGTGCTCAGACCCAGGTCCAAGCATGTCCAAACTAAGGTCGATGCATGTCTAGATGTGCTCAGACCCAGGTCCAAGCACGTCCAAACTAAGGTCGATGCATGTCCAGATGTTCTCAGACCCAGGTCCAAGCATGCTCAGACTAAGGTCGATGCATGTCCAAATGTGCTCAGACCCAGGTCCAAGCATGTCCAGACTAAGGTCGATGCATGTCCTATAGATGCTCAGACTAAGGTCGATGCATGTCCAAATGTGCTTAGACCCAGGTCCACGCATGTCCAGAATTAGGTCGATGCATGTCCTGTAGATGCTCAGACTAAGGTCGATGCATGTCCTGTAGATGCTCAGACTACGGTCGATGCATCCTGTGTTCTGTCCTGATTTCTAGCAACTCAGAAAAGGTGTATTTTGAGAGGTCAAATTAATTCAAACAAATATGAAAAATTGAAAAATGATAGAAAACCATGTTAATTACTCACTGTAAAATTTTTCTGCTCACAGAAAATCTACACTCATAGTTATGAATTGATTTCTACGCATGGGTGGCCAAAAATTATAAACCTATTTTCTAAATTCCAGAAACCTACAAATAAAGAGTTTTGAAAGGTCATTTTGCTTCCGAAAAATATGAAAAATTAGGAAATGATAGATGAATAAGTTGGTAACTTACTATAAAAATTTCGTGTTCACTAAAATTATGTGCTTATAATTACGAACTATTTTATACACGTGTAGCTTAGAAATAAGATTGTTTCTGTTTTCAAAAATCTGAAACCTATTGCACCCCTAAATTCTATGGAAAAATTAAGCTATTATATTGACTATATGGACACTGCTGTCATAGAAGGGCGTGGAGCCAAACTATAGAAATGCCCCTATGGGGAGGCTCAATCTGTTCTGGCCTCGAGGGCACGAGGTGAAATCCTAGAGGTGGATAAATTCCACTGGTTAAGGTGGGAAGGGCTTTCCCCGGTTCTGCGTAGGAACCAAGACTCGTCTCTATTACCTAGGTGACTGAGTATCTGACTGTTCTGACCTTCTAATGGTGGTTTGGGCACTATGTCTGGCCATATGTTATATGAAATTCTGTCTCTATACCTGAAACCTGTAAAGGCATATGATTTCTGAAACTGTGTAAATTTTGAAATTCTGTTCTCTAAAATCTGTTCAATCATCTGTAAATTCTGAAAATTTTGTTTCTGTTATCTAAAACCCGAGCATGTATAAGAGTTTTGAAAAATAAGACTATCGTTGCATAAACACTTGTTTCTATATTAGACTTGTTTTCTGTCCTCATCAACCTGATTTCAGATATTCTATGTCTCATAAATTTCTGTAAATTTATTCCATCCTCGTAGTAAGTTAGGCATGGATAAAGGAGCAAATTAGAGGTTAGTGACTTGCTAAGTCTATTCTTAGACTCATGCTTGCTAATCATTTTCAGGTGATTCCCTCGGTGAGGATGTGGAGTTAACGCGTAGTGAATCCGAACGCGAAAATTTGGTGTAGTCTTTAGAGATCTTTATTTCCCATTTGAGGTGATTTGTTGTTAGAACATTTGAAATTTGTAATAATGGACTATTGTAAGTAACTTTCTGCTTATCAGTTTTGGACTATTGTGATTTTGAGAAATGGAATTAACTGATGGGCTTGAAATTTCTTCTGCTGCTTATTGTTCTCTTTATTTATGTAATTCTTCAACCAGTTTCTATTCTGTTGAGTTTTTTCCCACTGTGACATCTCTCTTAAATCCGATGAGAGTTGGGAACTGAACCGGATTCTAAGGTGGGGTGCTACAGGAAGTGGTATCAGAGCCAAAGGTTGAGAAATTACATAAGTAAACCATCAGCTAGGTCCATATCTCAAAATATAGGTAGTTCCACAAATTTGTAGAAAAAAATGAGAATAGATGAAGGAAAAAAAATACATAAGGAATATATATATGTAAGCTATCACCTTACTAAATTATTACTTTCTAAGGTTATGGCGTCTCGTGGTCGCCGTGCTGCTGCCCCTACTCAAGAGGAGGAGCCTAGGAGAGATGAGGAAGAAGGTCAACAAGGATTGCCTGTGCCGCGACCGCCACCATTGGTTGACTATGACGCATTTATGCAAGGAATGGTGCGAGTGATGCAAACTCAGGCAGATGCGCATGCAGCGTTACAAGCCCAAGTTCAAGCTCGAGCTCAGGTATGGTGTAAATGATGGGAGTTTCACCTTAGGGTAAGTGCACTTTATGACTTATCCATGTTATGAATAGTGTAGGCCCCACCACAATCGGAGTTAGTTCAAAGGGGCATTGACGGACCATCGATTATGGAGCAGTTCCGATGAATGAACCCGTCATTTTTTAAGGGGGAGAGTCAACCCCTAGTTGCGGAGCATTGGTTGCGGGCCATGGAGAAGGTGTTTCGGACCATTCGATGGGAGGAGAATGAGAAAGTCAATCTGGCAACATTTATGATGGAGGTAAAAGAACTATTTTTCATATTTTGGTGCAAAGTGATTGATTAGCGTTGTGCTCATTCAAAAATTGGATCATATGATTTCATGAACGTGTTGATGTGTGGTGGTCCTATGTTCTTCGGAACCAATTTGAGGACGGACTGGTAGAAGCGACATGGGAAGAATTCGTTCGTCTATTCAACGCCAAGTATATTCCCGAGCATGTCCAAGACAAAATGGAGTAGGAGTTTCTTACTCTGACTCAAGGATCCATGATGGTGCTCGAGTATGAGGCACGTTTTACAGAGCTAGCGAGATATGCACCTCATATTATGACTGATGAGAGGAGGAAGGTGAAGAAGTTCTGATGGAATCCTCGGTTCAAGATTCAAAATTTAAAAATTTGACGGGGATCGGCAATCAACTTCATCAACACAATCAAATGGCCAATCTATTTGTCTCATGATAAATGGGCCTCTTTATGGGCCTTATGGGTTATGTCCGTAGCAATTATGTAATAGTCCTTTCATATTTTTGTCTTTAAGTCTTCCAATAGAGTGTCTTTTAGTCTCCCCAAGAGAACTATAATGAGTAGACATTAAGTGTTTAGGATAGTGTCTTTTGGTCTCCCCAAGAGAACTATAATAAGTAGACATTAAGTGTTTAGGATAGTGTCTTTTGGTCTTCTTTGAGAGTCTATAAAAGAGTCATGTATCTTTCATTTGAAAAACAGTGAATGAAATCTTATTTTTGGAACCCCCATGTGATGCCCACGTAGGAGGGGCCTTCCCCTCCTTTATCTTCTTCCCCCCCCCCTCTTTTAATTCCCATGGCCGTGAGTGCCTGTTCTTCCTTCCCTCTCCACGGGTGAGATGCCCAGTTCTTCCCTCCTTGCCACGGGTGTTGATGCCCTTCATTCCTCCCTTCTCCTCCAGCCACCAGCATCTTCCGCTCACCCCCACAGCTTGGCCGAACTTCCCGTTCCCCAGTTCCTCCTGTCTTCTAACCCAATCTTTCACTGCTGCGGCAGTCTACCTTCCTTGCCTCACCCTCTAAGCTTCTTCCTCCCGGCCACGCTATTACCTCATACGCCCACGCTACCTCCGTTCCCGTCATACACGCACTGCACCCCTTTCCACAGCCTCAAGACAACCCCCTGCAACCCCAACCACGTCCACCCACTATCCCCATAGCTTACACCCACAAACACCACCACTAAACTTAGCCCCCACTCCACAAGCCCATCCCAAACCCGCAGGCAGTTTCTGGCCCAATTTGCAGAGTAACTTCCAGCTCGTTCCAGGTGGAGTCTGCATCCAAGGTCTTCAGCAAAGTTGATCGTCCACAAGTCCTCTTCGCAAGCGAGTTGGAATCGTGTCGATCCGAGTTCGTGGCCGCCCACAAGGGACTTTCTTCCCCGACTGCGCAGAGAAGGCCTGACAGCGACCTGAAGCGGTTTGGGGCAGCAACCACGACCTCTTCTTGAAGGATTCAGGCTCCAGGATCTTCATCAAAGTTCTCCATCCTCAAGTCAGCTACCGGGATCAGAAGACGGAACCGCAATCAGAGGTCGGTGGCCAGAGTTACAAATTTTATACCCCGACGACCCCATTCTGCCTCCTGTCTGTCTCCGCCGACCAGTCCCCACTCAACGGGACCTGCACGTCCACACCGACATCCGACTGAGGCGAGACCAGTGCCGCTGGAAAGTAGTCGTCCCCACGATTCCAACGCCACCTGTCGCGCACCAAACGGAGTTCGGGGTTGCTCGTGGTGTCCCTGTCAAGCCGCTGTTCAGAAGCTGCCCCTGCACAGAACCAGAACGGGGTCCCCGCTCAGTCGTCCGTGGCGACCAGGTTCGGGCGGAACCAAAATTCAGAAAAATTGTGCTGTATCCCTACCCTGTTACGAAGCCAACGGCACCAACCGCGCCTCCGGCAAAATTCCAGAGTGCGATCCACAGCCACTTCAACAGCTGCTGGTCACAGATTCCAGAACCGGACAGAATCGACTTCGGCATTTGTTTCACATCAAGTGGTATCAGAGCTTAGGGAATCGGGCCGTCCCATCGGACCGAGATCCTGAGCTTTGAGGTTCGAGGTCGAACCTCCTCCAAGCGGAGGAGTATGATGGAATCCTCGGTTCAAGATTCAAAATTTAAAAATTTGACGGGGATCGGCAATCAACTTCATCAACACAATCAAATGGCCAATCTATTTGTCTCATGATAAATGGGCCTCTTTATGGGCCTTATGGGTTATGTCCGTAGCAATTATGTAATAGTCCTTTCATATTTTTGTCTTTAAGTCTTCCAATAGAGTGTCTTTTAGTCTCCCCAAGAGAACTATAATGAGTAGACATTAAGTGTTTAGGATAGTGTCTTTTGGTCTCCCCAAGAGAACTATAATAAGTAGACATTAAGTGTTTAGGATAGTGTCTTTTGGTCTTCTTTGAGAGTCTATAAAAGAGTCATGTATCTTTCATTTGAAAAACAGTGAATGAAATCTTATTTTTGGAACCCCCATGTGATGCCCACGTAGGAGGGGCCTTCCCCTCCTTTATCTTCTTCCCCCCCCCCTCTTTTAATTCCCATGGCCGTGAGTGCCTGTTCTTCCTTCCCTCTCCACGGGTGAGATGCCCAGTTCTTCCCTCCTTGCCACGGGTGTTGATGCCCTTCATTCCTCCCTTCTCCTCCAGCCACCAGCATCTTCCGCTC
Organism: Amorphophallus konjac; assembly: GCA_022559845.1. Classification (NCBI taxonomy): domain Eukaryota; kingdom Viridiplantae; phylum Streptophyta; class Magnoliopsida; order Alismatales; family Araceae; genus Amorphophallus; species Amorphophallus konjac. Next base: position 116,686,018 of record CM040125.1, on the reverse strand, counting down.
ACCCCCACAGCTTGGCCGAACTTCCCGTTCCCCAGTTCCTCCTGTCTTCTAACCCAATCTTTCACTGCTGCGGCAGTCTACCTTCCTTGCCTCACCCTCTAAGCTTCTTCCTCCCGGCCACGCTATTACCTCATACGCCCACGCTACCTCCGTTCCCGTCATACACGCACTGCACCCCTTTCCACAGCCTCAAGACAACCCCCTGCAACCCCAACCACGTCCACCCACTATCCCCATAGCTTACACCCACAAACACCACCACTAAACTTAGCCCCCACTCCACAAGCCCATCCCAAACCCGCAGGCAGTTTCTGGCCCAATTTGCAGAGTAACTTCCAGCTCGTTCCAGGTGGAGTCTGCATCCAAGGTCTTCAGCAAAGTTGATCGTCCACAAGTCCTCTTCGCAAGCGAGTTGGAATCGTGTCGATCCGAGTTCGTGGCCGCCCACAAGGGACTTTCTTCCCCGACTGCGCAGAGAAGGCCTGACAGCGACCTGAAGCGGTTTGGGGCAGCAACCACGACCTCTTCTTGAAGGATTCAGGCTCCAGGATCTTCATCAAAGTTCTCCATCCTCAAGTCAGCTACCGGGATCAGAAGACGGAACCGCAATCAGAGGTCGGTGGCCAGAGTTACAAATTTTATACCCCGACGACCCCATTCTGCCTCCTGTCTGTCTCCTCCGACCAGTCCCCACTCAACGGGACCTGCACGTCCACACCGACATCCGACTGAGGCGAGACCAGTGCCGCTGGAAAGTAGTCGTCCCCACGATTCCAACGCCACCTGCCGCGCACCAAACGGAGTTCGGGGTTGCTCGTGGTGTCCCTGTCAAGCCGCTGTTCAGAAGCTGCCCCTGCACAGAACCAGAACGGGGTCCCCGCTCAGTCGTCCGTGGCGACCAGGTTCGGGCGGAACCAAAATTCAGAAAAATTGTGCTGTATCCCTACCCTGTTACGAAGCCAACGGCACCAACCGCGCCTCCGGCAAAATTCCAGAGTGCGATCCACAGCCACTTCAACAGCTGCTGGTCACAGATTCCAGAACCGGACAGAATCGACTTCGGCATTTGTTTCACATCAAGTGGTATCAGAGCTTAGGGAATCGGGCCGTCCCATCGGACCGAGATCCTGAGCTTTGTTTCACATCAAGTTCATGATGGGTCTCCGACCGTCATTAAGGACGAGAATGGTGGCCTTCAATCATCGGACGATGGAAGAGGCTCTTAGTGCGGCATGCCGTCAAGAAAGTGAAATGGACCAGTATCAAGAAGAGAAGAAAGCATTGATGAAGAGGTCATCGTCGAGTTTTCAACGTCAAGATCGCATGAAGAAGCAGAAGCCTTTCTCTCGACCGTCAAATTATGCACCGACATAGGTAGTTTCACCACAAGCTGGTGGATTGGGAGGATCGTCAGGTGACAAGACAGAATGCAAGCATTAATTGCGGTAAATGGCATGGAGGTAAGGGGTGCTGGATGATTACTGGCAGGTGTCTTAGATGTGGAAGCCCGGATCACATGATAAAGGATTGTCTGAAGGCTCAATTAACTATAGCCAGTAAAGCCCCTGTAGCAGCTACAGCATCGCCAGCAACAACAAAGCCAGTCGAAAAATCCAGAGCGCCAGCACGAGTGTTTGCATTAGCTTAGGAAGATGCGGAGCAAGCGAATCATGTGACTGAAGGTACACTTTCAATATCTGGTTTTCATGCTAGAATCTTGTTTGACACAGGGGCTACTCATTCGTTTGTGTCCGAGAGGTTTTAAAAGGTGTTGCATGATGAGTTGGGTCTAGTAGCAATAGACTTGAATGTGCCTCTTCTAGTGCACACCCCAGCCAGAACATTATCCAATACAAGGAGTTATCCCTCCTTACCCGTTCTTGTTGAAGGGCGGGAATTAGCTGGTCACTTCTATCTTTTGAAGATGATGGACTATGATGTAATTCTCGGCCTTGATTGGCTTGAGAAGCACTATGCTCTCATTGATTGCCGCAATAAGCAAGTTATTTTTCGCTTACCCGGCAAGAAGGAGTTTTTTCACCCTTTGCCCAAGATTGGGTCGGGAAAATTTGTGGTATCCGCCATGAAGGTAGTTAGATCTTTGCACAAGGGTTGCAGTGCATTCTTCGCTTGTGTAGTGGCCTCAGCTGAAGCCAACCAAGCGCCATCAATTGAGAAGATTGAAGTGGTTCGAGACTTCTCTGATGTTTTTCCGGAGGATTTGTCGAGATTGCCGCCAGTCCGAGAGATCGAATTCTCTATTGATCTTTTACCCGGCATGACACCGATATCTAAAGCACCTTATCGGATGGCACCAGTAGAGATGGCAGAGTTGAGGAAGCAATTGCAAGAATTGTTGGACAAGCAAGTGTTTCGCCATGGGGAGCCCCAGTCCTGTTTGTGAAGAAGAAGGATGGGTCACTTCGACTCTGTATTGACTATCGGAAGCTCAATCAGGTAACTGTGAAGAACCGCTATCCTTTGCCATGCATAGATGATCTCTTTGATCAGTTGCAAGGTGCTCTGTGTTCTTGAAGATTGATTTGTGTTCAGGATATCATCAGCTACGGATCAAAGAGGAGGATACTTTGAAGACAACTTTCTGAACCAGATATGGACACTATGAATTCCTGGTTTTTCCCTTTGGTCTAACGAATGCCCCTGCAGCATTTATGGACCTTATGAACCGGGTGTTTAAGCCCTATTTGGATAGCTTTGTGGTTGTGTTTATTGATGATGTGTTGATCTATTCTCCAGATAAAGCGTCTGACAGGGAGCACTTGAGGATTACTTTGGAGACTATTCGAGCGCACAAGCTATATGTAAAGTTTAGCAAGTGCGACTTCTGGCTCAAGGAGGCTCAATTTCTTGGCCACGTGATATCTGGTAATGGCGTAGCGGTTGACCCAACAAAAGTCCAAGCTGTGTTGGAATGGGAGACTCCAAAGACTCCCACTGAAATTCGGAGTTTCTTAGGGTTGGCTGGTCATTACAGAAAGTTCATTAAAGGTTTTGCTTCGATTTCTATGCCTTTAACTAAGTTAACAAGGAAGGGAGTGAAGTTCATCTGGACTGAAGAATGTGAGCAAGGCTTCCAAGAGTTGAAGAAGTGTTTGACATCAGCTCCACTTTTGATCCTACCAAATAGCATCGACATGTTCACCCTCTACATAGATGCTTAAAGGATCAGAATTGGTTGTGTCTTAATGCAGAATGATAGGGTTGTGGCATATTCTTCTAGGCAATTGAAGGAGCATGAGAAGAATTACCCTACGCATAACTTGGAATTGGCCACGGTGGTTCATGCACTAAAGATCTGGAGACACTACTTGTATGGAGTTAAGTTTGAAGTCTTCACAGACCACCAGAGTCTCAAGTATTTGTTTTCTCAGAAGGAGCTGAACTTACGCCAGAGACGATGGGTCAAATTTATGAAGGATTATGATTTTGAGCTGCTATATCACCTTGGAAAGGCAAATGTTGTAGCCGATGCCCTTAGTCGGAAGAGGATCTTATTACTGCAAGATTGGAAGATGCTCGAGGATGCTGTGTGTTCCATGACATCGATTGAGCCTCAGCTTTGCAAAGCTTTTGTTGCTCAGTTGTCCCTCAGGTCAACAATTATGGATCGTGTTGTAGAAGCTCAGCGAGATGATCCCCAATTGCAAGGATCGATTGGCAAGGCAGGTATTGCTCATGATGAGGAAGGTGTTATCAGATTTCAGCATAGGGTCTGTGTGCCAGATGTGGTTGAACTGAAAAATGAAGTGTTGGAAGAAGCTCACAGGTCAAAGTTCTCCATGCATCCAGGTAGTAGCAAGATGTATCAAGATTTGAAGTGAACCTTTTGGTGGCAGGGTATGAAGAGAGATGTGGCTGAGTTTGTGTCCAAGTGTCTGATTTGTCAACAAGTGAAGGCTGAGAATCAAAGACCTTCTGGTCTGATGTAAAGAATTTAAATACCTCAGTGGAAGTGGGAGAATATCACCATGGATTTTGTCACAGGTTTGCCCAGGTCCTCCAAGGGCAATGATTCCATCTGGGTAATTGTGGATCGGTTATCAAAAATCGCACATTTTCTGGCCATGAAGAAGAAGCAATCCATGGAAAGTCTGGCACGTTTGTATGTTGAAAACATTGTCAGATTACATGGAGTTCCGAAGTCCATCATTTTCGACCGAGATCCTTGCTTCACAGCAAGGCTTTGGCAAGGATTACAGAATGCCTTTGGATCTCAATTGAAGCTTAGCTCGGCATATCATCCCCAGAAAGATGGCAAGTCTAAGAGAACTATTCAGACATTGGAGGATATGTTGAGAACTTGCATACTGGATTGGAAGGGAGATTGGGAGCGCCACCTACCTTTAGTGGAGTTTGCTTACAATAATAGCTTCCACGCAAGTATAGTTATGGCTCCATTTGAAACTTTGTATGGAAGACCGTGCAGGTCTCCTCTATGCTGGGAAGAGATTGGTGATAGACAGTTGATCGGGCCTGAAGTAGCGCAAGAAACGTTCGAGAAAATTCAACTAATCCAGTAGAGACTGAAAGCAGCGCAAGATCGACAGAAGAGTTATGCGGATGACAAAAGAAAAGACTTGGATTTCGAGGTTGGTGATCATGTATTCCTCAAGGTATCACCTACCAAGGGAGTGGGTAGATTTGGCAAGCAAGGGATGTTGCATTCGAGATTTATCAGACTTTTCAAGATTTTGGATCGAGTGGGTAACGTGGCATATCGGTTGGCACTACCTCCATCTATGGTAGCTATCCATCCTGTGTTTCACGTATTTATGCTCAAGAAGTATGTTCATGATCCGTCACACATCATCAGTTATGAAAATTTAGAGTTCCAACCGGATCTATCATTTGAGGAGCAACACGTCAAGATCTTGGATCGTAAGGAGCAGATTCTCAGATCGAAGACTATCCCATTGGTGAAGGTTCTATGGAGAAATTTTTCTCAGGAGAAAGCATGATGGGAGCTTGAAGGCGAGATGAAGAAATATTCCCATCTGTTCGGTATGTGCTTTACCGTAAACTTCGAGGATGAAGTTTCTCTTAAGGGGGAGAGGGTGTAGTGCCCGGGATTTTCTCAAAAAATTATAAAGCATTTCTGCTATTTAAATTGATAAAATAGGTGTTTAGTAAATGTTTTGTTAAATTTGCAACTAAATAAATAAATAAAATAGATAATGCATTAAATATAAGTTTTTCGATAAGTATAGATTTAGAATTTTGAACAATTAAATTTTTACAAGCTAATTGTTAACATAAGCCCTTCTTATATTATATCCATTCACTAGTAGAACATATAAGGGCATAGACACAAATTCCTATAGTTTAGGATAGATTATGACCAAACGTATTTACTATTCATTTTCACACTTTTTACTATTCACTCAATTTCATTTTTAAGGTCAAATATTTATTTGATAATTTTCCATGGTAGAGTAAATCGAGGTGGTTAATAGGTAACAATTATATTTTCCTAATTATTTTACCTTGTGAGATGTTAATGTTAAAATGGGTCATGAATAGTGTCCTCCGTATACCCTTCACGGTCTTGACATTCGAATGGCCAACAAGGGCTTGTGGAGGCCATGATTATTTCAGATTAATGTCTTGCCATTAGATTTGGGTAGATCTGAAGCAATGGTTAGGATTTAGATATATTTGGGTAGATCTGAAGCAATGGCTAGGATTTAGATCTATTCTTAAAAGGGTTTTGGCTTTATATAAGGGTGTCCTCAGAGGATTGGGCAAACTCTTGTATCTTTTTTCCCTTTCTTTTTATTCTCTGCAAACCGTAGCAAGCCACTCCTTGCTTTGAGAAGGGGTTGTGAGTGCCCTTGTTGCTGGGAGTAAGAGGATTAGAAGGGAGGTTGTGTGAGGGTCTTCGTAGAGGCTTCTAGACGGTCGTCGTGCCGCCGTGGGCGCGATTCGGTGAGGGGATTCATCGGGAGGTGTCTCTCAATTTATGATTTTTCATTGATAAGGCAAGTTTCTAAACTTCAAAATGTCCCTTTGGCATGTTCTAATTTACTCATGAGGTTGTTTTATACGAGCCCCAAATATCTGCTTTGGTTTTTGTTAAGATTCTATTTTGTTTACACAGCCAAAAACCCCAGTATGTTAATGCAATCATGCAAGTCCCAAACCTGAATGGTTTTTTTATGTCATTATTTAGTTTTTGATTTTCTTAGGTGTTTTGGGTCAAAAAGAATTTGAAAAGCATAATAAGTAAGATTTTTATGAAAATTCTGGGTTTTCCATTTATTTACTTATTTTGCATGATGATTGGCCTGGTTTTAAACGAAAATGGCATTTTTTTGCCCTACACAGGTCCATGCATGTCCAAATGTGCTCAGACCCAGGTCCAAGCATGTCCAAACTAAGGTCCAAGCATGTCCAAATGTGCTCAGACCCAGGTCCAAGCATGTCCAAACTAAGGTCGATGCACATTCAAATTTGCTCAGACCCAGGTCCAAGCGTGTCCAAAGTAAGGTCGATGCACGTCCAAATGTGCTCAGATACAGGTCCAAGCATGTCCAAAGTAAGGTCGATGCACGTCCAAATATGCTCAGACCCAGGTCCAAGCATGTCCAAACTAAGGTCGATGCATGTCCAAATGTGCTCAGACCCAGGTCCAGGCATGTCCAAACTAAGGTCGATGCAGGACCGAATGTGCTCAGACCCAAGTCCAAGCATGTCCAAACTAAGGTCGATGCATGTCCAAATGTGCTCAGACCCAGGTCCAGGCATGTCCAAACTAAGGTCGATGCACGTCCAAATGTGCCAGACCCAGGTCCAAGCACGTCCAAACTAAGGTCGATTCATGTCCAGATGTGCTCAGACCTAGGTCCAAGCATGCTCAGACTAAGGTCGATGCATGTCCAAATGTGCTCAGACCCAGGTCCGAGCATGTCCAGACTAAGGTCGATGCATGTCCAAATGTGCTCAGACCCAGGTCCAAGCATGTCCAAACTATGGTCGATGCATGTCTAAATGTGCTCAGACCCAGGTCCAAGCATGTCCAGACTAAGGTCGATGCACGTCCAAATGTGCTCAGACCCAGGTCCAAGCATGCTCAGACTAAGGTCGATGCATGTCCAAATGTGCTCAGACCCAGGTCCAAGCATGTCCAGACTAAGGTCGATGCATGTCCTGTAGATGCTCAGACTAAGGTCGATGCATGTCCCGTAGATGCTCAGACTAAGGTCGATGCATCCTGTGTTCTGTCCTGATTTCCAGCAACTCAAAAAAGGTGTATTTTGAGAGGTCAAATTAATTCAGAAAAATTTAAAAAATTGGAAAATGATAGAAAACCATGGTAATTACTCACTGTAAAATTTTTGTGCTTACAGAAAATCTGCACTCATAGTTATGAATTGATTTCTACGCATGGGTGGCCAAAAATTATAAACCTATTTTATAAATTCCAGAAACTTGCAAATAAAGAGTTTTGAAAGGTCATTTTGCTTCCGAAAAATATGAAAAATTAGGAAATGATAGATGAATAAGTTGATAACTTGCTGTAAAAATTTCGTGTTCACTAAAATTCTGTGCTTATAATTACGAACCGTTTTATACGCATGTGTAGCTTAGAAATGATATTATTTCTGTTTTCAAAAATCCGAAACCTATTGCACCCCTGAAATCTATGGAAAAATTAAGCTATTTTTTTAACTGAAAGGTAATATTTGCAAGGTGGGAAATGAGGGAGTCCGTTCATCCCTTCATTACGGAAGGGACATGACGTGCCACCCCAGCCACCAGGCAAGCAATTTTTCATTAAGAAGTGCAGAAAGGAAAAGAACATAACATGGGGGGGATACATGGACGAGCAAGGTCCGGGGGAGCGGGAAAACCCTGTCAAGGATGACAAGAGGGCCAATACAACATAACGGGAAAGCCCAAAAACAACGAGTGGGCAAGGCCCAATAAACCCCAAGAGGAAAGAACCCAAAAGGAACCTCGAGATACAGCATGTGGGCGAAGCCCAAAAAGGAAAAGTAAACGAGGCGCAAGAGATGGGGCAAGTAGCACTGTTGCAGAACAAGGCCGGCGGGGATGTAGCATGGCCGGGGACGGGAGCGCGCCTGGGATGGCCACCCACCCAAATGACGTGAGCGCATCAGCAGGCGAGACCCTGAATGGGTGCAGGACACGAGGGTGGTTGGAGGGACCACACCGGAGCAGAGACGAAGAGCCCACCAGCGGCGGTAGGCAGGCGAAGAAGGGCAGCAGCAGCAACCGATGGGAGCGACAGCGCAGACGGGCCGCAAGGGGGTGGCGACGAGAGAGAGAGTAGGGGGGCAGGAGGGCCGAAGGGAGGCAAGAGGGTCTACGACCACGAAAGGAAGGGGAGCAGGGAGGAGGCTGAGCAGGTCGAGGGGGGGCAACCGAAGGGAGGGCAGGGGACAAGCAAGGGTGTCATCATGGGTTGGGGGCAAGATGACAGGGAGAGGAGGCAAGAACATGGGGCAGAGGTGGAGGCAAGAGGGTCAGAGGGGATGAACGGGAAGCCAAAGAGGGGGAGGTAGGAGGAGGAGGGTGGCAACCGAAGGGAGGCCAGGGGGCTCGCAAGAAGCAAGGAGGAGTTGACGAGGGAAGGGAGATGGAGGGGCCAAAGGGAAGAGGAAGAAGAGGGGGGGGGGTAGCGAGGGAGGCAGGAGGGTTGGGAGGACGGATAGACGCTCCACAGGCATCCACCTGGGCCGAGGGGTGGGGAGCAAGGGAGCAAAGGGGACGAAGCAGGATGGGTGTCATCGGCGGCAGCGGCTGGCGACGGAGGAGGGGCAAGGAGAGAGAGGGGGCCAGAGGACAAGAGGCAAAAGAGGGGTGGGGGAGGGGGCCAAGGGAGGGTGGCCGAAGGTGGGAGAAGGGATAGGAAGGGGGAAAGATAGCAGGAGGAGGGACGAGGGGAAGAGAAGCCTGGGCCAAGAGGCAGGCGACGATGGGGGAGCAGGAGGGAAACAAACGGGTAGGGGCAGGGGCATAGGGAGGGAGATGGGGGGGATTGGATGGAAAGTAGAGGGCAAGGGGAGGTAGCAGTAGGGGGAGCAAGGCCGGTGGAGGAGGGGGATCACCGGCGAGGGCGGGGGGGCTCCAGACGAGGAGAGGCAAGGGCCAAAGGTGAAACATGGGATCATATTCTCTATCGTCCCATCATAGGCAGTGGGAGGTCCAACGAAGGCGTGGCACGCAGAGGGAGGTGGCGTAAGATCGAAGGGGCCGATAGACGGTCCAGATGGAGGGCTACCAGTTGGCGTGAGGGAGAGGCCAACGACGTGTCGACCGCCTGGCGAGGGAGGAGCGCCCAAGGGGGCAGCACAAGTGTCGGAGGGAGCGACAGGGGGGTGGGGGAGGGTGGCCGGAGAGGAGACCGAAGCCCAAGCTCACAGGAGGGGACCCCATGGACCTCACCAATCGCTCCAGCCACTGCCGCAGGTAAGGACGGCCGTGCAACAGGAGCGGACGATGAGGAACGCAAGCGGGGGGGGGGGGGGGGCTGGAGCCCAGAGCCGCCGGGAGGGCATCGTAGAGAGGACCAAGCCGGAGTCCTGGCAGGGCTGCGAGGAACGAGCATCAACCGAAGGGTAGGAGGAGGAAGGATGGCTAGGGCTAGAGGGGCACGGTCGTGGAAGTGGAGCCGAAGATGAAGGGCATCGGCACGCCGTCAACGGAGGCAGCACCGGAGGAGGGGGATGACGGGAGGTCAGGGGACCAGGAGGGTGAACCTGGAGCTCCCCCACTCCGGCCATGGACGGAGAGGGGGGAGGACGTGTTTTATGGTTTCCCTTTCCTCTCCTTTCCTTTCGTGGCTCTATCTCCTACCCAAAATTAAGCTATTATATTGACTATATGGACACTACTGCCGTACAAGGGCGTGGAGCCAAACTATAGAAATGCCCCTGTGGGGAGGCTCAATCTGTTCTGGCCTCGAGGGCACGAGGTGAAATCCTGGAGGTGGATAAATTCCACTAGTTAAGGTGGGAAGGGCTTTCCCCGGTTCTGCGCAGTAACCAAGACTCGTCTCCATTGCCTAGGTGATTGAGTATCTGACTGTTCTGACCTTCTAATGGTGGTTTGGGCACTGTGTCCGGCCATATGTTATATGAAATTCTATCTCTGTACCTGAAACCTGTAAAGGCATATGATTTCTGAAACTGTGTAAATTCTGAAATTCTATTCTCTGAATTCTGTTCAATCATCTGTAAATTCTGAAATTTCTGTTTCTGTTATCTAAAACCCGAGCATGTATAAGAGTTCTGAAAAATAAGACTATCATCACATAAACACTTGTTTCTATATTAGACTTGTTTTCTGTCCTCATCAACCTGATTTCAGATATTCTATGTCTCATAAATTTCTGTAAATTTATTCCATCCTCGTAGTAAGTTAGGCATGGATAAAGGAGCAAATTGGAGATTAGTGACTTGCTGAGTCTATTCCTAGACTCATACTTGCTAACCATTTTTCGGTGATTCCCTCGGTGAGGATGAGGAGTTAACGCGTATTGCGCTAAAATTTGGTGTAGTCTTTAGAGATCTTTATTTCCCATTTGAGGTGATTTGTTGTTAGAACATTTGAAATTTGTAATAATGGACTATTGTAAGTAACTTTCTGCTTATCAGTTTTGGACTATTGTGATTTTGAGAAATGGAATTAAATGATGGGCTTGAAATTTCTTCCGCTGCTTATTGTTCTCTTTGTTTATGTAATTCTTCAACCAGTTTCCATTCTGTTAGATTTTTTCCCACTATGGCATCTCTCTTAAATCCGATGAGAGTTGGGAACTGAACCGGATTCTAAGGTGGGGTGCTACACCTAGTGTTATTTAATTATTTTTTAGATAATTTTGATGAAGAAATCCAATTAGATGGGGAGGGCCAAGAGTGAACGAGTGCTCCAAGATTGATTACAAGACCCCTATCTTTTCTATTTTATTGAGTCTAAATTAGAGATTTGAGAGTCATGTAATTATGTCTTTTTGAAAATTTGAAATTGTAATTTAGTTAATAACGAGTCCTTTGTAATATTTAGTGGAATTTTGAATATCAATAAAGTTGGCTTTGTCCATTTTGCAAAAATTGGAGTTGTTTATCTATCTATTTGTGGATGCCAATTTCTTATTGCTATGATTGATTAGATATAATTGCCACACTCCGAGATTCCACATCGGGACGTGACAATTTAATAATATCAGAGCCTAGGTTATTAAGACCCTAAGTTTTTGACCATAGGTTTAGGTTGTCATGACCATTAGAACCTATAACCTAGGTCAGTATCTTATAGTTAACTGGTGAGATTGGGTAGAGTCTTAGGTTAAGTGATAAAATATATTTAAATTCTAAAGGAAACAAGATAATTAACTTCCGTAGTTATTTTGTAGGAGTTTAGTAGTTGGTTGTGATAGTGGCGGAATGTGCTCAGTGGCGATAAATGTAAAGGACCGTCCAAGGGTTAACTCAATCCCTTCAACATGTGGCTCAGGGAGGTGCTCATCATGGTGTTAGGGATCTACATAGGAACTTTAGAGGATTGAATCCCCCGAGATTCAATGGATCTACTGATCCCGATGAAGCAAAACATTAGCATAAAGAGATGGAAAGAATCTTTCGAGTAATGCAATACTCAGATCAAGATAAGATTCTTTTGGCCACATTTCTATTAGAAAGAGATGCTAGGACTTGGTGGGAGTATGTAGAGGCTACTCTGTCCCCGTTGCAAGTTACTTGAGAGGAGTTTTTGGAATATTTTTGTTACGTCCCGAGCCTTTATTACAGCGGAAGACTAGCTCGAGGAACGTGAACAGCCGGCATGGTAAGCCTCTTGCAAGCAAGAATGATCGGAACGAAAGACAATCACACACATAAATGCAATTGCACAGTATTACTCAAACGTCAACTTATTCCATTAATAATCAATTCAAATATTCAAATACAATCACTATTTCAACTTTCTTCACCATACTAGACTCAAGAAATAAGAAAATTACATAGACTCAATCTAAACATGTAGACTTCCCAAGTCTTCACTCATTCTTCATTCACTCTCGGACCCGCTATTTGAATATTCCGAATTTGATCCTGACTCACTTCTATCTCCTGAAAAGATTGGAAATAGGTAATGAGCACACTTGCCCAGTAGGTATCTTCGCATCAACATGAAGGCACTATTAAAGTAATTAATATTTTTGCTCAAGAGGAATAAGATAAAATCATGCGAATGCGATAAATCATAAGTAACCAAAGTAACAAGATGATCATGTAAGATAGAATGAACAAGTATGAACTAGCAAGAATGTAACAAGAATGGCCTTTCATGAACAACAATGTACTAGCAAATCACATACTCATCACCCAAACATCTTTTGCTTATGAGCAAGTATTTGGTGAATTTCTGTGGAATATCATGTAACAAGCAAGAAAGTCATGTACGTGTATCATGGATTTCACTTATTTATAGAGAAAGTACTCCCAACGCAATGCGACGCCAGTAGCATCATACCCCATGGTTTACAGTATGTTTTCGACAATCAGCCGAGGGGACTAGCATAGAGCCCTTGAACACAATCAGTGCTCGATCGCATCTTAAAGTATAAATCAAGATATTTCCACGTTTCAAGCAATAAAATAAGGCCAAGAATGTAAATAAGTTCTTGATAACAATAATCAACAATGAACGCTTCAACTTAAGACATGAGATATCAAGGATGATTTAAGACGATGTCATGCTCATGGAAATAATTCGACAGCATAACGGTACATTTATCATTCATAATTTAAATTAAGTATCTTTAAACAATATGCCGAGTCCTAGACCATCAATACTCCATCCAGGAACTTAGAATATCAACCCTTTGGTCAAACCTCGGGTTAAAGAATTTAGAACTATGACGGTCTAATACTGGGCCGTTACATGAACATAGCGGTCGAGTGTTGGGCCGTTAGAAAGGTTGAATTCAGAAGAAAATAGATATGGACTCAAACAACGTGACGATCCTATATTGGACCGTTATATGTTCCTGACGGTCGAATATAAATCCGTTACATATCCAGAATCTGAAAACATCGATAGTGCTTTCTAACAATCGGGCTTTCACGGTACAACCAACTCGGCGTCCTAGTGGGAATCCCAGGCTCGCAGAGAATTACGGATGCCGTGAAATAAGATTTTTTAGTCCATTGGAAGGAATATCTAATAGAGAGGTCCTCATGTTTAAGAATATTTTTCTATAGTGCAAAGTGTGAACTAATGGCCATATACCGGAATATATGCCATGTACTTAGAGAATTGACTCTATAGACAGAAGGAATGTGTAACGATATAAAATCATGATAAAACTCGTCAATATCTTTTCTAAATCAAAGTTTAAATACAAAACTATAGTGCTTTGGGCTTGAAATTATCATCTACTTGAAAATAACTCTAAAGTACCATAAATCATGTAATTTCTAACATGAATCAACACCTGAACTTAAAAATCATGAAAACAGGTTAAGATATATTTAACTAGGCATATATATAAGCTATTTGAGCCCATCTTAATTCTGCCTTAAGTTGACAGAACACAGTGCTGTGTAATAGACTTGTCTGGGCACGTCACAATATGGTAACGGTCCACTATAGGTCCGTCAGAGTTCTCAGAACCATGCAATCGTTTACAGAGGTGTGACAGATCAAGGTAGGTCCGTTACACGTTCCTGGCGGTCTTACGATAGACCGTTAGGTCCTCTGTTGACAGGAAAAAGAAACTATAGAAGTTTATGATTAATTCATGGCATGCTAACTACTCTAATCATGTCAAAATGAGAAAAAGGCTATCTAGATGCATAGGTAGTAATGAAATAACGAGAGATAGCTTTTTATCTTCAATTAGGGTTGAAGGCATGCATGAATGTATAGACTAATCCTAAAACATGAAATTCATGAAGTATAACGCATGAAATCCAAATAAACTAGATGGCTTTTATCCCTAACAATGCGTTTTTACCGTTCATGAGATAACCTACCTCTTAACTGGGCTTTAAACTTCTAATTTGAGTCTTCAAGGGTCGCCCTAGTTCTTCTCTTCCTGTGATTTTTCAGCAACTTCACGTTGCCCTAACTCTCCAATCTCTTGACCTAAAGATGTGAAATTTAGAGGTTAGGAAGATGAAACTAAGAGGAACAAAAAGTTCTAAAGCATCTAACTCTAATTACCTCGTTTAGGCTCTCTAATTTCCTGATCTTCAGCACCCCGTCGCACAGTTTCCTGGGTTAATGTGATGAAACTAGCAACTTTGGAAGATCCTAACTCCTTGGATACTCGACCTCCTAACATGAAATTTTGAGAGTTGTCAGACCTTAGTATTAGAAACAAAAAGTTCCAAAGGACTTACCCGAGATTCTATCTCCTTACCTTGTTTCTTCACGAGCCAAAAGTAAGGGTCGCTGAGTTCAGAACTTGGTTCTATTTATAGGGTTTTGGCTAGGGTTTGAGGATTAGATCGATTCTAGAGTCCTTAGTTGGCCAGAACCTGATCCCTAAGAGTCCTTAGTAACGTGACACATTCTCCTAATTAGGTCTCTTGTAGATAGGATCCCAAAGATCTAATCTTTTTGTAAGTTCTTCCTCTCACGGAATCAGCTGAGTGTAACAGACTAAGTCTGGTCCGTTAGATGGCTATAACGGTCGCTCGATAGACCGTTACATCAATTGGGCGTGGACATTCATCTTAATTCAAACTCTTTTTTGTTAATTATCCACATAATTATTTATATAAGGGGTATTTATCCTTATAATTCGTGAATAGACTAAGTAACCTTCTAGAATATGGGTCAAACTTAATGGGCTTGGTCCATAAACCTATTGGGTTTTAATTATTAAAGCTAGATTAGTTATTTAACATAATTGGGCCTTATAATCCCAACATTAATTCATTTGTTAATCCAATTTGCCCTTTATAAATTATAGAAAATTCTATAAATAATCCAAAAATTACGGATAAATTCTGGGGCTCTACACCCTCCCCCACTTAGAAGAATTTGCTCCCCAAATTCAATTCATGGATTTATGGAGAGTGTACTTACAGTTGAATAATTCTGGGAATCTTCTACGCATAGATTCTTCCGTCTCCCATGTTACTTCGTGTGGCCATTGCTTTGTCCATTGGGCTTGCACCATAGGAATAGTTTTATTTCTTAGTTGACGCACTTCTCGTTCCCGAATCCTGACTGGTTTCTGCTCGTATGTCAGGTCCTTTTGGATCTCCAGATTATCATAAGTAATGACATGATGAGGATCATATACATATTTCTTCAACATAGAGACGTGAAATACATCGTGAACTCCTGCTAATTATGGAGGTAAAGCCAGTCTATAAGCCACTTCACCGACTCTTTCGAGAATTTCAAATGGGCCAATGAATCTTGGAGTTAGTTTTTCATTAATGCCAAATCTTCGAATACCACGGCCTGGAGAAACTTTCAGATATACATGATCTCCGACCTGAAACTCCAAGTCACGTCTTCGATTGTCAACATAAGATTTCTGCCTATCTTGCGCCATCTTCATTTTTTCTTGAATGAGCTTGATCTTATATGTAGAATCCCTGATAAGGTCGGGGCCTAGGAATTGCTTTTCCCCTATTTCGTTCCAACATATTGGTGATCTACAGCTTTTTCCATATAAAGCTTCAAAGGGCGCCATCTGTATGCTGGCTTGATAATTGTTGTTATATGTAAATTCTACCAGAGGTAAGTGATCATGCCAACTTCCTCCAAAATCAATAGCACAAATCCTGAGCATATCTTCTACTACCTGATTTGTTCTTTCAGTCTGACCATCAGTTTGTGGGTGAAATGCTGTGCTAAAATTCAATCTAGTCCCTAGTGAATGTTGTAGGCCATTCTAGAATTGTGATGTGAATCGAGGATCTCTATCAGATACAATAGTGACAGGGACGCCATGTAATTTGACAATTTCTTTCATGTATAATGCTACTAGAATATCCACAGACCATCGACTTTTTATTGGTATGAAGTGTGCGGATTTAGTCAATCGGTCTATGATCACCCATATACCATCGTGTCCTCCTCTGATCTTAGGTAAACCCATGATGAAATCCATCCCTATACTCTCCCATTTCCATTCGGGAAATTTCAAGGGATGTAATTTACCTGTAGGTCTAAAATGTTCTGCTTTTACTTGTTGGCAGGTGAGACAACGGGACACGAAATCAGCTATTTCACTCTTCATATTGGGCCACCAGAAGTTTCTTTTGAGATCTTGATACATCTTCGTACCTCCTAGATGAATGGTGTACTTAGAATTATGTGCTTCTTCTAGGATCAGTTTCTTCGTATCCTCATGATCTGGTACACACACTCGACCCTTAAATAACAAACTTCCGTCATTGGAAATAGAGAAATCCGACCTTTGTTCAATATTGGCTTTAATTTCCAATAACACGGGATCATCATTTTGTAACTTGACCAGATCCTCTATCAATGTAGGTTGAGCTCGAATATTAGCCATGAAATAATCATCTTCCTTTATGTTAATATCTAAGTTCATCTGAGCAAATTGAGGAATAAGATTAGTCATATTAATCATAAGACTTGATAGCATACCCATTGATTTTCTACTGAGTGCATCTGCTACAGCGTTAGCCTTGCTAGGATGATATTGAATAGCAAAATCAAAGTCCTTGAGATATTCTAACAATCTCCTCTGCCTCATATTAAGCTCTTTTTGAGAGAATAAGTATTTCAAACTTTTGTGGTCCGAGTAGATCGTGAACTTTTCTCCATAGTGATAATGACGCCAAATTTTTAAGGTGAAAATAATGGCTGCCAATTCTAAATCATGCACGAGATAATTTTTCTCGTGACATTTCAATTGTCTTGAAGAATAACAGATTACCTTTCCATCTTACATGAGAACGCATCCCAAGCCAATGCCAGATGCATCCGTATATACTTCAAATCTACCACCTCCCACCGGTAGTGATAAAATAGGAGCCGTAGTAAGATGGTTCTTAAGAGTTTGGAAACTCTTCTCACACTCCTTTGACCAGGCAAAAGGATTTTATTTTCTTGCGAGTATAGTTAAAGGAACAGCAATCTTTGAGAAGTCTTTAATGAACCTCCTATAATAACCAGCTAGACCCAGAAAGCTTCTTACTTCTGATACAGTCATTGGCCGGCTCCAATTTCTGACAGCTTCAACTTTCGAAGGATCCACAACGTTACCTTCCTTTGAAATAATGTGGCCTAGGAATGAAACTTCCTTGAGCTAGAATTCACATTTGTTAAGCTTGGCATAAAGTTTATGTTCTCTAAGTGTTTGCAAGGCTATCCTCAAATGTTCTTCATGTTCCTCTTTTGTCTTGGAATATATCAAGATATCATCAATGAAGACGACGATGAACTGGTCCAAATATGGTTGAAAAATATTGTTCATGAGTTGCATAAATGCTGTTGGGGCATTTATTAACCCAAACGGCATTACCACGAATTCATAGTGCCCATAACGACTTCGAAAAGCCGATTTATAAATATCTTCTTCTTTAATTCTAAGCTGATGATAACCTGACCTGAGGTCTATTTTATAAAAATACTCTGCTCCTGAAAGCTGATCGAAGAGCTCATCAATACGCGGCAACGGATACTTGTTTTTGATTGTAAGTTGATTTAGTCGCCGGTAGTCTATACATAGCCCGAGAGAGCCATCCTTCCTTTTGACAAATTGAACTGGCGCACCCTAGGGGGATGTGCTAGGTCTAATGAAACCTTTGTCTAGTAGTTCCTGCAACTGCTTCTTTAGTTCCTTAAGTTCAGTGGGGGACATCCTGTAAGGGGCTATAAAAATAGGTGCTGCTCCTGGAATGAGTTCAATAGTGAAGTTCACTTCCCTCTCGGGTTGTAAACTGGGTAATTCTTATGGGAATACATCTGAGAACTCATTTACAATAGAAATGTTTGCTAGAACGATTTCCTTGGATTCGGTAACAATGACAGAAGCAAGAAAAGCTTCACATCCTTGCGAGATGAGTTTGCAAGCGTGAAGAGAAGATATGATAGTGGGATGTTTCCTATACTTGATGTCAAGGAAAGAGAATCTTGGAAGACCTAATTTTCGGAAGGATATAATCCTATTTCGGCAGTTAATATCAGCATCATGATCTACAAGCCAATCTACCCCTAAAATGGCATCATAACCTTTCATGTCAAGATATACTAGGTTTGCGGGGAGATTGTGACCTTCTACTATCACCTCACTATCAGGGTAATATCTAGTAAGTTTTACTCCAGAACCTAGGGGTGTGGTTATAGCAAGATCTGAAGGTAGAGGAACTGATGCAATTGGAAATGTTTTAGCAAACGTAGTGGAGATAAAAGAATGAGAGGCACCAGTATCAAATAGCACAAATGCAGGATGAGAACAAATTTGAAGAGTACCTTCCATAAGCCCACCATCCCTGGGCGCTTCCTCTTCTTCTAGAACGGCATTGAGGCGAGCCTGCCTCCTGCGTCCACCACCAGATGACTGGTCCTTCATAAGGGGGCAATCTGGCATGCGATGCTCCCTGCTTCCACAGCGTAAATAAGCACCAAGGCGCTTCCAACACTCTTCAGCCGAGTGGCCGAACTTTTCACAAAAGTGCAAGCCGTGGCGAGTTGCTCCTCCTCCTTAATCTTCTTGTTCTTCTCGAACTTCCACCGTTCCCACTCCTGGACCGTTTCTTACTATCACGGTTTTTGTGAGGCTCCGTGATGCTGAAATTTTCTTTCTTATAACGTCGATCAGATCGTCGGCTAGACTCTTCTCCTTTTCCTTTCAATTTCTTGACCTTTTCTAAGGTCCTTTCTCATAAGTATGCCCGCTGTACCATCTCCGCATAAGTATGGATGTTTTGGGTCCCGAGCTGCTGAATGAAACCGGGTCGTAACCCGTCCATAAACCAATTAGCCTTCAATAGATCAGTATTGATTAAATGCGGTGCATAAGGTGCTAGTCTGGAGAATTGAAGTTCATATTCCGCAACTGTCATCATTCCTTGTCGAAGAAAGGCAAACTCCATAGCCTTTCTTTCTTTCACATGCTCGGAAAAGTACTTAGCACGGAACAAAGTGAGAAGACCATCCCATGTATGCGGTGCATCGGTCGGAGGTGCCAGAACCGACTTCCACCATGTACGGGCATCCTTATTTAGTTGGAAAGTTGCAAGACGCACCTTCTCTTGATCGGTGCATTTGATGACGTCAAATATACGGTTCATCTCGTCAATCCAGTTCTCTGCTTCGCCCGGATTAGAAGAACCATAGAAACAAGGAGGGTTTAAACTCTGAAAATTACAATGTAAGTCGTCAGCCCTTGCCCCTACGCCTGCTTGGGCCATAGTTTGTAATGCATGAGTAAGGCCGGCAACAGTTTGTTGCATGCCATTCCAATCTACGCGATGAGCCATTTGTAAAATAAGGTACATGAGAGAAATATAACAACTTGTTATTTCTCGTGGAATTGGAAGAAAATTTATCTAAAGCTAATTAACTATCTTATCCTAGGCTCTACCCAATTCTCACATGGCTATGGAAATTTCTTCTTTAGTTCACAGGTAGGGGTCCTTAATGTTAGTGTTGGTGTGCTACAGGCCAATTTTGGGTCAGGTAGGCCCGATAGATGTACGATCTTGTTCATTAATAATAAAGTGGTATTTGAGCGTAAATATGTGATTGTATATTATTTTACGATGTCCCTAGGATATGTGGTTGTAAAGTCAACTCGAGATGGGATCTCGATCATGAGACTGACTTTACATGGACACATACCTTAAACTGTTCCTGGTTGGAGAGTAATCACTCGGGGACTTTGATTACCTATTAAACCAGTACACATGATGTGTTAGGGACCAGCCTCATGGTCACTGGTGCGGGGCACCAACACATATATGTAGGTGTACATCCTGGGAGGAAGTGCACTGAACTGATCCGCTATTGGATTTTCAGATGGTTGATTATACCCAATGTCAACTGAAGATCCAACTGTCTCAGTAGCATCGTTGGTTCTTTGACCTGAGACATTGATCGGATCTTACACGAGGACTGGAATTGTTTAATTACTTGGTTAAGTCACTTTAACCATAAGTCATGAGTTACTGAGTCATTAACCACTCCAGGATACGTGTGGAGATCATCAATGGTCAAGAGGGGATCGCTCACTGTTGGGTATATATTAGACAGTTAATGGGTCATGACATTGACGCTCCGTTAAATCCCTGGCCAGGGCCGTGTGAGTTCGTTTAGAACGGACGTCATACACTTTAAGGATGTCATGGTCAAATGGCACGATCATGGGGTTTGACAAAAACCATACCCTCGATCGAACCAAACTCATAGAATGAGCGAGGGATTATTGCGATGCGGTAACTGTGGACTTACAGGTACCAGACAGGCTGGTTTAAACCCGGTGTCCTCTAGGATCACGCGGATTTGCTTGACCCAACGTGATCAAAGGTTTAGAATAAATTAAACTATTATTCGGCTCTAGTAGAAGCGAATAATAAGTTTAATTTACTTCTAATTAGGAATTAGAAGTTAATGGACCTTAAACTAGTGTGACTATGGGCCTAGAGGATCACACACAATGGATTCTTGGGTGACGGATTATTATTGTACAAATGTATATATTAATTCCCTTTAATTCCTTTTGGAAAGGCATATAAAAGGGGCTTAATATATATGTACAATAATGGGAAGGACATATATATAATATTGGTCCTTATGGGTTCTTTTCAAAAGGGGCCAAATCCTATATATATGGGCCTTACGAGAGTTCTCTTCCCTCTTGGCCTAATCAAGCATTAAGGCAAGGGAAGAAGAGATTAACTCTTCCCCCCTTCCTCCCTCTTGCTCTCTCTCTCTCCAAAAGGTGAAAGGGTTGGGGAAGGTCGTGCTGGGGGGTACCGTCGCTGCGCAAGGATCTGTGTGGTCTGCTCTAGAGGCCGTGCATCTATGCGGCTCGGTATTCATGGTATTCTGCATCGGACATTGTGGACATCATCATTCCACGCAAGGTATAAATATGCAACCCGTAGTTAGGGGTTGGGGTGATTAAAATGTCGATCAGGGCATGGATCTGGGATTCCATGAATCCGGATTCGGGCAAATAAAATTTTTGTTATCCGCTGCGTTGCCCGAGGGTGCCGTGTGGAACCTTACAGTGGTATCAGAGCCAGGTTCGCGCTCTGGTCGGTGTTTTATCGCCGTATAGAACCATGTTTGTAGGCAATTT
This sequence comes from Amorphophallus konjac, assembly GCA_022559845.1. NCBI lineage: Eukaryota > Viridiplantae > Streptophyta > Magnoliopsida > Alismatales > Araceae > Amorphophallus > Amorphophallus konjac. Next base: position 116,664,732 of record CM040125.1, on the reverse strand, counting down.
AAAATCTTCAATTATTATACAGAAGAAAGGGATGCTGGGCATCTCTGTTCTTCCTGGATGCTGTGCGTCCATGCAGCAAATTTTTTTTTAAAAAAAATTGGCCCGTTTTGGGCGCAGTGCGCCCTGGGCGCACTGCGCCCACGGCGCAGTGCGCCCGCCCTCGGCGCTGCGCGTGGCGGGCGCCGGTGCCGCGTGGCGGGTGCTCGGGCCCTCCACGCGGCGGGCGCCACGGGCGGTGCCCGCGCGTGGGCGCGACCGCCCACGCGTCCCGCGTGGGCGGCCGCTCCCATGGCCTGCCGACTTAATTTTTTTTGGTTTATTAGTTTAATGGATGTGTGCTAATATATATATATATATATATATATATATAAATGCATAATAAATTAATCTATTTTTTTTGTCTCAATTATTAATTATGTTATCTCAATAGTAAAATTCAAATGGTAAATTTTATTTAACCTTTTTGAATTTACTGAGGTGAGATAATTACTATTTATCTTGAGATAAAATGGTAATAATTGAAGTTACTTCAGTAAAATTTAATTATTTGAATTTTTAATTATTAGATAATTAATAAATTCAGAATTTGAATTTCATTGAAGTTAAATGTATAAAATTCAAATATTTGAATTTTTAGTTATTAGATAATTGTTAAATTCAAATTTTGAATTTTAGAAAATTGATAATTGAGGATAATTACATTATTTAAATTTACTTTCAAACAAAATTATTAGATAAGTAGTTTGAATTTAAATTTAAATAATTGTCAAGTTTAAATTTTCATTTTAAATTTGATTATTAGATAATTAAATTTAAATTTAAATTTAAATAATTATCTCAATTATCTAACTTATTTGAATTAGATTCAAATATGCATGCCCCTATTATGAATGATGGTTCTTTACGTTGTTTGCTTTATTTACCTTGTATTGGCTTGCTTATGTGTTTAATTTTAATTAATCATGCTTCGATTTTTAAAATTAATCAAAGCTAGCCTATTTTTGTTTGCACATCCCATTTTTAAATCCAAAAGTAAGAATTATTTTCAAAAAATAACCCTTGATTGATTTTACATGAATGGTTGACAAGTGATCATGGACTTGGTTAATGTAATTATTGGGGTCTGCGAACCTTCTTTCTCTCTCTGTTAAAATTCCTATGTACTTCTATCTCCCTTTACGGTTGTACTCGCCCTAAGGGCTGCTGGAATTTGAGTCACATGTAATTTAAATTTTTCCGGCCTGCGTGCCGTGTAAAAATAATAATTAATGCGACATCGGAGTTTGAAAATGCGGAGCACACCCGACGAGGACGATCCAGCTGCTTCGGAAGCGGGCCGGATGTCTTAGTTACATTAGGAATAAAGTCCATGATCACTTGCGATTTAATTTTACATTAGATGCATTTACTTTGTGTAAACTACTAGGTACGGTAAATATATTGGATATATTTATATTACCACCTAGGGTGAGATCAAGATAAAATCAAATTCCCTCACGATTAAATTTTAGATCTGGTAAGCGTGGCTCTAGGAGTTGTCGTGGCCCTCCATCATTATGGAGTGAATGAACGTCTTCATTTCATGGATTTATTGTGCTTTCCACAAGGTCCATGAGTTTGAGGGCGGGGTAAAACTCTAAGGCTCGGCCTCAATGGGGTGAGGAATTGAACTCGGCCTTGTTGTGCTTTCCACAAGGGTCGGGTCATGAATTCATTGCTATGTAGTAATGATGGTTAGATCTAACCGAGAATATCCTTTGTTGTGCTTTCTACAAGGAGATGATTCCTCGGGGGCCGAATATCGGATATTGCATTAGATGCAAGTGCCTGTTGACTGCCCTTGAGATGGTGTATGGCTTGTTGTGCTTTCCACAAGGTCGTACCTCAGTCTCGGTGGGATTCCGACCCACTAGGTTGATCTCGCTGATCTCCTGTTCTATATACTGAGGGTTATATAGTTTGATCGAAAAAGAGTGGGACTAACTAAGATAGAAAACCACATCTAAGTTAGAATTTGAACACATGCTAAGTTATCTTTTATTTCTTATCCAGATTACAATGTCATCGTCTAACCCCCTCCGCGGCATCTTGGATGCCAATAGACTGACTGGACCGAACTACTCGGATTGGCTACGTAATCTATGCATAGTCCTCACCGCCGAAAAAATAGCCTACGTGTTAGACACGGTTCATTCTGAGCCAGCTCCCGATGCCGACGAGGGCGAGTTAATGACTTATGCCAAATGGTCTGAAGACTCTTCCCTTGCCCAATGTTACATGTTGGCCTCTATGGCTCCCGAGCTGTAGAGGCAATTTGAAAAGACTGATTGTAGAAGCATACTTCTTAATCTACACCAGCTCTTCGGGGAGCAGGGTAGGATTGAGAGGTATGACATCTCCAAGGAGCTTTTCAGGACACGGATGTCAGAGGGTGCTTCAGTACAGGCTCATGTACTGAAAATGATGGAGTGGATTGAGAGACTCAATGCACCGGGGTTCAAGTTGGATCTTGAACTGTGCATTGATCTTATACTCCAGTCATTGCCCGATTCCTTTTCTTCCTTCATCATAAACTTTAACATGAATAGAATTGATGCAACTCTCCCGGAGCTGCTCAACATGTTAAAGAGTGCTGAAGGAACTATGCAGAAAGATAAATCATCTTCTTCTGTAATGATTGTTGGCCGGGCCAATAAGAAAAGGAAGGCCACCCAGATATCCACCAAAGGTGACAAAGGGAAGGGAAAGAAGAAGGCCATGGGTAAATAACTCGCCAAAGTTGACAAAGGGAAGGGCAAGAAGAATGAAAAAGAAGACAAGTGTTTTCGATGCGGGGAAACAGGGCATTGGAAAAGGAATTGTAAGGCAATTATAAATGAAGGTATTTTTGTCATAGACCTTAATTTGTCATATATGGAATCCACATCATGGGTATTGGATACTGGATGTGCATCTCATATCTGCAACTCTGTGCAGGTGCTGGCAAATAGAAGGCGGCTGGGCAAAAAGGAGATTGAACCGAGGATGGGCAATGGAGCTTTAGTTACTGCCAAAGCTGTCAGGACTGCACGCCTCAGTTTACCTTCAGGAGTCATTCTGGAGCTGAATGACTGTTATTATGTTCCTAATATTATTAAAAATATTATTTCAATCTCTGGTTTGTATAACATTAGATATACATTGGCTTTTAATAGCACTTGGTGCTCTATAATGAATAATGGTTTGGTTATAGCCAATGGTTCATTAGTCAATGGTCTTTATGTATTAGATACACGTTCTAATGTTATGCAAGTTTCTAATACTGATGAAGTGAATTCTGTATATCTATGGCATTGCAGGCTTGGTCATGTAGGCGAGAAAGGAGTCTCTCACCTACACTCAAATGGGCATTTGAATACATTCGAATACAAGCTATTTGATACCTATGAGTCGTGTCTCATGGGGAAGATGACCAAGGCTCCCTTTAGTGGACATGGTGAGAGGGCTGTTGACCTTCTCGAGCTCATACACTCGGATGTGTGTGGACCCATGTCCATGGAGGTAAAAGGGGGTCACCTCTATTTCATTTTTTTATTGATGACTTCTTGAGATATGGCTATGTGTATTTAATGAGACATAAATCACAAGCCTTTGAGAAGTTTAAGGAATACAAGAATGAAGTAGAGAAACAGACTAGCAAGAGTATTAAGGCTCTTCGATCGGATCGATGAGGTGAATACCTTAGCCATGAATTCACTTCTTATCTTAAAGAAAATGGAATTGTTTCTTAGTGGACTCCACCGTATACACCACAGCACAATGGTGTATCCGAAAGGAGAAACATGACCTTGTTAGACATGGTCCGATCCATGATGTCTATGTCAAGACTACCCTTATCTCTGTGGGGCTATGCATTAGAGACTGCGGCTTATTTATTGAATAGGATCTCAAGTAAATCTGTTCCTTCTATACTATATGCGATATGGAAGGGTAGGAAATTAAAATTTAATCACATTAAAATTTGGGGGTGTCCTGCTCATATAAAGAAGAACGATAGTGATAAGCTTGAGTCGAGAACCGATAAGTGTAGGTTTGTGGGATATCCAAAGGAGACATTTAGATATTACTTCTATCATTCTTCTAAGCAAAGGGTCTTAGTGGCTAAGAGAGCTGTATTTCTAGAAAGAGAATATCTTCTCCAGAAAAATAGTGGGAGCCAGATAGAATTAGACGAGGTCCAAGAGCCACAACCCGTAGACACAAACTCATTAGATGAGACTATATCGGTTGATCCTATTTAGAGTGAAATACAGACACTACGGAGATCTGGTAGACTACCAAGAGAACCTGAGAGACATGTTGGACATGTCTCAGAGAGGTCCTCTAAGGTATGTATCGATGAGGATGAAGATCCTCAATCGTACCAGGATGCAATCCGTAGTGCGGACTCTGAGAAATGGTAAGAGGCAATGGATTCAGAGATCCAGTCCATGTACACCAACAAAGTTTGGAACTTAGTTGATGTACCCGAAGGGAAAGTCCCTATCAGCTGCAAGTGGATTTTTAAAAGAAAAATCGGTGCAGATGGACAGATTGACACATACAAGGCTAGACTAGTGGGGAAAGGATATCGTCAAAGATAAGGTATTGACTGTAACGAGACATTTTCACAAGTAGCCATGGTTAAGTCAATCAGAATCCTTCTCGCCATTGCTACATACCTGGATTATGAGATCTGGCAAATGGATGTGAAGATAGCTTTTCTTAATAGAAATATGTCAGAAGAGGTGTACATGGTACAGCCTGAAGGATTCACCTCCAAACTACATCCTAATAAAGTATGTAAACTTCAAAGGTACATTTATGGATTAAAGTAGGCATCTCGAAGCTGGAACTTAAGACTTGATGAGGCTGTCAAATCTTTTAACTTCATTCGGAATGAAGATGAACCCTGTGTTTACAAGAAGGTCAATGGGAGCTCTGTGACCTTCTTGGTCCTTTATGTTGATGACATCTTACTCATTGGGAATGATGTAGGGATGTTGACATCAACTATGTCTTGGTTGTCCAAGACCTTCTCCATGAAGGATTTGGGAGAAGCATCCTATGTGCTGGGCATAAGGATCTATCGAGATAGATCTAAAAGGATGCTATGATTATCCCAATCCATGTACATAGATACTATCCTCAAAAGATTTAGGATGGAAAATTCCAAAAGAGGTCTCATTCCTATGAGACATGTAATTTGCCTATCTAAGGAGATGAGCCCTAAAACATCTGAGGAGGTGGCACACATGAATAAGGTACCCTATGCTTCGACCATAGTGTCAATCATGTATGTAATGCTATGTACACGGCCTGATGTTGCCAATGCTTTGAGCATTGTCAGTAGATATCAGACAAATGCAGGTGAAGAGCACTGGAAGGCAGTAAAGGGCATCCTTAAGTACTTGCGAAGGGCTAAGGATCTTTTTCTACTTTATAGAGGAGAGGACTTACAGCTTAGAGCTTACACAGATTCTAGTTTCCAGTCAGATCCAGATGACTGCAAATCCATATCAGGGTTTGTATTCATGTTGAATAGAGGGGCAGTCAGTTGGAGAAGCTCGACGACGGAGGCAGAGTATATTGCTGCAGCTGAAGCTGCTAAGGAAGCCGTCTGGATGAAGAAATTCATCTTAGAACTCGGCGTAGTTCCCGAGATATCAGCTCCCATCCCATTATTTTGTGATAATAATGGGGCCATCGCCCAGGCGAGGGTATCGAGATCTCACCAAAGGTCGAAGCATATTCTTAGACGCTTCCACCTTATTCGGGAGATTGTTGATCGTGGAGATGTGGCGGTAGAGCGTGTACCGTCAGAAGACAACATAGCAGATCCACTGACTAAGCATTTGACACAGACTGTATTTGAGCGCCATCGGGATAAGATGGGCCTAAAAGTTATGGGCAATTAGCTGTAGTTCAAGTGGGAGATTGTTAGTGTTGGTGTGCTATAGGTCAATTTTGGGTCGGGTAGGCCCGATAGATGTACGATCTTGTTCATTATTAATAAAGTGGTATTTAAGCGTAAATATGTGATTGTATATTACTTTACGATGTCCCTAGGATATGTGGTTGTAAAGTCAACTCGAGATGGGATCTCGATCATGAGACTGACTTTACATGGACACTTACCTTAAACTGTTCCTGGTTGGAGGGTAATAACTCGGGGACTTTGATTACCTATTAAACCAGTACACATGATGTGTTAGGGACCGGTCTCATGGTCACTGGTGCGGGGCACCAACACATATGTGTAGGTGTACGTCCTGGGAGGAAGTGCACTGAACTGATCTGCTATTGGATCTTCAGATGGTTGATTATACCTAATGTCAACTAAAGATCCAACGGTCTCAGTAGCATCGTTGGTCCTTTGACCTAAGACATTGATCGGATCTTACACGATGACTGGAATGGTTTAATTACTTGGCTAAGTGACTTTAACCACAAGTCATGAGTTGCCGAGTCATTAACCACTCCAGGATACGTGTGAAGATCATCAATGGTCAAGAGGGGATCGCTCACTATCGAGTATATATCAGAAAGTTAATGGGTCATGACATTGAGGCTCCGTTAAATCCCTAGCCAGCGTCGTGTGAGTTCGTTTAGAACGGACGTCATACACTTTAAGGAGGTCATGGTCAAATGGCACGATCACGGGGTTTGACAAAAACCATACCCTCGATCGAACCAGACTCATAGAATGAGCGAGGGATTATAGCGATGCAGTAACTATGGACTTACAGCTACCAGACATGCTGGTTTAAACCCGGTGTCCTCTAGGATCACGTGGATTTGCTTGACCCAACGTGATCAAATGTTCGGAATAAATTAAACTATTATTCAGCTCTAGTAGAAGCGAATAATAAGTTTAATTTACTTCTAATTGGGAATTAGAAGTTAATGGGTCTTAAACTAGAGTGACTATGGGCCTAGAGGATCATACACAATGGATTCTTGGGTGACGAATTATTATTGTACAAATGTATATATTAATTACCTTTAATTCCTTTTGGAAATGCATATAAAAGGGGCTTAATATATATGTACAATAATGGGAAGGACATATATATAATATTAGTCCTTACGGGTTCTTTTCAAAAGGGGCCAAATCCTATATATATGGGCCTTACGAGAGTTCTCTTCCTTCTTGGTCTAATCTAGCATTAAGGCAAGGGAAGAAGAGATTAACTCTTCCCCCCTTCCTCCCTCTTGCTCTCTCTCTCTCCAGAAGGTGAAAGGGTTGGGGAAGGTCGTGCCGGGGGGTACCGTCGCTGCGCAAGGATCCGTGTGGATCTGCTCTAGAGGCCGTGCATCTGTGCGGCTCGATATTTGTAATATTCTACATCGGACATTGCGGAGAGCATCGTTCCGCGTAAGGTATAAATACGCAACCCGTAGTTAGGGGTTGGGGTGATTAAAACGTCGATCAGGGCATGGATCTGGGATTCCATGAAGCCGGGTTCGGGTAAATAAAATTTTTGTTATCCGCTGCATTGCCCGAGGGTGTTGTGTGGAACCTTACACTTAAACCTTGGACTTATCCTATGACATGATTCTTCTCCCTAAGTCCTAAGACTTAGGCTCTGATACCACCTTAACTATTATGCCCTGAGCCTTTATTACAGTGGAAGACTAGCTCGAGAAACGTGAACAGCCGGCATGGTAAGTCTCTTGCAAGCAAGAATGATCAGAGTGCAAGACAATCACACACATAAATGCAATTGCACAATATTACTCAAACTTCAACTTATTCCATTAATAATCAATTCAAATATTCAAATACAATCACTATTTCAACTTTCTTCACCATACTAGACTCAAGAAATAAGAAAATTACATAGACTCAATCTAAACATGTAGACTTCCTAAGTCTTCACTAATTCTTCATTCACTCTCGGACCCGCTATTTGAATATTCTGAATCTGATCCTGACTCACTTCCATCTCCTGAAAAGATTGGAAATAGGTAATGAGTACACTGGCCCAGTAGGTATCTTCACATCAACATGAAGGCACTATTAAAGTAATTAACATTTTTGCTCTAGAGGAATAAGATAAAATCATGTGAATGCGATAAATCACAAGTAACCAAAGTAACAAGATGATCATGTAAGATAGAATGAACAAGTATGAACTAGCAAGAATGTAACAAGAATGACCTTTCATGAACAAGAATGTACTAGCAAGTCACATACTCATCACCCAAACATCTTTTGCTTATGAGCAAGTATTTGGTGAATTTCTGTGGAATATCATGTAACAAGTAAGAAAGTCATGTACGTGTATCGTGGATTTCACTTATTTATAGAGAAAGTACTCCCAACGTAATGCGATGCTAGTAGCATCATACCCCATGGTTTACAGTATGTTTTCGATAATCAGTCGAGGGGATTAGGATAGAGCCCTTGAACACAATCAGTGCTCGATCGCATCTTCAAGTATAAATCAAGCTATTTCCACGTTTCAAGCAATAAAATATGGCCAAGAATACAAATAAGTTCTTGATAACAATAATCAACAATGAACGCTTCAACTTAGGACATGAGATATCAAGGATGATTTAAGACGATGTCATGCTCATGGAAATAATTCGGCAGCATAACGGTACATTTATTATCATTCATAATTTAAATTAAGTATCTTTAGACAATATGTCGAGTCCTAGACTATCAATACTCCATCCAGGAACTTAGAATATCAACCCTTTGGTCAAACCTCGGGTTAAAGAATTTAGAACTGTGACGGTCTAATACTGGTCTGTTACATGAACATAACGGTCGAGTGTTGGGCCGTTAGAAAGGTTGAATTCAGAAGAAAATAGATATGGACTCAAACAACATGACGGTCATATATTGGACCGTTATATGTTCCTGACGGTCGAATATAAATCCGTTACATATCCAGAATCTGAAAACATCGATAGTGCTTTCTAACAATCGGGCTTTCACGGTACAACCAACTCGGCGTCCTAGTGGGAATCCCAGGCTCGCAGAGAATTACGGAGGCCGTGAAACAAGATTTTCTAGTCCATTGGAAGGAATATCCAATAGAGAGGGCCTCATGTTCAAGAATATGTTTCTATTGTGCAAAGTGTGAACTAATGGCCATATACCGGAATATATGCCATGTACTGAGAGAATTGACTCTATAGACAGAAGAAATGTGTAACGATATAAAATCATGATAAAACTCATCAATATCTTTTCTAAATCAAAGTTTAAATATAAAACTATAGTGCTTTGGGCTTGAAATTATCATCTACTTGAAAATAACTCTAAAGTACCACAAATCATGCAATTTCTAACATGAATCAACACTTGAACTTAAAAATCATGAAAACAGGTTAAGATCTATTTAACTAGGCATATATATAAGCTATTTGAGCCCATCTTAATTCTGCCTTAAGTTGACAGAACACAGTGCTGTGTAACGGACTTGTCTGGCGCGTCACAATATGGTAACGATCCACTGTAGGTCCGTCAGAGTTCTCAGAACCCTGCAATCGTTTACAGAGGTGTGACGGATCAAGGTAGGTCCGTTACACGTTCCTGGCGGTCTTACGATAGACCGTTAGGTCCTTTGCTGACAGAAAATAGAAACTATAGAAATTTATGATTAATTCATGGCATGCTAACTACTCTAATCATGTCAAAATGAGAAAAAGGCTATCTAGATGCATAGGTAGTAATGAAATAACGAGAGATAGCTTTTTATCTTCAATTAGGGTTGAAGGCATGCATTAATGTATAGACTAATCCTAAAACATGAAATTCATGAAGTATAACGCATGAAATCTAAATAAACTAGATGGCTTTTATCCCTAACAATGTGTTTTTTCCGTTCATGAGATAACCTACCTCTTAACTGGGCTTTAAACTTCTAATTTGAGTCTTCAAGGGTCGCCCTAGTTCTTCTCTTCCTATGATTTTTCAGTAACTTCACGTTGCCCTAACTCTCCAATCTCTTGACCTAAAGATGTGAAATTTAGAGGTTAGGAAGATAAAACTAAGAGGAACAAAAAGTTCTAAACCATCTAACTCTAATTACCTCATTTAGGCTCTCTAATTTCCTGATCTTTTACACCCTGTCGCACAGTTTCTGGGTTGCCGTGATAAATCTTCGAATACCACAGCCTGGAGAAACTTTCAGATATACATGATCTCCCACCTGAAACTCCAAGTCACGTCTTCGATTGTCAGCATAACATTTCTGCCTATCTTGTGCCATCTTCATTTTTTCTTGAATGAGCTTGATCTTCTCTGTAGAATCCCTGATAAGGTCGGGGCCTAGGAATTTCTTTTCCTCTATTTTGTTCCAACATATTGGTGATCTACAACCTTTTCCATATAAAGCTTCAAAGGGCACCATCTGTATGCTGGCTTGATAACTGTTGTTGTATGCAAATTCTACCAGAGGTAAGTGATCATGCCAACTTCCTCCAAAATCAATAGCACAAGCCCTGAGCATATCTTCTACTACCTGATTTGTTCTTTCAGTCTGACCATCAGTTTGTGGGTGAAATGCTGTGCTAAAATTCAATCTAGTCCCTAGTGAATGTTGTAGGCCCTTTCAGAATTGTGATGTGAATCGAGGATCTCAATCAGATACAATAGTGACAGGGACGCCATGTAATTTGACAATTTCTTTCATGTATAATGCTGCAAGAATATCCACAGACCATCGACTTTTTATTGGTATGAAGTGTGCGGATTTAGTCAATCGGTCTATGATCACCCATATACCATCGTGTCCTCCTCTGGTCTTAGGTAAACCCATGATGAAATCCATCCCTATACTCTCCCATTTCCATTCGAGAAATTTCAAGGGATGTAATTTACCTACAGGTCTAAAATGTTCTACTTTTACTTGTTGGCAGGTGAGACAATGGGACACGAAATCAACTATTTCTCTCTTCATATTGGGCCACCATAAGTTTCTTTTGAGATCTTGATACATCTTCGTACCTCCTGGATGAATGGTGTACTTAGAATTATGTGCTTCTTTTAGGATCAGTTTCTTCATATCCTCATGATCTGGTACACACACTCGACCCTTAAATAACAAACTTCCGTCATTGGAAACAGAGAAATCTGACCTTTGTTCAATATTGGCTTTAATTTCCAGTAACACGGGATCATCATTTTGTAACTTGACCAGATCCTCTATCAATGTAGGTTGAGCTCGAATATTAGCCATGGAACAATCATCTTTCTTTATATCAATATCTAAGTTCATCTGAGTAAATTGAGGAATAAGATTAGTCATACTAATCATAAGACTTGATAGCATACCCATTGGTTTTCTGCTGAGTGAATATGTTACAACGTTAGCCTTGCCAGGATGATATTGAATAGCAAAATTAAAGTCCTTGAGATATTCTAACCATCTCCTCTGCCTCATATTAAGCTCTTTTTGAGAGAATAAGTATTTCAAGCTTTTGTGGTCTGAGTAGATCGTGAAATTTTCTCCATAGAGATAATGACGCCAAATTTTTAAGGCGAAAATAATGGCTGCCAATTCTAAATCATGCACGAGATAATTTTCCTCATGATGTTTCAATTGTCTTAAAGAATAACAGATTACCTTTCCATCTTGCATGAGAATGCATCCCAAGCCAATGCCAGATGCATCCGTATATACTTCAAATCTACCACCTTCCACCGGTAGTGATAAAATAGGAGCCGTAGTAAGATGGCTCTTAAGAGTTTGGAAACTCTTCTCACACTCCTTTGACCAGACAAAATGATTTTCTTTTCTTATGAGTCTAGTTAAAGGAACAGTAATCTTTGAGAAGTCTTTAATGAACCTCCTATAATAACTAGCTAGACCTAGAAAGCTTCTTACTTCTGATACAGTTGTTGGCCGGCTCCAATTTTTGACAGCTTCGACTTTCGAAGGATCCACAGTGATACCTTCCTTTGAAATAATGTGGCATAGGAATGAAACTTCCTTGAGCCAGAATTCACATCTGTTAAGCTTGGCATAAAGTTTATGTTCTCTAAGTGTTTGCAAGGCTATCCTCAAATGTTCTTCAAGTTCCTCTTTTATCTTGAAATATATCAAGATATCATCAATGAAGACGATGATGAACTGGTCCAGATATGGTTGAAAAATATTATTCATGAGTTGCATAAATGCTGCTGGGGCATTTGTTACCCCAAACGGCATTGCCACAAATTCATAGTGGCCATAACGACTTCGAAAAGCCGATTTATAAATGTCTTCTTCTTTATTTCTAAGCTGATGATAACCTGACCTGAGGTCTATTTTAGAAAAATACTCTGCTCCTGAAAGCTGATCGAAGAGCTCATCAATACGTGGCAACAGATACTTGTTTTTGATTGTAAGTTTATTTAGTCCGAAGGTACCACCGAACTCGAAAGGAACCCGGAGACGCGTGACCACCGAGTGCGGAAGGAACCCGGAGACGCGTGACGAGTTTATATCGATCATGTCAATCAGAGCGTTAGTGTATTCGACACAAAGAAAGAGCACGCAAAAGTAAAGATAACCCAATCCTTTATTCATCAAAACCTTCAAGCATTTCTATTAAAACCTCTTAATGAAAATACTAGGACTCAATAAAATAAAATACAATGGAAGACTCAAGAAAATAGAAAATATAAGACTAGTTGATGCTTGGATAAATGGAGTAGCTCTAATCTCATCACTCTTGACTTTCCCCATCTGATTGAGTCTCGTCCTCGGACTTACTTGAAAAATAATGAAAAAACACTAGATGAGCGAACACTCAGTAGGAATTATATCTCAAGAGCTAGCTTACTTTAAGTAATTACATGTTACATGAAATGTAATATAGCTATGCATGTTTGCGTAAAATGACAATAGAGCATGTATATCAAGGGAGTAGAGAATGTATATCAAGAGATAGTGAGTGAACTAACACGTCTTTCAAGAACTTATGTCAATAAATATCAAGATGATCAAACACGTATCATGTCAAGTCAAGAGTTGGATATCATGTTTCAAGCAAGTATATGATAAATATCCTTTCCTGGTCATGTAAGTCATGCCATGTCAAATCAAGTCAAGTACGAGATTTGTGGAAATGTCTAATCAAGCTAGTCATGCACTTCGGTGCAACGCCACACCGTGATCATTACAACTCCCATGGGCACAAGTACTTTCGGGTGCTTCTCCCAGGACCAGATCGGGCCCTATATGCGCAAGCATTGATCATGTATTTTCGACATCCACTATAGTTATAGCCAATATGAAATTTCAAAGGAATAAGCTTGTAGGAACTTTAAAGTAGACCATGTGAAATAGAATCGCAAGGATTTGAACATGATGCATAAGGATGATAATAACGGTACAATCATGATTAACGATAAAATTAGGTGGAATCGACTCCCCAACTTGGGTGCCAAGATAATAAGAATAAGCGCTCATATAATGATGGTCGCTCGTTCTTGTACATGATAAGCTAGATAGAATTAAAGTCCACAATTATGGCACATAATTCATAGGAACACTAATGGCATGGTTTCCCATTCCATTATTTCAAGAATATAGCACGTCACGAGGGCCGGTACACCATGTTTCTTTAGAGTGACATGACAATCAAGTAGTGTCATAGGTTTTAATGGTACAACCCGCTCGGTTGGCTTGAGGGAATCCAAGGCTAGCGGAGTCTTACGGAGGTCTCTATGATAAATTCACTAGTCTGGAGGAACGGAGTGTCCCGCGGAGAGTTCATCTATCACCGAGAAATAGTGGGTAATCGATAAAACACGTGAAATATGGGACTATACTCACGGAATGGAATATAGTGCCTAATAAATAACCAACTGACTGGTTTACCGAAATCCACGAAAATCTGGAAAAATAGTGAATTGACGCCTGAGCTTAAGTCTTCATTTTATGAATTGGCGCCCTTATCAGGGTCGTCAGATAAGTAAATGACGACTGTTCACTCAGTCGTTACATCCAGATTCTATAAATATTAAATTCAATAAATATTTTCAGATTTCAGTCATTATGAAAATGGCGACTTTCATTAAGGCTTCAATTTATTAAACAACGCCCTAGTCAGGGGCGTCATCTATAAAATTAAAGGGTAGGGTGTATGTCGTTAATTACAATATCCATGAAATTATAAACATTTCAGAATTTCCCAATTTATCACTAATTGGCGCCCATGTGTAGGGGCGTTCATTCAATTAACGACCTAAAAAGAGTCGTTAATTCTTTGTCATACGATTTGCACCGGGCAGGTACAATCACAGACACATGGTTTTTGGAGTATGTCTGATCAGGAAACTAAAGACATGTACATGTAGAGAAAAATAACAAAAATTTTCTAGTATAATCATGCATTAGTTTACATGTAAGGGTTCATAGTTATTAAATTTTGAACATGGTGTAATTATTAATTATCTAAGGAATTGACGACTGTTTGCACGGTCGTTGAATCAAATAGCGCCCTTGCTTGGGTCGCTATTTACTGCAAATGCAGAAATCATAAAACTGATACCGGCAAATCTTCCTGTTGATAAATACCAACCTATATGCATGCATGGACTCATTATTAACATGGTTTTGCCAAGCACTTGAGAAAACCTACCTTGATTGGTGATTTGGTTGACAAAAACGTGAAGAGGATGAAGGAATAACCCTTGATACGATACTCTATTTTCAACAGAGAAACTAGGTAGTAGGAAGAAGATGATTGCAGCTTCAACAGTCGAAGGCAAAACAATAGCATCAGTAATATGTGGGAAGAACGTATGCTTCAGCCGCTAATAGCTTCACGCACAGTAGAAAAACCCAAAGAAGACGGCGGCCTTCCTTCAGCAAGAAGAAGATGGCAAGAGCATCAACACAGTCGCCTCTTTGGAAGAAATTAGAGAAGCGGAGGCTTCCCACGGCAACACGCCAAAGCAGCCGAAGAACGACAGCGCAGTAGAACAAGGAAGAAGAAGAGGATGAAGATCCTTCCACATTCACAGCCAGAAGAGGATGCAGAGGGTATCGCCGGTCGCCCTTTGACGTAGCAAGGGAAAGAGGAAGTTGAAGAACTTCTTTATGTTCTTCACGCTCAAAGCAGCAGCAAGGAGAAGAGGATGACGAAACGCAACAGCAGGACGTCTTTGGCAAATAGTGTCAACATGGGTTTGATGGAGGAGATGGTATTTATAGGAGAAGGAATCCTAATAGGTTCTAGGAGTTTGATTGGAACTAAAACTTCCTATATAGAATCCTTATTAAACTGAGATATCCACGTATTGATCCTTTCCTAATCAATACTTACTCGGATAACATCCCTATTTGAACCAAACACCAACGGGTCCCGTTTGTAAATGACGCCTAAGGTTGGGGCGTTATTTCAATAAATGACGCCTGTATACTCAGTCTTCAATTCAGGATATCAATCTTTTAATTAGCGCTTGCTTGAATAGTCTTCAATTAAATGACGACCTGACCGGAGGTGTTATTTACTTTCGGCCTATTTATTATATGTTTTAAGTATACAGATGAGTTGGGCCTTTATTATTGGTTTGAATCTTTTAATCTATTTAAGATTTTATCCCTTCAATTTACCAGGGTTGCTACACCCTCCCCCACTTAGAAGAATTTGATCCCCAAATTCAATTGCATATATTTACGGAGGGTGCAGGACACATACCTTTAGAATAAATCTGCGAATCGCTTCCTCATGGACTCCTCGGTCTCCCATGTGGCTTCATGCTCTGAGCATTTACTCCATTGCACCTTTATGATGGGAATTATTTTGTTTCTTAGCGTACGAACCTCACGATCGAGTATCTTCATGGGCTTTGGTTCATATGTAATGTCACGCCCTGAGCGCGGAAGATACTCGGATATGCGCGACGAGTTTATATCAATCATGTCAATCAGAGTAGAGTGTATTCGACACCAAAACAGAGATGCGCAAAATAGAAAGATAACCCAATCCTTTATTTCATAATGGATAGACTATTACAAATCCAATACTCTATTCAATTAAAAAGGAAAAGTATATAGTTGACTCAAGAAAATAGGAAAAAAGACTAGATGACACTTGGAAAAGCTCTAGCTCTTTCACTCTTGACCATTCCCATCCGATTGACTTCCCTCGTCGTCGGAATTACCTGAAAAGTAAGGGACAAACACGGAGTGAGCGAACGCTCAGTAGGAAATTATATCTCAGGAACTAGCAAGGGTTTAAGTAGTTACATCTTTCATGAATGCACTATGGCTATGCATGCTCGCATAAAACGACAAGATAGAGAATTTATCAAGCAAGACAGCAAGATGAACTAGTCATGAGTTTTCAAGAAAAAAGATGACAAGATATTCAAGCAAGTATTTTTTAGCAAGTCATGTCAAGAACTTTGGCTATCATGTATCAAGCAAGCAAGTAATTACCCTTTCTCGGGTCACGCAATTCATGTCAAGTCAAGTACGAGTCAAGTACAAGATTTGTGTGGAATGTCCAATCAAGCTAGTCATGCACTCGGTATAATGCCAGATACCTTATCATTCAACTCCCATGGGCACAAGTACTTTCGGGTGCTCCTCCCAGGACCAGATCGGGCCCTATATGCGCAGGCATTTATCATGTATATTTGACATCCACTCTTATATATATATATATATATATAGCCAATATGGAATTTCAACAATTTTAGCTTGTAGACACGTAGGATAACTTTGAGAGAATGGAGTCCAAAAATACGACATTGGACATAGATAGGCGATAACAACGGTACAATCACGACGATCGATGAAACTAGGTGGAATTAGGTTCCCTTAACTTGGGTACCATGACAAACAAGTATGGACATTCTTTATATAGAATTGAGGTCCACATGAATAGTACATCAAAGGTAAGATACCCTCATTCTTATTATAGAATTGAGGTCCACAAGAACATCAACAAATGGCATGATATCATCATCCCATTAAGAATTCTCATGATATACTCTTTGCATATCATAAGGGCCGGTATACCATGTTTCTTTAGAGTGACATGGCATTCAATAGTGTAATGGGTTTTTAGGGTACAACCAGCTCAGTCGACCTTGAGGGAATCCAAGGTACGAGGAGTCTTACGGAGGTCTCTATGACTAACTCGCTAGTCCAAAGGAACGGAATGTCCAATGGAGAGCTTGTATGTCAATGAGAGTTGAGGGTGATCGATAAAATATCATGAAACGTGGGACTATACTCACGGAGTGGAGTAATAGTGCCTACATATATATATATATACATATAGTGAAACCCTCGGATAACAGCAATAAAAAAAAATCAGTAATGCAGAAAGTAGCGACTCTGGTAAAGTCATTTTTCGTAAAATTAACGCCTTAATCATGGGCGTTTATATTAAATTTGACGACATATAAAGAGGTCGTCCTTTCCAATATTGCTATTTTACAAGATATTAAAATCTGTAATTTTGTTGAAAACGCACCTTGGGTAGGGGCGTTACCAGGAAAAAGGCGCCCTAGTCTGGGGCGTTAGTTAAACAAGAGACGACCTGGTCAAGGTCGTGAATTCACAATTTTACAAATTTCGAGGTAATGAATATTTCAGGAACATGGTATATAGTCAGGACCAGAAAAATAGCAGGATTACAAGAAATTGACCATGCATTAATTTAGGATCATGTTTGTAATGATAATTAATTTTTAAACATGCTATTTATTAATTAACAGGAATTAACGTCCGTGTGCAGGGCGTCAAATCTGGAATTGACGACCTTGGCACGGTCGTGTCTTTTAAATTAACGCCCTTGTTAGGGTCGTTTCTTTCAAAAATTCCGTAGAAAATAACCAAAACGCATGAAAACTATATGCATGAACTACCGATGATAATTATCTATAGTTATATGGTAGTTTGGGCTACGTTCCATGAGAAAATCCTACCTTATGATGATTAACTGGAGAACTGATGAAGACACGGTACTCTGCTATCAACAGAGTCGGATGAAAGGGGCAGAAGTCTTGGTGTAGATGTATCGACAGGTTCTCTTTTTGGCACGATCAGAAGCAGACGTTCGTCGATGAAGAACCCACGTTCTTCAGTAGGTTAAGATGACTTCTCTAAAGAGAAATAAGATGAAGAAACATCAGTTTTTCTTCATAATACTTAACTGAAGGTGGAGGGAAGAAAAACTTACCCGTTAATCTTCTTAACCTGTAAGAAGAGAAGAAGAATAAGAATATTTAGTATTCTTTCATGAAATCGATAATCGGACGAACAGAGATACAAGAAGAACATGCTGTTCTTCACATACCTTAGAATACTCCGAACGCCAAATAGCGTTCTCGGTTCAAGCAGTAGGTTATTTATAGGATTTCTAGAATCCTAATAGAGTTAGTGTTAGATTGGAAGTAATATTTCCATATTAGAGTTATTACTACATTCGAACTCTTTCTCATAGTTATCATCTTACCCTGGATAGACTCCTGGGTCGAACGAAACTCAAACTGAATTAGCGACCTAGGTCAGGGCGTCGAATTTAAATTGACGCCTTGTTAAGCGTCATTTCTTGTTGAAACGCATCCATGCAAGGGACGTTACGCTATCTTGCCCTTTTTACTTATTTTGGTCGTTTGAAATTTGACGCCTTGACGTGTGGGCGTCCTTTCTTAAAACACGCCTTAGGCGAATGCGTTTTATTGTAAAGTAGCGACTATATCTGAGGCGTTATTTCCATCAAGGTTTTAATTATTTTTATCCCAAGCTCTTTCGTTTATTTATTAAATCTTTTAATCTATTTTGATTTATTTATTCCTTTTAAATTTATCAGGGTTGCTACACCCTCCCCCACTTAAAAAGAATTTGGTCCCCAAATTCTATATTATATTTTTGCATTTGGAGAGTGTAGAGTACGTACCTTCTAAAATAAATCTGGAAATTGTTTCCTCATAGATTCCTCGGTCTCCCATGTAGCTTCATGTTCTGAATTCTTATTCCATTGTACTTTTAGCATGGGAATAACCTTATTTCTTAGGACACGTACTTCTCGATCTAAGATCTTCATAGGCTTCTGTTCATACGTGAAATCTTTCTGGATCACTAGGTCTCCATATTCAATAATATGTGATGGATCATGCACATACTTCTTCAACATAGATATGTGGAATACATCATGTACTTTGGACAGTTGAGGTGGCAATGCGATGCGATAAGCAACCTCGCCAACTCTTTCTAGTATCTCAAAAGGTCTGATAAATCTTGGTGTAAGCTTACCTTTAACACCAAATCTTCGTATTCCACGTCCAGGCGATATCTTGAGAAATACATGATCTCCAATTTGGAATTCGAGATCTCTTCTTCTTGTGTCGGCATAAGCCTTTTGCCTTGTCTGAGCTACTTGCAATCTTTCCCTGATTACTCGTATCTTCTCAGTTGTATCCCTTACCATGTCTGGACCTAACAGTTGTTTCTCTCCAACTTCATTCCAGCACAAGGGTGATCGGCAACTCCTTCCGTATAAAGCTTTGAAAGGTGCCATTTGTATACTAGCTTGGTAGCTATTATTGTATGCAAATTCGACCAGAGGCAAGTGATCATGCCAGTTTCCATCAAAATCAGTGATGCATGCTCTAAGCATATCTTCAACTACTTGATTTGTTCTCTCGGTCTGACCATCCGTTTGAGGATGAAAGGCTGTACTAAAATTAAGTCTCGTCCCCAACGAATGTTGTAGTCCTTTCCAAAAATGAGAAGTAAAACGGAGATCTCTGTCAGACACGATCGAAACAGGAATACCATGTAATCTGACTATTTCCTTGATGTATAGTGTAGCTAAGACATCAACTGACCATCGACTCTTGATTGGTAAGAAATGCGCGGATTTGGTCAATCGGTCAATGATAACCCATATTCCATCATGTCCTCTTTTTGATTTAGATAAACCCATGATGAAATCCATACCAATATCCTCCCACTTCCATTTAGGGATATCTAGAGGATGTAGCTTTCCAGCAGGCTTTTGGTGTTCCGCCTTGACTTGTTGGCATGTGAGACAGCGTGATACATAGTCCGCTATTTCTCTTTTCATGTTGGGCCACCAAAAATTTCTTTTCACATCTTGGTACATCTTGGTAGATCCAGGATGAATCGTATACCTTGATCTGTGAGCTTCATCTAAGATCTTCTTTTTCAATTCTGGGCAGTCCGGTATACAAGTTCTATTCTTGAACATTAATCTTCCCTCAGAAGTTAATTGGAAATCCGATTGTCCTTTTAATCTGTCCTTGATTTCTACTAATGTAGGATCATCATCCTGAAGTGCTTGTATCTCAGATAATAAATCTGACTGTATGCTTACATGAGATAATGTGACACATCTAGGGTCCGTGTCCATGCTTATATTGAGTTCAGAGAATTATTCTAGCAATTTCCATTCTTGAATCAGACAATTGGCTAACAGTGCTCTCGGCTTTCGACTAAGGGCATCTGCTACATGATTACCCTTTCCGGGATGATATTGTATATTGAAGTCGAAGTCCTTGAGATATTCCAGCCATCGTCTTTGCCTCATATTTAGTTCCTTCTGTGAGAAAAGATATTTGAGACTCTTGTGATCGGAGTATACAGTAAACTGTACTCCATAAAGATAATGTCTCCATATTTTTAGTGCAAATACTACCGCGGCCAATTCTAAGTCATGGACGGGGTAGTTCTCTTCATGCTCCTTTAATTGACGAGAAGAGCAGGCTATAACCTTCCCTTGTTGCATTAGAACACACCCGAGGCCAATGCCAGCAGCATCAGTGTATACCTCGAACTTTTCTCCTTCAATTGGCAATGCTAAGATAGGAGCTGTAGTAAGATGATCCTTGAGAGTTTGGAAACTTCTCTCACATTCCTCATCCCATTCATAACGGATCTCCTTGCGAGTTAACCTTGTAAGTGGCACGGCGATTTTAGAAAAATCCTTGATGAATTGCCTGTAATAGCCGGCAAGACCTAAGAAACTTCGGATCTCGCTAGCATTGGTCGGTCTTTCCCAGTTCCTTACAGCTTCAACCTTTGATGGGTCTATAGACAAGCCATCCTTTGATATAACATGTCCGAGAAAAGTCACTTCTTCAAGCCAGAATTCACACTTGCTAAGTTTTGCATATAATTGATTTGTCCTCAATATTTGTAATGCAATCCTCAAATGTTCCTCATGCTCTTCCTTGGTCTTGGAATAAATCAATATATCATCAATAAAGACCACCACGAATTGATCCAAATAAGGCCTGAATATACTATTCATTAACTGCATAAAGGCAGCAGGGGCATTCGTTAGTCCGAAAGGCATAACAACAAATTCATAATGGCCATACCTGCTTCTGAATGCGGTTTTATGAATATCCTCGTCCTTGATTCTTAGTTGGTGATATCCGGACCTAAGATCAATTTTGGAAAAGTACATGGATCCTGAAATTTGATCAAACAATTCATCGATTCTCGGCAGTGGATACTTGTTCTTGATAGTGAGATGATTCAATTGTCGATAGTCGACGCATAACCTCATGGATCCGTCTTTCTTCTTTACAAATAATACAGGCGCTCTCCACGGGGAAGTACTTGGTCTAATGAATCCTTTCTTAATGAGTTCCATCAATTGCTCCTTTAATTCCTTGAGTTCAGCAGGTGACATCCTATAAGGTGCCTTTGAAATCAGACCAGCACCAGGGACTAAGTCGATGGTGAAGGCCACTTCTCTTTGCGGGGGTAATCCCAGCAAATCTTCTAGAAATACATCCGAAAATTCTTGTACTACTGGAATGTCTTCTAGCTTAGCTTCCTTAGCTTCTTTAACTGTGACAAAGGCAAGGAAAGACGTACATCCTTTCCTGATGAGCTTGCTAGCTCGGAGAGCTGAAATAAGAGGGTATTTGCTCCGACTCTTGGGGCTAGTAAATATTAGTTCTGGAAATTCCTTGAATGTAACCTTACTATTGCGGCAATCAACCGTTGCCTGATACTTGGATAACCAATCAGCCCCTAGTATAACATCATACTCTTTCAGATCTAAACATATGAGATCAATAGGGAGATTTTGACCATGAATCAATACCTCACAGTTTTGGTAATGATGTGTAATATCAGTCTCATCATCCAGAGGAGTAGACAAAACTAACTTTATCCATTCCGGTTCTAGGGGTAATGGGTCAACAAACTTCTTAGAAACAATAGAATGCGATGCACCAGTATCAATTAAGACATATACATTCCTGGAACAAACTTTCAATATACCTTCCACTAAGCCGCCTCCTTCTACTTGCTCGGTCTCCTTGATTGCATGAAGACGAGCATTCTTGGTTACTGGGCGCTTCCCGTCAACGGCTTGGTCGTTAAGTAATGGGCAATCGGGAATTCGATGCTCACGACTCCCACAACGGAGACATGCTCCTAGTTTCCTCCAGCATTCTTCTGCTCTATGACCCGCTTTATCACAATGTTTGCACACTGTATTTGGAGAGGTAGTGGTGATAGAGAAGGGCTTGGTCTTCTTGAACGTTTGGTCTTGTGAGGATGCTCCTCCATTGCTAGGCCTTTTCTTGAAGTTGGGTTTAAAGGAACCCGAACCTGTAACTTGTTCCTTCTTATCCTTACCACGAATCCTATCAGACAGTTCCGTGGCATCTTCTAATAGTTGAGCTCGGCGTACTATCTCCGAGTAGACTTGAATGTCCATCGGCGCCAGTTGAGTAATAGCTTGGGGCCTGAGCCCATTAAGAAACCTCCTAGCTTTCATTTTCTCGGTGCTAACTAGATGCTTAGCATACCGAGATAATCTAGAGAATTGGGCCTCATATTCGGCCACTGACAAAGATCGTTGCTTTAATGCAGCAAATTCTGCAACCTTCTTTTCCTGAACTCGGTCGAGAAATATTTCACGTTGAAGTGTTCAACGAATTCTTCCCACGATACTTGATCTTGATTTATAGTAGCCTCTATTGATTTCCACCAGCATCTAGCATCCCTTTCTAACTGAAAAGTAGCTAATAAAACTTTATCCTGATCCGTGCATTGCATAACACGGAATATACGTTCTATCTCCCTAATCCAGTGTTCAGCGTCATCTGGATCAGTAGAACCCGTGAACTTGGGTGGGTTCATGTTCTTGAAAGTCTGGTGGAGACTTCCTGCTCGTTGTTCACCTCCTTGTGCTACTTGTTGCAGCACTTGAGTCATGCCTTGAAGGGTACGCTGCATGTTGCGCCATTGAGCACGTTCGACAGCCATTATCCTACAATTACAATAACTAGGTTAATATGTGATTGTATTTAAAGACTCGTATACTATGCTAACTTTAACCCTTGGTTCTACCCAATCTCACTGGTTAAAGGTTTGAACATATCCTTGGACTTGGGTTTTCCTAGGAATTGAATACCCTAGGCTCTGATACCACAAAAACTGTCACGCCCCGAGCGCGGAAGATACTCGGATATGCGCGACGAGTTTATATCAATCATGTCAATCAGAGTAGTAGTGTATTCGACACCAAAACAGAGATGCGTAAAATAGAAAGATAACCCAATCCTTTATTTCATAATGGATAGACTATTACAAATCTAATACTCTATTCAATTAAAAAGGAAAAGTACATAGTTGACTCAATAAAATAGGAAAAAAGACTAGATGACACTTGGAAAAGCTCTAGCTCTTTCACTCTTGACCATTCCCATCCGATTGACTTCCCTCGTCGTCGGAATTACCTGAAAAGTAAGGGACAAACACGGAGTGAGCGAACGCTCAGTAGGAAATTATATCCCAGGAACTAGCAAGGGTTTAAGTAGTTACATCTTTCATGAATGCACTATAGCTATGCATGCTCGCATAAAACGACAAGATAGAGAATTTATCATGCAAGATAGCAAGATGAACTAGTCATGAGTTTTCAAGAAAAAAGATGACAAGATATTCAAGCAAGTACTTTTTAGCAAGTCATGTCAAGAACTTTGGCTATCATGTATCAAGCAAGCAAGTAATTACCCTTTCTCGG
Source organism: Amorphophallus konjac (assembly GCA_022559845.1). Lineage (NCBI taxonomy): Eukaryota > Viridiplantae > Streptophyta > Magnoliopsida > Alismatales > Araceae > Amorphophallus > Amorphophallus konjac. The sequence goes on along the minus strand of CM040125.1, from coordinate 116,640,729 downwards.
GTCACGCAATTCATGTCAAGTCAAGTACGAGTCAAGTACAAGATTTGTGTGGAATGTCCAATCAAGCTAGTCATGCACTCGGTATAATGCCAGATACCTTATCATTCAACTCCCATGGGCACAAGTACTTTCGGGTGCTCCTCCCAGGACCAGATCGGGCCCTATATGCGCAGGCATTTATCATGTATATTTGACATCCACTCTTGTATATATATATATATAGCCAATATGGAATTTCAACAATTTAAGCTTGTAGACACGTAGGATAACTTTGAGAGAATGGAGTCCAAAAATACGACATTGGACATAGATAGGCGATAACAACGGTACAATCACGACGATCGATGAAACTAGGTGGAATTAGGTTCCCTTAACTTGGGTACCATGACAAACAAGTATGGACATTCTTTATATAGAATTGAGGTCCACATGAACAGTACATCAAAGGCAAGATACCCTCATTCTTATTATAGAATTGAGGTCCATAAGAACATCAACAAATGGCATGATATCATCATCCCATTAAGAATTCTCATGATATACTCTTTGCATATCATAAGGGCCGGTATACCATGTTTCTTTAGAGTGACATGGCATTTAATAGTGTAATGGGTTTTTAGGGTACAACCAGCTCAGTCGACCTTGAGGGAATCCAAGGTACGAGGAGTCTTACGGAGGTCTCTATGACTAACTCGCTAGTCCAAAGGAACGGAATGTCCAATGGAGAGCTTGTATGTCAATGAGAGTTGAGGGTGATCGATAAAATATCATGAAACGTGGGACTATACTCACGGAGTGGAGTAATAGTGTCTACATATATATATATACATATAGTGAAACCCTCGGATAACAGCAATAAAAAAAATCAGTAATGCAGAAAGTAGCGACTCTGGTAAAGTCATTTTTCGTAAAATTAACGCCTTAATCAGGGGCGTTTATATTAAATTTGACGACATATAAAGAGGTCATCCTTTCCAATATTGCTATTTTACAAGATATTAAAATCTGTAATTTTGTTGAAAACGCGCCTTGGGTAGGGGCGTTACTAGGAAAAAGGCGCCCTAGTCTGGGGCGTTAGTTAAACAAGAGACGACCTGGTCAAGGTCGTGAATTCACAATTTTACAAATTTCGAGGTAATGAATATTTCAGGAACATGGTATATAGTCAGGACCAGAAAAATAGCAGGATTACAAGAAATTGACCATGCATTAATTTAGGATCATGTTTGCAATGATAATTAATTTTTAAACATGCTATTTATTAATTAACAGGAATTAACGTCCGTGTACAGGGCGTCAAATCTGGAATTGACGACCATGGCACGGTCGTGTCTTTTAAATTAACGCCCTTGTTAGGGTCGTTTCTTTCAAAAATTCCGTAGAAAATAACCAGAACGCATGAAAACTATATGCATGAACTACCGATGATAATTATCTATAGTTATATGGTAGTTTGGGCTACGTTCCATGAGAAAATCCTACCTTATGATGATTAACTGGAGAACTGATGAAGACACGGTACTCTGCTATCAACAGAGTCGGATGAAAGGGGCAGAAGTCTTGGTGTAGATGTATCGACATGTTCTCTTTTTGGCACGATCAGAAGCAGACGTTCGTCGATGAAGAACCCACGTTCTTCAGTAGGTTAAGATGACTTCTCTAAAGAGAAATAAGATGAAGAAACATCAGTTTTTCTTCATAATACTTAACTGAAGGTGGAGGAAAGAAAAACTTACCCGTTAATCTTCTTAACCTGTAAGAAGAGAAGAAGAATAAGAATATTTAGTATTCTTTCATGAAATCGATAATCGGACGAACAGAGATACAAGAAGAACATGCTGTTCTTCACATACCTTAGAATACTCCGAACGCCAAATAGCGTTCTCGGTTCAAGCAGTAGGTTATTTATAGGATTTTTAGAATCCTAATAGAGTTAGTGTTAGATTGAAAGTAATATTTCCATATTAGAGTTATTACTACATTCGAACTCTTTCTCATAGTTATCATCTTATCCTGGATAGACTCCTGGGTCGAACGAAACTCAAACTGAATTAGCGACCTTGGTCAGGGCGTCGAATTTAAATTGACACCTTGTCAAGCGTCGTTTCTTGTTGAAACGCGTCCATGCAAGGGACGTTACGCTATCTTGCCCTTTTTACTTATTTTGGTCGTTTGAAATTTGACGCCTTGATGTGTGGGCATCCTTTCTTAAAACACGCCTTAGGCGAAGACGTTTTATTGTAAAGTAGCGCCTATATCTGAGGCGCTATTTCCATCAGGGTTTTAATTATTTTTATTCCAAGCTCTTTCGTTTATTTATTAAATCTTTTAATCTATTTTGATTTATTTATTCCTTTTAAATTTATCAGGGTTGCTACATGTAAGGTTCTTTTGAGTCACCAGGTCTCCATGATCGATGATATGTGACGGATCGTGCACATACTTCTTCAACATGGATATGTGGAATACATTATGGACGTCGGACAATTGAGGAGGCAAAGCGATACGATAAGCAACCTCGCCCACTCTTTCTAGTACCTCAAAATGTCCGATAAACCTTGGTGTAAGCTTACCCTTAACACCAAATCTCCTAATTCCTCATCCAGGTGATATCTTGAGAAACACGTGGTCACTAACTTGGAATTCAAGATCTCTTCTTCTTGTATCAGCAAAAGCCTTCTGTCTAGACTCAGCAACTTGAAGTCCTTCTCTAATCAATTGAATCTTTTCTATGGTATCCCTTACCATGTCTGGGCATAATAGTTGTTTCTCGCCAACTTCATCCCGGCACAAGGGTGATCGACAACTCCTTCCGTATAAGGCTTCGAAAGGTGCCATTTGTATACTTGCCTGATAGCTGTTGTTGTATGCAAACTCGACCAGAGGCAAGTGATCATGCCAGCTCCCACCAAAATCAATGATGCAAGCTCTGAGCATATCTTCTACTACCTGATTTATTCTCTCGGTCTGACCATCCGTCTGAGGATGAAAAGCAGTACTAAAGTTAAGTCTCATCCCCAACGAATGTTGTAGACCCCTCCAAAAGTGAGAAGTAAAACGAGGGTCTCGGTCAGACACGATTGAAACAGGAACGCCATGTAGTCTGACTATCTCCTTGATGTATAATGCAGCAAGAACATCTATCGACCATCGACTCTTGATTGGCAAGAAGTGTGCCAACTTGGTCAAACGATCTATGACAACCCAGATTCCATTATGTCCTCCTTTAGATTTAGACAGACCCATAATGAAGTCCATACCGATATCCTCCCACTTCCACTTGGGAATATCAAGAGGATGTAGCTTACCGGCCGGCTTTTGGTGTTCCGCCTTGACTTGTTGGCATGTGAGACAGCGAGACACAAAGTTCGCTATTTCTCTTTTCATATTGGGCCACCAAAAGGTCCTTTTCAAATCTTGGTACATTTTGGTAGATCCTGGATGAATGGTGTACCTTGATCCGTGAGCTTCATGTAAGATCTTTTTCTTCAGCTCTGGACAATCCGGTATACAAGTTCTATCTTTGAATAACAACCTTCCATCTGAAGCTAATTTGAAGTCAGATTATTCTTCTATTTAGCCCTTGATTTCCACTAATGTCGGGTCATTATCTTGAAGTCTTTGTATCTCTGAGAGTAGATCTGGCTGTATTTTCATATGTGATAGTGTTACACACTTGTTCTCCTGGTCCATGCTTATGTCAAGCTTAGAAAATTGTTCTAGCAACTTCCACTCTTGAATCATAAAATTGGCTATTATAGCTCTTGGCTTTCGATTGAGGGCATCAGCTACGGGATTACCTTTTCCAGGATGATATTGTATAGTGAAGTCGAAGTCTTTGAGATATTCTAGCCAACGTCTTTGCCTCATATTCAATTCCTTCTGTGAGAAGAGATACTTGAGACTCTTGTGATCATAGTATACGGTAAACTACACTCCGTATAAGTAGTGTCTCCAGATTTTTAATGCAAACACTACTGTAGCCAACTCTAAGTCATGAACTGGGTAGTTCTCCTTGTGCTTCTTCAATTGGCGAGAAGAATAAGCTATAACTTTCCCTTGTTGCATTAAAACACATCCGAGGCCAATGCCTGACGCATCGGTGTATACCTCGAATTTCTCTCCTTCAAATGACAAAGCTAAGACCGAGGTAGTAGTTAGGTGATCCTTGAGAGCTTGGAAGCTTCTTTCACATTCTCGCTCCATTCATAACGGATCTCCTTGCGAGTTAGCCTAGTGAGTGGTACGGCGATTTTAGAGAAATCTTTGATGAATCACCTATAGTAGCCCGCAAGACCCAAGAAACTATGGATCTCGCTAGCACTAGTCAGTCTTTCCCAATTCTTTACAGCTTCAACCTTCGATGGATCTACGGATAAATCATCTTTTGAAATCACATGACCTAGGAAAGACACTTCTTCTAGCCAGAACTCACATTTACTAAGCTTTGCATATAATTGATTTGTCCTCAATATCTGTAATGCAATCCGCAAATGCTCCTCATGCTCTTCCTTGGTCTTGGAATAAATCAATATATCGTCAATGAAAACCACCACGAACTGATCTAGATGAGGCATGAATATACTATTCATCAACTACATAAAGGCTGCAGGGGCATTTGTTAGTTCAAAAGGCATAACAACAAATTCATAGTGCCCATACCTGCTCCTGAACGCGGTCTTATGTATGTCCTCATCCTTGATCCTCAGTTGGTGATACCCTGATCTGAGATCAATCTTCGAGAAGTACTTGGATCCAGATAATTGATCAAATAACTCATCGATTCTCGACAGTGGGTTCTTGTTCTTGATAGTAAGATGATTCAGTTGTCGATAGTCGATGCATAACCTCATGGATCCATCTTTCTTCTTTACAAATAACACAGGTGCTCCCCATGGGGAAGTACTCGGCCTAATAAATCCCTTCTTAAGAAGTTCCATCAATTGTTCCTTTAACTCCTTGAGTTCAACAGGGGACATCCTATAAGGTGCCTTAGAAATTGGACCAGCACTAGGGACCAAGTCGATGGTGAAGGCCACTTGTCTCTGTAGGGGTAATCCATGCAATTCTTTCGGAAACACATCTGGAAATTCTTGGACAACTGGGATGACTTCTATCTTAGACTCCTTAGTCTCCTTATTGGTGACAGAAGCAAGGAAAGATACACATCCTTTCCTCATTAGCTTGCTAGCTCGGAGTGCTAAAATAAGAGGTGACTTGCTTCGACTCCTAGGGCTAGTGTAGACCAGTTCCGGAAAGTCCATGAAAGTAATCTTGCTGTTACGACAATCAATAGTTACTTGGTATTTAGATAACCAATCGGCTCCTAATATGATATCATAGTCCTTCATATCTAGGCATATTAGGTCGATAGGTAGATTTCTTCCTTTTACCAAGACTTCACAGTTTTGGTAATAGTGAACAATATCGGCTTCGTTTCCGAGAGGAGTTGAAATAACTAATCTTATCCATTTCGGTTCCATAGGTAATGGGTCAGCAAACTTCTTGGAAATAAATGAGTGCGATGCACCAGTATCAAATAACACATATGCAAACTTGGAACAAGCTTGTAGTGTACCTTCCACCAGTCCACCCTCATCTTGTTCTGTCTCCTTAATAGCTTGGAGACGTGCATTCTTCGTCACGGGATGCTTCCCATCACCGGCTTGATCGTTGAGTAGGGACAGTCGGGAATCCGATGATTACAGCTCCCACAACGGAGACAAGCTCCGAGTTTTCTCCAACATTCTTCGGACTTATGTCCGGCCTTGTCACAGTGCTTACACACCACTTTAGAAGCTATGGTGGTGATGGAGAAAGGTTTGGTCTTCTTGAACTTTTGCTCTTGGGAGGATGTACCTCCATTACTGGGCCTCTTCTTGTTGAAATTGGGTTTGAAGGAACCAGAACAAGTGACCTGTTCCTTTTTATCTTTCCCACGAATCCTATCAGATAATTTCGTGGCATCTTCTAATAACTGGGCTCTTCGTATCATCTCCGAATAGACTTGTATGTCCATCGACGCCAGCTGTGTGATATATTGGGGCCTGAGCCCATTAAGAAATCTTCTAGCTTTCATCTTCTCGGTACTGACTAGATGTTTAGCATACCGAGACAACCTTGAGAATTGTGTCTCGTACTCAGCCACCGACAAAGATCATTGCTTAAGTGCGGTGAACTCGGCGGCTTTCTTTTCCTGGACTCGATCTGAGAAATATTTATTGAGGAAATGTTCAACAAATTCCTCCCAAGTAACTTGTTCTTGCCCTAAAGTGGCTTCTACCGACTCCCACCAGCATTGGGGGTCTCTTTCTAGTTGAAATGTGGCTAACAAGACCTTCTCTTGGTCTGTGCATTGCATAACTCTAAAGATACGTTCAGTCTCTCTTATCTAATGCTCGGCGTCATCCGGATCGGTAGATCCCATGAACTTAGGAGGGTTCATGTTCCTGAAACTTTGGTGGAGATTTCTCGCTCCACGGTGCGCACCTCCTTGTGCTACCTGCTGAAGTGCCTGCATCATGCCCTGAATAGTACGTTGCATGTTACGCCATTGAGCACGTTCGGCAGCCATTGTCCTACAAGGATTTTAAATAACCAATTAATATAAGATTTGACCAAGAATTGAGTATCTAAGTTATCGTAACCCGTGGTTCTACCGAATCTCACTAGTTGAAGGTTTAAACTTATCCTTGGACTTGGGTTTCCTAGGAATTGAATATCATAGGCTCTGATACCATAAAAACTATCACGCCCCGAGTGCAGAAGGAACCCGGAGACGCGTGACGAGTTTATATCGATCATGTCAATCAGAGCATTAGTGTATTCGACACAAAGATAGAGCGCACAAAAGTAAAGATAACCCAATCCTTTATTTATCAAAACCTTCAAGCATTTCTATTACAACCTCTTAATGAAAATACTAGGACTCAATAAAATAAAATACAATGGAAGACTCAAGAAAATAGAAAATATAAGACTAGTTGACGCTTGGATAGATGGAGTAGCTCTAATCTCAGCACTCTTGACTTTCCCCATCTGATTGAGTCTCGTCCTTGGACTTACCTGAAAAATAAGGGAAAAACACTAGATGAGCGAATGCTCAGTAGGAATTATATCTCAAGAGCTAGCTTGCTTTAAGTAATTACATGTTACATGAAATGTAATATAGCTATGCAAGTTTACGTAAAACGACAATAGAGCATGTATATCAAGAGAGTAGAGAATGTATATCAAGAGATAGTGAGTGAACTAACATGTCTTTCAAGAACTTATGTCAATAAATATCAAGATGATCAAGCACGTATCATGTCAAGTCAAGAGTTGGCTATCATGTTTCAAGCAAGTATATGATAAATACCATTTCCGGGTCACGCAAGTCATGTCATGTCAAGTTAAGTCAAGTACGAGATTTGTGGAAATGTCTAATCAAGCTAGTCATGCACTTCAGTGCAATGCCACACCGTGATCATTACAACTCCCATGTGTTGATTTTAATGTGTCCCTTCTTTTGCAAGATGGGCTATGATGCCAACTATGAGCAAATAATGAGCGAAGTAATGAAATCAATCAACCTATGGACATGCGAATCACGAACCTAGGCAACCAACACAAGCTCTAGCATGGGCATGCTATCTCAATCAAGACTAAGCTAAGCAAAAGAAAGAAAAACACACGCCGGAGCGTGGAATAAGGAATAAAGGAAAAACACACCGTATAGGTGGAACAAGCAAAGTAAAGCGTAGATATGATGAAAGAGAAAGCTAATGCCCAAACTAAGGAAAGATGTGATCGCCACCAAGGTAGAAATAAGTCAAAGACCTGATAAATACCTTAGAATAGGAGGATGATGCACCCGCCCACGGGAGAGAGGACAATCAGGAAACTGCAGCTCCGTCAGATGTAACGGTCGAAGGAAGATGTGCCACAGCAAGTGTGACGGTCTCACGATAGACCGCTACAAGACTCTAACGCACCTGTGCCAGACCGTCAGAGCTTCTGCAGAATAAGAAGTTGGGAATCTTTTGATCTCCAAGCTTTCCAACCGGCCAGAGAGCTTGGGCCTCGTGATATGGACTCTGTAAACCTGTAAAAGAGTGTAGAACACAAGAAAAATAACCCAGATTAGCCCTTAGACAAAGTAGTATCAATAAATCCAAGAAACTTAAGAACATGCAAAAGGAAAGGGAAGTACCGGGGAGGTTGGTTTTTTAACCCCTCTGGGGCGTTTTATAAGATGGAAGGATGTTTTAAATGAATGCAGCAAGTGCAAGACTGTGGGAGATGGAGAAGGACAATGCTATGATGTTTGAAAAAAGAGAAAAGACACTAAGAACACAACTTGACTGAATTAAACCCTTGGAAATGATACTCCCTGAACTTTGGAAGTAGATGGATGTGGGAAGCAGCTCTCCTTGGTTGGTTCTAGCTCCAGGATGCGGTAGCACTTCGACGTGAACTCCAGATGTCTCCTCTTCAAGCCATGAAGTCAATGGTTCTATTTATAGACCCTCAAAGTCTAGGTTCGAGTAGAGGATAATCCAGCTAGAAAGTAGGATGTTTCTTAGCAAACTCTTGAAGATAATACTCTCCAGAGTTCACAGAATCAAACGGAAGCTTCTTAGGATGAGTATCGAGAGAGAAACCCTCAAACCAAACTCTCAGTTCGATCACGGAATAGCAGAGCAAAGGCCAGGCTTGTCAGGACTCTCTGTTGGATGTAACGGCCGCACGATAGACCGCCACACTAATGTAACGCTCCAGTCTTGGACCGTCACACAACCCTATCCAATATAAGATAAGATCGACGGGAGAAGTTTGCGAACGTAGGATTCTAGATGAATGTAACGGTCAAGGGTAGATGCGTCACACTCAATGTAACGGCTGCACGATAAATCGTCACAATCAACGGATAGACAAAAGATAAGGTTGAAAGGAAGCCTTAAGCTTAAGGACTCTAGAAAGATGTAACGCACCATGGTGGATGCGTTAGAGGACTGTAACGCCCCATTACAGGACCGTTAGAGATAATAGAGTTCAAATGAAAATGAGAGCTTGCTAAGCTTCGTCCAGCGGAAAGGGATAAGGAACCAGACCCAACCAAGGAGATATGACTCATGAAATAGACCTCAATTTGACCAAGAAGGCTCAATAAAGGTGAACAACTCGGAGCATCATATAGAATGAACAAGGAGATGACCCGACCTATCGGTCATAAAACGGGTGTCAACAGATGCCCCTCCTTAACATCCTCTTTGCAGGGGAGCGAGCGGAGGTGAAGCGAAAGCAAAAATGGAACATGGAGATGAAGCGGAAATGAAGCGGGGTGGACTAAAAGTGGGCGTTAAGGTAAACGACACCCGTTCTCAACCAACAAGCGACATGAATTTCCAGAAAGCTTCGAACTAATCACAAGGAAAGGCAACCAAAGGACACATGTCTGGAGGAACTAACAACTAAGGAAAGGAAAACACGGCCAGCGGCCGGAGCAACGGAAAGGAAAGAGACGATTAACTAAACTCCAGACAGGAATCTTCAGCTAACCAAATCAAGTTGGAGACCGAAGGAAACCTTCCAATTCAGAGAGGAATGACTCTCCTTATCCGAGATTATTAAACACATAGTTATTCACCATTACTGAGACACCTGGACAAATGAAGGTTCATGAATGCTTAAAGGATGCGTATGATGCATGCTGGGCTAAAGGAAAAGAAATCATTAAAACGAATGTAAAGAAAGAATAAAATAGCAAGATACTCGAGAATAGTATTGCTAAACCGGAGAAACTAAGGTCCGGACACCATCTGCAACCACGGCGTGCAAGACAGAACCATCGTCCCCAAGCTTTTCCAACATAACGGCCTATCCAACGATTAAACATGTGCACTTAGATCATCATCATTTTTATTTAAGGGGAACATCAAATCCCAAAACACATGAATGACCAGCCGGTTCTCGAGATAATATATCATACATAACATATAATAATGCATAAAGGGATAGGGAACCGAGATACTGTACCTAACTTACCTGCTTGGCGAGCGGATACGATGGCACAGCCTGTGGATATTCATGACTTTCATCCATAGAAAAGAGATTAACCAACAACAATTAATCATGAGCATAGAATAAGGCCTAACCATTCATTGTATTGAGCATGGAAGCATGATGATCATTTAAGCACAAAATTTCGATAAAGAGGGCATTATTATTCATCAAATGTTTCAAAGTATCCGACGGTCGAAGACAGATGCGTCAGACTCATGTAACGGTCCTAACCTGGCGCGTCACACAGCGTCGGTTCACATTTTCAAAAGTTAGATGACTGAATAACCTGACGGTCTAAGAGAGACGCGTCAGAGACTGTGATGGTCGTACGATAGACCGTTATATTTTCTGAGCGTTCAAAAAAAAAACAAACCGAACGGTCGTGACCCTCATTCGCTCAAACGCCCAACCACACAAAAAACACCCAACACCCATAGGCGACTCCCCCGTCAAACGAACGATGGCCGGCGGCGAGCCCTCCCATCCACCGAAGGCGAGAGAGAAAGGGAAGAAGAAGATGGCGATCAGGTGCCTCCGACGCCAGATAGAACAAGAGAAAACTCCTCCGGCGGCGAGCCCTCCGGCAAACGAACCAACGGAGGAAACCCCTCCAATGACCGTGGAAGAAGCTGAGGAAGCCATGGGGAAGACCATTGGCGAAGAAGAAGCGACGGCGAGGGAGAAGAAGAAGAAAAGGAGCCAAGACCCCGAGGTAGGCCGATTTCCCCAAAACTTCAAATTTTTTTATTTTCGTTGTATGCATGTGTGTTTGGAGGGTAGAAATGGGTCTGGGGACCCCTTAGGAATGATTTGTAGGCCTCCATGGCCATTTTAGGAGCCATAAAAAACAAAGGGGACAATGCCCCGTTGCAGGGAACGTTACGGTCGTTGCAACGACCATCACAGGCCTGACGCACCACCCATGGTGCGTCAGAGCACTGTGACGCATCACCTCAGGGCCGTCAGAGCAACCAGAGATAGAAACAATTTTTGGGATTTTTTAGTTTTCTAATTTTTTTATTGCTTTCATTTTTATTTATGCAATGCAATGAAATTATGATTAAATGACTGACTTAATGCTTCTAATTGTGCAGGGGAAAAGAAGAACCCGGATTTCTTAGCTTCAGATACGGGCAGTATACCAGGCATTGCCCGAGTACCAACGGGAGAGATTGGCCGAGATGGGATTCACCGAGGTGCTTAGCATCGAGGTGACCATGACAGATACCCCGCTCTTGTACGCACTGCACGAGAGATGGGACCCCGTGAGCTGGGCTTTCATCTTCCCATGGGGCCACATGATCCCCACATTAGAAGACATGGTGAGGATCACCGGATTGCGAGTCCATGGAGCAGCAGTGACCAGGTAGACATTTGGAGATTACCGGAAGATGGCCCAAGAGCTACTGGGCTTAGATCTGATCAGGCCGGGGCACACATCATCCCAGCTCTCGAGGTCGAGACTACAGGATAGCTTGGGACTGAGAGGAGCGGCTATAGCAGTCGGTGAGCTCCCCGAGCAGCATATAGACCAAGTGATAGAGCAGGTACGCCCACGAGTGGCGGCAGAGGCAGGACAGGAGAGAGATCGGGTCCTGAGACGATTCCTGATGCTGTTGTTCGGAAAGCTACTTTTTCTAACTCGAGCCGACGTGATCAGCTGCAGACTACTGCCACTGCTAGAGGATTTGGGCAGAGTGGGGAAGTATGCATGGGGAGCGGCAGTGCTTGCCTTTTTCTTCGAGTCGCTCAGCACCACAGACCGACGGACGATGTTGGGCGGCTTCTCGCCTTTCCTACAGGTAAATGCTGAACTTTAGATGCTTTCTATATGATTATGATTTTGCAAATGCAAATGATGCAATTTACTAACACTCGACTCTAAATGCAGATCTGGAGCTTCGTGTACCTCCCGGGGATTGGGCGAGGTAGTCAGCTATATCCCGAGCGGATCCCCATTGCGAGACGGTGGGTTGTCGCGAGGGACACGGGATCAATCAACAGGCTGACCCGGGCCATCCAAGATGATCTTGACTCATTCCCACACACTGCGGTAAGCTCCGAACTTAAACCTTCTAAATGTTTCTTATATGCTGCAAAAACTTTCTAAATGCTCATGAATGCTTCTGAATGGATTAACATGACCTTTTTAGGTGAGATGGACCCCATACCGGGATGAGGGCTATGAGGGACAGCCTTGGGTGAAGGCGTCCCTGGCATACAGCGGGCGAGACATATGGCTTCACTGCATCAACGTGATCGAGCCCCTGCACTACCGGTTGATCCTGAGGACTCGGGGACTTCACCAGCCAGAGGTGACCTTCCCCCGCCGTGATGATGAATGCCCGGGCAAGTCTTCGAAGGGCATTAGCGGAGATGTGGACTGGTGCTCCCGAAAGGCCAAATATGTGCATGATTGGAACAAAAGAGGCCGGGTGGTGAAAGATCGAGCGGACAGCGACGAGACCTACTTCAAAGCTTACTCCAACCGGTATGGCGACCAGGTGTTCAGAGGCACTCGACGGCCGGTATGAACTTCTAAACTCAAAACTCCATCTATTTAAATTAATGCTTCTATATGCACTGACATATGCTTTCTAAATGCAGCTAGACCCACAGGGAAGAATAGCCGAGCTCGAGGGACTCCTTCATGCCACCATCCAGCAGCGGGACGAGTATCGAGCTGCCTTGGAGCTTTTGGTGAGTTTCTACACTTTAAGACTTAAATGCTTATGATGCAAATGGCTAACTTTGACTTCTAAATGCAGCGGGCCGAGGGAGCCCAGAGGACCGAACCAGATGCACCGTCCTCCTCTTCACAGCCTGCCGGGGGACGGGCTGAGCGAGATGCAGAGTTTACTCGAGTGGTAGCTCAGGCCGAGGAGGTGGAGGCTACCCTCGCAGAGCGGGTAAGAAACTAAACCCTTATGCTTCTTTTAGACTTAAATGCCTAATGCTTATGCAAATGCTTAATGGACTGACAATGCAAAAAATGCAAAATGCAGGCGAGAGAGCTGACTGCAGCGGTAGCCGAGGCTGCCCATCTCCGGGCGGAGGTTGCCAGACTGAGTGCAGGAGAGACCCACCGACGTGCGGATGATGAAGAGGTGGAGCGACTTAAAGCTGACGTTGTGCGCTTGAGGGGAGAGCGAGATCAGTTTCGAGTGCAGACCATCGAGATGAAGGGCGTGATTGCGGGTATGAAAGAGGCCATTCGACTTTTAGGGAAGAAGTCAGGGACTAGCAGCAGGAGCCAGAGCGTTGCACCCAGTAGTGGATTCCGAGACTACTTCACCGGCTCCTCCGGCCATCGGAGGAACGAGGAGGCAGACCGGAGACGACATCGGGGGGAGAAGAGTAGCGTCCAAGAGCCACCAACAAAGCGTCATGAGGGCACCGGCGATAGTGACGGCCTAGGAGATAGACCGGCTGAGTGACTTGTATTTTCTTTTTTCCTTGATACCCATACTTGTACATGACTCATGTGAATGAAATGGAATGATAGAAAAAGAAATGCAAATCTTTTGTGTTTTTTTTTTTTATGTGTATGCATGAATGGATGAATGTGAGTATGAATGTGAAAACACGTGTGGGTGGAAGTGTGAATGAATGGGTGAAGAATAAATGCGTGGATGGGAATGTACATGAATGGGGATAATGTGTAAGACCGGCAGGTCAGACCAAAGGGAGAAGGGAACGAACAAAAACATGCAGCAGAAGTTGTGGCGGTCTAGCGTAAGAGCATCAGACCCATGTAACGCATGAAGATTAGGCCGTCAGAGACGACAAAGGGTGGACTGAAAATTGTATAGCAGGAAATGTGACGGTCCACTGATGGAGCGTCAGAATAAGGTGACGGTCATAGACTAGACCGTCAAATATGACAGAACGATATTGGGCTAAAAATGTGCAGCAGGAAATGTGACGGTCCAGAGATGGAGCGTCAGGGATCTGTAACGGTCTAGGATTAGACCGTTAGACATGACAGAGCGAGATTGAGCTAACAACTCGTAGTAGGAAATGTGACGGTCCAAAGATGGAGCGTTAGATCTATGTGACGGTCTTATGATAGACCGTCAGAGAACAAACTGTACTCCGAGACAGATTCTGCCGTGAGAGCCCAAACACGGGGTAAGGAGACCTTAATCCATACTAGAACCCTCCTAGGCTTAGGATAAGGCTTTCTAACCCCAATCTTATCGTTCTAGCACCAAAATCAAGCCTTTATAAACTAGGAACAAGCCCAAAAATTTCAGCTTTCATTAATTCTCTGCTACAAGGGTTGAAAACTCCATCAAAGGGTAAGGAACATCATGAAGAGAAGCTTCGGAGTGATGGGCATGGAGGAGAGAGTCTACACCGGCCCAAAAGCAGCCAAGAAGGAGCATGGGGAGTTGCAAAGGTTGACATCCATCCCCAAGCATCTGAGTTCAAGTGCCCAAAGAGTGGTAAGTTCCAATTGACTTCAAGAGTTCATCAATTTCTGCACTTTTCTATACCACTTATGATTCTTCTTTCTTCTTCTTCTTCTTTGGCCTCTTCCTGGTCCTAGGTGTTACTCCAACTTAAAGTGGGTGGCTCCCATGGTCAAAGAACTCCCTTTAGAAGTTTTATCCATCCTTAGGGCATGGCACCTCCAACCTTTGTTAGTTTTGGCTAAGAATTTCCAGAAATTATCTTTAGATTGGGCAAGCATTTCAGCCCTTATAGAGTTATGGCATCCACAAACACACACCTTCCTCTTCCCTTCCTTTGAAGCTACAGTCCTATTGGAAGAGGTAGAGACCTACCTATCCCTTCCTAAGACTAAAGTAGGGGACGAAGATCTAGTGTGCCATATGGTCGAACCTATTGACCCATCCTTGATCTTAAGTGATTTCATACACAACCCGAAGGATGTAAGGACCATGATCAGCCCAAACCATATTCACTTGATATCGATGGCTCAATGGATAGTCTCTCATTGTAAGAACAAGTGGGAGAGATATGAAGCCATAGCCAAAGCCGTATCAATTTGCTTATGCGGGGTCTTCCTTTTTACTACCACCGACCACCTCCTAGATATCCAAAACCTTAGCATCATCAGCGGATTGTGGCGGGGTTTGTCTATTTCTCAAGCTGTCCTTTCATACCTTTACGAAGGACTAGATTCAGCTTGCTTAGGAGGACTTCTTTTCGGCTCAATGATACTCCTTGAGTGTTGGATGGGCGTAAGAATTAAATTCTAACCCAAGGAAGACATACCTTCAGCCAGCCGGATCTTGGGGAGCCACCCCTTGTTCTTTATTGGAGGTGCCTTCGGCTTCTCTTCATAGGTTGAGTGCAAGACGGCGGACAAGAAAACACGAGATGAATGGTGGCTCTTCCTCAAGACTTTGCCAATAAAGAAGTTCATGATGCGTCCAAGAGTTTTGCGGAGCACCTTGCTTAGAGTACCACGACGACCAGGCCTTGATCTACAGTTAGTGGGGAACACTACCTTGGCGATCTACAACCCACACCGGTGCCATCTTCAAATTGGGCTACCCCGAACCGAAGTTCCTGCACTATCACATTACCCTCCCCTTCTTGCTAGGAAGATGGGGACCGAGGAAGATGAAAGAGTGATCCGGAACGCACTGACCATGTGGGAGGTCAGCAAAGTGCGCCCGTGGCAAGAAGAAGTGGAAGAGGATGACGAGGGACGCCGTAGCTACGTGAAAGAGTTGCGCAAGATCCACCCTCTCGCGGACAGAAAATTGAAAGTAGCTTGAGATTTCTTATGATGTTTCTGAACTTGAAATTTTATCAATCAATTTTATGTATTATTGAACTCAATGGAATGATATATAAGTGCCCTATTTGATGGAATCATGAGTTTGTTGCTTGGACTTGGCCTGAAAGCAGAGTTTCTGGAATCTGTAACGGTCCTACATAGGGCCGTCACAACAGTCTGACGGTCTTACGATGAGCCGTCAGAAGGAGTGAACTCAGAAAATTGAGCTTCTGTTCTCTGTAGAATGTAACGGTCATAGGTAGACCGTTAGGGGTGACGGTCAATCGCGGACGCGTTAGAGAGAGTTTGCTGAGAGCCAAGTTCAGAAGGCTGTGACGGTCAAAGGGTGACCGTTACAAAGCTTTGACGGTCTGATACTGGTGCATTACAGACCTGTACTTGGAATTTTGCAATCTTGGGCTTGAACCTGCGTTCTGCACACACTTAGACAAGAAACAAGTTAGATCTGTTCTTAGACTCAACCCCTTGCCTAAAGCAAGTTTAGAATTTGACCATTTCTTGATATTTGGTCAAGGGGTGGAGCCTATTTAAATAGGCGAAGAATATAAGAAACAATGCAATGCATGCAATGCATATGATGGTATTTTTAGGAATTTTTGCAATCATTTGGATTTTTGTGAGTTTTTTAAAAATATCTAGTGTTTTTTGGATTTCGAAATATATGATTTTTTGGATTTTGAAATAGATGATTTTTTTGGATTTTGAAATAGATGATGGAAATATATGGTTTTTTTAGATTTTGAAATATATGATTTTTTTTTGGATTTTGAAATATATGATTTTTTTGGATTTTGAAATATATGATTTTTTTAGATTTTGAAATACCAGTGCCTCCCTAGGAATGAGGGTCCTTCCAATTCCGTTCAGAGATTCTGAGGTTGGCGTGTGATGGGGGTGACAATCCCTGGCCAGGCCTAACTCGCGTGACGGTGGCTCTACCAAGGCCATACCCAGGGTACTCGTCTTAGTCCTGAAAAGGAAAAAAAGAACACAAGGATAAGCTTAGGCCAGATATAGAAGTTTTTAGGACTTGAGTTCCTCTCCAGTCAACCTATTCAGAGACTTGGTCTATTGTGCCAAGACTTTTACGTCCGTCATCGAACCTTTGTCCACTCTAGGCACGCATACGACCGGGCTCATAACATCCCGCGGGGAAACTGTACTGCCACTCTTGCCATGCCTAGCTTTCATTATTTTCCTTTTGGAGCTTTTGGAATTGATAATCGATGGACTTTCGAGATAGACTTTTGCTTCTATCAAGAAGATTGCTCCTTTTCTTTGCTCTTTTCCTTTTCCTTATGGCGTCAGGTCATAACGGACTGCCCCTATTTGAGACCTCCCCTCGTCAAGGCGCCTGGATTGGTCGTCACCTCCTTATTCACCTCTTGCCCCTGGATTCAGTCGAAGAAAGAGACGGACAGGGACTTTTGACTTTTCCCCAAGCATGGCCAAGGAGAAACGGCGTTTACAAAGTGGGAAACTGTGGACGCGGGATTTTTATTTCTCTCATTCTTTTATTGTGTTTCATTATTTTTGAAGATTTCTCCTATTTGTATTTATTGATTATTAGGCGTGCCAGTCACATGTGTGACGATTTCATTGTGCGCTCGACTTGACTTGGTCAGTCGATTGTGAAGTCCGAGTCGGGACCAAAAGTCCGCCATACCATAAAGGCTATGACGTTAATTACGCCCTTCCTAAGAAGGACAACCCTTGATTAAACGCCAAAATAGGAGGCCTCAGAAGGCAGTCAAAATACTAATGTGTGAAATAAAGGCTTCATGCTTATGGAAGAGGACGAATGGAGGGCGGATTTATTTAGTTCAACGGACTAAATCGGGTGGCACAACCTTTAACTTTGAGCCATGCCGGGTAAGGATAGAAGACCATCCACGCAGTGGCGGGACGACATTCGGCTAGTCATTAGGGTATTCCCTTTTGACACTTCCACTTGACCGGATGCTCCAAATAGGTTCGTTTCCCCCGAAGATGGAGACGGATGGGAAGTGTATCGGTGACACTCCCTTGACTCATCGGGGTTGATGACATTGGACTGGATTTCGGCAGCATCTCCCCTCAACTTGGAACATGCCCAAGGAGAAATAGGTGATCATCCATGGAGTGCCGGGATGAAAACTGAAAGAGAAAGGCACTAGGCCCTAGCATGGTGTGATGTTGGGGATGGTTCCCGTTTATTTATTCCATGGGGTGTACCCTGTGACCTGTAGATATCCCTCGAATTAGTGTGGCAGGGTGCTCAAAGATTGGGCAGAGGAGGAGAGGTTCTCGACGCAGCAATAACGAGCATAGGCAGGCTTCCCGGCGCGGGGGGAATGGGTTCTCGGCATGAGGTTCTCGCATTGGCTTTAAAGAAGGAGGAGGGAGCTCTCGGCGTGAGGTTCCCGGCATGGTTTAAAGAAGGAGGAGGGAGCTCTCGGCGTGAGGTTCCCGGCGCGGGGGGAATGGTTTCTCGGCATGAGGTTCTCGGCATGGCTTTAAAGAAGGAGGAGGGAGCTCTCGACGTGAGGTTCCCGGCATGGTTTAAAGAAGGAGGAGGGAGCTCTCGGCATGAGGTTCCCGGTGCGGGGTGAATGGTTTCTCGGTCTGAGGTTCTCGGCATGGCTTTAAAGAAGGAGGAGGGAGCTCTCGACGTGAGGTTCCCGGCATGGTTTAAAGAAGGAGGAGGGAGCTCTCGGCGTGAGGTTCCCGGCGCGCTGAGGGCCGCGCCGGGAGCTATTCATGGCACCGGAAAGGTTTGTGGGGTTTTACGGTGCTCTGTTTTGGGGATTTTTCCTGGGATTCAGATAACGGCTGGGGGGTTTTAGGATGCAATCGAGGAAGGGACCGAGGGCTCTACCAAGTTACCAGATTAACGTCAAGGAGTCACATGGATAGAAGGGATTCGAGGGATTGAAGTCACCAGGCGTTCGAACCCTCTGGAACAGGCTTAATGCCATTCATATCGCTGACCATCCAGGAGATCAAGAGATGACTGTCTCTGATCCCTGTAATGGCCCCAACGGCTTGGGAAACTTGAGAGGACTACGGACTTCGCAACGTTTAAATCATCGATATCCTCGAGGGAGAGAGAGGGACAAAGCCTAAAGATCCACGGTAAGGATTGGGGCTCTGTTACCTCCTTCCCATCTGTAACAAGCATGCATATAGGCACAAGAAATCACTAGAATTCTAAGCATCCGAGCAATTAATGCACGCGGGGGATAACATACATTCCGAAAGAGAGAGCACAGGGAGAAAAGGGCCAACCAGTACCATTTCATCGGAACAGCCGTGAAATTGCATTTCACTGTTTCATCGTTTACATCATTCATAGAACAAGGGGAAGGAGAGAGGAAAAATAGACTAATACTCTATCTCCTCGACAACAGGGAGATCTCTTCACTTCGAAAGCGGAAAATGGAATCGAAGCTTATACATCAAAAAAGAAAGGGAAGCAGGAAGGAACGACAGCAATAAAGGGGAGGGGAGGGCGGAGCATTGACTCCTCTCCCTCCCCTAGCACCCCACCTTTTCCTTCCTTCAGACCTCGCAGTAGCTTTTCTTCTCTTCTCTCTTTTTAATCTGGCTATCTGGAGATGCCTCTCTTCTCTCTTCTTCGATGGCTCTCTGTTGCCTCCTGTGATGGCTCTCTGATGCCTCCTCCGATGGCTCTCTGATGCCTCCTCCGATGGCTCTCTGATGCCTCCTTTAGAGGCTCTCTGATGCCTCCTTCGATGGCTCTCTGATGCCTCCTTTGATGGCTCTCTGATGCCTCCTCCGATGGCTCTCTGATGCCTCCTCCGATGGCTCTCTGATGCCTCCTCCTTTTTCTCTTCGAATGAGGGGGTTTTATATCCCTCCTTGGTATCCTATCGGCCGGCCTGTCCCGGCGCGCCTCAATCGTAGGCAGACCTCTCGGCACGTGGGACTTCAGCCTCTCGGCGCCGCTTTTGGGCTTCGACAAGGGGATCCCGGCGCCACTTTTATAGGCCCATTTAGGGCTTTTTAGACCTCACATAGACTTCGGCCTTTATTGGTCCTTCAAATGTATCAGAACCCGAGAAGGCCCTCCACTGGTGACACAGTTTCTATTGAGATCATTCATAGATTTTCATCAGTCGGTAGACTGGGGTTTCATCGGCATTGCCATCTGAATGATGACAAAGTCGGACATCATCTCATTGGTATCGTCACCTGAACGGTGACAAGACCGGACATCAGCTTTAGCCTGAAAAGACTTCAGGCAGGTGACTGCTATTTCATCAGTGCCGTCGTTTGACTGACAACGGCATCGGACATCAGCTTGGCCGGGAAAAGGCTTCGGCTGGGTAGATGGTTGACGAGCTTCATCATTGATCTTTCACTGTTGGACTGATCTTCTTTTCAATTCTGTTTCCGCCCCTGCTCATTTTCTAGGCGTCAACAAATGCCCCCCACCTGCGGACGGCGTAAGTGCAGAATAAGTGGCACGGGGTCTGCAGGTGCCTTTCATCATTTGAGGGTATCCTCCTCAATCTCTCCTTGACATTGTTCTTCGGCTTAATCATGTTGCAATATTTTGCACATGTATCTTTCATTTTCATGTTTTTTGTCTCCATATTTTCTGATTTTATTGTCAGCACTTTGGAGCCTTCTTGGCCTTGTCTTGGGCTTCTCGGAGCGAGGTAGGACTCTTCTCGGCGCGGGTGCTTCTCGACGCGGCCCGTTGCTCGTAGGCCCTCGGCGCGGCCGCCTCTCGGCGCGCATTTTCTTTCTGTCGAAGGGGGTTCTCGGCGTGCATTGCTTTGCGCCGAGAAGCCCCTCCTTCTTCTCCTTTTTAACCCCCCCGAGAGGGTCTTTACCTCATTTCTTACCTCTCCCTTCTCTCTCTTCATCTCGACGGCGGCGGTGAGCTCCCCCCCTCCGAGAGCCTTATTGCATCCCCCCCCTTTTGACCGATTCATTCTCGGGTAGGTTCATCATACGGGATTGAGTCCCATTTTATGTTCGGGATCACTCCCTCTTGGTGGGTGACTCCCTATTTTTCTTGGGCAGACCCCGGACAAGAGGAGATGCTGCCGAAATTTTTATAGGGTTTCATATTACAATCTTTACAAGACTGCCTCTTGTTTTGGGATTTTCATTCACATCTCTTCTTCGGCTGCAGACACTACAATGGCTTCTAGCTCTGCTGCTGCATCTTCTGGAGCTGTTGGGGTGAGCTCGTCAGCGCAGCCAGATATATCACGGGCTGTAGTAAATTGGCTGAACGTGCATAGCCTGGACTTCGGGTATGACAAAGTTGCTGCCGTTGACGAATCGTCTGATTCTGAGACGGATACAGTATCAACATCGAGGGTATATTCCACTGCAATGGAGACATGCTTCAGACGGGGCAACGACTATCGGCCGGATCTTCCGAAGGACCGTCACTTAATGCCGTTCATGCGAACTTTCACAGTGGGTGGCATGCGAGACTATCGGATAGCCCGTACTGTCGAAGCTACCATCCTTGCCGAACGAGATAGCCTGAAGGAGTCGGTGTACCGCCACAAGGCCATCTATTTTCCCGAGGAGAAGCGTGACTGGGACGCAGTCCTCGGTATATCAGAGCTGGAGCCGGAGAAGAAAATGTTGACCCGGGCCCCAGAATTTACACCTGCCCTGTGGGATAATGCTAGTGGCCGAGTTCATAGGGAGAAGCCTGGCTACGGTCTATTCCTGGCGCCGATAAAGTGGGGGTACCGAGAAGAACCCTTTGTGTTGAATTGTTCGGCCGTCCAGTTCAAGTATCATCTAGCTTCCGGTTGGTTTGGAGATACCAAGATCACTGATGCCCACCTATTCCGAGTGGGAGCGGTGGAGTTCACCGAGTTTGTTTTAAAGGAATACGCCCCTCTGCTGATTAGAGCCGGGGTATATCACAATGTCTTTGCTTCTAGATTCCGCTATCCCATATCCCGAGGGTTGTGCTGTGGAATGTTCGAAGTATTCTGCCCTTTGTTCAACATATTCTATACAGCAGAGGGCGAAACATCTCTCGACCTCTAGAGTTTGTCACAGCTTTCTGGTCTGCCTATTGACGGCGAGCCGTATGAAGAGGTCTGCTTGACAGATTCCGAGAAGGATAGCTCAGATGGAGAAGGCAAGTATTCACTTGGCTATTCCTACCGGTATTTAATGAAGGCCTATCGCTCCATCTGTTTGGCGCATAGTAGAGGATCCTCCAAGGGTTACCATCCTCGAGAGAAAGGCAGCAAGCTGAGGGTCCGGATAGGGCAGTGGATTCAGTATTTCTTTGACGGTCCCTTAAAATATGCAGACTTCCCATCCATGGGTCCGACTGCCAGCAAGCAGATAAGGGCTCCTCGCTATAAGTCAGCGTTGCCATCTTCATTGTGCCGTGTAGGCAATGGTGGTCCAAATCCAGCAGGGGTGGACCCTATCACACATTGTGCGGCTTACTTCACATTCTGGTTGTGCATTTTCGCTCTCCCTCAAGGAAATGAGACAATCATTCGGCCCGAAGCCATATACCCGGCATGCCAGATGGCCTAGGGAATGAGGCTGTCACTTTGCCCAGTGGCCTTGTGTTTAATCTACAAATCTTTGGGGGATCTGTACAAGCATCGGACTCCCTGCTCTTTGAGGACCGTGGGCCCTTTTCATTTCTTTAATGCCTGGGTCTGCAGTCTATTTCCTGAATTGGCTCCTAGGACTCTGCAGGCAGATACAGTATTACCCAGAATGATTGAATTTGTCAGTGCTGAACCTCGCTCTTTCTCTGATCAGTTGTTCAAAATAAGGGACCGACTGATAAGGGTACCAGTGGATGCCCCTGGCAGCATTCATTTCTGGAGCTTGGCAGCAGGTTCAGCTCCTTTGGTTCATTCTCAAAGAGAATGTAAGATGGAAGAGGTAGAGACCTATGTTCACCCCGTTTCAGGGGCTAATGCTGTTCGGTCTATTCTGGAGCAGGAGCTGGTTAGATGGGCCATGGCCATTCGACCCAGTGTTTTACTTTTCAGGAAGGGTGGTCTGCTTCTTCTGGAACCATATTATCCATTCCGCTTCGGGCAGAACTTTGGCTATGACCAGCATATCCCTACATCAGTTGCTCAGTTTCCCCTGGATAGCCGGGCCAAGCACGGGTCCACCATTGTCGGTGATGGCCGGTTGTGGTGGGATTTCTATCATCGCCATGATGGCGCAGTTTTCAGAGGTCCCACTGTTTCCAACCGTGTTCCCCGTGTCACCTCAGAGTATATCAAATGGTGGAACATTCGGACCAGCTTTTACAGGGATGGCAGGGGTGCATTCTGGGATGTGGCCGAGCGTTCTTTCCTGAAACAACAGCTCGAGCTGGTATTTGACATCCCCGAGGCCCACCTAAAAAGGATTTATTCACAACATCCGAGGGAGGCAGAGAATTATCTGGCCGAGCGTCGGTCTTTGAAGGAAAAAGGCTCCGAGCCGCCCGCTCCTATCTTTGCTGCCATCAACGAAGACACTTTTATGAAGAACTTGAAACATCTGTGCCATGTAGGAGGCGCTCGTCTGGAGGCGCAACAGTACCCTTTCCCTGTTGAAGAGCCGCTCCTGACAGTCGTCCCTTGGAAGGGTCCGACAGATAGATTTCACCCCTACAGGACGTTTGTGCGCAGGGAAGATAGGACTCAGATGTACTACAAGCACACGTCTTGGCTGTTTGTTCTGCTGAATGTGCATGGGTTATCTGCAGAGAGTCCGATAGCCGGCATATTGAATAAGCCATTGTTTATTTCTTTTCATTATGTTGACGGCTCGGGCATGGACCACCTCGACTTATTTCGAGGTCTTGATTTTCATGGTCATAGCGATCTGGCATCTTTAGTGGAGAAGTGCCAGACATTTGGTGATGTCTGTTGACTTGTCAAGGAGGCTGCTTTCCGCTCCAAGGAGGTAGCTTATCTGTACTGGCCGCTTTCTATCTTTTATGATGGCCCAGCAAGTATGATCTTTCCTTTCTGACTGTAGTGCTTTCTATTTGTTATTTAAACTCTGCATCTACTGGTCTCATTGCTTCTTTGATGTCTTCAACAGATAGGCCAGATATAAAGCGACAGGGGCTTTACAGAAAAATCATTACGCAAGCTGAGAAGCCTGCTTATTTCGAAGTCCCTGCAGCGGCACCGACGACCACTCCCCTGCCTCCGGGCAAGAAGAGAAAGATTTCTGCAGTGAAGACTGCAGTTGGGAAGGCCAGGAAGGCTAAGAAGGCCCATGCTCGGTAGTCAGCTTCAGCAGTGACGGACCCTGGGACCCCTCTTCCTGATATCCCCTCCTTTGATGAGTTTGAATCCCAAAGGGAGGGCGCCCAGACGTCAGTCAGGGGTAACATCAACAGCATGTAGTTGTATCTTTCATCGTCTTTTGCTGAATTTTACAGAAATCTTCGAATCTGACCCCTCCCCCTTTTTGCACAGCCCAAGAGCCAGTTGTGACACCTTCTGTGGTGGAGACCAGATTGCCCTCTCCCACGCCGGCTAGTGAGGCGGAGGGTAAGTGTGCTTTTTTTATCTTCTCTTGCACATTTCGATTATTTGTTTATTGTCTCTCTCACGAACCTTTCCCTGCAGTGACGGCTGGTGAGGGGGCTGCAGTTATGGGAGCAGCTGGCGATATAACTCAGCCACAGGAGGGCCATAAGACCCAGACGAAACGGGGCCTTGTCCCTGTGAGGCGCATAGTTACCCGGTCTTCATCTAGGCAGCCGTTAGGGACGCAAGTCCCGCCATTGGATAGTGTGGAAATCTCTTCTAGCAGCTCCGCGACCGCTTCCGAGGCAGAGGGAGAAGGAGCAGATTTCAGCAAGAGCGAGACGGAGGGTATCTCCCAATCAGAGGCCCCACTCGTATGTACTGCCATTGTTCCACTGTTCACCCCCTCCAAACTACTGGTGCTGTCTTCTGAGGAGGAACTACAGGAAGAATTTGCTGGCTTGGACACCGAGGCAGATATAACTCCTCCCTTTGCTGCTTCAGTAGCGGAGCTTTCCTCTTCCTTGCACTCCTTTGAGGATATCGACATCACATTAGAAGTGGGTCTCCCTCCTTTTCCTCATTATTATTATTATTTTTATTTTTTTATCTGCTGCTTGATGTTGCATTGATCTGTTCACAGGAATCCCCTGTTGCCAGCCCGGTAGCGACTGTAGCCTTTGAAGCCACTCTATCTGACACCTTGGCTATTGTTCCTGCTTCGTCAGCCGCCTGTGCAGGCGTTTCTGAGATAATTCACCCTGTGTCGGTGAGGGTACAGTCTTCTACAGACTTAGCATTGCTGGACTTGAGGACCTCGGGGGAGAGTTCGGCCCTCATCCGGGTCTTGGATTTCAGAGCTGAGACGGACCCAGTTAGGGGTTCTGCCTTTATACCGGCCGCAGTGATGACCATTGCGTCGGAGTTAGCAATTCCCATAACAGTAATTATGGAAACTAAACTTTTGCCTCTTCAGTCTGTAGCCCCTGCCGCCTTGACATTGAAGGAACTGGTCGTTGAAGCGGGGATGGAAGAAGGGGAGGCAGCTGCCACAGAGACCAGAGTATTGTCCATAAATGACCCAGAATCGATCTCCGTGCTCTCGGAATCTGAGGAGGAGGTGCCCTGAGAAGAGGATGCTGAAGATGCGGGTATCACATTGGGGACCCAGGAAGCAGCCGCTCCAGCACTTATTAAAGTTGCCCCTACCCGAGGAGATGGAGGTGGAAGGCCTCTTGGTTTCGTCAGGGACTGCAGAGAGAGCTCAGTTGGCACCTTCAGCAGACCTCCCATCTTCCTCTTCCCAGCCTGATGTTACACTATGGGCGGATATTGACAGTGAGGTGACTTTCGAAGTAGCTCCAGTTCCTTCTCCTGGCTTCGCTTCATCCGAGAATTTCGTCTGGCAAAATCTGGACATGCTGCGCCAGCTGGTGGAGTCCCAGCCTGGACTGACTTATTTGCGGCTGAAGGAGATAGCCGAGCGTTTCACCGCTGGTCTACAGGCGATGGGCTGTCCCATGGAAATATGGGCCCAGCGGGTTCTATTGTTGTTAAAGTTTATACATCGTCGGGACTTCTTGGCACATATTATGTCTGACAGACTGGCAGCTTTGAAGTTGCAAAGGAAGGAGTGCAAATCTGAGCTGGAGAAGACGGACTCTGTTCTTCAGGAGCGCCAATGCCAACTGCAGTCTCTGGCGCAGCGGGAGCAGTTCGTGCGCAGCCGGATAACCATCCTGGAGGCTGAACTGTTTGACCTCCGGGCTGAACTGCCGCAGATAACAACTTCTCGGCCGCAGCTTGCGGAGGAAGTAGCTCTGTTGGAGGGGCAGGTGGCATCCTTTCAGGACGAGTCTGCTCGGCTACAGGAGGAGGAGGCTCGACTTCATGAGCTGGGGGCTGCCCCGCATGTAGGGCTTCTGGCCTTCGAAGGCATATTCCGGCGCCCGTGAATATCTGTTTCCCCCTTTTTGTAATACAATTCCCCCTCAGGGGCCCTTCTTGTATTCCCTTTTTTATTCAATGGAAAGGAATCTTTACACCAGTCTCATATGTGGTTTGTTCTTTACTTATCGCACCATCAATATTTCACGGTGATTTGGCAGCGGTTTCAGCGGTCCCTATGCGAATAGCCCGTACCTAGCAGGAGAGTGTCCACCCTGTAGATCTCTAATAAATCCACTTAAACAAAGAAATATTAAGTGAATGAATAAAGCATGAAATAGCACGAGGTGCTAAGAGGAGTTTGTGATCGCCAGAGACGCTAGGTCTCAAAATATAACAAACAATGAATAGGAGGAATGATCGCGAAAAGTACCTCAAAAGATGCGGGGATGTGAGTGCTTCCTTTCTCTTCAAATCGGCCGGCCGATGAAGAGAGTTCTTGCTTTTATTACCCTTGCAAAAAAGACAAACACCAATAAAAAATATGGATTAGAATATGGTGTGTAGCATCAAATTCTATATGTAAAGATGAGCATGCAAATTATGCAAGAACACACCTTGTGGGTGTTGACCCTTAAACCCCTATGCAAAAGGGTGGGAGATATATGATGCATGCATGAAAAAATATGAATGTAGTGGAAAGAGTGCAAGTGTGCACTATGGGAGATTTCCCAACGTGGTTGAGAAGAAGAATTAACATGAGATAAACATGCATGCACAAAATAAGAAGAATAAAAATAGAAGATAGAATAACGGGAAGCAAGGGGGAGCTGTGCTATTGGCTTTGATGCTCGATGGTGGAGGTAGCCTTTCAGGAGGATGAAAGCATGAAACGTATATGCTCCTCCTTCAGCCAATGCAGCAGCAGCACCTCCTGCGTAAGAAGGAAAAGAAGAAAACAGAAAAAAAAACAAAACAGAAGAAGAAGAAGAACGGAGGGAGGAGAGGAGGGAGAAGAGGGATCCGAACCTCATTAACAGAGCCAATGGCTCTATTAAATAGGTTGAGGAAGAGATAAACATGGGCAAGAGTCCCAAGAGGGAAATGATAAGAATGGGCAAGAGCCCCAATCAAGGCAGGAGTCTAACGAGGCAAGGACTCTCTGGGGAAAGGGCTGCGAAGCCAGAAGATGAAACACGCCCTTGGTCAGGGCGTCAATTCAAGAATTGACGACCTGTCAAGGGGCGTTAATTTAAAACACGCCATGGGTCAGGGCGTTTCTTCCTGGATTAATTTTAGAAATAAACATTTGTTTTATTTGGAAATTGTGAAAGACGCCTCAGGGAGAGGCGTGAATTGAGAAACGCCCCATGGTAGGGCGTGATTCAACATTTTTCAAACATTTATTCTTTTTTCGAAAATTGGATAATGTCAGGAATTGACGCCCTCATTTCAGGGCGTCCTTTCATAAAGAAACGCCCCAGGTCAGGTCGTGTTTTAAAACACGCCCTTCGCCAGGTCACGAATTTATAAAATAGGTAAAATGGGAGAAATAGATAAAATGGGGAGACACGCCCTGGATCAAGCCGCGTTTTAAAAACACGCCCCTCTCCAGGGCGTTAATTTAAAAAAGAGGGAAAGGGGAGAAAATCCATGAAAAATGGAAAAAAACACTCAAATAAGCTAATTTGAGGGTCAAATGGGGCATTACAAGGCAATATGAGAAATACTCAAAGTAATGTCAATTTTGGCGTGTCTACACACCCCTTCAGAGAAAGGATGGGGAACTCGCTCCACCGCGTGACGGCCTCTGGGGGGGTGCTTTAAACCGAATTCTGTTGGTGGTAGCAAACGTCCTTCTTGGCCATACGTGCCGCAAGGGAGACAGTTTGCAGGAATGTGAACGAAGAGGCTCAGAGCATTATCCGGAACGGGCGAATGGTCCATCCCGGGCAGGTTTCAAAGCTAGTCGGGGCAATGTGCCAATTGACCAGTATATGATTTCATCATCGATATTGGGTTTATATCGATGCAAAGGAGTTTTACAGGTTTCATCAGAGTAGACGTAAGGTCTAGACTGGGTAGAGGTTATCGCAGGTGGGACCTTGAAGGGTACGTGGTTTTCATCAGGACAGACGTAGGGTCTGAACTGGATAGGATTTCATCATTGATCGGGCGAGGTGCCGGTCGATCAATAGCTAGTTTCATCATCGATATTGGGTTCATATCGATGCAAAGAAAGTGTTATAAATTTCATCAGAATAGACAAAAGGTCTAAACTGGCAGGGTTTTAATTGGACATGGTTTCATCACTGATCGGGCGAGGTGCCGGTCGATCAATAGCTAGTTTCATCATCGATATTGGGTTCATATCGATGCAAAGAAAGTGTTATAAGTTTCATCAGAATAGACAAAAGGTCTAAACTGGCAGGGTTTTAATTGGACATGGTTTCATCACTGATCGGGCGAGGTGCCAATCGATCAGTGGTTGGTTTCATCGTCGATACGGGGCTTATATCGACGCAAAGAGATTCATAGGTTTCATCAGTATAGACGTAAGGTCTAAACAGGACAGAGGATTTCATCATTGATCGGGCAAGGTGCCGGTCGATCAACGGTGGGACGTATGTAGAGGTGTAGGTCTCGTCAGGACAGACGTAAGGTCTATTCCAGCGGGTTTTATGGCGGGTGGGACTTTGCCAAGAAATACGTAGGTTTCATCAGGATAGGCGTAGGGTCTATCCTGGTAGGGTTTCATCGTTGACCGGGCAAGGAGCCGATCGATCAAGGGAAGGTTTAGGAGTTTGATCAGGACAGACGTAAGGTCTGAACTGGCCAGGCTTTATCAGACTGGTGACGGGTTTTATTGTCGGTGGGACATGTGAAAAAAAAGGGTATGTAGATTTCATCAGGGTAGACGTGAGATCTATCCCGGAAAGGCTTTATCATCGGTGGGGCATAGAGCCAGATGACCGACGGAAGGCTTCATCAGTGAAGGGGAGGTGAAGGCAACGTGCCGGTTGGCATGGAACTTCTGAATTACCACATTACCGACCCAAGCGCCTTTTCGGGTTTTCGCCGGAGCCAGCCCCCTCTTGCTTTTACCCACACGTCCTTTCAGATTTTCACGTGGCGGGGTACCCGATTTTGCCTGCAGTGCCCATTCGGGTTTTCACCACAGCTAGGTTTTAGCCATTTTTACCCTTGTCCAGAATGCCTGAACAAGTCTGGTGGGGTATCTCTATTTTCAACCCCATTTTTTTATATATATACTTTTTGTCGTTTTCTTTCTCTTTTCCTTTTTCATTGTCTTTTCTGGGACCAGAACTTTCATCCTATGGACCATGGCACCACATATGTTTATTATGGACACATGATCATTGATGTGGGTGTCAACATCAATGCAAAGGGAAATATGGTTTCATGACCTATTCAGGCGAAAGGTCTGAATAGCTAGCAGCTCGGGAACGGAGCCATTTGCCAGAAATGTGAGTTTCATTGTTAATGTAGGGTCTGACATTGCCGCAAAGGAATAGAGTTTCATGATCTATCCAGACGGAGGGTCTGAATCGATTCAAAGAACAGTGTTGTGCTATGTCAGAGCGAACGGAAGGTCTACCCTAGATGGGTTTTAGCGTCGATCAGGCAGTGTGCCAACCGATCGATAGCAGGTTTCATCATTGGTATTGGCTCATACCAATGCAAAGATTTCATATGTTTCATCAAGATAGACGTAGGGTCTAAACTGGATAGGGTTTTATCATTGATGTTGGGCGAGGTGCCGATCGATCAATGGCGGGTTTCATCATCGGTATTGGATTTATACCAATGCAAGGATTTCATGGATTTCATCAGGATAGACGGAAGGTCTAAACTGGATAGGTTTCATCATAGATCGGGCAGACATTGACGGCGAGGTGCCAATCGATCAATGGCGGGTTTCATCACGGCGGGACGTAAAGAGACATGTAGATCTAGTCGGAATAGATGTAAGGTCTAAACCGGACAAGGTTTTATCGCTGATCGGGCAGTGTGCCGCTCGATCAGTAGCTGGTCTCGTGGTGGCAATCTTATTATCGAGGGAATTTTCTTGAGCAATGCATGAAGGCTTCAACAGAATAGACGTAAGGTCCATTCCGGATGGGTTTAATCGTTGATCGGGCAAGGCGCCGGTCGATCGACGAGGAGTTTTATGGTGGGAGGTGAGGCTTTCTTTGGAATCACCACATTACTGACCCAAGTGCCCTTCCGGGTTTTCGCCAGAGCCAGCCCCCTCTTGCTTTTGCCCACGCGCCCTTTCGGGTTTTCACGTGGCGGGGTACCCGATTTTGCCTGCAGTGCCCTTTCGAGTTTTCACCACAGCTGGGTTTTAGCCATTTTTGCCCTTGCTCAGAACGCCTGAACAAGTCTGGCGGGGCATCTCTATTTTTAGCCCCTATTTTGTCATCTTCTATTCTCTCATTTTTTTTTTCAGAGGGTGACAGGTCGGAATGCCATTAGATCAAGATAAGGGGTGGCTTGGCTAGGGCGGAGTGCCGCTAGACCAAGAGATGGGTAGCTCGGCTAGGGCGGGGTGCCGCTAGACCAAGAAAGGGTAGCCTGGCTAGGGTGGAGTACCACTAGACCAAGGAAAGGGTAGCTCGGTTAGGGCGGAGTGCCACTAGACCAAGAAAAGGGTAGCTCGGTTAGGGCGGAGTGCCGCTAGACCAACGAAAGGGTAGCTCGGTTAGGGCGGAGTGCCACTAGACCAAGAAAAGGGTAGCTCGGCTTGGGCGGAGTGCCGCTAGACCAAGGAAGGGTGTAGATTGGTTAGGGCGGAGTGCCGCTAGACCAAGAAAAGGGTAGCTCGGTTAGGGCGGAGTACCGCTAGACCAAGAGATAGGTAGCTCGGCTAGGGCGGGGTGCCGCTAGACTAAGGAAAGGGTAGCTCGGTTAGGGCGGAGTGTCGCTAGACCAAGGAAGGGTGTAGCTTGGTTAGGGCGGAGGGCCGCTAGACCAAGAAAAGGGTAGCTCGGCTAGGGCGGAGTGCCGCTAGACCAAGGAAGGGTGTAGCTTGGTTAGGGCGGAGTGCCGCTAGACCAAGGAAAGGGTCGCTCGGTTTAGGGCGGAGTGCCGCTAGACCAAGAAAATGGTAGATTTTGCCCGATTACTCGGGGAATGTTGGTTGTGCTGTATGATACAGCTTCAGATGTCTTCCGTTGAGTGGCAAGAATTGGTTTTCCATCGATGGTTAACAACCACGTAGGCCCCTCCCTCGTAGACCCTTTGTATCACATAAGGACCTTCCCAATTAGCATTCAGCTTCCCTTTTGGGTTGGACGCCATGACTTCTTTTTTCTTGACCATGACGAGGTCACCTTTCTTGAATTCTCGTCCTCTTACGAGTTTGTTGAATGCAGTGGCCATGTGGGCCTGATACATTTGGATACTCTTCTGAGCTCGGAGGCGCTTCCCTTCCAATTCAGCCAGTTCTTCTAGTCTTCTTTCTGCATTGGTCTGTTCGCCACGGGCCAGGCCATATTGGACTGCCACTCTGAGTGACGGGACTTCCAGCTCTAGCGTAACCACTGCCTCTGAGCCGTATACCAGCGAGTATGGTGAGCACCCTGTAGGTGTCTTGAAGACAGTGCGGAATGCCCATAGAGCTTCGTACATTTTCTCCTCCCAGTCCTTCTTATTAGAACTGACGACCTTGGCCAGCAAGGTGTAGAGAGTATTGTTAAAAGCTTTTGCCAATCCGTTTGCCTGTGGATTGTAAGGAGTGGAGGTCCTCCATTCGATCTTATACTTCTCAGCAAGCCGATAGACCTTCTGATTTCTGAAATGACTTTCATTGTCGGATATTATTCGGCTGGGGATCCCGAACTGGAAGATAATGTTCTGCTTGATGAATCTGGCGACCAGTTTACCAGTCACTTCTCTTAATGCTACAGCCTCCGCCCATCGGGAGAAGTAATATGTTATGGCCAGTATGTACTTATGTCCGGCCGAGGAAGTTGGCAGTGGCCCGACTACATCAGTTCCCCATTGTGCAAATGGCCAACTGGGAACTGTAGGGTGCAGAGTCGTAGGAGGCCTTCTAGGCACAGTAGCATGCTCCTGGCATTTCTGGCATGATTTTGCAAATTTACAGCAGTCTTCGAACATGGTGGGCCAATAGTAGCCCAGCTTCTTGATTTCTATCTTCATCTTGGGACCAGCCTGGTGGGCACCTGCTGTCCCAGCATGTGTTTCTCTCATCGCTTGCCAGGCTTCCTCAGTGGACAGACAGCGGAGTAGAATCTTCTTGCGTGCATCTGCCATTATTCGGAACAGAACTCCATTCCTGAGTTCATAAGAATCTTTGATTCTTAGGAGTTTCATCTTTTCTTCTCTTATCTGCGGCAATTGTTGGTGTAGAAACCACTGCAGCAGGTGCTGTCTCCAATCAGACGCTTGTTCTGTGCTGATGGTGGCAACTTCATCTTCTTCGGGGCACCCTTCTAGCATGCTGGGGACTTGCCGCCGGTTCATAACGACAATGTTCAGTGTCTTATTTGGTGGGACTGCTAGTGAGCGGGCCAGCTTTGCCAGTGCATCAGCCTGGGCATTGTGTCCACGGCCCACATGCTTGAGCTCAATATGGTAGAATTTTGCCATGAGGCGCACAGCTTTTTGGTGGTAGGGATTCAGTTCTGGCTTCCGCACTTTGAACTCCCCTTGGATCTATTTTATTATCAACATCGAATCCCCGAATACTTGAAGCATTTGGATACCCATGTTGAGGCTGATATATAGCCCGATTATCAGAGCTTCATACTTGGCCTCATTATTGGTGCAGGGCTTGTTTATAGAACAGGAAGTATGCACGACCTCCCCTTCTGGTGATTTCAGCACAATACCGGCTCCAGCCCGTATTCTGGTCTTTCCATCGGAGTCTGTCTCTGTTCTAGATGCTCCATCAAAGAATAGTTGCCACATATCTGACTGGGTCTGGCAGGCCTCGAGTGTCTCATCATCGGGTAACTCAGTCCCTAGCATATCATTTTCCGGCACAGGATGCTCTGAGAAGAAATCAGCCACGGCCTGTCCTTTTATCGCCCTCTGGGGTGTATAGGTAATATCGAATTCCATCAGGATCACTGCCCATTTGCCCAACCGGCCCTTTAGTACTGGCTGAGTCAATATGTATTTGAGCGGATCTGCTGCAGATATCAATCTGACTTCATGTGACAACATATAGTGTCGGAGCTTCTTGACAGCAAAGACTAGTGCCAAGCAGGTCTTTTCTATGTAGCTATAGCTTTCTTCAGTTCTAATCAGCCTCCTACTCAGGTAGTACAAGGCTTATTCTTTGCTTTCTTCATTTATCTGTGAGAGCATTGCCCCCTGGGAACAGCATGTGGCTGCGATGTATAGTATTAAGGGCCTGCCCTTAACGGGTGCCCCCAGCACTGGAGGGGTCTTGAGATATTCTTTCAGCTTCTCAAAGGCTTCCTGACAGCCCTCGTCCCAGAGGAATGACACATCTTTCATCATGAGCTTGTGAAAGGGGTGGCATCTTCCCGACAGATTTGATATAAATCGTTGGATATAGGCCAGACGCCCTTGCAGAGATCTCAGTTCAGGCAGATTCCTTGGTGGAGGAAGCTCCTAGATAGCCCTAATCTTGGATGGGTCGATTTCAATGCCCCTATGCCGGACAATAAACCCAAGGAATTTTCCACTGGACACGCCGAAGGCGCATTTCATGGGATTCATCTTGAGTTCATATTTGCGCAGCCTCTGGAATACTACCCTCAGGTCTTGCAAATGGTCTTCTCTTCTTTTAGTTTTTACTACCAAATCATCAATGTAGCACTCTACTTTCTTGAAGAGCAAATCATCAAAGATCTTGGTCATAGCTCTTTGGTAGGTAGCGCCGGCATTCTTGAGGCCAAACGGCATCCTTTTGTAGTGGAATATCCCCTTCGGAGTGCGGAATGCAGTGTGAACTCTGTCTTCTTCAGTAATCCAGATCTGGTTATATCCGGATAACCCATCCATAAATGACAGGGCTTCATGACCAGTAGTCGCATCGATCATCACTTCAGTGATTGGCACTGGGAAATCATCTTTCGGGCATGCCTTATTAAGGTCCCGGAAATCAACACATATTCTGATCTGCCCATTTTTCTTCTTTACAGGCACTATGTTGGCTAACCATGTAGTATACTGATTTTCTTCAACAAAGCCTACATCAATCAGCTTGTCAACCTCTTTGTTAATCTGATTTATTAATTCAGGGCGCATTCGCCTGGAAGGCTGCTTTACAGGGCTAGCCTCTGGGTTTATTGCCAATCGGTGCTGTGCCACATCAGAACTCAGTCCCGGCATTTCATCATATGTCCATGCAAAGCAGTCTCGGAATTCTTTCAAGAACTGTACATACTGTTCCCTGGCAGCTGGCTCCAGCAGTGCACTGAGGAATGTCGGCCTTGTCTCATCTGCGGTCCCCAGATTTATTTCCACAAGCTCATCGATGGTGGCCTGACCTCCATCTTCGACCTCGGGCGGGGCTTCTTGCAAGTGAATGAAGCCTCCCGGGATATAATCTTCTTCAGTTTCATGACTCTCTGTTTCATCATACTGGTCATCAGCGGGTGCTGGCTCATCATATACGGCCAATATTGTTGGATTCTGTTTAGTCTGCCCCGAGGACGTGACTGGTTCAGATGGGAACTCAAAAATGGAGTCTTCCGCCCCCAGAGGTTCTTCTGATGCAGGCTTTGCCGAGGGATCGTCGTTCTGTAGGGCCCAGACTTCTTCCAGGATGCGCTCAAACTCCAGGCATTCCCTCAGCTCTTTGGCTATTTGGTCTTCATCCGGGGTTCCCGTATCAAACTTTGCTTCAGCATGGAACAGATCCTCTTTGCAAGGCAGGTCTTCCCAGCACCAATCTTTCTTTATTTCATCAGATGTCCCCGTCTCCGGCTGACTGTCTGGGACTTCATTGCTCATTACGGATTGATAAATGATTTCTTCATCTTCCGAGGGGTACTTGTCATATCCCACCTCGGGAGGGTCTTCATGTTGGTAGGAAACAGAGATGACGTCCACCTCGGCTTCATAGAATTCTTGAAGGGTATAACCCAATCCCGGGTGCTGAGTGATCTTCCTCAGTTCTTTATTATCCCGGGGCGGATCCCATAGCTCCTGGAACGCCTTCTTTTGGGCAACAGGTTGTAGTGATGGCATCTGCATCTTAGAGAACATTTGCGAAACCCGTTGGGTAGTATAGTCCAAGCCCGTGATCGGCACCATCCGGTTTGCAGATTCTTCAGGGACCATGCAGTCTTGATCATCATCTTCGACTGACTCCCCGGTGTAGAATATGATAGGAGGCTCGCAGAAGCGAGGGACTTCCATAATCTTTAATGGTAGCACCGTGTGGTATTCTATGCTGGCAATGGGCTTGACTAAACCCTGCGGAACCCCCACTTGTATGTACTTTTCTTTCATTTCTTCGTCAGTATCATCTGGGTGGATGCTAGGAGGGGTGATCCGAGCAAAGTCACCAACATAAGAAATGTGAGATACTTCATGTTTCTTAATATAGCCCCTTGGTGGCGGTGGAGACCAATTTCTTGCCTTTGTCACCGGCTTCTTCTGGTTGACCCCAGCCTCTTTCTCTTCACCCTTTTGCGACACCTCCGTGTAGTAGGATGCATCGAGCATATGGCACTCGAATACTTCGAAGGGATGCAGATCCGCAAACACCCTTTCTTCTTTTCCTTCGTGGTAGTATTTAATGCATTGATGTAGCGTGGACGACACTATCTGATATTCATGCAGCCACGGTCTCCCCAGCAGGGCCTTATACGTGGTGTTGGAGTCGATTATATAAAATCGCACCACGGTAGTGAGGTCCCCCAATGTGAGGTTGAAATCAGCCACCCCAAGGGGCGTCTCACATTTCTGGTTGAATCCCGCAATTTTCATGTCTCTGACCTTGGTAAGCTGAAGATCAAAGTAATATTTTTGGTAGATGCGGTATGGGAGAATGTTCACGGCAGCCCCGGGATCTATCAGTATCCTGCTCAGTGGCTGACAGTTCAGGGAGCCCCTCATATACAGCGGTCTGTTATGGCCGGAATTCGGAATCAGCATGTCGTCTTCTGTGAATGTGACTGACGGCCTAGAATTCACTTCTGTCAAGAGTGCTTCATATTGTGCCGGCGACTACAAGGCATCACCAATTGCTTGGCGAGCCTCTTCACTCAGAGAGAGAATCTCCCAGATGGAGAATATGGTAGGGAGCTTCTTTAGCATTTTCATGATCCGGCTGCCCACCCTGACATTAGACAGTCTCATTTCTTTCGCCCATCGGGATTTCGGAGGTTCATGTGGTGCCCGTGGCCTCTGCTGACCAGTGCTGGTTTCATCTCTGGACTAAATTCTTGGGGGGCTTCTTCTATAGCAATGGCCCTTGGTGCCGTCAGAGAGTTATCCCCCTTTTTCTCATTCTGCTTGTAGGCTACATGTGCCGATTGCTGAGGTCTCTTGCCTTTATCTGGCCCAGCCTGTATCGACTGCCCATTTTCCAGACTGGATAGAAATTCCAGAAATGTTGGAGTTTGACCTCCTTTCTTCTTTTCTTGGTACAAGCTGGCAGGGGGAGGAACCTGGACACCTCGTACCTCTGGTTCAGGACTCTGGTAGGGTTGTTCCCCTCTGAACATAATGTTATGATTGGCTGGTGGTGGGCGCCCCCACCTTCTTCCGGAGCGTGTTGCATGTGCTGAGGTTGAGGCCTCGGCGTGGTTGGCTTCTGGCGGGGCAATTGATGTTTCATCCTCATCATTCTCCCCGGGCGAGGTAAAGAGTGCTGACAGGGTGTTGCATTGTACTGTCACGACTCCCTTTTCCTTTTTGCATTTAGACCATCTCTTCTTTTTCTGGGAATTTGGCTTCTTTGGTTCTTTTCCCTAGAAAGGATCAGCCTCATCTTTTCCCTGTTCTGTCCCCGGTTGCTCTTTAATTTTCAATTCTTCGAGCTGTTCCCAGAGTATACAGTCTTTCACCAGCAGGTGCCCGGGCTTTTTCTGTTCATATTCATCGAGCCCATTAATATACTGCTGTAAACGCCTGGCTGCAGGACTTACTTCCTTATGTGCAGGTAGGGGGACTTGTCTCCTCCGGTTATGAGTGGGGATCCGGATGACTGGCCCTGTTTCAGCCGCGTGCCATACTGGCTTTACTGGAGGTGGTTCGGGCCTTGGTGTGACACCGCGGATAACTGCTCCACTGATACTGGCTGCGGGAGTTTTCTTTCTATTCTTTATTGGCTTTATCTGCCACCCTTCTTGATCCTTCAGTGGGGTGAGGAAGCAAGCTTCATAAGTATGCCTGGTGCATTCTTCGACGACTTCCTTAGGCAGCTGTTGGTAGATTGAAATCATATTGGCGGCCATTTTTAACGCCGGAGGCTCATGTGGACGAGGTGGCTCTACCTGGTAATCTCCCAGCTGTAGCTCGCCCTTTTTGACCATGCCTTCCATAATATCTTTGAAGACGTAACAATCTTCAATTGCGTGCCCCAGCGCACGGTGATATGGGCAGAACAGTGGATCACCTTTCTTTGCCGCGTCATCGAGTCTCTTTGGCTCAGGCAATGTTACCTTGTTGAACTTGTATGCCCAGTTGAATAGTGCGGCTGTCTTATCTTTCGGAAAAGAGTATGGCTTTCTCATTTTGTTTCTCAGAGAGACCTTCTATTTTCTTTCTGCTGTGTCTGCTGGCGGGGGAGCTTCATCTGCCCCCTTCTTCCCTTTCTGTTGCTCGAAGGTTCTGAAATCGACGGTGTTAGCCTCAGAGTGCGATGGTCGTCGATCATTAGATTTCCCTTTCGGCACAGTTGGAGCATTGGCCGTCGGACGCTTGGACAGGAACGTCTCGACCTCCGCCACTATATTGTTCAGCCGGTAAAATGTTCTGACATTTGCACCAATCATCTT
Organism: Amorphophallus konjac; assembly: GCA_022559845.1. Taxonomy (NCBI): domain Eukaryota; kingdom Viridiplantae; phylum Streptophyta; class Magnoliopsida; order Alismatales; family Araceae; genus Amorphophallus; species Amorphophallus konjac. Next base: position 116,602,546 of record CM040125.1, on the reverse strand, counting down.
TTCTAGTACCTCTCTCCTGAGGCTCTGCTTACATATTTACACTGCATCTTCTTGATGATCAGGTCTTCTGCATCTCATAGCTAAGTTCCTCCACCTCTTGATGTAGTCCAGTGCTGTTTCATCTTGCTTTTGCCTGGTTGCATATAGTTCTGCTATTGTAATTTCTCTTTTCGTGACGTGAAATCTGTCGCGGAACTTTCTTTGCATATCAGGCCAATCGGCCACTGACCCAGCCGGCAGGCTTGAATACCATTCAAAGGCTATCCCGGTGAGGGATGAGCCGAAGAACTTAAGCAGATAAGCTTCATCAGCTGCCAAGCCACCCATAATTGTGGTATAGTAAGCTATGTGCTCCCTGGGAGAGCCCTGGCCATTAAATTTCTCAAACTTCGGCGGCTTACTGACGCCTGGCGGTAGTCTCTTAGCAGCATACTGGGGAGGATACGGTACCCTGTACACATCGTAGGTACTAGCATCATCACCAGTCTTTTCAGACAGCTTCATCTCCATAATCTTTTCAATCATCAGCTTCTGGGCTATGGCTGGATCTATGTTTTCTGGGAAGAAGTGAGCTTGTTGCTGACTGTAAGGAGTTGTCATCACAGTTGCGCGCAAGGCCGGCGCGGCAGGCTGCGTCTGAGATACAGAGGGCTGAGCTACCGTCTGTTGTAGAACGGGTTGGCTCGGTGCTTTGCCTTTATCAGTCGGGAGAGGATTAGCTGGGATAGCCATTACTGTTGAGCTGGCAGTCTGCCCCACAGGCTCGGCTTGCTTGGAGACCGGTGTAGCTTCATGCCTCTCATTTAGCTATCTTATGAGAGCATTGATCTCTTGTTGATATCTTCTAAACATCATCTGGATCATGGGATCCAGGGTTGACAGGATCTGTAGATCTTCTGAAGTCCCTTCAGCATCATCGACGAAGGTATTATCTTCATCCTCTGCTGTCACCACATTAACTGTCATAGTGGTGATCTTGCGGACTTCATCATCAGTCTTTATTTTTTCTTTGGCCGCCTGACTTCTCCTTGTGACGGGACCTGGTCTGGTTGCCAGTCTGAGCAGTTCATCTGGCTGTGTCGGTAACATATCCTGCCCTTTGACAAGCCCGGCCATATTGCAGGCAAAGATCTGCATCTTTTTCCTCTGCCTGTAGACTTTACTTCTCACCTGATCGGGGTATTTGAGCCGGTCAAAGACTGATATTCTTTCTCTAGCTTCTTCCCTGTGCAGGTCTTCTTTCCCATACCCGGCTCTGTGGCCTTCTTCATAGTCATTGGAATCGGAGGAGGAGACTCCGAGCATCACTTCTTAAAGGGTTTCTTCTTCTTCTTCATCCATAGTGCCCAAGGCCCGGGATAATCTTTGCTACCCGAGGGCGGAGTTCCCCAGGTAGTGAAAGTAGTCTTGAGCCACTTGTTTCATCTCCTCTTGATTGTGCCTTCGTGGCTCTGGTTGGAGCATCAATCTTTCCTGGCTCTTCTGCTGATAAGCCAGTCTCTCCACCTGAGCAGTCAAGTGCTCGGCTTTGCAGTATTTGAATATATCAGCCTATCTGGCACAGGCTCTTGGTCTTCTTAGAGTGGCAGCAGCGACTGGTTCGCTTATTCTCATTTCCTCTTCCTCCCTGAACCTTCTACTCCCATCTGGGCAGCGGTTGGCAGCAGCAGCATAATTCTTCCTTTCCCATCTTTTGCCCCTAGCCATGGGGTGGGTGACCGTGAGGTCTTCCTTCTGCTCATATCTTCTGCCCCTCATCCTGGGGTGAATAGTAGTCAGATTTCTTCTTTCATTCTCTTTCTCATCTCTCCTACCCCGAGCCCTGGAGTGAACAGCAACATCATTTCTTATGTCTTTTCCTTCTCCTCTTCTGCTTCCTGCCCTGAAGCGGGCAATAGTGGTATCAGCAATGTTCTCTTCCTCTCGAGCTGGACCCAGCTCTGGATTTTCTTCAGCCGCCAGATCTGCCTGAACTTGGGCGGGTTAGGTGCCAGTGGCTTTCTATCCTCCTCTTTCATGTCGACCCTCCTGGCAGCTAGTACCTGGAACCTGTTGGTAGTAGGCACCATCGGGACGATCACGTCTGGTTTGACCGCCCTTGGGCAACCACTGAGGTTTACCCAGACATCACCAATCAGCATTGTCTTTCCTGAGTTGGATATCCGACGACCCGCAGTAGTGGATCGGGCTCTCCTGTCGGATCTCCTCCTTCTTCCAGCAGCAGAGGATGTGCCCCTTTTCGCCTCGTGATGGACGAAGCAGGACACGACCTCAGGAGTATCCTGCATCCCCTAGCTCATTTTGGGGCTGGTAGCTTGCGTCAATGTCTCGACAACAGTCCTTTGCTCCTGGTTGTCAATTTCGAGCAAGTCAGTGAAGATGAGGCCCAGGCAGTTGGGCATCCCGACAGTAGGCGGCATCGATCCGAACGAAAGAGGTACCGCTAGGTAGCCCTCTCGAACATGCACATCGACCGCTTGTTGATCAAAGCATACAGACATGATTCCAGCCGTCATGGTAGCTTCCTGAAAATAGAGAAAGCACAGAATCAGAAATTTGAGGGGGTTCCCACTGGGCATCCTATTTTGGCGTAGAGATGAAGGAAGACTAGGTCCCACCGGGCGTGCCAGACTTGTGGACGCGGGATTTTTATTTCTCTCATTCTTTTATTGTGTTTCATTATTTTTGAAGATTTCTCCTATTTGTATTTATTGATTATTAGGCGTGCCAGTCACATGTGTGACGATTTCATTGTGCGCTCGACTTGACTTGGTCAGTCAATTGTGAAGTCCGAGTCGGGACCAAAAGTCCGCCATACCATAAAGGCTATGACGTTAATTACGCCATTCCTAAGAAGGACAACCCTTGATTAAACGCCAAAATAGGAGGCCTCAGAAGACAGTCAAAATACTAATGTGTGAAATAAAGGCTTCATGCTTATGGAAGAGGACGAATGGAGGGCGGATTTATTTAGTTCAACGGACTAAATCGAGTGGCACAACCTTTAACTTTGAGCCATGCCGGGTAAGGATAGAAGACCATCCACGCAGTGGCAGGACGGCATTCGGCTAGTCATTAGGGTATTCCCTTTTGACACTTCCACTTGACCGGATGCTCCAAATAGGTTCGTTTCCCCCGAAGATGGAGCCGGATGGGAAGTGTATCGGTGACACTCCCTTGACTCATTGGGGTTGATGACATTGGACTGGATTTCGGCAGCATCTCCCCTCAACTTGAAACATGCCCAAGGAGAAATAGGTGATCATCCATGGAGTGCCGGGATGAAAACCGAAAGAGAAAGGCACTAGGCCCTGGCACGGTGTGATGTTGGGGATGGTTCCCGTTTATTTATTCCATGGGGTGTACCCTGTGACCTGTAGATATCCCTCGAATTAGTGTGGCAGGGTGCTCAAAGATTGGGCAGAGGAGGAGAGGTTCTCGGCGCAGCAATAATGAGCATAGGCAGGCTTCCCGGCGCGGGGGGAATGGGTTCTCGGCATGAGGTTCTCGGCATGGCTTTAAAGAAGGAGGAGGGAGCTCTCGGCGTGAGGTTCCCGGCATGGTTTAAAGAAGTAGGAGGGAGCTCTCGGCGTGAGGTTCCCGGCGCGGGGGGAATGGTTTCTCGGCCTGAGGTTCTCGGCATGGCTTTAAAGAAGGAGGAGGGAGCTCTCGACGTGAGGTTCCCGGCACGGGGGGAATGGTTTCTCGGCCTGAGGTTCTCGGCATGGCTTTAAAGAAGGAGGAGGGAGCTCTCGGCGTGAGGTTCCCGGCATGGTTTAAAGAAGGAGGAGGGAGCTCTCGGCGTGAGGTTCCCGGCGCGCTGAGGGCCGCGTCGGGAGCTATTCATGGCGCCTGAAAGGTTTGTGGGGTTTTACGGTGCTCTGTTTTGGGGATTTTTCCTGGGATTCAGATAACGGCTGGGGGGTTTTAGGATGTAATCAAGGAAGGGACCGAGGGCTCTACCAAGTTACCAGATTAACGTCAAGGAGTCACATGGATAGAAGGGATTCGAGGGATTGAAGTCACCAGGCGTTTGAACCCTCTGGAACAGGCTTAATGCCATTCATATCGCCGACCATCCAGGAGATCAAGAGATGACTATCTCTGATCCCTGTAATGGCCCCAACGGCTTGGGAAACTTGAGAGGACTACGAACTTCGCAACGTTTAAATCATCGATATCGTCGAGGGAGAGAGAGGGACAAAGCCCAAAGATCCACGGTAAGGATTGGGGCTCTGTTACCTCCTTCCGATCTGTAACAAGCATGCATATAGGCACAAGAAATCACTAGAATTCTAAGCATCCGAGCAATTAATGCACGCGGGGGATAACATACATTCCGAAAGAGAGAGCACAGGGAGAAAAGGGCCAACCAGTACCATTTCATCAGAACAGCCGTGATATTGCATTTCACTGTTTCATCGTTTACATCATTCATAGAACAAGGGGAAGGAGAGAGGAAAAATAGACTAATACTCTATCTCCTCGACAATAGGGAGATCTCTTCACTTCGAAAGCGGAAAATGGAATCGAAGCTTATACATCAAAAAAGAAAGGGAAGCAGGAAGGAAAGACAGCAATAAAGGGGAGGGGAGGGCGGAGCATTGACTCCTCTCCCTTCCCTAGCACCCCACCTTTTCCTTCCTTCAGACCTCACAGCAGCTTTTCTTCTCTTCTCTCTTTTTAATCTGGCTATCTGGAGATGCCTCTCTTCTCTCTTCTTCGATGGCTCTCTGTTGCCTCCTTTGATGGCTCTCTGATGCCTCCTCCGATGGCTCTCTCCTCCGATGGCTCTCTGATGCCTCCTTCGATGGCTCTCTGATGCCTCCTCCGATGGCTCTCTGATGCCTCCTCCTTTTTCTCTTCGAATGAGGGGGTTTTATATCCCTCCTTGGTATCCAATCGGCCGGCCTGTCCCGGCGCGCCTCAATCGTAGGCAGACCTCTCGGCGCGTGGGACTTCAGCCTCTCGGCGCCGCTTTTGGGCTTCGACAAGGGGATCCCGGCGCCACTTTTATAGGCCCATTTAGGCATTTTTAGACCTCACATAGACTTCGGCCTTTATTGGTCCTTCAAATGTATCAGAACCCGAGAAGGCCCTCCACTGGTGACATAGTTTCTATTGAGATCATTCATAGATTTTCATCAGTCGGTAGACTGGGGTTTCATCGGCATTGCCATCTGAATGATGACAAAGTCGGACATCATCTCATTGGTATCGTCACCTAAACGGTGACAAGACCGGACATCAGCTTTAGCCTGAAAAGACTTCAGCCAGGTGACTGCTATTTCATCAGTGTCGTCGTTTGACTGACAACAGCATCGGACATCAGCTTGGCCAGGAAAAGGCTTCGGCCGGGTAGATGGTTGACGAGCTTCATCATTGATCTTTCACTGTTGGTCTGATCTTCTTTTCAATTCTGTTTCCGCCCCTGCTCATTTTCCAGGCGTCAACAGAAACCCGACCAAGGACGTTGTGTAGTGTGTGATGGCCATACTCGGGGTCCTCTTTCTTGCAAGGAAGGGAACGAACACCTCGCTACTGGGGTGGCACTGGTTTAGACTCTAAGGAAAGAAATGCTTAAGGTACAACCCATTCCAAGAGTGAGAGAGCTCCTCACCTTCTGCGTTCACTAAGCGGTAAGCATTCCCTGGATAGGCCTCTTTTACAATAAACGACCATTCCCAGTTAGGTTGCAATTTAGTCCTAGGACCTGCAGACCGAATGAACTTGCGTTTCAAAACCATATCACCTTTTTGAAATTTACGCTCAATTACCTTCTTTTGAAAATAACGCAAAACTCTCTTTTGATAAACAGACACGTGATCGGCCGCATTCATCCTCTTCTCGTCTAAGAGTTCCAGCTGGACGAGCAACGCCTCTCGACCTTCATCGAGATTAAGTTCCTTATCGAGCTGTACCCTTAGGGAAGGGATCAAGATCTCATGTGGGAGTACCGCCTCCATCCCGTAAGTGAGAGCATATGGAGTTTGCCCCGTAGGAGTACGAACGGAGGTGCGGTAAGCCCATAGAGCTTCCACTTGTTGGCCCAGACTAGATGGCAGATAAGAAGGGGGGTTGAATTGTCCCCTTTGCCTAGATGGTGAATTTTAAAAACAATCTAAACTGATCACGGTGGAATTAAAATTAACTGCGTTAATTAGCAAAAACTCAAGTGAGATTAGAAGAACCCTCTCAATCTTTCCTATCTCACACGGATATGCAATGCAAAGAACGAGTTAACTATGCCCAAATACAAATAGGAGAGGTAGCAGTGTGTAGTGGAGCAGTGAATAAAAATCTATAAATTTACCTGTGAATGGAGATAGGAGAAATGAACAATCGCACAGGCAAACCACATGCAACACAGAGATTTTTAGATGGTTCGAGACCACGACGGGTTCCCTACGTCCACCCCTCACCCAACCGGGTGAGGCTTCACTACACGCTACTTTCGTAGCAACACGGGGATGAACCCCAAGCACACACACACGTGGCTTCCGCAGCAATGTCCACACACGGGGAAAATCCCCAACACGCTGCCACTGCAGCACACACCCACACACAGAATCGGGGAACACACCCTGGACACTCAAACCACACGGAGTCACAGCTCCGTCAACACATAACCAACCACGGGGAAACTTTACCCCAACAAAACCTAACACACGGAGACGCAGCTCCGCTCACGCACGGTTATCCGATGTTCAGAAGAAACTAAAAATTATACAAGATATGCTCAAGACTATGTATCAATCAAGAAGGGCATCATAGATAAATGGATAAGTGATATAGAACATTTCCCCTTTGACTTTCAATGGCCGATGAAGATCTTCTTTAAAGCTTTGGTCGGAGGGAGTCAAAATCGCAGGATGTCTTCCTTCAGATTCACGATCCAATCACACCTCCAGACATCAATAACTAATAGATCTAGCAAGTCTTTCTCCTCTCCATCTTATGGCCACTTTTTCCCTTCTTTCCCTGCAAGAGATAGACCACATTAGCTCATTCCTTTCATACCACAGAATGAAAATCCCAGCATATATATATCAGCAAGTTAGGTTGATCAATGCAACCCCAAAAATCACAAGCAAATGAGACAAATAGTTGTAAGCAAGATATGGAAGTAGTCCCCCATGAGAAGAAACGAGGTGTAGATGATAATCTCTGATGCTCGGGTCAGAGGATAGCCAAAAACCAACGTTGAGGAGGTCCACGCGTTCCTCTCCTCGATCCGCTCCTTTCTTTCTTCAATCACGAGCTCCAAAAATGGATGGAAGTAGATGAATCTTGTGATCTTCCTCAGCCTCCCTCCTTCTTTCCTTCGTTCTCCTGCAAAACATGTAAAGAAATTAGAGCTCTCATCCATTTCTTCCAAATTCGCATGATATATATACAAGAAGGATAAGTCATGCAAAAGACCACAAAGCCCTTGTAAAACCCTAGAAAAACCACCTTAATATGTTCATTAACAACCCAAGGGCATTAGGGTAAATTTTCAGCCCATTTGGAAGTGTTTTCATGGGGTTTCGGTGGGCCACGATTTTCTCGCGCGGACCTGCGAAATCAGGGGGGTCGACCCATCTGCCAGGGGGGTCGACCCATCTCTATCCAGAATGGGGGGGGGTCGACCCATCTATTAGGGGGGGTCGACCCATCTGCCAGACAGAATACTGTCTGACAGGATTATGTTACAGGGGTCGACCTATCTCAGGAGGGGGGTCGACCCATCTCAGACAGAACCTAAAAAAACATGAGTTTTCAGCCCGGGGACGACCCATTGAGTGGAGGAGGTCGACCCATTGATCTTCCCAATGACCTAAACATGCAATCCAATGTAACCAATCCTGAATTAAAATATTTGGATCATGCATCAACATTTGGAACTAGTTTTGAGTCGAAGACCCAAAGAACATGAAATATGATTATGAAAGTATTAGTATGAGGCACATAAATGTTTTGTTCACATATTCAACTTAAGAACCTCCTCAAGAACATGCATAAAGCACTTTGAAAAAACACAAAATCCTCAAGCAGTAAGGTGCATTCAATTTGCCATGTTTAACCTATACATGAACCCAGATCAACCCAAAAACATGAAAGATTGATGAAGCCCAATTCAATATGTTAAGAGTAGACTCCGGGGGGTGAATCCTTACCATGAATCCACTTGTTCAAAGCAGCATGAACCTGCACTTGGAGTTAGTAATGTTCTGAAGACAATCTTGAACCAATGCAATCTACATGAAGAAGGTAACTTCAAGGCATTTCTTCATACAAGACTTCCTTCTTTTGTCTGCAAGTTAGTATACTGAAAACGTAGTTACATGGGCACATGATACACATATTTTCAGTCCAGTTTCTTCATAATATTATAGATCAAATATGATTCAGTCAAAAGTTCAGAATCAAAGCATAATGGTATGAACCCATATTGATATCATATATGTAATTAACATGCAGTCCAAGACTATTTAACACAGTCCAATGCAAGTAATCCAAGTTCAGTCCAATCACAGTTAAGGGCATTCCAAAGCAATCTGAAAGCCTTCAACCCCATTTGAGAGAATAATTTTTCCAATAGAGTAGCATGCAAGTAGAGTCATAAAAACCAACACCCAAACTTTGTGATGGTGTCATTCAGAGATGTACCAAGTTTTGTAGTGAAATGATTTACCAAATTGCATCCCCAAAAGTTCATACATAAAACCCATGAAAACATATTCAACACATTAAGAAGTCATGAGAAATATGCATGAGCCATTTGTGAGCATTGTAAAGGATCCATCTGGTGAAAGCAAAAACTCAATAAGCCCAGCTTAACCAAAAACACAAGCTCTCTTTTCTAAAGTAAGATTCATATCTTAACGATATCCACACCTATCAATTATCACAACGCAAGGTATTTTCACATTGCATGGCAAAGGTGTGATAGGATTCAAGCAACTGAAAAGTCTAGCAAGACATTCCAGTAAGCCATTTGACAATCCACTGAGAAGCACAGTTTTCACCTGAACCCTTCAAGGATATATGCAGGAAGGACCATTCTTCACAACCCAGTAATGCAACCTGAAAAAAAAGATATCAACTGTAAGCTCCAAAATGATCAATGAGCATTTTTCACAATGCTTACACACAATATATTGTTATCATCAAAACCATCACCAAAGATAAAGAAGGAGTGCAGCGAACCCAACAATCTCCCCCTTTTTGATGATGACAAGATATTGTGGCAATCTACAACTCTCTCTCTCCCCCTTTAGCATTATCAAAAAGTGGGGGTTAAGATGACAAATGTGAAATTTCAACATGAATGATAGAGAATGAAATATCAATGGCGCACGAACCCAGCAATGACCGACCATTAAAGGAAGGTGTGTGAACCATGAAGACCATGCAAGAAATGACATTTGATGTGCAGTATGTAAGATGACAAAATTATATGCAAATGTTCAAATTTTTTTTTTGACTTATGTTCAAGATTATATGCAAGATGACCAAACTACGCACAAGTTTTGCTGAAAGCACATTATTTTCCCCAATTGTCAAGAACAAAAAAACCAGCTGACAATGGGTTATTTAACCTGTTATTTACAAGTATAAGTTAAAGATGTATCAAGATGAAGTGTGATATGAACAAACCGAATCAAGCAGTCAAGCATTCAAGCATGCATAATAAGATATAGACTCATGCAAGTCCATTCGGGACGGGTGTAAGGATTATGCAATCGATTATAGAACATGATGTGCATGAACAATACTAAGTGGGTCGTGCTTACATAAATAAGTACTGCATAAACTATGATAAGCGACAGATTCATAAGGAACATTCAAACAATCAAACCCAAGGTGCATATGTGATGATTGAGCAATGAATTTCAAGGTAGTATGAAAATCAGATTTTATAAAGAACACTACAAAGAACTTATCATCCATACACTTTCAACACAATGCTCGACTATTGGTAGCTACGTATGACCCCCAATTTTTTTTTAATTACTAACAATGGTGTGACTAACATTTTGACATGAGTCATGCCCTTTGTTTCAGGGGCAATTCCCGGTTACTCAGTTTCGTCACTTTTTATGATGTGGATGAGGCACTTTTCGACGTAAGTTGTACCCTTTGTCTCAGGGGCACTTCCCGGCTACTCGGTTGGTAAATCACACTTATTTTTATGTGGATTAGTTTCTCCTTTCGACGCGAGTTTCCTCCTTTATTTCAGGGGGGATTCCCGGCTACTCGGATCCACGTTCCACTGTAAACTTTTTGGTGGGGTATATAGCTTTTTCCTCACGAGACATGTGAATTTCATGTAGAGAATCAAAAGTCCTTAAAAGTGTAGAGTAGAAAATCGTAATCCTTATTAGATTGAATTATTATCTCAAAAAGGTGCATTTTGTGTGGGTGGTTGTATTGAATGTAAAAGATGAATTAGTCTTATCATAGTAATGTCTCCCCCTAGATGTATGCACGATTATAAAAAATCTCCCCCTTAATATATGTCATGTAACAAACATGTCTAAATCAATGCAATTTCATTTAGCAAAAGATGAGTCATAGAAGGAGTCAAAAAATGGTTGTATAAAGTATATACATGCAATCAACCAGGGATCCTTTAATGTTTTCAAGCAAAAGATTATTGGTACTTGGCGGAGTACATTGATCCGAAGACCACCATCACGCATGAGGAGAGCTTCCAGTTGGACATAATCCAACCTTCCACTATCGCCATTTGATATACCAAATAACCATGGCATTCAAGCACACGTGTATGAAGTATATGCAAGTATATGCATGTAAATGGACAGATGATCAAGAATTTTTTTTTATTTACAAGTATGCAAGGTGTGTGTATGATATGTGCAATGTATAATGCAAGTAAGCATATAAAGTGAATTTGCAAAAGTGAATCATTATTTGCAGGATGTGATTAGAAGAGTGAAAGATTTTATCCATAGACCAAAGCTTTCAAACCTTAACTGTTATTTGCAAGAAGCGAAGTAAGAGGTGTATATGAAAGAAAAGTCATGTATGTCGTAGATGAAGCATTCAAGAACTGAATTTATTCACAAAATGTGAAACAGAAACTGTTCAAATGGAGGTACCAAGTTTTTTCTCAAGATTCAAGCTCTTACCAAGGTTAAGTAATCCAATAGGAAACAGTCTACCAAATTCTTTACCTGATAAGCTTATCATTTCCTTGCCTTGAAGGATCTTTATTTGTCATTGGTTTCTTCCTTCTCAAGGCACCCCTACTAGATAGATTCTCATTTTGGAGTTTTGGGTACCCAAGCCATCTTGGGTCCCGAGGGGTTAGTTCTTACACGAATAAATGAATTCCTATTTTTCTTAGCAAACCATTCATCATCAAATACCCTAGTAGAACAGTCATCCATAGAATGACCATTCTCTCCACAATAAAAATAGTAAGAAGATTTTCTCTTCAAAAACCCATTTTCATCATTTTTCATTACAGAACAATCATTCATTACATGTCCAAAATTTCCACAGTAATGACATGTAAAGTTCTTCTTAACAAACCATTCATCATCATTTTTCTTTGTGAAGCAATGTTCAAAGACATGACCATGTAATCCACAGTAATAGCAATGAGGGTTGAATATTTTTCTAGTGGGTTTCACATGATCTTTAGACTCATTAACAATTTTTATTTGTGATTGCAATGCTTGTTCATCATCAGATTTCATTAGAAGGCAGTCATACATGTCATGACCATATTGTCCACAATAGTAACATGAAACATTTCTTCTTTTCTTTGATGCATGATCATATTTGACAGTTTGAAGTTTTTCATGCACACAAGAGTGATGATCAACCTTTTTCTGATTTTGATTTCCTTTATCATGCACGGACAATGATTCATTCAAAATTTTGATTTCATTTTGCAAGGACATAATATGCATTTCAAGATCATCAATCTCTTTTTCACAAGAAGTGACTTTTTCATTCAACATGAGATTTACACTTTTATGACTTTCAATTTCCTGTTCAAGGATATGCAGTTTGTCACAATCATCATCAATCACACATTTTCCTTTTTCAAATTTTTTAAGACTTTTCAATTCTCCTTCAAGCAATGAAATTTGAATTAACAAGGTAGTGTTTTCATTTTGGAGTTTATCAAATGAATTTTTACTCATGGAAGTGTGTTCATGTTCTTTCATTTGAAAACTCACATTATTATTAACCATTTTACCCATGACTTCATTGGATTCAAATTTATCATTCAAATTTCTAAGGCTTTCTATTTCCTCTCTAAGTTCCTTTAGTTTATCCGACTTGTCAATAGACATGTATTTTTCTTTTTCAAGGACAAATAACTTTTTAGACATTTCAGTATTTAACTCTTTCAAATCCTCATTATCTTTTTCAATCTTTATAAGTTCTGAAATTTTAGCTAATAAAGATTTATTTTCAATTTTTAAACATGAAGTGGTTTCTTTATGGCTATCAACCTCACACACAAGTGACTCAACTAACTTTTCAAACTCTATGCATTTTTCACACGAAGAAGTTTCATGAAAAGTATTTTCAAGTTTCTTATAGAGTTTCTTATTTTCAGACTTCAATTTCTTGTACTTACTCAATAATTCATCATATGCTTCCACTAATTCTTCAAATGAAATTTCATCAAGTTCAGAGTCAGAACTTACCTCCTTGGATTCTAGGCTTGTATGATCATCCTTGCTATTAGCCATCATGCACGCATCCTCTAGCCCTCCATGTAACTTGGTCAGTCGATCCATGATTTCTTTGGCTGAGCTGCAATCAGAAACAAACAGAAATTTGTTAGAGTCAACTGTAGCTTTCAATAAGTGCAGAATGACAACATTATCATCACTTTTAGTCCTATGTTTAGTAGACCATTTGGACTTGTCTAATGGCAATTTATACGGACCATGAGATATGAGATTCCACAACTTGGGATCATAAGAGTTGACAAATATACATATTTTTCCCAGCCAGAGACTAAAATCTGAACCATCAAAAATAGGAATTGCATCCATATTAGCCATCACAAGAGATCTTTACTCTACGATCGCAAGGTCTACTAAAAAATCAGAGACGAGGCTCTGATACCAATTGTTGGCCCAGACTAGATGGTGGACAAGAAGGGGGGTTGAATTGTCCCCTTTGCCTAGATGACGGATTTTAAAAACAATCTAAACTGATCACGGTGGAATTAAAATTAACTGCGTTAATTAGCATAAACTCAAGTGAGATTAGAAGAACCCTCTCAATCTTTCCTATCTCACACGGATATGCAATGCAAAGAACGAGTTAACTATGCCCAAATACAAATAGCAGAGGTAGCAGTGTGTAGTGGAGCAGTGAATAAAAACCTATAAATTTACCTGTGAATGGAGATAGGAGAAATGAACAATCGCACAGGCAAACCACATGCAACACAGAGATTTTTAGGTGGTTCGGGACCACGACGGGTTCCCTACGTCCACCCCTCACCCAACCGGGTGAGGCTTCACTACACGCTACTTTCGTAGCAACACGGAGATGAACCCCAAGCACACACACACGCTGCTTCCGCAGCAATGTCCACACACGGGGAAAATCCCCAACACGTTGCCACTACAGCACACACCCACACACAGAATCGGGGAACACACCCCGGACACTCAAACCACACGGAGTCACAACTCCGTCAACACATAACCAACCACGGGGAAACTTTCCCCCAATAAAACCCAACACACAGAGACGCAGCTCCGCTCACACACGGTTATCCGATGTTCAGAAGAAACCAAAAATTATACAAGATATGCTCAAGACTATGTATCAATCAAGAAGGGCATCATAGATAAATGGATAAGTGATATAGAACGTTTCCCCTTTGACTTTCAATGGCCGATGAAGATCTTCTTTGAAGCTTTGGTCGGAGGGAGTCAAAACCGCAGGATGTCTTCCTTCAGATTCACGATCCAATCACACCTCCAGACATCAATACCTAATAGATCTAGCAAGTCTTTCTCCTCTCCATCTTATGGCCACTTTTTCCCTTCTTTCCCTGCAAGAGATAGACCACATTAGCTCATTCCTTTCATACCACAGAATGAAAATCCCAGCATATATATATCAGCAAGTTAGGTTGATCAATGCAACCCCAAAAATCAAAAGCAAATGAGACAAATAGTTGTAAGCAAGATATGGAAGTAGTCCCCCATGAGAAGAAACGAGGTGTAGATGATAATCTCTGATGCTCGGGTCGGAGGATAGCCGAATGCCAACGTTGAGGACGTCCACGCGTTCCTCTCCTCGATCCGCTCCTTTCTTTCTTCAATCACGAGCTCCAAAAATGGATGGAAGTAGATGAATCTCATGATCTTCCTCAGCCTCCCTCCTTCTTCCCTTCATTCTCCTGCAAAACATGTAAAGAAATTAGAGCTCTCTTCCATTTCTTCCAAATTCGCATGATATATATACAAGAAGGATAAGTCATGCAAAAGACCACAAAGCCCTTGTAAAACCCTAGCAAAACCACCTTAATATGTTCATTAACAACCCAAGGGCATTAGGGTAAATTTTCAGCCCATTTGGAAGTGTTTTCATAGGGTTTCGGTGGGCCACGATTTTCTCGCGCGGACCTGCAAAATCAGGGGGGTCGACCCATCTGCCAGGGGGGTCGACCCATCTCTGTCCAGAATGGGGGGGGTCGACCCATCTATCAGGGGGGGTCGACCCATCTGCCATACAGAATGCTGTCTGGCAGGATTATGTTACAGGGGTCGACCCATCTCAGGAGGGGGGTCGACCCATCTCAGACAGAACCTAAAAAAACATGAGTTTTCAGCCCGGGGACGACCCATTGAGTGGAGGAGGTCGACCCATTGATCTTGGGACCTTAAAAAGTGATTCTAAATGCATTCCCAATGACCTAAACATGCAATCCAATGTAACCAATCATGAATTAAAATATTTGGATCATGCATCAACATTTGGAACTAGTTTTGAGTCCAAGACCCAAAGAACATGAAATATGATTATGAAAGCATTAGTATGAGGCACATAAATGTTTTGTTCACATTTTCAACTCAAGAACCTCCTCAAGAACATGCATAAAGCACTGTGAAGAAACACAAAATCCTCAAGTAGTAAGGTGCATTCAATTTGCCATGTATAACCTATACATGAACCCAGATCAACCCAAAAACATGAAAGATGGATTAAGCCCAATTCAATATGTTAAGAGTAGACTCCGGGGGGTGAATCCTTACCATGAATCCACTTGTTTAAAGCAGCATGAACCTGCACTTGGAGTTAGTAATGTTCTCAAGACAATCTTGAACCAATGCAATCTACATGAAGAAGGTAACTTCAAGGCATTTCTTCATACAAGACTTCCTTCTTTTGTCTGCAAGTTAGTATACTGAAAACGTAGTTACATGGGCACATGATACACATATTTTCAGTCCAATTTCTTCATAAGATTATAGATCAAATATGATTCCGTCAAAAGTTCAGAATCAAAGCACAATGGTATGAACCCATATTGATATCATATATGTAATTAACATGCAGTCCAAGACTATTTAACACAGTCCAATGCAAGTAATCCAAGTTCAGTCCAATCACAGTTAAGGGCATTCCAAAGCAATCTGAAAGCCTTCAACCCATTTGAGAGAATGATTTTTTCAATAGAGTAGCATGCAAGTAGAGTCATAAAAACCAACACCCAAACTTTATGATAGTGCCATTCACAGGAGATCTACCAAGTTTTGTAGTGAAATGATTTACCAAATTGCATCCCCAAAAGTTCATACATAAAACCCATGAAAACATATTCAACACATTAAGAAGTCATGAGAAATATGCATGAGCCATTTGTGAGCATTGTAAAGGATCCATCTGGTGAAAGCAAAAACTCAATAAGCACAGCTTAACCAAAAACACAAGCTCTCTTTTCTAAAGCAAGATTCATATCTTAACGATATCCACACCTATCAATTATCACAATGCAAGGCATTTTCACATTGCATGGCAAATGTGTGATAGGATTCAAGCAACTGGAAAGTCTAGCGAGACATTCCAGTAAACCATTTGACAATCCACTGAGAAGCACAGTTTTCACCTGAACCCTTTAAGGATATATGCAGGAAGGACCATTCTTCACAACCCAGTAATGTAACCTGAGAAACAAGATATCAACTGTATGCTCCAAAATGATCAATGAGCATTTTTCACAATGCTTACACACAATATATTGTTATCATCAAAACCATCACCAAAGATAAAGAAGGAGTGCAGCGAACCCAACACCACTAATCTTTCTGGCCAATCAGAAAACTTATGAGATACACATGTTTTATTTATGATTTTGAGAAGGGTTTTATTAGTGGCTTCGGCCTGACCGTTACCTTGTGGGTAATATGGAGAAGAATGATGCAATGCAATATTGAACTTCTTACATAGGTCCTTGAGCTCTTGAGAGACGAACTGGGGTCCGTTGTCGGTGACGATGCTGCTTGGCACTCCAAACCGCGAGATAATATTCTTTATAATGAATCGGCACACCGTGGTAGCTTTAATCTCTGCATATGCTTCGGCTTCAGCCCACTTGGTGAAGTACTCAGTGGCGGTAAGGATGAAGGATTTTTGCCTGATCTGAGAATTGGGATCACCGAGCGGGCCGACAATGTTGAAAGCCCACATAGAGAACGGCCAAGGAGCAGATAGAGGATGAAGAGATGAAGCTGGAGCATGAATTTTATCAGCTGGAGTTGGCATTTAAGACACACCTCCGAACATAGTGGGAGCAATCTTCCTCTAGAGTGGGCCAATAATAGCCCTGCCTAAGGATCTTCTTCGCTATAGCCTGGCCATTAACATGACCTCCACACTCACTAGAATGGGCTGCTTCGGCCACCTTCCAAGCTTCATCATCGTCCAAACATATCATGAGCATCCCGTTAGTAGCGCGCCTGTATAGTTCTCCAGCAACGATAATATACCCTGAGGCGGCTCTTCTTATTGACTTGCGCTGCTCGGCGTTTGCCTCTTCCGGGAACGATCCATCTTTGCAAAAAAACTTAATCTCATGATACCAGGGCAACTCTTCCTCTTCCAGGATCTCCTCTAACTCTGTCAAAGATACTTCCTTCAACTCTTCCTTCCCAGCCCTCTCCTCTACAGTCTTCCTAAGGTTGACATACCAAGGATCCTGAAGAGAGGGTGCATCCAATCTCTGAACGACAATAGTCTCAGTACTCCGACTGAGTGGGAAAGATAGAGAGGAAGCAAGGGATGCTAAAGCATCGGCTAGAATGTTCTGAGACCAAGGAGTATGGATGTAGATCAATTTGCAGAATTGCCTAGCAAGGAGCGTGAACAAATCTTGATATGGTTTGAGCTTAGGGTCACGGGTGCGGTAAGTGGACAGAACTTATCGCAGGACGAGTTGAGAATACCCTATGATATTCAAGTAACGCGCGCCTAGAAGGTAGGCATGCTTCAATCCAACTAGGAGAGCCTCATACTCGGCGATATTATTGGTAGTAGGAAATTGAAGTTGATAAGTAAAATGAATCGTCACTCCTTCCGGAGTGAGCAGAATAGCGCCTATCCCTCGGCCTTGAGAATTGAGTGCACCGTCGAAGTGTAGCGACCAGAAGGGATGATGAGTCAGGATAGAAAGATGCTCATCAGGGAAGTCATCCTGAATAGAATCTGTGCAGGGAATCGGGAGATGGGCAAGATGCTCAGCGATGGCATATCCTTTGACCACCTTTTGAACTACGAATGTGATATTGAACTGAGATAGGAAGCTCTGCCAGTGAGCTAACCTACTAGAGAGGACAGGCTTTTCTAAGAGATAGCGGATCGAGTCCATTCTAGAGATCAACCTAACTGGGTGGACAAGGAAGTAGTGTTTGAGCTTTCGAGCTACCCACACTTAGGCGGCACAAGTCTTCTCCATAGCGGTGTATTTAGCCTCGGCTGGGTTGAACAACCAGGAGAGGTAATAAGCTGCCCGCTCTTTTTCTTCACTGTCTACTTGTGCTAAGACCGCTCCTAAGGAGTCCTCAATAACCGAGATGTATAGGATTAGGGGTTTCCCAGGGACAGGAGGTTGCAAAACTGGGGGATTAGATAGATATTCCTTTAGGTCCTCGTAGGTCTTTTGACAATCTAGATTCCATTCAAATTTGACTCCCGCCTTTAGCAATTCATAAAACGGGCGGCACCTCTGAGAATGTTGGGATATGAATCTTCTGATGAATTGTAATCAACCAATTAATCCTCAAAGTTCTGTAATATTCTTTGGCGGAGGCATGTCCATGATGGCCTTTGCTTTATTAGGATCAATCTGAATCCCCCGTTTGCTAACTATAAAGCCTAGCAACTTCCCTGAAGAGACTCTAAAAACGCACTTCTTTGGATTCATTTTCAGCTTGTACTCCCTAGCTCTCTGCAGCACCTTAGCTAGGATAGAGGGGTGTTCTTCTTTGGTTCTTGATTTCACCAAGATGTCATCCACGTAGGCTTCCATATAGATATGCATCATCTCGTGAAAAATGACCATCATTACCCTCTCATAGGTGGCACATGCGTTCTTCAGACCGAACGGCATAACCATGTAGCAGTTGTAGATTCTAAGAAAAATCCATACTTAAATATAAAAAGCAATGGATATGATGAAAGCAATAAAATAGCACGAGGTGCTAAAAGGAGGAGTGTGTGTGATCGCCAGAGACACGAGGGTCTCAAGTGGAAAATAATATGGGGAGATGATCGCAAAATACCTCAAATATGCGGGGGATGTGAGTGCTTCCTTTCTCTTCAAATCGGCCGGCCGATGAAGAGAGTTCTTCAATTAATTACCCTTGCAAAAAAGACAAACACCAATAAAAAATATGGATTAGAATATGGTGAGTGTAGCATCAAATTCAATAAAAATATATGAGCATGAAAGCATGTGCAAGAACACACCTTAAGGGGATTGCCCTTAAACCCCTATGCAACAGGGTATGGGAGATATGATGTGAATGATATGAAAAATATGAATAAAAATAGGGGGAAAGAGTGCAAGAGTTGCACTAAGGAGAGATCTCAATATGATAGTTGAGGAAAATCAATGACAATGATGCATGCATGACTTAATGAAAAATACAAATAAGGGGAGATAAGATAGAAAAATCTTGTTTGGGTGGCTTCTTTGGCTTGAATGCTCGATGGGAGGAAGCCTTCAAAGGATGAAGCTTGATGTGAAGAAGCCTTCCCTTAGCCAAGCACCTTCGGTTCCTGTAAAAAGAAAAGAAGACAACAGAAGAAAAGAGGGAGGAAACAGAAGTAGAAGAAGAAAAATAAGAAGAAGAAGAATGGAGGATACGGAAGAAGGAGAAGAAGAATCAGAAGAAGAAATAGAAAAAGAAGGAGACACGTAGAAGACAGAAGAAAGGAGAAAGAAGAAAAAAGAAGAAGAACGCAGGGGAGAATAAAAATTATCGGAACCAAACCCTTAACAGAGGCGAGAGCCTCTATTAATAGGTTAGGAAAAGGTGATAAGAAGGGAAGAGATTAAAGGAGGAATGGATAAGAACAGCAAGAGCCCAAATAGAGGAGGAGTCTAACGAGGCAAGGACTCTCTGGGGAAAGGGCTGCGAAGCCAGAAGGTGAAACACGCCTTAGGTCAGGGCGTTAATTTAAGAATTGACGACCTACCCTAGGGCGTTTCTCAAAAACACGCCCTGCACAAGGGCGTTTCTCAAGACCAAATTTTTAGAAATGAAAACTCCCCATATTTGAAACATGAAACACACGCCTCAATCAAAGTCACGTTTCAAAAACACGCCCCTGGGAAGGGCGTTAATTTCAAGAGCTCAAATGGGGAAGTCGGTCAAACCAAAAGAATTAACGCCCTAAGGTGGGCGTCCTTTCTTTAAGAAACGCCTTAGGTGAAGTCATGTTTTAAGAGAAACACGCCCTTACCCAAGTCGTGAATTCATAAAATTCATAAAATAGATAGAATGGGGAGAAATAGATAAAATGGGAAAGAAACGCCCTAGACCAGGGCGTGTTTCAAAAACACGCCCCTGATGAGGGCGTGAATTCAGAAAATAGAGATAAATGCCCAAGAAATCCGAAAAAAATAGGAAAATGAGATAAAATGGGGAAAAATAGGAGAAATTCAAGAAAAGTGGGAAAACCACTCAAATAAGCTGATTTGAGGGTCAAATGGGGCATCGCAGAGCGATATGAAATATACTCAAAATAAGTCAATTTTGGCGTGTCTACAGCTGCCCCGCCTTGGCGTCTGCTTTGCAAGGGAGCGTAGCAAACTGAAAAGTAGATGCCAAGGTGTGATGAGACACGCAATCAACATCACTTGATGAGAATCAAATCAAAAGCACGAGATGAAGCAAATCTCGGGAAATCCAACGAAATCAACAATGTTTGGATAAAAGGGGGAGATGTGCACGCGGTGCACGAAGGAGATAAAATAAAATGATCAACTTCCAGCGCGGTGGAAGTACCCCAGGTCACAAACCTGTAGATTTCACCATTGGGGAGCGGTTACCAGCCAAGTGGACGTGCTGCAGCCAAGGTGGATCAAGGGAAAGTTGGACAATAAGATGATAAAAATCCAAACAAGGAGCTCTCGAGAAAAGACCCAAAACAGCGACAAAACGAACTGAGGACTCAATTCGGCAATGAAAATCTCATATCGGGAAAGATTAAGATCAATTCAACTCTCAACATCAGCTTATCAAAATGATTTTTCAACAATTGTTTCAAAGTCCTACATGAATGCATGCTGGGCTAAAGGAAAAATAAATCAAATAAAATATAATATAATCAAGGATAATATTGTTAAACTGCCCAGACTGGGTCAAGAAACCAATTCTGCGAGCTGATACTAAGCCGAAGCCCGTTTATCCGCGCACCAACTCGTAAAAAGGGAACCATCGTCCCCAGTCTCGGACGGCTCAACGGCCTATCCGTGTGACTAAGATGCCTCTGGAATCGTCATCGTTTTTGATGAAGGGGAACTCAAATTCCAGATTTATCAAAGTCACAAGGTCCTTGATGTAATCTAGTAACATATGTAACATAAGTAGAATGCATACAGGGAGATGGTGAAGCAATAAGTATGGGGGAACTGAGAGATGAGGTGCGTGCACCGTGGGGCTTGGATGATGATGCCCGGACGATGGGACCAAGAGCTTCTTATCCTGCGCTCAAAATTCATTAGCCAAGATATAAAAAGTATAACAAACAATGAATAAGGCATTTAAGCATGGCAATCATAGCATGAATCAAAGCACCAATAACATGTATACGGCATGAATAGCACAAGTTAAATCATGGTATTGCAAATCATATTGTTTGTTGTTTCGTCATGAGGATGACAACTTGGCTAATCAAAATTTGGAGGTGAATGATCAAGATCTGATATAATGCCCATCGGCGGAGTGATCAGATGAAATTAGCAGGAGTTAATTTAAAAAGATTTGGAGATGAATAATCATGAGATAATCAGGAGATATAATAGGGAGATGACAATCAAAATGCCCCTGGGTGGCATGCCATGAAAATATCGGGAGAGAATCAATAGATTGATAGCAATAAGGGGAGGGAGAACTCATCCCGTGCTTCTGGTCCTTGGAAAGCTGTTCCTGCAAAACACCATCAGAAAATACAATGCAAAATTTTTGGATTTTGGAATATGCAAATTTTTATGGGTTTTGGAATATGCAAATTTTTATGGGTTTTGAAAATATTTGAATTTTTTACAGAGATTTTTAAAATATTCAAGTTTTTTTGTGGAGATTTTTGGAAAATATTTGAATTTTTTTTTTCTTTTTTTTTTTTTTGTGGAGATCTTGGAAATATTCAAATTTTTATGGGTTTTGGTTTAGACATAGCTAATGCAGCATCAAAGGGTGTTTTGAACCACTGGCTAGGGGTCCTCGTTCCTCCCTTTTTGCTTAAAACTGCCCAAAGCCGGGCGTGCATTGAAAGGGTGGCGCCCTATAACTGACTGCCCTTGATTAACGATGCCCCTACCAAGGCCATACCCGAGAAACATTCAGTCTTGGAGGGAGAAGAGAAGAATAATTGGGGACAAACTTTATGCAGGATGGGAGATATCAAGACTTGAATTCCTTCCAAGGTGTTAACCCTCAAAGAGGTAGTCTGTTGTGCCGGGGCTTTGTGCCTTTGATTTTTAGACCCTTGACATGCATACGACCAGGGTTTTCCCTGCGGGGACTTTACCACTCTTGACATGCCATAATTCATAATTGCTTTTATCAAAATTCTGATTTGATTTTCATAATAGCCCTTTTGGCGAAATGTATATCATGAAAACTCATATTGATTTTGGGTCAAGACTGCCCCTGTTTGAGACTCCTCTCATATTGGGGATTACCTAGGTTGGTCATCTCATCCGTCAACCTCTTGCCCCTGCATGCGGCTGAGTAAAGAAGAGAAAAGACTTTCAGAATACTCATGGCATGGCCAAAGTAGGGACGATGTTTTACCAAAGGAGCCGGCTAAGGACGCCGTGAAGTGTGTGAAATGCCCAGCTAAGGGTTGCCCTTAACAAGCGGGGAGAGAATGTCGAATTCCCAGCACGGGGTTCTTATTAACCAAAGGTGCTGCATAGCAAGCCTAAAGACTCTTTTGAGAGTGATTCAATTAAACAAAAGCCTAAGATAAAGGTTTAAAACACCACTCTTAATCTCGTTAAGAAGCACTTGATTTTGAAAATCATGCGTGAGGTAATGAGAAAATGATATCATTAAAATGCATACTTACGCCAATATGTTACCTTGCGACCTTTGTAGAAGCAGCTGCCGCGAGAAGCGATCTTGATCATCATGAGATTTGTCCTCTTTGGCAGTCAAAAGAATTGGAAGCAAAGGATTTGAAAGTGGCTTAACAAGAGGGAGTGGTGCCAAGACCAGACTCAGACGAATAAGGAGAAAAAGGAAGAGAGGCGAGGGCTAGAACTCCCTTGCTAAGGCTCGGAGACCCTGATCACATGAAACAGTCTACAGAAGAAGCGGAAAATTAGGAGGTGGAGTGAGGACTAAAGCCTCGAAAGCAATGGGAGAAAGGGCAGATGCCCAAGGCAGTGGATGTGGAAGAAGTTGGGTCAGACCCAGAATTAGGAGGAATTAGAAGAAGAAATTGGTAGATAGAAAGAGGTGGATCCGGAGGGTCCGGAAGCAGAGGAGGAAAATCATGAGAGGAGAAATCCGAAGGCTCTGGTGGGACATTGAAAGAAGGGACGCGATGCCCTGGGGAAAGATAGGGAAAAAGATGATGGAAGAGGTGACGGAGAAGGAAGAAGAGAATAAAAGATATGAAGTCCCGGAGGAGCAAGAAGATAAATCGAAAGAAATATGGAAGTTCCGGAGGTTCCGGAGGAATGAAATCAGGAGGGTCGCGATGCCCTGGGAGATGATAGAGAGAATAAGATGGAGAATCCGGAGGTTCCGGAGGAATGAAATCAGGAGGGAGAAGATGGAAAGGGGCGCGATGCCCTGAAAGGACAAGGGAAGAATCCGGAGGTTCCGGAGGGATGAAATCAGTAAGGAGAAGATGGAAAGGGGTATCGTGCCCGAGAGAAAGGTCCGGAGGTTCCGGAGAAATAGAATCAGAAAGGGTGAGATGCCCAAAGAGGAGGGATAAAATTCCTGGTGGTTCCAGGGAAATAGCAGGAAGGGGGACGCGATGCCCCAAGGGGAGTGGATAAAAGGATGAATATGAATAAGATGGGAAATGCTGAATATCCGGCGGTGCCGGAAGGCGGGGAAGATACGGGTTTGGAAACCCGGGAAGCAGGAGGTGCAAATGCATGCAATGGGATGGATGCGATGAATGCTTGAAATGCGTGAATGCAAGGAGATGCAAAGAAGATGAATAATGTGAAGGGTGAAAGGATGAGATCTTCCTTTTTACCCTTCGAGTGGCCCATGAAGAAAAGGTGATAGAAATAGATGTGGATGAAGTTGAATGAACAAGAGTGGGAGAAATAGGGGACGGCCCCTTAAGATAATTGCCCCTCCACGGCAGTGAACATGTATGACCAATTGGCCCAATAAACGAAGCTTCAATAAATGACAACCCCCTTGGAAAGCGAAAATCAATAAGGTGAGGGAGTCGTAGAGTTGGAACATGAAGCATCGAGTTGCCCATTGAATGTGGTGATGAATATGGAATGTTGAATAAAATGGGCATTCGCCCCTTGTAAGGAGTAATGAATTCGGAATTCGAAGGTTTGAACAAAGGGTGCCCTGCCCGGCCTTCAAACGGCGTCAATGCTTGGCATCTATTGAGCAACGGTGATGACTTAGCTTCTCCGACCATGCTTGGCACAATAACCCGGATTGACATCCGGTAAATGAATTCTTGCATCTTGAATGGCACGGTCGTGGCCAAAGTCTTCTTGCCCGCCTTTTGCTTATCCTTGGCGCAATTAGCTGCAGAAGCACGCCCCTTCCGAGTAACAAAGGGAGGTGAGGCGGAGGCGGGAGGCTCCGTGAATGGTGGAGTTATAATGGAAGGTGTTGGCAAATGGGTGAATGGGGGCGGAGATTCAAACACGTCGAGCTTCTCCCCTTGCTCGGAAGTAGTTGGGATTAGCTCGGATGCAAAAAGTGGTGGATCCTGCTCAGGACTAACCATGGGTAAAGGCGTAAGGCTATATGGTGGAGGAATAAGCAAAGTGGGTTTTAAAGGGATAATGGAAGGCCGAGGTGGCGGTAATGGGAGGTTAATTGGGGAAGGTTTAATGGTGGGTTCGATGGAGGCTAATGGTGTGGAGGTAGATGGCTTAAGGAGTGGAGGTGTAATTGGTGGAGGTTTAATGGAAGGTTTAGGGGAGGCCAGTGTTGCGGAGGTTAATGGTGTAACTGGAGGAGGTGTAATGTATGCGGTGTCAAGGATAGGAGGAGACTTACAATGTGGCGGTGTGGGTGATTGGAGTATCGACCCATCATCGTAACACCAGTTAGTCTCATAAATAGGGATTGGATCGGGGATGGTTTCATCCTGAGCAGGAGGTTCATCGAATGAAAGTGGAGGGAGCGGGAAATTAAGGAAACTCGGAAGGGGTGCCTGCACATCTTCATCATCGTATATTGCCTCAGATTCTTCAAATGTCGGTTCTTGCTCACTTGGAATATCAACGCCGTAGTCGTCCATCCTATCTTTCCATTCTCTCTCCATTCTTGTAATGTCGTCCAAAGCGACATGGAGAGGATTGACTGGAGTAGGAGGAGCCGTGACCCTCTTTATTTGTTCCTCCATCAAAGTAATCTTATCGAGGAGAGTTTGCTGGAGGGGTGTAACTTGGGCAACAGAAGGTTGGCATGGCATTGAAGGAGGAGGGGTCGTATAAAAAGGCCGTGGAGGGGAGTTGACGGGACGACCCGTAAAAGAACCCGGACGGAACGGATTGCAAGGAGTAAATGGGCCTCGGGGCCGTGTTGGAGGAGGAATAGAAGGAGGCGGGTGTCGGACCACCCGAGTAGAATGAACAGGAGGAGATGGGTAATGGGCTACCCGAATATGATTGGAAGGAGGAGGTGGGTGATGGGCCACCCGTATAGGAATAGAAGGAGGAGGAGATGGGTGATGGGCCACCCGAATAGAATTGGAGGGAGATGGGTGATGGGCCACCCGAATAGAATTGGAAGGAGGTGGGTGATGGGCCACCCGAATAGAATTGGAAGGAGGGGGAGATGCAAGAGATGTACCCTCAACGGCAGCCTTAAGGGCTTGGATCTGTTGAGGGGTAAGATGATCTAATGCATGCAAGATTTGAGAGACCTTCTCATCATTGGGAGGAGACGGTCCCGTAGGAATAGTGGCTCGAACTTGAGTAGGGGGACCATGAGGATGGACATTGCCCATGGGTCGGGCATGACCATGAGAATAAGGACGTGGTCCCTTGAAAGAATGGTGAGAATGATGATGATTAACATGTTGAAATTGAGGATATGAAGTGCTAGGTTGTGCATCCTCATTAATTGAATTGAACATGTTTCTATCATGGTAAGCCATTATATAATCAAAGTTCTCAATAATTGCAAAGAAGCACACAAGTTGGAATGGTTACCGTGATTTTGATTTGTTTAATCCTTGGTGAATTAATGAATTTAATAAAGTTATGGAAGATTCACACAAGGGGGGGAGGAACCTAGTTTCAATATGAGTTGAACTCCAATGCCAACTAGGAACTCTCACTCACCACGTATTAGGCCAACTATATCGGGACTTCAAAGGGTACAACCTGCCCGGCGTCCGTGAGGGAATCCACGGGTGCGGGGACTTACGGAGGCTTGGTTTAGGAATTTCCAATCCAAAGAGACGGAATGCTCAATGGAGGGTCGTTCCTTCACCAAGGGGGTGTGTGGATCCTAATGAAGAGAGAGGAGGTCTCCCAAACCAAATGCAAATGAAGAATGAATGCAACAGGAGAAATCAAGCCAACCACAATAATATGATCAATCAACCAAGATAAGCAGGAAATATCATAAAAAACCACAGCCGGGGGGTTCTGGAAACCCACAGAAAAAACACGCCCTGGAAGGGGGCGCTACTAAACAAAGACACGACGGTGTGACTGTCGTGAATAAACGTGAGGGGCCCAAGGGCAGGGTAAAACGCGCCTTAGGGTGAGGCGCTACCAATAAAAGACACGCCCTGGGGCAGGGCGTTAATTGTCAGGGATGCTCAACCGAATAAGAGACGCCCAGAGATGTGGGCGTTAAATCATGAAAAAGCGCCCTCAGGAGAGGCGCTACCAAATAAAGAAACGCCCTGTGGGAGGGCGTGAATTCAAAGGCAGCTATATAAAGCAAGAAAGCCCGGAAGTAAGCTGGAAAACGCCCTGTCTGAGGGCGTAAAATATGAAGAAGACGCCCTTGGTTAGGGCGTTAAATCAATAAAAACGCCTCTTCCAGAGGCGTGAATTAACTGTCTCCAGGAAACCTTCGCGGCCAGCAATAACAGAGAGAACACTCACAGAGCCAACAACATGCAATCAATAAATATGAATATCAAAAGGGCACGCGAGGGTGCCAAGGGGAAAGGGGTAATAAAGGAAGAACACAAAGTGTCCCACCGTGATCGCCAATTTGTAGATCTGATTAAAATCCATACTTAAATATAAAAAGCAATGGATATGATGAAAGCAATAAAATAGCACGAGGTGCTAAAAGGAGGAGTTTGTGTGATCGCCAGAGACACGAGGGTCTCAAGTGGAAAATAATATGGGGAGATGATCGCAAAATACCTCAAATATGCGGGGATGTGAGTGCTTCCTTTCTCTTCAAATCGGCCGGCCGACGAAGAGAGTTCTTCAATTAATTACCCTTGCAAAAAAAGACAAACACCAATAAAAATATGGATTAGAATATGGTGAGTGTAGCATCAAATTCAATAAAAATATATGAGCATGAAAGCATGTGCAAGAACACACCTTAAGGGGATTGCCCTTAAACCCCTATGCAAAAGGGTATGGGAGATATGATGTGAATGATATGAAAAATATGAATAAAAATAGGGGGAAAGAGTGCAAGAGTTGCACTAAGGAGAGATCTCAATATGATAGTTGAGGAAAATCAATGACAATGATGCATGCATGACTTAATGAAAAATACAAATAAGGGGAGATAAGATAGAAAAATCTTGTTTGGGTGGCTTCTTTGGCTTGAATGCTCGATGGGAGGAAGCCTTCAAAGGATGAAGCTTGATGTGAAGAAGCCTTCCCTTAGCCAAGCACCTTCGGTTCCTGTAAAAAGAAAAGAAGACAACAGAAGAAAAGAGGGAGGAAACAGAAGTAGAAGAAGAAAAATAAGAAGAAGAAGAATGGAGGATACGGAAGAAGAAGAAGAAGAATCAGAAGAAGAAATAGAAAAAGAAGGAGACACGTAGAAGACAGAAGAAAGGGGAAAGAAGAAAAAAGAAGAAGAACGCAGGGGAGAATAAAAATTATCGGAACCAACCCCTTAACAGAGGCGAGAGCCTCTATTAATAGGTTAGGAAAAGGTGATAAGAAGGGAAGAGATTAAAGGAGGAATGGATAAGAACAGCAAGAGCCCAAATAGAGGAGGAGTCTAACGAGGCAAGGACTCT
This sequence comes from Amorphophallus konjac, assembly GCA_022559845.1. Lineage (NCBI taxonomy): Eukaryota > Viridiplantae > Streptophyta > Magnoliopsida > Alismatales > Araceae > Amorphophallus > Amorphophallus konjac. The sequence goes on along the minus strand of CM040125.1, from coordinate 116,574,418 downwards.
CTGGGGAAAGGGCTGCGAAGCCAGAAGGTGAAACACGCCTTAGGTCAGGGCGTTAATTTAAGAATTGACGACCTACCCTAGGGCGTTTCTCAAAAACACGCCCTGCACAAGGGCGTTTCTCAAGACCAAATTTTTAGAAATGAAAACTCCCCATATTTGAAACATGAAAAACACGCCTCAATCAAAGCACGTTTCAAAAACACGCCCCTGGGAAGGGCGTTAATTTCAAGAGCTCAAATGGGGAAGTCGGTCAAACCAAAAGAATTGACGCCCTCAAGGTGGTCGTCCTTTCTTTAAGAAACGCCTTAGGTGAAGTCATGTTTTAAGAGAAACACGCCCTTACCAAGTCGTGAATTCATAAAATTCATAAAATAGATAGAATGGGGAGAAATGGATAAAATGGGAAAGAAACGCCCTAGACCAGGGCGTGTTTCAAAAACACGCCCCTGATGAGGGCGTGAATTCAGAAAATAGAGATAAATGCCCAAGAAATCCGAAAAAATAGAAAAATGAGATAAAATGGGAAAAATAGGAGAAATTCAAGAAAAGTGGGAAAACCACTCAAATAAGCTGATTTGAGGGTCAAATGGGGCATCGCAGAGCGATATGAAATATACTCAAAATGACGTCAATTTTGGCGTGTCTACAGCAGTACGTGCCCCAGGGCGTGGTGAAGGAAGTTTTCTCTTGATCCTCCGGAGCGAGACGAATATGATTATAGCCTGAGTAACCGTCCATGAATGATAAAGCTTTGTACCCGGTGGTGTTATCGACCAGGACATCTATGTGAGGCAGCGAGAAATCATCATTGGGACATGCTTTATTAAGATCCCTGAAATCGATGCAAATACGCACCTTTCCATCATTCTTGATAATAGGGACTATGTTCGCCACCCACTGGGGATATAAGAAAACTCTAATGAACCTGGGCTTGTATAACTTATCAACTTCTTCTTTGATCCTTAAGGCCATGTGGGGGTAAAATCTTCTCGACCTCTATTTTACGGGTGTTGCCCCTGGTTTAAGTACAAGTCGGTGTTCCACTAAAGAGGGGTCAAGACCCGGCATGTCCTCATAAGACCAGGCGAAAGAATCACTATACTCCCTCAGAACCTTGATCAGATCTTCTTCCACTTGCGGAGGGAGATTAGCGGCAATAATGATGGGCCTTGGGTCTTCTTCGGTTCCCAAATTCATTTCCTTCGCAGGTTCATCCACTACCGACGATGGCTCGTCGAATCTCTTTAATCCTTGCGCATACAGATCGACAGTGTTATCTACGTTGTTGTCCTCATCATCAATCAGGTCTTTCTCATCCAAGACTTCATAGACACCGAGTCCGTCATCACTCCACACCCCTTCTATTTTCTCTTCGTCCTCTATCATGATTGCCGTGGCGACAAACTCTGGACACTTCAAAAGGGCATGACATCGCTGAGCCAGATCCTGCAAGAACCTGTCAGGAATGGATTTGGAAGGACACGCAAGCGGGCGCAGCTCAAGCTCGAAAGGATTGGATGACCTAGAAGAGGACCCTACTTCTCTAGTTCTAACCGACCCTACTTCCCTAGACTCGACGGACCCTACGCCTAACCTAGGAGAAAGGAAATCTAGTGGAAAGGAAGGATCATGGGACTCGTGCCCCTGGGAGGAGGATGGAGACAAGATAGCGTAATCTTCCACCGAAATCTCTGTTTCAAATTTGACGTTTTTTTTGGAGATCAGTGGAGTTCGTACAGCGGGATGGAGGAGGAGGAAGTTGCATGGGGAACAAATCGGGGAAGTTGCAATCGAAGAATGGATCAGAGGATCGAAACCACATCTCGTGGAGTTGGGTGGTGGAGGAAGGAGGAGTGAATAGAGTTGACAGATCAATGGGTGGGCAGCGCCCACATGCACATGGAACAAACATGATTTCGGGTGATCTTTCCGCAAAATACGGATCGACCATAATCGGGGTTGAACGGGGAATGGGTTCCAATTGTTGAAATAGAGATGCGAGATGGGAGGGAGACCAATAAATGATAATGGGCGAGCTCCCCTTCTTTTGTAGATGGCCAAGTGGCCTTGGCTTCCATTGAATGAGCCACACTTCCTGACTCTCATTCTGACCATAACTATCTGGCTCGCTGAATATTCTGGCAAATGACTGACTGAAATCTGGCATATCATCAACAGGCCCTTTTGGTAGCAGAGGTGGACTAGCAACTGTGCAAGCCATATCTTTCTTTTCTGATTGCACTGGTGGTGGATTCAGTGTACCTGGCTGGAGAGGCCCTTTTATAAAGTGTTGGCGGTAGTCCCTTGTAAGTGGCCCTGAGTCTCCCATCATTGAGAGTGAGGACTCTTGATAACCGAGACCTCTCCGGCTCATTTTTCTTCCTTTGGGTACTGGCATAGTTCACCCTTGTAACTGCGCACCGAGGCCTCTTCCCGGTTGATAACCCAGCTTTAATATGATATCCCAACCCTTGGAATCTCGGATCTGGGGTTTCACTTTGATATTGACGGGTGTAGCGGAGGGCTTGCGGGGTGTATAAGTCCAAGGGAAATCCAGATCTAGTACCGAAATAATGGGCCGGCTGCTGGGCCATAATGTGGGCAGAATCTTCTCTGAAATAACTTTGACAGACTGGGCCGTGGATGAGCTTTTTACTTTAACCACCCTCCCTTGAAAAGGGAACTTGAGACATTGGTGCGCGGTGGAGGGCACGGCACTGAGAGTGTCGATCCACGGACGACCCAAGATAGCTTTGAACATGGGGTCGATGTCCAGCACATAGAATTCAATGGGCATGGTGAGAGGCCCAAGCTCGGCTTGAATAGTAACAATCCCGTGACATGCCCTCCGAGAGTTGTCATAAGCAGCTATAGTAGTGGGGGTCGGGCGTAAAAGTTCTTCTGACAGATTACAGGCCCTGAGAGTGTTGAGCGGGCACACATTGATAGATGCCCCTGTATCAACTAATGCCGCATCAATGCTAATTTTATTCAAGATAACGGTGATGCAAAGCGGCATTTGCCAAGCTTCTGGTGGTGCTAGCTCGGTTTCAGAGAAGGTTATAGCTGGTCCTTTAGAAATAGTCACCAATGCCGTAGGTAAACTGTCGGCTGCCACATCTTCGCTAACCATCACCTTTTGAAGGAAGTTTCTGAGAGCATCTTGGTGAAGGGTAGATCTTTTGATAAGCTCCAACATGGATATCTTAGCGGGAACCCGATCCAAGTGATGCAACAGATCATATTGGGTTCCTGGTAACGGCTCGGCTTCTTCCTGCTCAGCAGCCGGTTGGGAAGACTGGGGATTGGAGGTGGAAGGATAATTGCGGTGAAACATGCGCCTGCTCTGCAAGGCGAAGTTATAGGCTGCCGCTGCCTCGGATGGGCTCAAGATAAGTGACTTAATAGGCCCGGTGGGGTGGATGAGTGGTGTGGAAGAGGGTGTGGTGGAAAGGATGATGGGTGAGGGGTTGGTGGTAGCGGGTGCGAGCGGAAGTGGGGAGATAAAGGTAGGCGGAGGTGTAATGAGTGGAGGGTTAGGTGGAGGTGTGGTGATAGCGGGAGTGAGTAATGTGTGAGAGATGGGTGGTGGAGTAGGAATAGATGAAAGGACAAACGATGTAGCAGGTGGAGGAGAGTTTTGGTATGTAAGGATAGTAGGAGCGGAAGGAGTGCAGAAGTTGTAGTGAAGAGCCATGACTTGCGGCGTAGAGCTGTCATCATCAAAGGACCACCCGGCATCAGGAGCTGGGGGTTGAACTACATTGACCTGGGCCGGCGTCGGTGGCTGAGGCTGTGGAGCGGGAAGATGGTTCGGCATTGGGTTCTGATGGATCCCCAAGTCTTGAACCAGCTGCTGTTGCTGTTGCGGCTGCTGCTGTGGCTGCAGTGCCTGTTGTTGCTGCACTTGCTGCCTCAGCGGCTGCCTTCTTTTCTCTTTAATTTCCGTAATGGCCTTGTGCATTTCGGCCCAATCAATCTTTTGTCCTTCATGGAGGTCATAGACCAAATCCCTGAACTGAAAACACCCTTCAATAGTATGTCCTGGCTGCCTGTGGAACATACATTACTTTGTCTGATCAACGGCCGGGTTCCAGTTGGGCCGTTCCGGAGGGAGTTGTATAGCACTAACTGACATGAGAGCTGAGAAGATATCCGTGAGGGTTTCTGGCAGAGGTGGGTACTGTGCTCTTTTAGGAGTCGGGCGCTTGTTGTTGTTGTTGTAACCGTTGGGTGGAGGGACATTATGGTATTGCGAAAGCTGTAGAGGTTATTGTGGAGCGGTAAAGGTATTCTGTGGAGTGGCAAAGGTAGGCGGAGGATTTTGTGGAATGGTTGAGAAGTTTTGTGGAGTGGGGTTTTGAGGAGTGCGGGGGTTTTACGGAAAGTGAAAAGGTACGGCTTGGAAAAGGGAAGGTAACGGCTTGAACTTGTTCGTTGGTTTGAACCCCCTCGATGACAGGCCCTTGAGGTTTCTTGTGGTATTTTGGCTTTTGGTTCTCAAAGAGCGAGTGGATAGGGGAGTCTTTGAACTGTGTTTGAATGAACCACGCCCGGCTATAGAGTTGGTGCATGTTGGCTATATCGTTCATCGCCAAGATGTTTCGGAAGGTCGGGGTAGCATTTGAGATCAGTAGCTTGGCCTTCTCTTCCTCCGGAATATGGCTTGGCACCCTAGCGGTCATCTGCCTCCATCTGTCAGCGTAAGTTGCAAACTCCTCATCATGCTTCATTTTCTCGGCCACCAAGTCTGTGAAAGAATATTCTGGACCGACCCTATCTTGAAACCGTTGGATGAACTTGTCTTTCACTATTTTGAAGCTCTCGGCATCCTCTAGCGGCAGGAATAGAACCTTTCCAATGCAACCCCATCCAATGATCGGCGGAACAAATACGCCATGAGGCGATCATCGTACTGAAATTGGGCCGATTCATATAAAAAGTCCCTCACATGAATAAAGGGATTGCCGTTCCCATCATACTTGCGATAATTAGGGAGCTCAGATTGCGGAGGGAATCAGATGTTTTGGAAGTTGGGGACTAGAACATCTGCCAAGGATTGTGGGCCAACCCGCTTTTGGAGGAAATCAATTTGTTGTTGCATGGTGGCCCACTTATCAAGTAGTTCCTGCTCCCTGGATGGAGTAGGGGTAGTGAGAGATGAAGGTTGAAATTGAGGAGCAGAAGGATAGACTGTTGTAGGAGGTGAAAGCCCGTAAGAAGGAGCAAAAGGATGCACAGCCAAGGTAGGGAGCCCATAAGACGGATATTGGGTCGAAGATGGACCCAGACTAGAATGGACTTGGGCAACCCCTTGCTGAGGGCGCAAGAAATCTGAAGGGCCAACAAGGACTTGTGGCACCGACGGGCTGGGCATGTGATGATCCACCTGGATAAAAGAAGGGAGAATAGACTTTCCCTTATCAGAAAATTGCTGGGCCGAAGCGGAAGATTGGGCCATTTCCATACCAGAAAAGGTGATGGTCCGAGGTTGGACCGAAGTAAGATCAATTGGAGTGGGCTGGATGGAGGGCCCACCAACTCTAGACCGGTCGATGGAAAGATTAGATTGGCCTTACGTAATCATGGGATGTGGGGTATTGGACCCCTGCATGGCCTGATAGACAGCTTGGAGTTGGGCCGGATCCAATTGGGCCATCATTTGGAGAATGGAGCCAGCAGAAGGAGAAGAGAAGGAAGGAGTGGTTTGGCCGCCCTCCATAGGGACGGAGGATGGAAGAGGGGCGGACCCCTCTCTAGATGGGAATGAGATAACCCTAGGGGGGTTTTCAAGAAGCCCTTGAGGAAGAGAATCCTCTTGGGAACATGGAGGATTGAAAGAAGCCATGATGGGTTCGAAGAGTGGATTGGAGTAGAATTTGGAGAAGGAATTGACCCTAGAAGATGACTCTAATGGACGAAGACAACTCCACATGCAACGAAAAACCTTTAACAAAAGCAAACAACACACAACAAACACACAATGAGTGATCAAGCTTAGATAACCTTGACAAAGATGCAAGCGAAAACGAGATGACAATATTTAAATTCAACCAAGTTACTTAGATGATGCAACGAGATTTTTATGATTTCTTCCTTTAGAACCTTAGTGATTTGATTAGGATGTGCTCTCCACAAGTAGGTTCCTAATAGGAAAGGATGTGCGGCTTGGTTGACTCTAAATGTAATCACTCCTTCACCTATGCAAGCCTAGACACGGGGTAGGAAAGGTACAATCGGCCCGGTGTCCGTGTGGGAATCCACGGCTCACGGGGACTTATGGAGGTCCCTGATATGTTTTCCTAGTCGGCCCCAAGGAATATGGAGACGAGAGGTCCACGCACCAAGGTAGGAGAATGCAATCTAATGTATGAAAATATGCATGAACCTATGTGCACCGGGGTGCATGCAAATTCTAGCCTAGAATCTAGCAATCAAATATACACACAATGATATGAATATGTGAACCAACCAAGGAGGAGACCAAATAGCACCCCAGCATGAAAATCACAGCAAAAATTGTGGAAGTAAACTGCACCTCGGGATGCGTACCTATCTGAAGTATGTGATGGTCTAGACTACCTGCGTCAGAGGAGTGTGACGGTCGAAGACCGGGCCATCACAGAAATGAAACGCATTCACAGGAGACCGTCAGAGGAGCCAGAGAACCAGAAATAGCATAGAAATAGAAGGAAAATCCGGGGAAAAACTAGAGCAACAAGGGCAAAAAAAGGGAAGTAGGTTTAACAAAGATTCAAAGCATGATTGGCACTAGATGTCCCACCGTGATCGCCAAAAAAACTGTTGTTTTTAATGTGTCCCTTCTTTTGCAAGATGGGCTATGATGCCAACTATGAGCAAATAATGAGCCAAGTAATGAAATCAATCAACCTATGGACATGCGAATCACGAACCTAGGCAACCAACACAAGCTCTAGCATGAGCATGCTACCTCAATCAAGACTAAGCTAAGCAAAATAAATAAAAACACACACCAGAGCGTGGAATAAGGAATAAAGGAAAAACACACCGTATAGGTGGAACAAGCAAAGTAAAGAGTAGATATGATGAAAGAGAAAGCTAATGCCCAAACTAAGGAAAGATGTGATTGCCACCAAGGTAGAAACAAGTCAAAGACCTGATAAATACCTTAGAATAGGAGGATGATGCACCCGCCCACGGGAGAGAGTACAACCAGGAAAATATAGCTCCGTCAGATGTAACGGTCGAAGGAAGATGCGCCACAGCAAGTGTGACGGTCTCACGATAGACCGCTACAAGACTCTAACGTGCCTATGCCAGACCGTCAGAGCTTCTGCAGAATAAGAAGTTGGGAATCTTTTGATCTCCAATCTTTCCGGCCGGCCAGAGAGCTTGGGCCTCGTGATATGGACCATGTAAACCTGCAAAAGAGTGTAGAACACAAGAAAAACAACCCAGATTAGCCCTTAGACAAAGTAGTATCAATAAATCCAAGAAACTTAAGAACATGCAAAAGGAAAGGGAAGTACCGGGGAGGTTGGTTTTTTAACCCCTCTAGGGCGTTTTAAAAGATGGGAGGATGTTTTAAATGAATGCAGCAAGTGCAAGACCGTGGGAGATGGAGAAGGACAATACTATGATGTTTGAAAAGAGAGAAAAGACACTAAGAACACAATTTGACTGAATTAAACCCTTGGAAATGATACTCCCTGAACTTTGGAAGTAGATGGACGTGGGAATCAGCTCTCCTTGGTTGGTTTTAGCTCCAGGATGCGGCAGCACTTCGACGCGAACTCCAGATGTCTCCTCTTCAAGCCATGAAGTCAAGGGTTCTATTTATAGACCCTCAAAGTCTAGGTTCGAGTAGAGGATAATCCAGCTAGAAAGTAGGACGTTTCTTAGCAAACTCTTGAAGATAATACTCTCCAGAGTCCACAGAATCAAACGGAAGCTTCTTAGGATGAGTATCGAGAGAAAAACCCTCAAACCAAACTCTCAGTTCGATCACGGAATAGCAGAGCAAAGGCCAGGCTTGTCAGGACTCTCTGTTGGATGTAACGGCCGCACGATAGACCGCCACACTAATGTAATGCTCCAGTCTTGGACCGTCACACAACCCTATCCACTATAAGATAAGATCGACGGGAGAAGTTTGTGAACGTAGGACTCTAGATGAATGTAACGGTCAAGGGTAGATGCGTCACACTCAATGTAACGGCTGCACGATAAACCGTCACACTCAACGGATAGACAAAAGATAAGCTTGAAAGGAAGCCTTATGCTTAAGGACTCTGGAAAGATTTAACACACCATGGTGGATGCGTTAGAGGACTGTAACGCCCCATTATAGGACCGTTAGAGATAATAGAGTTCAAATGAAAATGAGAGCTTGCTAAGCTTCGTCTAGCAGAAAGAGATAAAGAACCAGACCCAACCAAGGAGATATGACTTATGAAATAGGCCTCAATTTGACCAAGAAGGCTCAATAAAGGTGAACAACTCAGAGCATCATATAGAATGAACAAGGAGATGACCCGACCTATCGGTCATAAAATGGGTGTCAACACCATGGGCACAAGTACTTTCGGGTGCTCCTCCCAGGACCAGATCGAGCCCTATATGCGCAGGCATTGATCTTGTATTTTCGACATCCACTATAGTTATAGTCAATATGGAATTTCAAAGGAATAAGCTTGTAGGAACTTTAAGGTAGACCATGTAAAATAGAATCGGAAGGATTTAAAGATGATGCGTAAGGATGATAATAACGGTACAATCATGATTAACGATAAAACTAGGTGGAATCGGCTCCCCAACTTGGGTGCCAAGATAATAAGAATAAGCGCTCATATAATGATGGTCGCTCGTTCTTGTACATGATAAGCTAGATAGAATTAAAGTTCACAATTATGGCACATAATTCATAGGAACACTAATGGCATGGTTTCCCATTCCATTATTTAAAAAATATAGCACGTCACGAGGGTTGGTACACCATGTTTCTTTAGAGTGACATGGGAATAAAGTAGTGTCATAGGTTTTAATGGTACAACCCGCTTGGCTGCCTTGAAGGGAATCCAAGGCTAGCGGAGTCTTACGGAGGTCTCTATGATAAATTCACTAGTCTGGAGGAACGGAGTGTCCCGCAGAGAGTTCATCTATCACCGAGAAATAGTGGGTAATTCATAAAACAACGTGAAACATGGGACTATACTCACGGTGTCACGCCCCGACGCGGAATATCGGGACCGGCAGTAGAAAACGCTAGTAAGGATGACATGCTAAGCTAAGAATTAACATAATACCATGAACAGAAATAACTCCAATATATTACAATAACCATCAACGTCTTACAAACCGACTTAAACATAAACAAACATAATCTCTACTCGACTCCGGTACAATATCTAACACAAGTTCTAAGACATGGCTAGATGTAAACAACTAAACAAACTCAACATAGCGACTAGCTGACACACTCCAAGTAATCACTCTCGCCCATTCCCATCCATCTGTGAATCTTCACCTGAGCTGCCTGGAAAGGGGGGAAACAACTATATGAGCGAACGCTCAGTAGGTAACAACAGGCAAGTATAAGTGATTAACTAATTAAGTACATGTATATGAACGGAAAGAAAAGATATACCGATCGAATGAAACAACGTAATAACAGAAAGTGCTAAAGAATGGAATGGAATAACAATATGACAAGAATGTCGAGATTACAAGAATTGCAAGTTTATGAACAATATATATAATAGGAAATTGGCCAACAAGCAAGAATATAACCAAGTCAAACACGATCAAGTAAGAGATAAGAGATCATTGTCATAGACATCATGCTAGTCATGCACTCGATGCAATGCCTCACCATGTCATTACAAACTCCCATGGGCACAAGTACTTTTCGGGCGCTCTCCCCAGGACCAGACCGGGCCCCTATGGTCCGTTGGCATTGATTTATTGGATCCAAGATCCCAAGTTGTCTAGACTTTAATCAAGTGAAATGGCCAATTATAATCAAGTATAAACTTACCTCGGAACATCCCAAGGCTAAGTTGAAGAGATATTATCCAGAATTTCTGTCTAGGAGTCCAAATTATCAAGAACCATCATGTTCTTGGATTCAAAACCATAAAACACGGGGAAAACTAGTCTCTGGAAGACATGCGGTCACTACAGGGCCGCTCAAGGCTTGTGCGGTCGACACTGGGCCGCTCTAACAAGAACTGGGCTGGGTTTAGCCCTCGGGAGGTCAAGGTTGAACGGCTGCTGACGGGCCGCCCTTCTATATGAACAGTTAGGATTGGGTCGTACAAGGCCAGAAAGTTACAGAATCGAGGCCAGGATGTGTGGTCCTGACAGAGTCGCTCATTAGTTGAACGGTCCACTCAGGGCCGCCTGTAAGAAGTACAGTCCATTACTGGCCGCACAACACATGGCCTAACCATGAGTTAGATTTTAGCCCAAGTGGGCTCCCGGGCTACCATAGGCAGGGTGGAACTGAACCAGATTCCAGCCCAATGTCTACTGGTCGGCCTAGGGTCTACTGGACTGATCAAATCAGGGTTTGGCCGAAGATGGATCAAGGATAATCGGCCAAGACAAGTTGGCATAAGCCAGGTATGAATGGTCGATATTGGCCCGTTCATGGGTATATGCGGTCTACCGATAGCCGCACAAGTCTCTGTTAATCCAATTTGGATTAACTCAAATAACAGAGGTTCGATTGAGTCTAAATCAAAACTAGGGGATACAATGGTTCAAGATTAAGGTTATCACAAGTATGAACCTAATAGCCTTTTTAATTATCAAGGATTTATAATTAAAATTGACATTCATTGGAAAGATGAATCAAGATCAAGCTCAAATTAAATAAATTAACAAGAATTATTTACTGTCATGAATTACAGTTTATTAGGTGTGTTTCTAACATGCAAATAACCACTAATCTACTAACATAACATGCTATAATGGTAATTACAATCTGATCTGTAACAGATGTGCGGTTGGTTATGGACCTACATGCCCATGAACGGTCATAGACTGGCCGCACACGTCCCCTCAGATATGAAGACCTGCTGGATATGGACGGTCGGTAGTGTGCCGCATGGAGGGATGTGCGGTCTGGAACTGGCCGCAGGAAATACATGCGGTTAGGGGTAGGACGCACGTTCCAGGGACATGAACAGATATAGAAAGCTATAAACGGTCAACGTAGGGCCGCCTGTTTGGGATGTGCGGTCTATCGTGTGGCCGCACATGTCCAAATAGGTCGCTGCCCCTTGTCTGTGCCCGACTCCAGCGAGGTTTCTAAGGTTAAATTTAAAACACTAAATTTGCACGATATAAAGCATGGAATTTGGGACTTTTACTACCAAAAGAAAGAGCATGAAAAACTATACAAGTGATGGAGGCATCACCCACGACTCCCTTTGGCTCGGGTCCACTTCTTCACATTCGGGAGCTAGTTGAGTTTGGGCCTCACTCTATTAAGGCCCCTTATCCATTTTGTAGTTTTCCTTTGAGTCATTTTGATGTATTTCCATTTTATTTGAGTCATTTCCCTAAGTCTAGCACTTATTTTCCTATGTTTGGTATCATCATGATGTCTAATGTAAGCTATTGGGCCCCATTCGTTGGACTAGGCCCATTAGCACTCCCAACCCCCTTGGTTATTTGTAGTTGTTTATTTTGTCAGGGACTTATTGTAAAGAGTGGGTTGCCTATATATAGGACCCCACTCCCCTCATTTGAAGTTAATGAATGAATGATTACATCCTTTTGAGTTAAACTTGCCATTTGAGTTCAAATTGAAGTGATTCCTCTAGTTTTTGGGTGAGAGACCCTAGGGGAGAGATTCCCCACCCATTCCCCTCTTAATCTCTCTATTTCACCCCTCTTTCTCTCTCCTCCAACCCCAAATCCAAATTTCCTTCTCTCTCCTCCCTCCTCCCATCCACTTCCAACCTCCAACCACCTCCTTTAATGCCCTCCACTTCCCCATGGCCTCCATTACTCCACTCCCTAGTTCCTAGGTAGAAGTCTCCCCATTCCAACACCTTCCTCCACCTTCCAACCAAATCTACCCCATTCCAATGCAAGCACTCCACTTCCCAACATAATCACCCACCTTCCAAGACCTTTTGAATTTGAAATCCACCCTTCCCTCCACTCACTTGTGCCCCCCTCACCTTCTCCTCTCACCCACCTTCCCCAAATTCGTAGCTCTTCCTCCTCCACCTGCTAGCACTTGCTTCCAGCCATTCTCCACCCCATTCCCCATCACCATTAGCTCCCTTCTCCACCCCACAAGAGCCCCCACTCTCCCTTAGGTCATTCCTACCATTTCCCTCCACCAAAGAAGCCACATCTCCCTCTCATTTCTTCTAGTAGGTTGGAGCTGTGCAGATCTGCAGAATAGCCCTTGTTGCAGCGTCAACCACGGATTCATCAGAAGGTGTGGCCTACCTTTCTGGAAAGGCCTTCCAGTCTACTTCACAGGCGAGGTGGAATCAACACGATCGGAGCTCGGAGCTGCCAGATAGATCCATTCTCCCAACAGTGCGCAGAGAGGTCTTCATCCTGGACCAGAGCGTGGAAGATCCTTCTGCCACGACAAACCCCAGCGGATTCAGGCTGAAGCCCCTTCATCAAAGTTCTTCCTCTACCGGTCATCTTTCAAGATCAAGAAACAGAACCCCGTTCGGCCACCGGAGGAAGAAGTTACGAATTTTCTCCCCCGATCTATCTAGTTCTGTTTTCTGCTATCTACTCCGACCAGTACCCACTCTTCTGGGTGCCCCGGCCATCCTCGACCTCTGAATGCATCTCCGTCACCTCCTGCTGAAAGCTACCTCGACCACGAAGATGATGCCGCTGGTTTCGTGCTGATCGGAGCTCGGGAGGGCGCTCAGTCACTTCTGCAACTTGCTGTTATAGTCCAGACAGTACCTGCGGCCAGACAGAGGAGGCTACTTCCTGTTGCTGGTGCAGCCACCTCCGACCGTCTGAGCTTCCCCAAAAATTCTGGAGTCCACCTCATCCAGTCAGGAAGCTTCAGGAGCTAGTTTTGATCAATTTGGAGTCCGGACAAGCCCGGCATAGCCATCACAGCGACGCCCTGTCCAGAATTCCAGATTGAAGCTGCAACTTCCCTAGTTCTCATTTCTCTTCGTTTCGGTCCACCAACCCCTCCCCGCTTGGCCGGCTGAAGGCCCCACCCTGCGTGGTGGTAGTGTTTGAATGTATCATATTAACCCCTACCCCAAGGTCCCCCCTCCTGCGAGAGGAGTAGTTTTGTAAGTGGTTTGGCAGGTCAAGCGACACCGCCGCGGCGTGTGGGGAACCACCGCCTCCCCGCTCGCCCTCGTCTCCGACCGGGACCGGTTTCTTCAAACCGGTCGAGTAAGTGTCTCTTCCTTGCTCACCTAGTGTAGCTCTCTTAATATTTGATTCATGCATCGCTGAATTTGTGAGGAGCGCCCGATCCTCAAGTCCATGACTTAGAGTGATCGCCGTGGGTTAGTGTGACCCGGTGCCCGAGTGCACTTTGTCGGCCCCAATCGAATTGGGCAACCAACCTTGGGGAATCAATTCTTGGCCTTGCTGGCCCTCTACCAGCAAGGGTCCATTCCCATAAGTCACCCTTGGTATCACATAGTCACCCCGGGAATAGAGTGCAACGAAGAGAGCGGTGGCCCATTAAGGCCCATTTGGATGCTTAGATGTGCTTGTTTGACTAAGTCCGAGGTTGTGTCACATCAAGTGGTATCAGAGCAAGTTCACAACTTGTCTCTATCAAGTTGGTCCTAGGCCATTTTTATGCATTTAGAGTCCTCAGTTGCATCTCCCATGTCCACTAGAATGGCCGCTTCATACCCGTCATATCCATCCCCATCAACTTTCCCAAGAAGCCCAAATCCTCATGGAAGTTCCATTACCAACAAAGTGGGTAGCAACACCTCTATCATAGAAGCCCTACCTAATGTCCTTAATCGGCTTGAAGATATCACGTCTCGACTCGACCGACTTGAAGGAAATAGCCGTGCACCAAGAGTAAATGAGAGTGACCTTTGGGGAAATCTAGAAACCATATTTTTAGAACACTTGAAAATTAAACCCCCCCCCCCTTTGATGGATCCAATAGCCCAAGTCTTTACCTAGATTGGGAGATTTCTCTCGACCAATTCTTTAAAAGTTTCTCCTTGAACGAAGAAAGGAGAATGAGGCTAGCCAAGGCACACCTCTCCAAACAAGCTAAAACTCATTGGTTAGTTGTGGAAGGTTTGAGAAAGATCCGTAGGGAGGCTCCAATTAGCACTTGGGATGAGATGAAGACCGAGCTTAGAAAACCCTACACTCTCCAACCCTCTCCCTCCTACTCAAATCACCAAAGTCCAAGGAGCACTTCAACTCCATCATCCCCACCCGGTCAATCCAAGACCCTAATCGACCCAATCCCCTCCATGATGACCACCACTCAACCAACCCTCACCATTCAAAACCAAGTGGACACCGTGTCCACCCCTCCACCTAGGCCCATGATTGTCACCACCCTCCAATCCAGAAGCTCCCACCAAACCCCTACCCCACAAAACCCCTTGGTCCCCACCACCACCCCTCCCTTGTCCCCGAAAAAGGACATTCCCCCCAAAACCAATCAACCCAAGCCACCCCAACCAACCCATCTCCCACTCCCTACCCCAAAAGTCCAAAGTCCTAGGCTTCCACTACTTCCCCTCCCTATCCAAGCCAAAGTTTCCCATCACCCACCACCCCGGGTACACCATGCACCAACCATCATCACCCCACCCCCAATAGACCTTCCCATTCCCTTGAGAAAGGAGACCACAACCATCCACATGGGAGTAGATGAACCCATCCCCATCATTGAGGAAACCCAAGTTCATATCCGTGGTAAGGAAGAATCACAAATGTCCCCTAGCTTGGACCCCCAAGAGCCACAAGCCTTCACAAATAGCACCATAATCATAGATGGGCCCCTAGCTAGATGGCTAAAGGAGAGACCACTTCACCCCATCGTGTCCTATGTTTACCCACCCATGGAGAAAAACATTCCCATTGCACCCATTAACTCCTATCACACCATAATCCAAACATCCTACCAAGTGGAAACCTTAGAGAATCTTCTTAAGGGCGTAGCATGGCAAATTGAGTTCACTAGCATGTTGACCCCTATGGCCAAACCACCTAAGAGCCTTGGCCTCCTACACCTATGCATAGGGTCTATCACCTCGATTTACACCATTGGTTGCTACACTAGTGACCTCCTTCTATTCCTCCCTACACCCGATGAGCCCAACCTTCTCCTCGATTTAGAGCTTCTTATCTCGGGTAGAAAGTCTAGTCCTCCATTCATGGCCGACCATCCCACCAAAAACTTTGGCCCGATCACTTTACTAGAGGAGGAGAATCCACCATCAAGGGGTTGTGAGGACCAAAAGGACCTAGGGTTCCTCTCCTTAGGTGACCCTTACCATGACCCCTTCGATCCCTTCCTATACCCACCCATTAAGATCCCAAACACTTTGTTCGGCCAACCCACTAGAAAACTTGGCCCACTTACCTTGGAGGAGGATGACTCACAATTTGGGAACCTTGAAGACATAGAGTGCCTCCCTCTAGGAAGACCTTTCTACGACCCCTTTGATCCCTTCCTATGGGAGTCTAGTTCCCCATGTAACCCAACCATCTTACCCACCACCCACCCTTTCCTACCCTCACCCATCATATTGGGCCAAACCAATCTCATCCATGACCCGGGTTACACCTTGGGAGCCAAGACCTTGGGCCACATATCCCTAGGTAATAAAGTTGTGCCCCACCCCATGATGACCACCTTCTTAGATCCATTCGATCCGTTCCAATGGGAATTCAAAGGTTGTCCCACCCCTATACACATGGAAGTCACTTTTGGGAAAAGTATGCATGTGTCTAGGCTTTCCACACCCCTTGGCATGAACACTATGTTGGGTCCATTCATTCATATCACCCACATGTCAAGTAGAAAGCATGAGTGGTCCAAATTTGGATGTAGTGGTCCACCTTCATTCATCATGGGTCTTAAGCATATCAAAGGCATCTACGGATGTCCGGGTCCCCCGACATGCATCACCACTTTGCATGATAGATTCACATATGGTTGCCCCGGTCCACCTAAGCCCACCAAAGTCTACATGACAACATTGCATGATAAGTCCACATATGGTTGCCCCGGCCCACCAAGGCTCATCAAGGTCCATATGGCATCATGGCATAAATGGTCTATATATGGTTGTCCAGGTCCACCCATAACCACTAGAAGGTCAGCACTCACAAAATTGCATGAGGAAATCTGCAAGCACATTAGCATAAAAAATGAGGCTTATAAAAGGTTGGCTGACTCTCACCGGCGTCACTTAGAGTTCCAAGAGGGTGACTTTGTGATGGTAAGGACGGAGAGGCTCTCCCCAGGAGCCAACTCCAAGTTGAGACCACGTGGGACTGGGCCCTTCCAGATCTTGAGGCGTATTGGTGCGAATGCTTATGAATTAGATCTCCCCGAGGATTATGGGGTAAGTCCTACATTCAATGTCGCCGACTTAGTGTCTTACAAGGGCCCCACGGTGAGACCTAGTGAGGAGATCGAGCCCACTCCCTCCTTTGAGAGAGCACCCACCCGAGAGGAGAGTCCACTAGCCAAAAGAGCTCAGCGTGATCGCATTGAACAAATATTGGATGAGCAGGTCACTACCACCCGGAGCAAGGTCTATGAGCGCTATCTCGTCAGGTGGAAGGATCGGCCTCCGTTAGAAGACTCATGGGTAAGTCGGGAGGACCTACAGCGATTGGATCCAGATCTCCTCGAGCGGTACCTTAGCCGGATGGACCCTTACTCGACGGAGTCGAGCTCTTTGCGGCCCAGGAGATTTGATGGAGGCATCACCCACGACTCCCTTTGGCTCGGGTCCACTTCTTCACATTCGGGAGCTAGTTGAGTTTGGGCCTCACTCTATTAAGGCCCCTTATCCATTTTGTAGTTTTCCTTTGAGTCATTTTGATGTATTTCCATTTTATTTGAGTCATTTCCCTAAGTCTAGCACTTATTTTCCTATGTTTGGTATCATCATGATGTCTAATGTAAGCTATTGGGCCCCATTCGTTGGACTAGGCCCATTAGCACTCCCAACCCCCTTGGTTATTTGTAGTTGTTTATTTTGTCAGGGACTTATTGTAAAGAGTGGGTTGCCTATATATAGGACCCCACTCCCCTCATTTGAAGTTAATGAATGAATGATTACATCCTTTTGAGTTAAACTTGCCATTTGAGTTCAAATTGGAGTGATTCCTCTAGTTTTTGGGTGAGAGACCCTAGGGGAGAGATTCCCCACCCATTCCCCTCTTAATCTCTCTATTTCACCCCTCTTTCTCTCTCCTCCAACCCCAAATCCGAATTTCCTTCTCTCTCCTCCCTCCTCCCATCCACTTCCAACCTCCAACCACCTCCTTTAATGCCCTCCACTTCCCCATGGCCTCCATTACTCCACTCCCTAGTTCCTAGGTAGAAGTCTCCCCATTCCAACACCTTCCTCCACCTTCCAACCAAATCTACCCCATTCCAATGCAAGCACTCCACTTCCCAACATAATCACCCACCTTCCAAGACCTTTTGAATTTGAAATCCACCCTTCCCTCCACTCACTTGTGCCCCCCTCACCTTCTCCTCTCACCCACCTTCCCCAAATTCGTAGCTCTTCCTCCTCCACCTGCTAGCACTTGCTTCCAGCCATTCTCCACCCCATTCCCCATCACCATTAGCTCCCTTCTCCACCCCACAAGAGCCCCCACTCTCCCTTAGGTCATTCCTACCATTTCCCTCCACCAAAGAAGCCACATCTCCCTCTCATTTCTTCTAGTAGGTTGGAGCTGTGCAGATCTGCAGAACAGCCCTTGTTGCAGCGTCAACCACGTATTCATCCTAGTTCTTCAGAAGGCGTGGCCTACCTTTCTGGAAAGGCCTTCCAGTCTACTTCACAGGCGAGGTGGAATCAACACGATCGGAGCTCGGAGCTGCCAGATAGAGCCATTCTCCCAACAGTGCGCAGAGAGGTCTTCATCCTGGACCAGAGCGTGGAAGATCCTTCTGCCACGACAAACCCCAGTGGATTCAGGCTGAAGCCCCTTCATCAACGTTCTTCCTCTACCGGTCATCTTTCAAGATCAAGAAACAGAACCCCGTTCGGCCACCGGAGGAAGAAGTTACGAATTTTCTCCCCCGATCTATCTAGTTCTGTTTTCTGCTGTCTACTCCGACCAGTACCCACTCTTCTGGGTGCCCCGGCCATCCTCGACCTCTGAATGCATCTCCGTCACCTCCTGATGAAAGCTACCTCGACCACGAAGATGATGGCACTGTTTTCGTGCTGATCGGAGCTCGGGAGGGCGCTCAGTCACTTCTGCAACTTGCTGTTATAGTCCAGACAGTACCTGCGGCCAGACAGAGGAGGCTACTTCCTGTTGCTGGTGCAGCCACCTCCGACCGTCTGAGCTTCCCCAAAAATTCTGGAGTCCACCTCATTCAGTCAGGAAGCTTTAGGAGTTGGTTTCGATCAATTTGGAGTCCGGACAAGCCCGGCATAGCCATCACAGCGACCCCCTGTCCAGAATTCCAGATTGAAGCTGCAACTTCCCTAGTTCTCATTTCTCTTTGTTTCGGTCCACCAACCCCTCCCCGCTTTGCCGGCTGAAGGCCCCACCCTGCGTGGTGGTAGTGTTTGAATGTATCATATTAACCCCTACCCCAAGGTCCCCCCTCCTGCGAGAGGAGTAGTTTTGTAAGTGGTTTGGCAGGTCAAGCGACACCGCCGCGGCGTGTGGGGAACCACCGCCTCCCCGCTCGCCCTCGTCTCCGACCGGGACCGGTTTCTTCAAACCGGTCGAGTAAGTGTCTCTTCCTTGCTCACCTAGTGTAGCTCTCTTAATATTTGATTCATGCATCGCTGAATTCGTGAGGAGCGCCCGATCCTCAAGTCCATGACTTAGAGTGATCGCCGTGGGTTAGTGTGACCCGGTGCCCGAGTGCACTTTGTCGGCCCCAATCGAATTGGGCAACCAACCTTGGGGAATCAATTCTTGGCCTTGCTGGCCCTCTACCAGCTAGGGTCCATTCCCATAAGTCACCCTTGGTATCACATAGTCACCCCGGGAATAGAGTGCAACGAAGAGAGCGGTGGCCCATTAAGGCCCATTTGGATGCTTAGATGTGCTTGTTTGACTAAGTCCGAGGTTGTGTCACATCAACAAGATGCATGAATCAATTTTATATTTATAGCATGAAATCACAACTTAATCGAAAAGGAACAATTATAACCCTAGATGTGACATGCTTCTACTAAAACCTAAAATTCTCGCAGGATAATTGGCAGAATTTAGGGCTTTCTACATCAATGGAAAGCTAACACGATGTTGCTTCTAACCATATATTATTTGTAGGGTTTGGCTTGCTATCACCTACCTGAATCGGATGAAGAAGGAAGGAGAAAGAAAACCAAGGACGCCGGTACACGCAGCCACTAAACGCTCGAGATCTCCCTCGATCCAACTCCTCTGCAGCCTCCGCTGGTTCTAAACGATTCTAGGGTTAGAGATCTTCATTTTAAAAGGTCACACACCTTCTGGAGGCTTCTATGCGCGGAGTATTCATCTACGCAAGTCGGGTCGATGTGAACGCCGCCGCAAAGGTTGACTCGATCCAAACTCTCCCGAATGTATCTCCTAGGGTTAGGGTTTCAAGAGATTAAGAGAGGGTAAATGATCCTCTCATCTTGGCCTTTCATTTGCCACCGATTTGGGCTCATTTGAAGGAGTATTGGGATCGAATTTGGCATTTCAAGGTATGGTTAACTAAGTGTTCAATTTGGGCTTAAACCACTAATTCGCCTACTTACAAATTTTATTTGGGTTGGCCACAGAAGACAAGTTTGTTAAACGTGTTATCCTTTACAAGAATATGATTTTTATGGATTTTTATAAAATAGTCGAAATATAACTCATTCTATTTATTAAGGAATTATTCTAATTAATTTCTAAAAGAAATCGGGGTATTACACCCTCCCCCACTTAAGGAATTTAGTCCTCCAAATTCAATGCACTTAATATAAAGAGGGAGTGAGACAGCTCACCTAAAATAAGTCGGGGTACTGTCTCCGCATAGTATCTTCTGACTCCCAAGTAGCTTCTTCAGTTCCACGCCGACTCCACTGTACTTTAACCCTCGGTATGGAACGATTCCTGAGTTGCTGTTGCTTCCGATCCAAAATCTTGATCGGTCTTTCTTCATAAGTCAGATCTTCCTTCAATTCGAAGTCCATATGCTGAATAATGTGAGTGGGATCATACACATATTTCCGTAACATAGACACGTGAAAATATTGTGTACTCCAGATAACTGAGGTGGTAGAGCCAAACGGTAAGCAACCTCCTCCACTCTTTCCAGAATCTCGAATGGACTAATGTATCTTGGACTCAGTTTGCCCTGAATACCAAACCTTCGAATTCCTCTCATAGGAGAAACCTTTAAAAACACATGCTCACCAACCTGAAATTCCAATGCTCTCCTCCTGGTGTCGGCATAGCTCTTCTGTCTTGATTGTGCTACTTGCAATCGATCTCTGATAATACGGATGTTCTTAGATGATTCAGAAATGAGATCTTGTCCAAGCCATTGCTTCTCACCTACCTCGTCCCAACATAACGGGGATCGACAGCTTCTCCCATACAAAGCTTCAAATGGAGCCATCTGAATGCTGGACTGGTAACTATTGTTGTAGGCGAATTCAACCAATGCCAAATGATCACTCCAACTACCTCCAAAGTTAATCATGCATGCTCTAAGCATATCTTCCACTATCTGGTTGGTCCGTTCAGTCTGTCCGTCTATTTGTGGATGGAAAGCAGTACTGAAATTCAGACGAGTTCCCACGGACTCTTGCAATCCTTTCCAAAAATGAGAAGTGAATCTGGGATCTCTATCAGACACAATGCTGACTGGTATACCATGTAGTCTTACCACTTCCTTCATATACAAAGTAGCCAAAATATCAACTGTCCATTTAGACTTAATGGATAAGAAATGAGCCGATTTTGTCAATCTGTCGATAATCACCCATATTACATCAAATCCACTACGAGTCCTAGGTAGACCCATAATGAAATCCATGCCAATGCTCTCCCACTTGCATTGGGGTATATCAAGGGGTTTCAATTTCCCTGCTGGTCTAAAATGCTCCGCCTTGACTTGCTGACAAACCAAGCATCTACTTACGAAGTCCGCCACTTCCCTTTTCATATTCGGCCACCAAAAAGATCTTTTCAAATCCTTGAATATTTTAGTACCTCCAGGATGAATGGTGTATCTGGATCTATGAGCTTCCTCGAGGATCTTACTCTTTATCTCAGCTACATCAGGTACACAAGTTCTCCCTTGAAATAACAATCTTCCATCATTAGCCATCATGAAGTCAGGTCTGTTACTCAAGCTTCCCTTGATCTCTACCAACTCCGGGTCATCATCTTGCAGAGATTTGATTTCCATCAATAATTCGGGCTTAAGTTGAATCTGAGAAATCATAACCCGTTCCTTGTCAACATTAAGATCCAAACTAGCTAACTGCTCCAACAATTTCCATTCTTGTAACATGAGGCTTGACAACTTAGCTATAGGCTTGTGGCTTAAGGCATCTGCCACAACATTACCTTTTCCAGGATGATACTCAATGGAGAAATCGAAATCCTTCAAATACTCCAGCCATCTTCGCTGCCTCATATTGAGATCCTTATGAGAAAACAAGTATTTCAAACTCTTATGATCTGAAAACACCGTGAATGCTTCACCATACAAGTAGTGCCTCCATATCTTCAAGGCGAACACCACTGCTGCTAGCTCCAAATCATGAATAGGATAATTCTCTTCATGCTTCCTCAACTACCTAGAAGAATAGGCTATCACTTTCCCGTGCTGCATGAGTACACACCCTAAACCAATACCTGAAGCATCAGTGTATACAACAAAACCTCCTTCACCAGAAGGTAAAGCCAAAATAGGTGCAGTAGTCAAACATTCCTTCAAGGTCTGAAAGCTTTGCTCGTAATCTTCTGACCAATCAAATCTGATCTCCTTGCGGGTTAATCTTGTCAGAGGTACCGCAATCTTGGAGAAATCTTGAATAAACCTTCGGTAGTAACCTGCTAGGCCTAGGAAACTTCTCACTTCAGTCACATTAGTAGGCTTAGCCCAATTCTTTACTGCCTCTACCTTCGAAGGATCAACTGAAATACCTTCTTTTGTGATGATATGCCCTAGAAAGGACACCTCTTGCAGCCAGAAATCACACTTACTAAACTTGGCATATAACTGATGATCTCTCAATAGTTGCAATGCCATCCTCAAATGTTCAGCATGCTCCTCCTCACTCTTAGAATAAATCAAGATGTCATCAATGAACACCACGACCCATTGATCAAGATAGGGCCGAAACACATCGTTCATCAGCTGCATGAAAGCTGCAGGTGCATTCGTTAGCCCAAAAGGCATTACTACAAATTCGAAATGCCCATACCTACTGTGGAAGGCTGTTTTATAGATATCCTCGTCCTTAATTCGTAACTGATGATATCCCGATCGAAGGTCGATCTTAGAAAAATACTGAGCTCCTGCTATCTGATCAAATAACTCATCAATCCTTGGCAATGGATATTTGTTCTTGATAGTCAACTGGTTCAATTGTCGATAATCGATGCACAACCTCATCGAACCATCCTTCTTCCGGACGAATAATACAGGGGCTCCCCACGGGGAAGTACTAGGACGAATGAACCCTTTCTCAAGCAATTCCATCAACTGCTGCTTTAGTTCCCTTAGCTCCGCCAGAGACATGTGATAAGGAGCTTTGGAAATAGGGGTCGCACCAGGAATCAGATCAACAGAAAAGATAACTTCCCTTTTAGGAGGAAGTCTTGGTAGTTCCTCAGGAAAGACATCTGAAAAATCTCGGATGATAGAAAAGTCCTCAATCTCAATCTTCTGCTCAGGGGTCACAAAAATAATGGCTAGAAAAGCCTTACATCCTCTCCTCATCAGCTTATCAGCTCGAAGAGCCGAAATAAGTGGAACAGACTTATGGTGCCTAATTCTGATAAAAGAAAGTCCAGGGTGTCCTGTGAAAGACACAGAACTAGATCTGCACTGAACATTGGCCTCATACTTAGCCAACCACTCTGCTCCTAGGATTACATCATAATCCTTCATGTCCATACAAACTAAATTAGCTGGCAGGTTTTATTCATTGATCAAGACCTTACTAGAAGGATAGAAATACTTAATTGCTGAACCGGAACCAATAGGAGTTGAAATCTCTAACGGAGAATTCATCAAAACTAGCTTCATAGCTAAAGACTTCGCAAATCTCCGAGAAATAATAGAATGAGTGGCACCAGTATCAAAAAGAACAAAAGCTAATTTATCATGTATAATAAGAGTACCTTCGACAAGTCCACCCTCCTCGGCGGGTCCTGTATCATCTTCTTGTAGAGCCTAGAGCTTGCCTTACTGCTTCCTGATTCCTTACGATTTCACTGGGGTAGCTTGCTCAGATAATAGAGGGCACTCGGGAATACGGTGGTCCCTACTACTGCAATGTAAACAGGCACCCAGCTTGCACCGGCACTCCTCCATCTTGTGACCTGGATGGTCACAATACTTGCATACGCCCTTGAATGGAACAATAAGGCAAGGTTTCTTGTCTTCAATCTTCGGCATCTTGCCCTTCCACGAACCAGACCCGCTAATGGGCCTCCTCCTGCCATGACCAGGCTTGATACTTCTAGAACAAGTATGGTGTTGTTCAATCTTAGCACTCTTCCCACGGATTCTCTCCGTCATTTCTTAAGTATCTTCCAACACTTGAGCCTTTCTCACCATCTCGGAATACGTTGGAATTTCCATCGGTGCCAACTGGTTGATATATTGCAGCTTCAGCCCATTAAGAAAGCGCTTAGCTTTCATCTTCTCGGTAGATATCAAATGAGTAGCATAACGAGATAGCCGAGAGAATTGAGCTTCATATTCAGCCACAGATAGATTTCGTTGCTTCAAAGTAGCGAACTCAGCCGCCTTCTTCTCTTGTACTCGATCAGAGAAATATTTACCATTGAAGAATTCCTCGAACTCCTCCCATGTGACTTGTCTATCACCAAGGGTAGCCTTCACTGCGTCCCACCATGTCCTCGCATCACGTTCAAGTTGAAAGGTTGATAAGAGGACACGTTCCTGATCGCTGCATTGCATCACTTCAAAAATCCTCCCTATCTCTTCAAGCCAGTGCTCGACTTCATCAGGGTCAGTCGAGCCACCAAATCGCGGGGGATTCATCCCACGAAAGTTTCTATAAAGATCGCCAGTGCCATGGTTCGCAGCTCCTCCTTGAGCCACTTGTTGCAAAGCCTGGGTAAGTCCTTGAACCGTGCGCTGCAAGTTCCTCCATTCTGCGCGTTCTCCTACCATTGCAAAAGCCTACACGTGGAATATGTTATATTAGGTTCAATCAAGAATGGATAATCGTGCAATTAGATTATTAACTCAACCCCAGTCTTCTACCTAAATCTCACTAGGTTGGGTCCTTAGACTTATAACAAGGTTATAGGTCCTACGGTATCACTTAGGATCCTAGAACTTAGAGAACCTAGGGATATTAGAAAACCTAGGCTCTGATACCACCAAACTGTCACGCCCCGAATCGGAATATCGGGACCGGCAGTAGAAAACGCTAGTAAGGATAACATGCTAAGCTAAGAATTAACATAATACCATGAACAGAAATAACTCCAATATATTACAATAACCATCAACATCTTACAAACCGACTTAAACATAAACAAACATAATCTCTACTCGACTCCGGTACAATATCTAACACAAGTTCTAAGACATGGCTAGATGTAAACAACTAAACAAACTCAACATAGCGACTAGCTGACACACTCCAAGTAATCACTCTCGCCCATTCCCATCCATCTGTGAATCTTCACCTGAGCTGCCTGGAAAGGGGGGAAACAACTATATGAGCAAACGCTCAGTAGGTAACAACAGGCAAGTATAAGTGATTAACCAATTAAGTACATGTATATGAACGGAAAGAAAAGATATAACGATCGAATGAAACAACGTAATAACAGAAAGTGCTAAAGAATGGAATGGAATAACAATATGACAAGAATGTCGAGATTACAAGAATTGCAAGTTTATGAAGAATATATATAATAGGAAATTGCAGGAAATTGGCCAACAAGCAAGAATATAACCAAGTCAAACACGATCAAGTAAGAGATAAGAGATCATTGTCATAGACATCACGCTAGTCATGCACTCGGTGCAATGTCTCACCATGTCATTACAAACTCCCATGGGCACAAGTACTTTTCGGGCGCTCTCCCCAGGACCAGACCGGGCCCCTATGGTGCGTTGGCATTGATTTATTGGATCCAAGATCTCAAGTTATCTAGACTTTAATCAAGTTAAATGGCCAATTATAATCAAGTATAAACTTACCTCGGAACATCCCAAGACTAAGTTGAAGAGATACTGTCCAGAATTTCTATCTAGGAGTCCAAATTATCAAGAACCATCATGTTCTTGGATTCAAAACCATAAAACACGGGGAAAACTAGTCTCTGGAAGACATGCGGTCACTACAGGGCCGCTCAAGGCTTGTGCGGTCGACACTGGGCCACACTAACAGGAACTGGGCTGGGTTTAGCCCTCGGGAGGTCAAGGTCGAACGGCTGCTGACAGGCCGCCCTTCTATATGAACGGTTAGGATTGGGCCGTAGAAGGCCAGAAAGTTACAGAATCGAGGCCAGGATGTGTGGTCCTGACATAGCCGCTCATTAGTTGAACGGTCCACTCAGGGCCGCCTGTAAGAAGTACGGTTCATTACTGGCCGCACAACACAGGGCCTAACCATGAGTTAGATTTTAGCCCAAGTGGGCTCCCGGGCTACCATAGGCAAGGTGGAACTGAGCCAGAGTCCAGCCCACTGTCTACTGGTCGGCCTAGGGTCTACTGGACTGATCAAATTAGGGTTTGGCCGAAGATGGATCAAGGATAATCGGCCAAGAAAAGTTGGCATAAGCCATGTATGAACGATCGATATTGGCCCATTCATGGGTATATGCGGTCCACCAATAGCCGCGCAAGTCTCTGTTAATCCAATTCGGATTAACTCAAATAACAGAGGTTCGATTGAGTCTAAATCAAAATTAGGGGATACAATGGTTCAAGATTAAGGTTATCACAAGTATGAACCTAATAGCCTTTTTAATTATCAAGGATTTACAATTAAAATTGACATTCATTGGAAAGATGAATCAAGATCAAGCTCAAATTAAATAAATTAACAAGAATTATTTACTGTCATGAATTACAGTTTATTAGGTGTGTTTCTAACATGCAAATAACCACTAATCTATGAACATAACATGCTGTGATGGCAATTACAATCTGATCTGTAACAGATGTGCGATCGGTTATGGACCTTACATCCCCATGAACGGTCATAGACTGGCCGCACACGTCCCCTCAGATCCGAAGACCTGCTGGATATGGACGGTCGGTAGTGTGCCGCATGGAGGGATGTGCGGTCTGGAACTGGCCGTAGGAAATACATGCGGTTAGGGGTAGGCCGCACGTTCCAGGGACACGAACAGATATAGAAAGCTATAAACGATCAACGTAGGGCCGCCTGTCTGGGATGTGCGATCTATCGTGTGGCCGCACATGTCCAAACAGGTCGCTGCCCCTTCGCCGTGCCCGACTCCGGCGAGGTTTCTAAGGTTAAATTTAAAGCACTAAATTCGCACGATATAAAGTATGGAATTTGGGACTTTTACTACCAAAAGAAAGAGCATGAAAAACTATACAAGATGCATGAATCAATTTTATATTTACAGCCTGAAATCACAACTTAATCGAAAAGGAACAATTATAACCCTAGATGTGACATGCTTCTACTAAAACCTAAAATTCTCGTAGGATATTTCATAGAATTTAGGGCTTTCTACATCAATGGAAAGCTAACACGATGCTGCTTCTAACCATATATTATTTGTAGGGTTTGGCTTGCTATCACCTACCTGAATCGGATGAAGAAGGAATAAGAAAGAAAACCAAGGACGCCGGTACACGTAGCCACTAATCGCTCGAGATCTCCCTCGATCCAACTTCTCTGCAGCCGTCGTTGGTTCTAAACGAATCTAGGGTTAGAGATCTTCATTTTAATATGTCACACACCTTCTGGAGGCTTCTATGCGTAGTGTATTCGTTCACGCAAGTCGGGTCGATGTTAACGCCGCCGAAAAGGTTGACTCGATCCAAACTCCCCCGAATGCATCTCCTAGGGTTAGGGTTTCGAGAGATTAAGAGAGGGTAAATGATCCTCTCATCTTGACCTTTCATTTGCCATCGATTTGGGCTCATTTGATGGAGTATTGGGCTTGAATTTGGCGTTTCAAGGTATGGTTAACTAAGTGTTCAATTTGGGCTTAAACCACTAATTCGGCCTACTTACAAATTTTATTTGGGTTGGCCACAGAGGACAAGCTTGTTAAACGTGTTATCCTTTACAAGAATATGATTTTTCTAGATTTTTATAAAATAGTCAAAATATAACTCATTCTATTTATTAAAGAATTATTCTAATTAATTTTTAATTAATTTCTAAAAGAAATCGAGGTATTACACATGGAATGGAATATAGTGCCTAATAAATAACCAACTGACTGGTTTACCAAAATCCACGAAAATCAGGAAAAACAGTGAATTGACGCCTGAGCTTAAGTCTTCATTTTATGAATTGGCACCCTTATCAGGGTCGTCAGATCAGTAAATGACGACTGTTCACTCAGTCGTTACATCCAGATTCTATAAATATTAAATTCAATAAACATTTTCAGATTTTAGTCATTATGAAAATGGCGACTTTCATTAAGGCTTCAATTTATTAAACAGCGCCCTAGTCAGGGGCGTCATATATCAAATTAAAGGGTAGGGTGTATGTCGTTAATTCTAATATCCATGAAATTATAAACATTTCAGAATTTCCCAATTTATCACTAATTGGCGCCCATGTGTAGGGGCGTTCATTCAATTAACGACCTAAAAAGAGTCGTTAATTCTTTGTCATATGATTTGCACCGGGCAGGTATAATCACAGACACATGGTTTTTGGAGTATGTCTGATCAGGAAACTAAAGACATGTACAGGTAGAGAAAAATAGCAGAAATTTTGTAGTATAATCATGCATTAGTTTACATGTAAGGGTTTATAGTTATTAAAATTTGAACATGGTGTAATTATTAATTATCTAAGGAATTGACGACTATTTGCACGGTCATTGAATCAAATAGCGCCCTTGCTTGGGTCGCTATTTACTGCAAATGCAGAAATCATAAAACTGATACCGACAAATCTTCATGTTGATAAATACCAACCTATATGCATGCAGGGACTCATTATTAACATGGTTTTGCCAAGCACTTGAGAAAACCTATCTTGATTGGTGATTTGGTTGACAAAAACGTGAAGAGGATGAAGGAATAACCCTTGATACGATACTCTATTTTCAACAGAGAAACTAGGTAGTAGGAAGAAGATGATAGCAGCTTCAACAGTCGAAGGCAAAACAACAGCAGCAGTAATATGTGGGAAGAACGTATCCTTCAGCTGCTAATAGCTTCATGCACAGTAGAAAAACCCAAAGAAGACGGCGGCCTTCCTTCAGCAAGAAGAAGATGGCAAGAGCAGCAACACAGCCGCCTCTTTGGAAGAAAATAGAGAAGCGGAGGCTTCCCACGGCAACACGCCAAAGCAGCCGAAGAACGGCAGCGCAGTAGAACAAGGAAGAAGAAGAGGATGAAGATCCTTCCACGTTCACAGCCAGAAGAGGATGCAGAGGGTATCGCCGGTCACCCTTTGATGTAGCAAGGGAAAGAGGAAGTTGAAGAACTTCTTTATGTTCTTCACGCTCTAAGCAGCAGCAAGGAGAAGAGGATGACGAAACGTAGCAGCAGGACGTCTTTGGCAAATAGTGTCAACATGGGTTTGATGGAGGGGATGGTATTTATAGGAGAAGGAATCCTAATAGGTTCTAGGAGTTTGATTGGAACTAAAACTTTCTATATAGAATCCTTATTAAACTGAGATATCCACGTATTGATCCTTTCCTAATCAATACTTACCCGGATAACATCCCTATTCGAACCAAACACCAACGGGTCCCGTTTGTAAATGACACCTAAGGTTGGGGAGTTATTTCAATAAATGATGCCTATATACTCAGTCTTCAATTCAGGATATCAATCTTTTAATTTGCGCTCGCTTGAACAGTCTTCAATTAAATGACGACCTGACCGGAGGCATTATTTACTTTCGACCTATTTGTTATATGTTTTAAGTATATAGATGAGTTGGGCCTTTATTATTGGTTTGAATCTTTTAATATATTTAAGATTTTATCCCTTTCATTTACCAGGGTTGCTACATAACCCTCCTCCCAATGGACTTCCATCACCATCAACACATGTCACCACCACTCTCCAACCGGTGAGGTCCCTCATACGGGTCCCTCCTCTGGTTGCTTCTCCTCAAATCACCTCACCCTCCAATCCCGACATTCCCTCTTCCTCCACCAAACCCTCCACCCATCGCAAACCCAATGGAGCCGCAGAACTCCCAAATAATGGTGCTCCGTAGTGGAAGGATATTCCACCGTGTATTTCCGCACCGGCAGGAGCAGAAGCCTGCACATGCACAAGAAGAGCAAGGGCAAGAGCATGAATCCGTGTCGGGCACACAATATGATCTATTAAAACACTTGGATAAAACCCCTGTGAGAATTTCTATTTTGGAGCTGATTAATAGGTTGAAGAAAATATGCCCTCTGTATCACTGTCAATATCAACAAAGTGGCCGTTAGCCAATGCTTAGTAGACACCGGTGCCTCCATCAACATATTGCCACCAAGCACTTTGATGATGTGTGGCATACCGGAGAGTGCAACTCGGCCTTTATCCATCATAGTGACTGCTTATGATAATACCAGGAAGCCACCTATGGGGATAATAACTTTAAAGGTAGAGCTGGGTCCAGTATTCGTTACTGTTGATTTCCACATTTTGGACATGGATCCCACTTTTAATGGCATTTTGGGTCGACCATATATTCATGCACTTGACGCCGTCCCTTCTACTAATCACCAATGTTTGAAATTCCCACACAAGGGGCGAGTCGTCAAAGTTACTAGTGTGCCTCTTCTTCCAGCAGTGGATGCTCTTTCGGCCACATCACTGCCTTCCATTTGGCCAACTAACAAGCCTTTGTTTTCCGTGCTAGACCTTGCCGATCCGCGGTTGGATCTGTTAAGGCCACGAGCTCCAATTTCCACATCAACACAAGCACCACCCCTACCTCAAAAGGGGAAGAAGAAGCAGATGATGAATGCCCCAGGTTGGCGTGTTATGATGAAAATGGGATACAAAACTGACAAAGGCTTAGGTGCAAGGCTCCAAGGTAGGTTGAAACCCCTGAAAGAGCGAAAGCTCATTCCCCAAGGTGGCCTAGGGTATAAAAGGCCGGGCAAAGAAAACTCTGTGAAAGATAAGGAAGAACCTTGGGCCATTATGGCATCCACACTCAAGACTGACATGCGGCCTCTTACATGGTCACTCTATGCTTATTTTGTAAAAGGACCCACTGAACAGGTAGAAGAGCAAACCACGGTGATTACTTTAGTGCTAGACATTCAAGATGTTCATTCACGACAGTTTGCTCTCCACTTAGCACCGTTAGACACTTACAAGGCCTTGGAGGCATTAAGGCCATTCAAGAGAAGAAAGATGGATGATTCCGAGTGTGAATGGTACATATGGTTTGATATGAATGATATTACTATAGCTTTGAGCCGGTTGTTTATGCCAACTCACTCGGAGTGGCCGCCTCTCATTCATGATGTGCTAGAGAAGTCGATGGTGATCACCGACAAGAGGTAATTGCTCAGCAACTGCACAGATACTGGAGAGCTAGATGTGCCCTTTGAGGAAGGCTTCACTATAGACAGGCTGTGGGCCAGCTTTTTTCTTGTCGATGCCTTTCACCCATCACTAATAACATTTTTGTGCTCCAAACTTTTCATCACCAACATACCTAGACCAGCCGTGGTCTTAACCTCCTTTTCTCCTGATTTTCTCCAAGTTCATTAAACTCCTCCCTAGTTCCTCGAGTAATTTTCTCAGCTTTCTATCTCACCTCCCCATGAGGGATCCCTCATTCAACAATTTTCAAATCTCTCAATCTCAGCTTCATCTCCCTGCCCTCATTTTCCCTGCTTCACTATCAACAAAAATGAAAAAAAATGCCGATTTTCAAACTCCCCAATCCTCCACTTTCATTTCTGTGGAAGAGACCTCCTATTTTGTTCATGAGTGTGTCCCAATCCAAGGGCCACTCATTCAAGGCCCACTAGCGGACTTCCTTTACTCCTCCAATGAGGGATCTTCCTCTGTACCTTCTTCTCCTGTACCATTTTCTCCTTCCTCTTCTTTAGGATCTAGTAATTAGGGTAGCTCTTCTAGAAATAAGAGTCTTGGGGTAGTAACTAGCAGGAAAGACAAGGGTAAGTAGGTTCCCTGTAGGTTCTTATTAGAATTAGCCAGGGGATGCCAAGCATGTCTAGCCATTCCCCAATTTTTAGAGGATCCAATTCCCTTGCCAGATTTAGAATGTGAGGAAGCGTGCTTTTTAGATGAAGGGTTTTATGTTTATGAGATCATGAATGCCGAAGACCCTATTGAAGAAGGGGATGAGGAGTATGATGAGTATGAGGGCGAGGCTGACGCATTTGCTAGTTAAATGAGGAAATTTGACTAGCCGTCAGCCTCAGTAAAAGAACCTACCAAAGATATCAACTTGGGAACCAGGGAAAACCCTAAGATCATCCTCATAAGCAAAAATTTGCCACCATTTGAAGAAGAGGCGCTTATTTAGGTTCTCCAAGAGTAGAAGGACCCGTTCGCATGGAGTTATGAGGATATGCCAGGTCTAGCCCCTACGCTAGTCGAACATCACTTAACATTAAAGCCATGGTCTGTCCAGGTAAAACAAAGGTTAAGGTGCTTCCACCCGCAAATGGCATTGAAGATGAACGAAGAGGTCGATAAGCTCCATAAGGCTAGGTTCATTAGAGTCGTCCTCTACCCCAATTGGGTGGCTAACATTGTCCCGGTGATGAAGAAGGACGGAAGGGTAAGAATTTGTATAGACTTCTGGGACCTTAGCCACTCGTGTCCTAAAGATGATTTCCCCTTACCTCACATAGATGTTTTGATCGATAATACGGTAGGGTACGAAACTCTCTCCTTTATGAATGGCTTCTCCGATTATAATCAAATTCGCCTGGCAGAAGAGGACCAAGAAAAGACATCATTCACTACACCTTGGGAAACTTATTGCTATGTGATCATGCCGTTTGGACTTAAGAATGTCAGAGCCACCTATCAAAGGGCTATGATGGCTATTTTTCATGATATGATCCATATTTATATAGGGGTGTACGTTGATGACTTGGTAATGAAATCAAGGACTAGGATTGAGCATCCTGGGCTTCTAGCTAAGGTCTTGCAAAGGGCACGAGAGTATCAACTAAAGATGAACCCTAAGAAGTGCGTGTTTGGTGTTTCATCGGGTAAGTTACTTGGATTCATTGTTAGTAAAAGGGTATTGAGATTGATCCCAACAAGGTGAGGGAAATAAGAGATATACCTCCTCCCAGGAATTTGAAAGAAGTTCGAGGATTGATTGGGAGGTTGCCATTTATTTGCCGTTTTGTCTCCCAATATTCATAAAGGTGTAGGCCGTTCTACGAGCTCACCAAGCCGGGAGTCAAATTCTATTGGGATGACAAGTGTCAGATGGATTTTGACGGATTGAAGGACTATCTAGCAAATCCTCCTGTTCTGAGGCCACCTATTCTAGGAAAACCACTCGTTCTCTATATTTCTGTCCTGGATGACTTAGTAGGAGCTGTTCTTGCGCAAGTTGATGAAGAAGGTAAGGAGAGGGCAACCTACTACTTGTCGAAGCTTCTCAACCCTTGTGAGCAGAGGCACACGGCTATAGAGAAAACCTATATTGCTCTAGTCTGGGTGGTGCAGAAAATGAAGCACTACTTCTTAGCTTACGAAGTCCATATGATTGCCCGCATGAACCCTATTAAATTCCTTCTTGAGAAATCCATCCTTGCTGATAGGCTAGCACGATGGCAAAGCTTCCTTTCTCAATTCGATATCATCTACATTCAGCAAAAAGTGATTAAAGGCTATGCCATAGCAGAACATCTTACTCATCACCCTCTCCCTAGATTTAATCCAGTTCAATCAGAGTTTCCAGATGAGGAACTAATGTCCGTCAATCAACCCTCAGATCCCATGTGGACATTACATTTTGATGGAGCTCTAAACTCTCATGGTAAGGGTATCGGCATTGTTCTCTTATCACCCGAGGGAGTCACCATTCCACAAGCCTTTCAGCTCGCATTCCCTGTCACTAAAAATATAGCTGTATACAAGGCTCTTTTGGCCGGACTTGAGGCCGTCCATCTATATTGTAATGCCCGAGAATTTTCTAATGATTTTTTGGATTTAAAAAAATAATTATATTAATTATTAAGCATTTAATGGGCTATTAATTAAATTATAATGAATTAAATCTAGTTATTAGGCCCTACACTAATCCAAGAGGATTAGGCCCATATAATAAGCCCAAATAGGCCCAAAGGATTGTTTTGGATCTTAGCCCATATTCTAGAACCTCAAAAGAGGTATAATCACGGAATCTAAGGATAATTACTCCTTTGTGAGATTAGTGAATGGATAATAAATGGGATAATACCAAAAGAGTTTGAACTAGTTTCAAATTCGGCGCTCCATAGGGAAAAATGGTCTATCGCGAGACCGCCAGGCTCCGGTAAACGGTCTAGAGCTAGACCGCTAAGGCACTGCAGTTCCGTGAGAGGAAGAAAACGTGAAAAGATTAGATTTTTACCATCCGAATTACCTAGGATCGATTCTATCTACTAGTTAGATAAGTCTAGAAGGTTGGAAGATCGAATTGAAAGCCTAATTTGGACTCTAAGTTCGTTCTAATCCACAAACCCTAGCTAAACCTATAAATAGATCCCAGATTTGACCTGTGCGACCCTTACTTTTGGCTCGCGTGGAACTAAGGTAAGGAGGATGAAATAGAGGTATGTTTCTTCTAAGAATTTGTTTATTATAGTTAGAACTAACTATCTTCCGAATTTCGTTCTAGGGGATCAAGTATACAAGGAGTTTGAGGCTTCCAAAGTTGCTGATCCAACACCAATAATTTAGGAAATAGTGCGGCCGACCTAAGAAGATCAGGGAAATAGAAGCCCTAAACGAGGTATTTAGCAAAGGTGTCTTTAGAACTTTCTATTATCCTTCATATCTTCTATCTACCCTCAAAATTTTACGTCTTTAGGTCAAGGGAATCAGGAGATACAAGGGCGTGAAGTTGCTGATTTAGTTCAGGACGAGCAGAGAACTAGGGTTGACTTTCAACCTTAAATTCAAAATTTAAAGCCCAAGACAGAGGTAGGTTATCTCATGTATGGCTTAAACTTGAAGTCAGGAATAAAAGTCCTCTAGTTTCATTCGATTTCATGTATTGTATCTTGAGAATTTGATGTTTTCATTAGGACTATGCATCTAGTATATCCTCATGCACAAACTAGCCTTAATGAAGTAAAAGGAGAATCTTCTTGTTAATTACATGAACCTATGCATATTGTTGGCCTATCCTTGTTCTATCATGCTATAGAAGTTTATATATGTTGATTTCCAGGCATAATATGTCATAGTTTAGCATTTTGGTTTTATTATCATTTGCACTCGGATTAATACAGGAGGAAACGGTCTTCCTGTAGACCGCCAGGAAATCTAGCGGTTGTACGATAGACCGCCAACCACCGTGAAACAGTCACCCATTAGACCGTTTTCGACTACTGATTTCTGTAATATTATTAATCCAAAACATATTATAGATTAGCCTTAATTATTATATGATAAGCCTAGTTAACTAAGTTTTATCCCTGGTTTTAACATTGGTTTCATAGACTTGGTTATATTTACTGTTCATTATAATTGATTCCATGCTTCTATGTACATTTGATATTATTTTAGCTTATGTTAATTTGTGACCAAAATTACATATATTCTTGTAATAAATACATGTTTCAAATGATAGAAGATTCATGATTTAACTTGATCACTATTTTACATGATTCTCTCTCTTCTAAGAGTCATTTACTTAAGTACATGGCACATATCCCGGTATGTTGTCATTAGTTACACTTTTACACATTAAGAACACAATCTTGGATATGATGACCTCTCCTTTGGATATTCCTTCCAACGGACTAGGAAATCTTATTTCAAGGCCTCCGTAAGACTCCGTGAGCCTGGGATTCCCTCCAGGATGCCGAGCTGGTTGTACCATTAAAGCCCATTATTTGGAAAGTACTTTTATCGGTGTTTTATGTATTCTGGGCCTTAGAGGCCATATGAACGACCGTCTGACTTCTGCTAGCGGCCATACACTAGACCGCTAACGCTCTAGAGGGTTTTACAGCAATCCATGTCGTTACTCTATGAAACAGTCCATATCTAGACCGCCAAGCATGCTAAACGGCCCAGTAATAGACCGTTTGGTTCCTGATTGTATCTAACCCAAGGTTTGACTTTTGGGGTTGGTTTTCTTGAGATCATGGAATTATCTGGACTCTGAATTTATGTTAATAAGTCAAAGTAAAGATATGAAATATAAGGAATGTACCGTTATGCTGCCAAATTTTCTTTATGGCATAACCTAGTTATTAATGCATTCTCTTGAAATCTCTTGTTCTTAATTGAAGCATTCTATACCTTGGTTACGCTATCATGGAACTTTTGTTGAATTTGTACATTATTGGCCACATTATTGTTATAAATGTGGAAGTATCTTGATTTATGCTTGAAGATGTAGTTCGAGCACTAATTTTGTTCAAGGGCTCTATGCTAGTCCTTTCGACTGATGGTCAGAAACATACTGTAAACCATGGGGTATGATGCTTCTGGCGTCGCATTGCGCTGAGAGTACTTTCTCGATAAAAAAGTGAAATATCCATGTGTCACGCCCCGAGCGCGGAAGATACCCGAATGCGTGACGCGTCTATATAGATCGTGTCATTCACGTAGAGTCAGAGCGCGCATAGTACTCTGTAATTTATCACTAACTTAGAATTTGACATATATCCATAGTCCAAGATGACAATTATTTAACCAGAATAGTAAATCCCAAATTAATTCATAATGCTACATATTTTGGCATAATCCAATCCAACTTAATCATAACTGACCGAAATGTACCATACGATTACAAGCCTTAACAATAACTTGGAAAATACAAGGTAAGACACAAGACTAGCTGACGGTACACCAATCGGTGACTCTAGCTCTCATCACTCACTATCATTCCCATCCGGGTGGTGGTCGCTATCCAAATTTCCTGAAAAATGTTAAATTATAACTGGATGAGCGAATTGCTCAGTAAGATTTATATCTCAAGTTCTAACAATCTTTAAGTTAGTTACAAGTTCGTGCGGTATAATGATGCATGTTGGATCAAGCAAGAATATCAAGAATTGTATCAAGAGAGTATCACATGAATATCAATAAGATGTATCAATGAGGAACTAACAAGTAATTACCAAGTAATTACACAAGTCTTTCCAAGAAATCAAAATTCAAGCAAGTCTTTCCAAGAAGGTAATAAGCAATATTCAAGCAAGTGATCTCAAGCTCGTGTAATAACAAGTAGTGTAATGGAATTGACTATTTCATTTATTTCATTCAAGCAAGTAATTGCCCTTTTTTTTTCGGGCCAAGTAATTCATTTCAAGCAAGTCAAGCATGTCACTTGAGAGTGAGTGAGAATGTCTCAAGTCAAGTCAAGCAAGCAAGTACTTCGGTGTAATGCCAAACACCGTGGTCAATAAACTCCCATGGGCACAATTACCTTCGGGTGCTCCTCCCAGGACCAGACCTGGCCCTATATGATGCACATCATTTCATGTATACTTTTTGACATCCACTCTCATTTATATAGCCAATATAGAATTTTAAGAAGTTTACACATTGTAGGAACATAAGGTAGATTTTCAGGAATAGAATTCAAGGACAATATCAGGTGTAAATGATGAATTATGACCATCTACTTAAAATGCATGACACATAGGCAATTCAAGGTTAAGGAGATGGCCAGGGATCATTGGGTAAGGGCTGGACAGAAGCCCAAAAATTCTAGGTTACAGGGAAATGGCACCCTTGCAGAGGGTCTCTATTTCAGTAAATAGAGTCTCCCCAGAGAGTCTCTATTTCAATGCTGAAATAGAGTCTTTCCGGAGAGTCTCTATTTCGGTAAATGGAGTCTTCCCAGAGGGTCTCTATTTCAATGCTGAAATAGAGTCTTCCCGGAGGGTCTCTATTTCAGAGAATAGAGACTTCTCGGGGAGTCTCTATTTTAGAGTGTTAACAATAACTATGTATTTAACAGGATAACAGGTTTACATGTTATGTAACTAGGTTTAGCAGGCTATGTGATTAACATGCTATAGGATTAACAAGGCTTAACGACGGCTATGTAATTAACAAGGTTTGACATGATATGTAATTACCGGGCTCTGTAATTAACAAGTTTAACAGCTAACAGGCTTAACAAGGTAAGTAATTACCAGGTTAACATGTGTCAGGTTTAACATGATCAGGTTTAACATGTAACTGGTTTAACAGGATTCAGAAATAGAGACTTCCCGGAGGGTCTCTATTTCAGAAGGTTAAAAGAGAGTCTCCCCGGAGAGTCTCTATTTTAGAAAATAGAGACTTCCCGGAGGGTCTCTATTTTAGAAGGTTAACAATCACAGGTTTCTAACAGTATAACATGTTTACACGTGCTGTAATAGGTAACAGGTTTAACTGGCTAATCACGGAATCATGGGGTTTTAATCCACACTGGAGAATGGCACCCTGGTCAGGGGCGCCCTTCACTAGGGTGCTCCACTAGACTCATAACACTGTTCATCATGCGAAATTTCACGAAATCCAGAAATGAAGACATGGTAAAATAGAGAAAAATTTGGAGATTTCAAAGTTATGCTCATGCAGGAGTTTCATGATTTGGTTCAATAGATATAAATCCCTAAACATGGTGGCTACTAATCACGTAACTTTACTGTTCATGATTCATAACATGTTCATAGAATCAGGAAGTAGAGACATAGATAGTCATGGAAAAATAGCAGGATTGCAAGGTCATGCTCATGCAACAATTTTCGATTTGAATTTCATAGATATTAACTTTTAAACATGGATCAATTTACAAGAAATTGGGGCAGGTTATGAGTAATGACAACTATATAATCAGTACGTACATGGGATACTTGACGGAGGTAAGATCATAGATCTATTCACATAAGAGTTAGTGTTTTAGATAGGCGTAGCCTAACCTTCCCACTAAGTCTTTTGATATACCCTTGACTAAGGTAGCTGGATTATGGTTATGAAAGGTTTAATAGCATGCATGTTAACCTATATTAACTACTAGTTAAGCTAGATCTTGAGAACACCTACCTTTTTGGAGGTACAGATGAAAGAATAAGAAATCCAAGGAAGAAGCC
The DNA here is from genome assembly GCA_022559845.1 of Amorphophallus konjac. Lineage (NCBI taxonomy): Eukaryota > Viridiplantae > Streptophyta > Magnoliopsida > Alismatales > Araceae > Amorphophallus > Amorphophallus konjac. The sequence continues at coordinate 116,535,595 of CM040125.1, read as the reverse complement.
ACACGTTCTCCGCCGCCGCAAAGCTTCAGCAGCAGGACGTAGAGTGTAGGAAAGACGCTCCTTTACGTCTTCCGAGGGAAAGAAGGGAAATATTCCCCTTTGCGAGCAGCACTGATAATGGCAGTAGCCTCTGCCAGTGCTACGAAGAGGAATAGTTATATGAAATCTAGTTGCCAACACAAAGCATGGGTTTATTGCCTTACGGGTCCAGTTGAGGAACAAGATCCTAGATCATTGCTGCCCATGGTGCTTTGCCAGCTAAATGAGGTTTTTCATGCCTCAACCTTCTAGAAGCACTTTGGAAATGGTGCCCTGGCATAGGGGCGCCCTTAAAATGGTTGATCTTATTCATGTAAATGACGCTTCTGCATGAGGGCGTCCATTCTTCATGGCTTCAGACAAAACTGTAACCTTCACGTGTTGGTCTTCATGGTGTATATATATTAATATATATATAGTGGGATGGTGGCCCAAGGGTTAAATGGCGCCTGTATAGAGGGGCTCTATATTGGTGAATGGTGCCCTGGTAAAGGGGCGCCCATTCCCTTGGTGTTGGAAAAAGGAAACCCCACTACGTACTACCCATGTGTTGGGATTAAGTGATGTTGGGCTTTGTACATTTATCTAGTAGTCCTCACCAAGTATGGTTCTTTTTATAAGGCCTCCATGTAGGATTCTTTATTTAAGAAGTTCAACCTCTCTATTATTTTATCGGGGGTGCTACACCCTCTCTCACTTAAAAGAATTTGGTCTCCAAATTCAATTGCATATATGGAGACAAGGAGGGTGAGAAGTACTTACAGACTAGAATAGTTCTGGGAATCTCCTTCTCATACACTCTTCTATTTCCCATGTAACTTCTTGCTCTAAGCATCGATTCCATTAGATTTTCACCATAGGGATCGTCTTGTTTCTTAAAACTCGAACTTCTTAGTTAAGGATCTTCATTGGCTTCTCCTCATAAGTAAGGTCCTTCTATATCACTAAGTCATTGTGGTTAATGACGTGGAAAGGATCGTGCACGTATTTCTTTAGCATAGAAACATGAAATATGTTGTGCACTTCTGATAGTTGTGGAGGCAAGGCAATGCAGTAAGCTACCTCGCCTACTCTTTCCAATACCTCGAATGGACCAATGAATCTCGGTGTAAGTTTACCCTTAACACCGAATCTTCTAATACCTCGGTCGGGAGATACCTTGAGAAAAACATGATCTCCAACTTGAAATTCCAGATCTCTTCTTCTATTGTCAGCATATGACTTCTGCCTGGACTGTGCTATCTTTAGCCTTTCCCGGATGAGGTGTATCTTCTCGGTTGAATCTCTTACCATATATGGGCCTAGAATTTATTTTTCACTGACTTCATCCCAGCATATTGGAGATCGACAACTTCTGCCATAGAGTGCCTCGAAAGGTTCCATCTGGATACTTGCTTGATAGCTATTATTATATGCAAACTCGGCTAGGGGTAAGTGGTCATGCCAACTACCACCGAAATCGATAATACATGCCCTTAACATATCTTTAACAACTTGATTTATCCTTTCTGCTTGTTCATCTGTCTGGGGATGGAAAGCAGTGCTGAAGTTGAGTTTCGTCCCCAGAGAGTGTTGTAGACCCTTCCAGAAATGAGAAGTGAAACGTAGGTCTCGGTTAGATACGATGGACACAAGAACTCCATGCAATCTAACAATCTCCTTGGTATATAAGGCAGCAAGGATATCAACTGACCATCGACTTTTGATAGGCAAGAAATGAGCCGATTTAGTTAGGCGGTCGATAATTACCTAAATTCCATCATGTCCACCTCTAGTCTTGGGCAAGCCCATAATAAAATCCATGCCAATATCTTCCCATTTCCACTTGGAAATATCTAGTGGATGCAGCTTTTCGGCGGGTTTATGATGTTTTGCCTTCACTTGTTAACATGTTAGGCAACGAGATACGAAGTCCGCTACCTCTCTTTTCATATTAGGCCACCAGAAAGTTCTTTTCAAGTCTTGATACATCTTGGTGGCTCCAGGGTGGATTATGTACCTTGATCGATGAGCTTCTTCAAGAACCTTCTTTTTCAACTCCAGACAGTCGGGTACACATGTTCGTTCATGGAATAGTAATCTACCATCGGGTGCCAGCTTGAAGTCGAGTCTCTCATCCAGCTTGTCCTTTATCTCCACCAGTGCAGGATCTTCTTTTTGTAGCTTCTGAATTTCTGGTAGCAAATCCGGATGTAGACTAATATGGGCTAGAGTAATACACCCGCCTTGCTCATCAGTGCTAATAGTGAGTTTAGAGAATTCCTCTAGTAGCTTCCATTCTTGAATCATGCAACTGGCCAATATTACTCTCGGCTTTCGACTGAGGGCATCAGCTACAGAATTACCCTTACCGGGATGGTATTGTATAGTGAAGTCAAAATCCTTGAGATACTCAAGCCAACGCCTTTGTCGCATGTTTAGCTCCTTTTGGGAAAATAGATATTTGAGGCTTTTGTGATCGGAGTACACGATGAATTATTCTCCATAGAGGTAGTGTCTCCAGATATTTAAGGTAAATACCACTGCGGCTACTTCTAAATCGTGCACCGGGTAGTTCTCTTCATGCTTCTTCAGTTGCCAGGAAGAGTATGCAATGACTCTCCCATTTTGCATCAATACACACCCGAGGCCAATACCAGAAGTATCGGTATATACCTCGTACTTCTCTCCTTCGATTGGCAATGATAAGACTAGAGCAGTGGTCAAGAGATCTTTCAAAGCATGGAAACTCTTTTCACAGTCTTCCTTCCACTCATAAGGTATTTCCTTGCGAGTCAATCGGGTGAGAGGAATAGCAATCCTTGAGAAGTCCTTGATGAAACGCTGGTAATAACCAGCTAGCCCCAAGAAACTTTGAATCTCCGTTATATTTGTTGGTCGCTCCCAATTCTTCACGGCTTCGACCTTTGATGGGTCCACGAAAATTCCGTTCTTCAAAATTATATGGCCCAAGAAGGATACTTCCTCGAGCCAGAACTTGCACTTGCTGAATTTGGCATATAATTTGTGTTCCCTTAATATCTGCAATGCCTGCTTGAGGTGTTCTTCATGGTCTTCTTCAAACTTTGAATAAATCAAAATATCATCGATAAAGACCATAATGAACTGGTCTAAGTGAGGCCTGAATATGCTGTTCATTAACTGCATGAAAGTTGCGGGGGCATTTGTTAGTCATAACAGTAAATTCGTAATGCCCATACCTGCTTCGGAATGTAGTTTTATGGATGTCTTCTTCTTTGATCTTCAACTGATGATAACCAGACCGGAGATCAATCTTGGGGAAATATTTAGCTCCAGATATTTGGTTGAACAATTCATCAATCCTTGGCAGTGGGTACTTCTTCTTGACTGTAAGGTGGTTTAACTGCCGATAATCAATGCATAGTCTCATCGATCCATCCTTCTTCTTGACGAATAGCACATGCGCTCCCCATGGGGAAGTACTTGGCCGGATGAAACCCTTGTTTAATAGCTCCATTAGTTGTTCCTTTAGCTCTTTCAGCTCGGCAGGAGACATTCTGTAAGGTGCCTTGGAAACAGGTCCAACACCAGGGACAAGGTCGATGGTGAACGACACCTCCCGCTCCGGGGGTAAGCCGGGTAATTCTTCTAGAAAAACGTCAAAAAAATCCCGAACTACACGGATGTCTTCAAGCTTAGACTCCTTGACGTCCGTGGCGGTTACAAATGCAATAAAAGCCATACATCCTTTGCTTATAAGTTTACTAGCTCGGAGAGCTGATATAAGAGGTGATCTAGCTCGGGGGCTAATGTATACCAGTTCCGAGTAATCCACAAAAGTTATCTTGCCATTCCAGCAATCTACAGTTGCTTGGTATGTGGATAACAAATCAGCACCTAGTATGACATCATACACATCCATATCTAGGCAAATTAGGTTGGCAGGTAGATTATTTCCTTTAACCATAATCTCACAGTTTGGGTAATGATGTGTGAGGTCGGCCTTGTTCCCGATAGGTGTAGATATGACTAAATCTAACCATTCAGGTTCCTCAGAGAATATAGCAGCAAATTTCTTAGAAATAAATGAATGTGTTGCTCCAGTATCAAATAAAACTTTAGCAGTCTTAGAGCAAACGATTAGTGTACCTTCCACAATTCCTCCTTTCATTGGTTCCGTCTCTTTGAGAGCTTGCAGACAGTCTTGCTTCTTTGCCGGGAACTTCTCATCTTTAATGGCTTGCTCAATCATCAGTGGGCAATTTAGGATTCGATGTTCTCGGCTTCCACATCGGAGACAGGATCCTAGCTTCCTCCAGCATTCCTCAGTCTTGTGGCCGGCTTTGTCACAGTATTTACAAACTTCCTTGGACGGTGTGGTGGTGGAGAATGGCTTGACATTCTTTTGAAATTTCTTTCCTTTGGAGGACTCCCTTCCATTGTAGTACCGCTTCTTATTGAATGCGGCTTTAAAATTTTCCAGGCTTGTGACAGGTTCCTTCTTGTCCCTTCCTCGGATCCTCTCTGATAATTCGGTGGCATCCTCGAGCAACTGTGCACGCCGAACCATTTCCGAATAGACTTGGATGTCCATCGGTGCAAGTTGTGTAATATAATGGAGCTGAAGCCCGTTGAGGAACCTTTTAGCCTTCATCTTCTCCGTACACACCAAGTGGGGTGCATACTTGGATAGTCTTGAGAATTGGGCCTCATACTCGGCCACTTTCAAGGCCCATTGTTTCAATGTAGCAAATTCTGCGGCCTTCTTTTCCTGGATATGGTCGGAGAAGTACTTGTTGTTGAAATGCTCAGCGAATTCATCCCATGTGACGTGGTCATCGAGCAAAGTTGCTTTCATGGATTCCCACCAACATCGAGCGTCCCGCTCCAGTTGGAAGATAGCCAATAGAACCTTCTCCTCGTCCGTGCATTGCATCACATGAAAAATTCGTTCCATTTCCTTTAACCAATTTTCGGCATCCTCGGGGTCAGACGAACCCGTGAACCTTGGTGGGTTCATGTTACGGAAACCCCTGTGGAGATCACCGGCTCCACGGTTAGCATTGCCTTGCACCACTTGCTGTAGCGCCTGTGTAGGGCCTTGAACGGTGCGCTGCATCTCACGCCATTATGCTCTTTCAGCAGCCATGATCCTACAAAAAGGGTTTAAGCATAATAAAGATCGGGTTTCATTATAAGGTCAAAAGTCATTATAGAACTTAACCCATGGCTCTACCCATCTCACCGGGTAAGGTATAAATCTATCCTTGGACTTAGGTTTTACCTAGGTTTCGATCATGACTTATAATTTCCTAGGTTTGAAAACCTAGGCTCTGATACCACGAAGGCTGTCACACCTCGAGCGCGGAAGATACCTGGATGCGTGACGCATCTATATAGATCGTGTCATTCACGTAGAGTCAGAGCGCGCATAGTACTCGGTAATTTATCACTAACTTAGAATTTGACATATTATCCATAGTCCAAGATGACAATTATTTAACCAGAATAGTAATATCCCAAATTAATTCATAATGCTACATATTTTGGCATAATCCAATCCAACTTAATCATAACTGACCGAAATATACCATACGATTACAAGCCTCAACAATAACTTGGAAAATACAAGGTAAGACACGAGACTAGCTGACGGTACACCAATCAGTGACTCTAGCTCTCATCACTCGGTATCATTCCCATCTGGGCGGTGGTCGCTATCCAAATTTCTTAAAAAATGTTAAATTGCAACTGGATGAGTGAATCGCTCAGTAGGATTTATATCTCAAGTTCTAATAATCTTTAAGTTAATTACAAGTTCGTGCGGTATAATGATGCATGTTGGATCAAGCAAGAATATCAAGAATCGTATCGAGAGAGTATCACGTGAATATCAATAAGATGTATCAATGATGCTTCTAGAATATGGGCTAATTCTTTTGGGCTTGGGTTTAGGTCCTTTGGGCTTATTAAAATGGGCCTACCCTATTATTTAGTATAAGGCCTTTATAATGAGATTTAATTTATCCATATTTCATTTAATATCCTATTTAAATGTTTAATAATTATATTTAAATCTAGAAAATTTCTAGAAAATTCTCGGGCATTACACTGGATGAGGTATTGAACTTCTTCACAGGACTCGATCGTATGGCAGATTCTGGCGTGGAAAGGGCAGTACTGGGGGTGACTAAAGTCCCAGTGAGTGTAGTCTGTCGATGGATCACGGGGCATGATTTGCCCCCTCTCGACGAGGACATTGAAGAGTCGCCGGGTTCTCTCCTTGGGGAAGGAGAGGGGTATATGATCATGCCAGGCTCTCCACCCCGGATATCAGAGCGAACGCTCGCCCTGACTGGCACTGGGATCCCCTGCTTCGATGTCGGAGAGGGAGAATGCGGCCATCATATGGATCACGCTGGCCGAGTAGTGAACCACACGCACTGCTTTAGCGGGCGTGGACCACGTATGTGATTGCGGAGGATCGACGAGACCACTTGTTGAACCCCCTGCGTGAATGTTCTATTTGTTGGATTTTGATGATGACCAAACACTATATTAGACTAGAACTTTTGTTGAATGAATAAATTTAATCAAACTCATTTTGAACTGCTTTACTATGTAATCACATTTTGCTTTTTAGTTCATGATCCACTAATGATGTCGGAGGAGGTATTTTTGCAGAATCAAGATCATCTCTCTTTAAGTAAGTGTTTTGAATTATGTTTGTCAAAGGTTCAATCTAACTCCAATTTTGTGTTTTTACAGAAATATGGAATGAAGCTAACTTCCTAAATCATTGAAGGATGATTGGTGAGATCCAAACAAAACCTTACCCTTTAATAAGTTGATTTCTTTCATAATTGTCTTGGGTTGACCCCAAGGGTTAATCCTTGTTTATAACCAGCTCATAGAAATGTCTAACATGTTAGAGTTCATGGGGTTGACCCCAAGGGTCGACCCCTTGATGGCTGATAGCTCATTTCTTTCTTTGTGTTGAGAAGTAGTTCATGGGTCGACCCCATGGGTCGACCCCTAGGTGTTCCCGAACCCTCGAGTCTTTAGTTTTTAGCAAATACTTGCGTGGGTCGACCCTATGGGTCGACCCTTTTTGGCACCCGAGCCCCTCGGGTCACACAGTTTTTGTTGGTTGGCGCAATGGGTCGACCCATGGGGTCGACCCCTGGAAATTTCCCTTGTCAGGCATCATGTCCCGTGTTTCGTGGGTCGACCCAGTGGGTCGACCCCTAGAATTACGGACTGCTAGTCTGGTTCGAGATCCGTTTCGTGGCCGCCGTTTTTGTTCCTCATTTGCCTTAATGTTGGGAGATTTGAGGCTCCCATCTTACTACACGTGTCCCCTCTCCTTGGGACTATAAAACCAATGATTAGGGCGACCATAGAAAGAAGAGAAAAAGAGGAATATTCGAACTGATCAGCTTTTGGTCTTGTAGAAGAAGAAAGCTCGTGGGGAGCCTCTCAAAGCGCGAATAGAAGCTATCTACTTCGAAGATAGGCCGATCCCCTTGCTGATTAGATGCATCCTGAGCAAGAACAGGAGCTTTCCTTCCTCATTTGAAGCTAGGCAACTTGGATCTCGAGCTGCACACCAACATCCGGGCTTCATCTTGAAGATCTGTCTACATCTTGCATCATCGACCAAGAAATGAAGAACCTCAGCTGGGTCATCGTTTGAAAGGGGGATTTCTGGCGACCTCAAGATCTTTATTGCATATACCCTGTTCATTCTATTTCAGTTTTGAAGGATCATTGTATATCTGATTACTTTTCTGTTGAACGAAGTACTATGTGTGTGTGTGCGTTTGCTGGTCGCAGCGCACGTGTGTGTGTGTGTGTGTGTGTGTGTGTGTGTGTGTGTGTGTGTGTGTGTGTGTGTGTGTGTGTGGCTGTGTGCTTCACAACGTATGTGTGTGGGTTTTCACTCTTTTGTGGAAGCAATCCTCACTCTGTGAGGGTTGGACGTAGGGGACACTGTTGTGAACCCGAACCACCTAAAATCCTCTTGTTCATTGTGGTTTGCTTCTACGTTCTTTCACGAGTGGGCTTCTTGTTGAGCGGAGTGTCGTTCATATCTCGACTATTCAGATTTCTATATATTTCCGCTGTTCGTGTGTTATCATCAACGGGTGAGAAGAGTGTGCTTCATTTATTATCCTTCCATTCATCTATTGCAAAAGTTTGTAGTTGAAATTTTTTATTGCCAATCAATTCACCCCTCCCCTCTTGATTGCCATCTACCGGGGACAACAATTGGTATCAGAGCCCGATCTCTGATTTTTTACTGATCACACAATCTTAGAGTAAGATCCAGTAAATGGCAAACAAGGGGCTGATGCCCGAAGGGCACTCTATACATAGACCTCCGTTCTTCGATGGGTCAAATTACTCATATTGGAAGAATCGGATGTATGTATTCCTGAGGGCTCAGGAACTTGAAATTTGGCATGTTATTAGTAGTGGTCCATATCAATTGCCTCCTAAAGAGGAAGAGTGGGGAGAAGAACATATCAAGAAGTGCATAGCTAATTTCAAAGCTATGAATATAATTCAATGTGCAATTCATCCAAACGAGTACTCACGAACTTCGATGTGTGCTTCCGTGCAGGAAATGTCGAACAAACTTCATTTAATGTATGAAGGAACATCGGAAGTGAAGGAGACTAAAGCGAATTTGCTCGTCCGGGACTACGAATTATTCATGATGAAGCCGGATGAAAACATTTTAGAAATGTTTGCTAGATTGTTGGAGATCACCAACGGGCTGAAGGCACTTGGGAAGGAATACTCCAACCAAGATCTTGTGAGGAAGGTTTTAAGGTCCCTCTCACCACAGTGGCATACTAAGGCCACAGTCATTGAAGACTCAAAGGACCTTGTACTCTGAGGCTTGATGAGCTAATTGGGTCATTAATGACCTATGAGATGAACATAAAAAGGAATGAGGAAGATGTCAAGAAAAAGAAGCCGATCTCAAGCATGGCTTTGAAGACCAACCTCCAAAGATCGGATGACAGTGAAGATGGATCTGGTTCAAATAGTGAGGATGAAGAGCTGGTGGCCATGATAACACAAAGGGCCAGAAAATTCATTAGAAGGTCCAGAAGAGCAGGAGCTCCATTTAGAAGAGCGCCAAGGAAGATGATTCCATGGAAGGGAGAAAGCAGCAAGAAAGAAGAGATCATTTGTTATGAATGTAAAAAACCAGGGCACATGCGTGGAGAGTGTCCCGAACTTCAGAAAAAACTCAAGAAAGGGAAGTTCAAGAAGCCTAAGGCAATGGTGGCGACTTGGAGCGATGAGGATGACACCGAAGACAAATCGGAAGATGAATTGGACGAGCTTGTCCAAACATTGTGTCTAATGGCGGATGATGAAGACTCCAATGAGGTACATTCTGAAACTGAAGATCTCTCATGTGAACAATGGGAAATTGCTTATGAAGCCTTATATGAAAAATGTAAAAAGCTAAAGTCTGAAAACAGAATGTTAAAGAAAAAGATTGACCAAAGCATATCAAATGAATCTCCATGTCTGAAATGTGCTGAATTATCATCCAAGCTTGAAACACTATCTTACGACAATGAAATGCTCAATTCCAAAGTCATTTTGTTTGAAGAAGAACTAACATGTTTAAAAGAAAAACAACTAAATGATGAAAAATCCATGAAAACCATTGAAGAAGTGAATGCTAAAGTGTAAGCCTTGAAAAAGGATAAAATGGAACTTGAAGAAGCAAAAGAGGTGTTAATGGGTGAGGTGAAAGATCTGAAAGAATCACTAGCTAGATTTGTCAAAGGAAAGCAGAATCTAGACACCATGCTAGGAATGAGAGTGAATTTTAGAAAGGAAGGACTAGGTTATGAGCCATGCAACCAGAAAGCTTTTGAAAACAAAACTCAAACTTCCTTTGTGAATGCTAATGCTTCATCTTCATCATGTTCTTCATATAAAAAGAGTGAGAAATACATTTCGGTTCACAAACCATTCGTGAATGATTACAAGAAAAGAAATCTTAACAAAAAGGTTGTTTCATGTTTCTACTATGGAATGTATGGTCACACCATGTATACATGTAGGTTAATGTTGGCTGATGAGAAACAATTTGCAAGAAAATCAATGTGGGTGAATAGATCAAGAGCTTCTAACCGATATGGACCCAAGCAAGCTTGGGTACCAAAATCATAGAAGTCTTCTTGTTTTGATGATTTGTAGGTCTGCATGAAGGCTCAAAGAAACAAATGGTACCTCGATAGTGGATGCTCGCGACACATGTCCGGGAACAAAGAAATCTTTGCAGACCTCAAGGAAAAGGATGGTGGACTTGTTGCCTTCGGGGGCAAGGAGAAGGGAAAAATCGTTGGAGAAGGTAAGATTGGTAAGGGATCTCCTCATAGTGTGGAAAATGTTTTGTTGGTTAAAGGTCTCAATCATAACTTACTTAGTATAAGTCAACTTTGTGATAAAGGGTGCAATGTGATTTTTGACTCCACGCACTGCACTGTTGTAAATAAAACTACACAGGAAATAATGTTTATAGGCGTTAGACAAAATAATGTATATATGATAGACTTAGATGACACATCACACAATAATCTTTGCTTAGTTGCAAATAACTCTGACAATGCTTGGTTGTGGCATCGCCGTCTTGGGCATGCCAGTTTTAATGTTCTTTCAAAGTTGTCCAAAAATGACTTAGTTGTTGGTATGCCAAAGCTGAAGTTTGAACCAGATAAAGTATGTGAGGCATGCAGCAAAGGTAAGCAAACAAGAGCCTCTTTCAAAAGCAAGAATGATGTGACTACCACTAGGCCCCTTGAAGTTCTTCATATTGATTTGTTTGGACCTAGTAGAACTCACAGTCTAGGTGGCAAGTTATATGGGTTTGTTATTGTAGATGACTTCTCACGATTTTGTTGGGTGTACTTTTTGTCACATAAAAATGATGCTTTGAAGGAGTTTGAAGGTTTCTGCAGGAAAGTGGAGATTGAGAAAGGATGTTCCATCAAGAGAATTCAAAGTGATCATGGTAAGGAGTTCAAGAACACTGATTTTGATGAATTTTGTAGGAAGCACGGATACTCGCATACATTTTCAGCACCAACAACTCCAGAACAAAACGACATCATGGAGAGAAAGAACAGAACCCTCATTGAGATGGCTTAGACAATGCTAAGCGAGAACAACCTTCCTAGGTATTTTTGGGCGGAAGCCGTTAGCACGGCATGCTACATCATAAACCGAGCTATGGTAAGACCAATCTTGAGAAAAACCCCATATGAACTCTTCAAAGGTAAGAAGCCCAATATCTCTCACTTGAAACCATTTGGATCAATTTGCTATATTCTTAATAAGGGAAAATCTGATTTGGGCAAATTCGATGCAAAAAGTGATCGTGGAATTTTTCTTGGGTACTCTCTTGCTTCTAGAGCATATCGGGTTTATAACCTGAGAACTCTTGTAGTAGAGGAGAGCCCTCATGTTATTGTAGATGAGTCATGCAATGTGAATGTTGATAAAAACTCAAAATTGCAGGATGAAGAAGAAGAAACCAGTGAAGAGATCCCACCAAAGGCAGCGCAAGGTCAAGCAACTCTAGGAGAAGGATCAGAAAGCAAGGATGATGAAAATCAACAAGGACAGCAGCTTCCTCGGCAGTGGACTTTCCACAAAAGCCATCCTCCCGAGAATGTGATTGGTAATGTAGAAGATAAAGTGAAAACTCGATCTTCATCAAGGGAAGTTGACAATTTGGATTATCTTGCATTGTTCTCTCAATTTGAATCGCACTCTATTGATGAAGCCTTAAAGGACAATTCCTGGATCTTAGCTATGCAGGATGAACTACACCAGTTCCAAAGGAACAAATTGTGGTTCCTTGTGCCTCATCCTAAAAGCCACTCCGTGATCGGGACCAAATGGATTTTCCGAAACAAGTTAAATGATCAAGGAGTGGTAATTAGGAATAAGGCCAGGCTAGTAGCCAAAGGCTATAGCCATGAGATAGGAATTGACTTTGATGAGTCTTTTGCCCCTGTGGCAAGACTTGAGGCAGTGAGAATTCTTTTAGCATTTGCATGCCATCATGATATTAAACCTTTTCAAATGGATGTGAAAAGTGCATTTTTGAATGGTTTCATACAGGAGGATGTGTATGTGGAGTAGCCTCCCGGATTTGAAGATCACGCATATCCAGATTATGTTTACAAATTGGACAAGGCGCTTTACGGTTTGAAACAAGCTCCCCGCGCTTGGTACGAGAGGCTGAGTTCTTTCCTTGTCGACAATGGGTTCAAACGTGGTAACATTGATCAAACCTTGTTTACCAAAGTAAATGGTCAAACAAATGGTGGATGACATTTTCATATGCCAAAGGAAGTATGCTCGAGACTTGCTCACAAAGTACAATTTCAGCAAGGTCAAACCTCAACCCACACCCATGTCAACCTCAATCAAACTCGATCAAGATGAGAAAGGTAAATTTGTGGACCAAAAACTTTTTAGAAGCATGATAGGATCATTGTTGTATTTAACTGCCAGCAGGCCCGATATTCAGTTTGCAGTTTGCTTGTGTGCGAGATTTTAGTCCAATCCGAAAGAAACACACATGTCGGTTGTGAAACGTATTTTTAGCTATATTGCTGGTTCAGTACATTTGGGCTTATGGTTTCCACGTAATTCGAGCTTTGAACTAATTGCTTATTCTGACACCGATTATGCGGGTTGTAAAATGGACCGGAAAAGCACCAGCGGGTATTGCTAGTTTCTTGGGGGATGCATGTCTCATGGGCCTCCAAGAAACAAAATTCAGTGGCTTTGTCAACCGCCGAAGCCGAATATGTGGCTCTTGATAGTTGCATTGCCCAGGTGCTTTGGATCCAACAACAAATGATTGACTATAGCATCTCCTTCAAAAACACCCTAATTTTGTGTGATAACACTTCTGCTATAAACTTGTCAAAAAATCCGGTCCATCACTCTAGAACGAAGCATATCGAAATTAGACATCATTTCATTCGAGATCATGTTAGTAAGGGTGATGTTGAAATAAATTTCATTGAAACAAATAATCAAATTACCGACATCTTTATCAAACCTCTAAATGAAGAAAAATTTACATCTTTTAGGAGAGAGTTAGGGGTGTGTAGAATAGAGGAGTCTGATTCATGAGTCTCTGCATTTTGCATCATACTTAGTGTTGCTAGCATGCATATTTTGCATTTGTGTCATTCATTCTGTTGCATTAGATGGGTCTCCTTTTTCATGCATATGCACCATGTTGCTTGAATTGTAATAAATTGAATTGTGTGAAATTTCCACCTTTGTATGAACTGCATTTCTTCTATTAAATATGTATGAACCCTTTTATTGCACTCTTCTATGGCCACACTATTTTGAGTTCAATAAGTGCATCTCAATGGAGCTGATCAATCGAAATCTGAATTGTGGAGAGCATGGTAAATAAACTTTTAAGACAATCTATCATTTCCTTGAAATATCCTCCCCAAATGATTCAAACCTTAAATATATCTTTTTTCCTTGACCTTCATATGTTTTAATCATTGGGGAATTGAGCCTATCCTTCTTGGTACTCCAAATCTTCAAATTAAAGAAAATCTCCATCTGAACAGGGGATGGGTCGACCCATGGGGTCGACCCCTGTCATTTCGCTCAAAACCGGGGCTCGGGCTACTCGTGGGTCGACCCATCGGGTCGACCCGTTACGGGCAGTCACGGTAAAACGTTAACCGTTCCGTTTCGGAAAGGGCGTGAACGCCCTATTCTTCAACCCTAACACTATAATACAGCCCCAGCTCCCTAGTTCGACCAGCCACCACCTCTTGGAAGCCCTGAAACACTTTATTGCAACACAACACCGCTCCAGCCCTAAGGCGAGCTCCAACCGGTGGCTACTCGCGGGTTCTCCTTGCTACGTCCATAAGCATCTTTCTTCCTCCCAGATCCACTGAGGTAAGGCCATGGTGTTTGGAGAGTCTTTATTTCTGCGTGAGGGGCTCCTCTTTTCGAACCAACAAGATCTAGGAAGCTTCTATAGATTTTGATCTGTCTGGTGGTTCAGATGGCACCCAAACGGCGGTCTTCTCGTCAGGGGGAGGAATCCAGCCGCTCTGCTCGTCAGTGAGAGGAGTTCCACCGCACAAGAGAGATACAATCCAAAGAAAAAGAGTTAGAAGCAATGAAATCACAAGCCTTGGCCTCCGGTAACAAAGCTGATCACAGAAAAATTCTCCGCCCTCGTGCGGTAGATTTTATGAATTTGGTTGAATATTTGCCAGGCTTAGTGGATATTATCTGTAGTCAACCAAACCTTGATCATTTCATGTCTGCACACCATCATGTTTATTACAAGTTAGTGAACCAGTTCTATGGCAATATGTCAATCAAAGCTAACAAGCAGTTTACTGTGGTAAATGGAGAAGTGATTACTTTGACACCCGAATTTCTGGGTAATGCTCTTGGATTACCATATCATGAAGGTTACACTTTTGGTGATCTTGATTTTGATGAAGAAGAGGTCTATCAAATGATGACCTCTGAGGAAATGGGAGAAAGGTCCACCACCGGTCTGAATGCAAATCGGTTTCCCTCCATGCAGCGCATTCTACATCACATGATGACAACCATTATGATACCAAAGGGTGGTGGAAGAGACAAAGTTACTGAATTCCATATGTTCTTGTTTTTCTGTCTGATGAAGGGTATCCCTATCAATTTTCCTTCCACTATACTGCTTCACATATCCGCATGCATGCAGCATACCAACCGCACACTACCATATGCAGTAGCCTTGACAGTAGTCTTTGAATCAGTCGGTATTGATTTGTCCAAAGAACGATATCACACAGTGCGTGAGAATGACATTTACTCCATCTCCACAATTTGCAATAACATGAACTATGAGTTAAAAAATGGTGTACTGGTTCGTAAGATCAAATCTGCACAAGTTCAACAACAAGTCATCTCAGAAGAAGAAGAGGACAGTGAAGAAGATGAGGCTGATCAACCACTACAAGACCTTCCTAGTGAGGCTCTGCCTGATGGGTTTTCTCAGATGATCACTGATAGATTGGATTCCATAGATGGCCGACTAGACAAGCATGGGGAGAGAATGGATGCCCTTATCAATGAAGTAACTGGCTTGAGGATTTCCCATGTTGCCTACACTCAGTCCTTCCAAAGGGTCACCTCCTTTCTTGAAGCGAACACTACAGCTCTAGACGCCCAATCCAGAATGTTTGAAGAAATGATGAATGTACTTAGAGGGTCACATGCTCCACACTCTCCACCCTTGGACTAGATTATGAAGCTCCTATGATAAAACACAATTATTAACATGTTCTCCCTCTTCTTTTTGATGATGCCAAAGGGGGAGAAATTCAGATATGTGTGTGCTTGGTTAAAACTATTATATTACAGTATGTGTGGTGTGTGCTTGCTTGCTTGCATGTTTGCTTTCATTAGTCTGTCGGTTAGAAATGTTGCATCTCATGGCATTGCTCATGTATGCATTTTTGGAATTCGTGAACTCAGACTTTGTGAGTCTTAAAAACTATGTTGTCGGCTAAAACAATGGATGATGCCTTTGACTGGTCAATCTTATAGTGCTTGGATGAGGCCCTATGTTTTATGTTGTGATGCTTCTTAAATTTGTCAGCTTGGTGCATGGAAAGAATGTGTATTCAACATCGTGGCTGTGGTTTGATATTATGTTGGGGTTCTCCTACCTTTGGTCTGTGGCCTTGATTTAATTCAACTTGTTAAATCCTTTTGAGCTCACATGGTTATGTATATGGAGGTTTTAGTGTTAAATTTTTGTTGAGGTGTTGATTCAGAAATTTTGTAAATAAAAGTTTTCTTGTCAATCCTAAATTCTAGCATAGTATTTTGTCATCATCAAAAAGGGGGAGACTGTTGAACCCCCTATGTGAATGTTCTATTTGTTGGATTTTGATGATGACCAAACACTATATTAGACTAGAACTTTTGTTGAATGAATAAATTTAATCAAACTCATTTTGAACTGCTTTACTATGTAATCACATTTTGCTTCTTAGTTCATGATCCACTAATGATGTCGGAGGAGGTATTTTTGCAGAATCAAGATCATCTCTCTTTAAGTAAGTGTTTTGAATTATGTTTGTCAAAGGTTCAATCTAACTCCAATTTTGTTTTTTTACAGAAATATGGAATGAAGCTAACTTCCTAAATCATTGAAGGATGATTGGTGAGATCCAAACAAAACCTTACCCTTTAATAAGTTGATTTCTTTCATAATTGTCTTGGGTTGACCCCAAGGGTTAATCCTTGTTTATAACCAGCTCATAGAAATGTCTAACATGTTAGAGTTCATGGGGTTGACCCCAAGGGTCGACCCCTTGATGGCTGATAGCTCATTTCCTTCTTTGTGTTGAGAAGTAGTTCATGGGTCGACCCCATGGGTCGACCCCTAGGTGTTCCCGAACCCTCGGGTCTTCAGTTTTTAGCAAATACTTGCGTGGGTCGACCTAATGGGTCGACCCTTTTTGGCACCTGAGCCCCTTGGGTCACACAGTTTTTGTCGGTTGGCGCAATGGGTTTACCCATGGGGTCGACCCCTGGAAATTTCCCTTGTCGGGCATCATGTCCCGTGTTTCGTGGGTCGACCCAATGGGTCGACCCCTGGAATTACGGACCGCCAGTCCGGTTCGAGATCCATTTCATGGCCGCCGTTTTTGTTCCTCGTTTGCCCTAATGTTGGGAGATCCGAGGCTCCCATCTTGCTACACGTGTCCCCTCTCCTTGGGACTATAAAACCAATGATTAGGGCGACCATAGAAAGAAGAGAAAAAGAGGCATATTCGAACTGATCAGCTTTTGGTCTTGTAGGAGAAGAAAGCTCGTGGGGAGCCTCTCAAAGCGCGAATAGAAGCTATCTACTTCGAAGATAGGCCGATCCCCTTGCTGATTAGATGCATCTTGAGCAAGAACAGGAGCTTTCCTTCCTCATTTGAAGCTGGGCAACTTGGATCTCGAGCTGCACATCAACATCCGGGCTTCATCTTGAAGATATGTCTACATCTTCCATCATCGACCAAGAAATGAAGAACCTCAGCTGGGTCATCGTTTGAAAGGGGGATTTCTGGCGACCTCAAGATCTTTATTGCATATACCCTGTTCATGCTATTTCAGTTTTGAAGGATCATTGTATATCTGGTTACTTTTCTATTGAACGAAGTACTCTGTGTGTGTGTGTGTGCGTTTGCTGGTCGTTGCGTACGTGTGTGTGTGTGTGTGTGTGTGTGTGTGTGTGTGTGTGTGTGTGTGTGTGTGTGTGTGTGTGTGTGGCTGTGTGCTTCACAGTGTATGTGTGTGGGTTTTCACTCTTTAGTGGAAGCAATCCTCACTCTGTGAGGGGTGGACGTAGAGGACACTGTTATGAACCCGAACCACCTAAAATCCTCTTGTTCATTGTGGTTTGCTTCTACGTTCTTTCACGAGTGGGCTTCTTGTCGAGCGGAGTGTCGTTCATATCTCGACTATTCAGATTTCTATATATTTCCGCTGTTCGTGTGTTATCATCAACGGGTGAGAAGAGTGTGCTTCATTTATTATCCTTCCATTCATCTATTGCAAAAGTTTGTAGTTGAAATTTTTTATTGCCAATCAATTCACCCCTCCCCTCTTGATTGCCATCTACCGGGGACAACACCACTCTTCATTTTAATGAGGCCGTCTCGGATCAGCTTCTGCGCATGAGTCTTGAAGACATAGCAATCTTCAATTGGGTGACCCAACATGCAATGATATGGGCAATAGCTCGGATCATCGGTCTTCAGGGCCTTGTCTGGCTTGCGGATTTTTGGCAGCTCAACAATCTTATGGGCCATGCAGAGGTTGAAGAGCATCTTCATATGTTCCTTCTTGAAGGAGAAGGGTGTCTTCATACGCTTCGAAAAGGAAGGTGCAGCCGGCTTGTCTGCTGGCTTCTCGTCAGAGCCGCTTGGCTCGGCCTTCTTGCTAGCTTTGGCGGCGGGGGTGAACTCGATGATGTTCACCTCCTTACCGGGCTGGCGTTCTCGCATTTGTTTACCCTTCGTTGAAGTATAGCTTGGGTTATCGGCAAAGAACATCTCTATTTTGGCGACCGCCGAGTTGAGTTGGTCGAAGCCTTTGATATTGGTGCTTAGAAGCTTTTCGCTGACCTCGGCTGCCAAGCCTCGATGGCATATGGTAATGGCATCTTCCTGGATTGGCGGGTTGACACACCTCATGCTGAGGTCTCGCCATTTCTTGATGAAGTTGAGGGCGCCCTCGGCCTTCTTCTACCGGAGAGAGCAGAGCTCGGCCAGGGAGATCCTTCCCTCGGCCGTTTAGAAGCGGTCGAGGAACTTTTTCTGGAGATCTGCCTAGTCGATGACTGAGTTGGGCTTCAGGCGGGAATACCATTGGAAGGCCATTCCCGTAAGTGAAGTAGCGGAGGAGATATGATTCATCCAATGCTAACTTTCCCATGGCCGTAACATAGTAGGCCAAGTGTTCATGTAGAGAGCCTTGCCTGTCGAACTTTTGTAGCTTCGGGGGCTTGGCGTACTCCGGAGGAAGCTTCTTTAACTGGCGGTGAAGCGGGTAGGGCACACTATAGAGATCTATAGTGGCAACCCCTTCACCATACTGGGCGAGCTTTGTCTCGACAATCCTCTTGATCATCTGGCGTTGTGCCATGAGACTTTCCGGCACTGGCCTCTTGGAGGCTAGTGGTTGAGCTTCGACTGGAGGCGTGCCGAACCCGACTACTGTCGGGGTTCGGGCAATTGCCTCTGAGGTGTTGGCACCCTCGCGCCCAGCCGGCAGTGCCAACCCTTCGGCCGGAGGCCTAACAGGTTGTTGAGGGTGAAGGTCCCGCTCCTGAAAGAGATATTGTAGGAGGGCCTTCAAATAATGGTTCTCTTTCACGAGAGTCTCAAGGGTCACTTCTTGAACCTCGTTTACGGGAGGGTCATTGTTGACCGGCTCCACATTGATAGGAGGGTCATGGTCTTTGGCTAGGACTTCTTCTGCACATTCCGATGCCTGCGGTCTGGTAGAAGTGCCAATATGACCTGTTGGGATAGGCTGTTGGGCCTGATGACGCGGCCTCCTGAAATGGGACAGGGGCTGGTTAAGGTCATCGGACTGGGTGCCGGGTTGGTGTCCCGTGGTATAGCACGCGAACACCCGAATCGCATCATTGATGAACCGAGCCATCCGCCTCCTCTGAGGGTGTTCCTCAGGGCGGACGGGTGCCCCCAGTGTGTCAAAGACCGAGGTGCGTTGTAGAGGAGCCTCCCTCCCAATGTCGGCCTGAGGAGAACTCAGGATGGGTTGCTGGCGGGTCCGAGAACCGGCCCTTCTTTGCCTCCGCTTGCCCGAGCGGGGGACATTGGATGACTAGGCGTCGTCATACGGCGCAGTTGTGGGATCAGTCGCGTCTTGCCTGATACTGCATTTGAGCGCTCGCAGGGGGTTTTTAATACGCACCCTCTAAACCGCTTGAGCTTCTTCCGAGGTGACCTACATTCTTCTCAAGTCGGGTCGCTGGTCTCCCTTGTCGTTATTCTATCAACGAGACCTAGGAGTCTGTATATCGGGTTGGTGCGGATGCCCCCGGGCTGCTATCGGGGCGCCTGCTCCTTTCAGCTTCGCCTTGTCGTCTCGCGTTTGCCGCAGGAGGTCAAAATGGTTGGAGGCAGGGACCGTAGGAATGGTCCGTTCCTAAGGTATGATTGGTTCACCCCCATTGAGGTGAATCTGCAAGTCACCGACAAGAATAGTCTTGCCTGAGATGCTGGCTGCAGTGGCGGGTCGCCTGCCTTTACACCACTTCTTTTGGGGAGTCGAGGAAGTCCCTGCCCCGAGGTGATAGCCAAGATAACCCGGTCCATGGTGGCTGGCTGCATTGAGCTGTCAGTTGGGAACGCTGAGACCGGCCCTCAGGGTACGAGGCCCGCATCGGGGGTTAGTGGCTGGGCAACTCGGATGTAAGCTCTTGCCCGAGCCGATAGAAACGTTGCCGACGCTTGAGATGACACTCTTGCACCGGGAAGCAACGTTGTAGAAGATGCAGAGGTGCCGACGACCCGAGGTTGTGAACCTGTACAGAGCGCTGGTGGAGTTGGAGTGTGGGACGAAGGCCCCACAGCCGACATGAGAATTGTCGCGTCCCGTAGGGGCAATCCCATGTTGAGAGACGGCGTTACTGGAAGGTAAGGGGAAGAACCCCGTAGTGAAGCTGAGAGGCCCGAGGCTCGACGTGGAAGGCCCACACTGGGGACCGACCTTGAAAAGCCTCAGGGTTGTGTGCCCGGTCTAGACACTGAGGAGCCTCGAACGCGGGGTTAAAAACCCGTGCCGAATAACAGCTCTTTCGGGGTTCGGGTGAAAGGACTAGAGTAGAGTACTGGGGAGCCTCAGCCCCGGGTGGGGAAACCCGTGCGGGGAGCTGGCTCGACTGGGGCTCGGACCTGAAGGCCCAAATAGGGTGCTGGGAAGTCGGGCGCCCGGGAGTGGAAACCCATGTCAGGTGCCGGCTTGACTGGGGCTCGGGGTTGAAGGCCCGAGCAGGATGCTATAGTGGTGGCCGAAGCTTGGGGCGCGGGGCCCGTGATAGAGATCGGCCGACACTGGGCCCGGGGGGCAAAGCTCTCCTTAGCAGGAGATGATCTGGGACCCCCACAGGGGCCGGTGACGGACTGCCTGAGTCTGACGCTCGGGCGGGCCACTGAAGCTGGAGACTGGCACGGCATGTCCGCCACGCCAGCGGAAGAGGAAGCTAAGAGTAGCTGTGGAACAGCCACGAGGACCACACCCAAGAAGTAGGGTGATCCGACAACTGGGGTGAAACTACCGAAGACGATCGGCGTCACCAAGTATCTCACCCAAGCATGGGTGGAGACGATGATGGGACCGTAGGTAATAGCCGCCATCGTTGTTGGGGAGTGTTGGATGCTGCAGAGGCGATGGTTGCTGACAGTCACCGAGCGTGGTCTGACGGTCAGAGCGCGAATTGGAAGCTGATGAGAAATGGGCAGGAGTACCCCCCTCTGCCTCTCCTGCAAGGACAGGAAAAGGGCACCAGGGCTTCAGGGCTGGCACATACTTTTCTTCAGCAAAAAGAAGGAAGGCGGGAGATGTCCCACCGGTCGTGCCATCCTCTTTGTTGCTGGAGTTTTTATGCCGATGATCGGGATGAAGGAAGGAATATAGCGGGGAAGGAAAATACAGGAGTTTGACGTATCTCGGGTATCCTCCTTTACGGTTGTATGCCCCTCACGGTGGTACCGGGCACTCTCCTTTTACGGAAAGTTGAAAAGGGTCGAATGGCACGAAAATATCGAGGTGTAGGTTAGCTGGATAGGGTGTGGGCGTGCTAGTCGATTTCTTGACAATCATCTATGGAACCAAGGGTTGACCGGGGAAGCGTCGCCAGGACATGGCACGTGGGCTCGAGAGATTGGGTGACACGTGGATAGAAGGGATTCCACGGGTGTGAGTGCGTAGGCGATTATGGGAATCGTGTACTGGATGTCTTTCCCCACCGACCACAAGCAATCGATGTTTATTTACATCAGATTGAATCCGAACACCTTCGTTCTGTGCTGAAGAGAAGTCTGTATGTGTCTGAAGCCGTGGGAGGTGTTTGCTAGGGTCAGGGATATTGGACACACGTGCTGAGTGGTGTAGGTAGAAAGCTGGGGCCCACGTATGGGCGGTTGTATTCAACTGGTTTAATGCTGTATGAGAGTGACACGGGCTTTACAAATAAGATGAGGGGGCCGAAGTACAATAGGCGCAAGCCATGGGACAATTCCAACGCGTGGGTCGGTCCCCGGGTCAATGCGTAATAAGGCGGATATCTGTGCGTTTTACAGAGGCTCTCTATGAGGAGATTGAGACAAGCCCGACTTCCAAGGTGGCAGGGGCAGTCGTGGGCTGGTGCCTGACGGAGGTTGGACGTTGCTCAAGGTGAGCGGTCGGGTCCAGGCCTCGGAAGATGAATGTCGTCATACTGGGGAGTCGAGGTCGGCCCCAGGAACATTACTCCCGGGCCAACGTCCGGCTAACTCGAGTCATCAGTCAAAGCGGTCGGCGGCCAGCTCGGAGTGAGCGGTAGGCACGTGGTTGCGTGTCGGAAGTAGGTGCGGCTGTTGTGCCCCTGTGATTTTGATGATAGCAAACACTATGAGTCAGCATTGCATATCATGAACATCTCTGTCTAAATAAAAGTCCTGCTTGAGCATATAGGAAGTCTGTACATCGTCTGCTCTCCATGCATATGCTTAGTCTGTACAGCCAGTGCATTCCTTGATTTAAAGTCTGTACATCGTCAGTGCTCTTCATGCATGTGCATAGTCCATGCATTCATCTAAAGTCTGTACATCGTCTGCTCTTCATACATGTGCATAGTTCATGCATCTCTTCTTTAACAAGTCTATACATCGTGTGCTTCACGCATTTCCAAAGTATGTACATTCTCTGGTGGCAAGTCTGTACATCGCATCGTTTGTTCATGCATCATCTCTAAAGTCTATACATCATCACTTGTTCATGCATATGTGCAAGTCTACACATTGTTAAGTTTCGCACACATATGCAAAGTCTGTACAGTCAGTGCATGTTAAATTCCGTCTCACTTAGCGTCTCATGTTGTGTCTCAACATACCCAGCGTCTCATGTTGTGTCTCACATAGTGCTTCATGTCTGTACATCATCCTGTGTCATGCACGCTAAGTCCATACACTATGCATTTGTGCATCATTCAGAACACAAGTCTGTACATTCTTTGCGGCTATGTTCATGCACGCACTCATAGTCTATACATTGCCTTGTTGCGTTGCACGCCACATGGCTGAGCAAGTCTATACATCCGTTAGCCTTGCGTCATCCACGCAAAGTCTATACATTCTGTGTGGCTTGTTCAAGCATATGCATTGTCCGTGCATCAAGTCTATACATCACTGCATACACCAAGTCTATACATTGCCTTGTAGCATGCACGCACACACAAGTCTATACATTGTCTGGTCGCACACACATAAGTCTATACATTCGTTGTGGCTTGTTCATGCATCATCTCATCAAGTCTATACATTGCTGCATGAACACAAGTCTGTACAGTGGTTGAAGGCATGTCCAAGCTTTCATATTCAAGGTCCATACATTCCTATATACATATGCATCCTTCAAGACAAAGTCTGTACAATCCTTTCAATGCATACAAAGTCTATACATCCTCGAACCAACTCTGTACATCTAATATCCTCTTATGACTGTTTGACAGGTATATCCTTCGAGAAGAAAAATGTTTAGGCACGTGATTCGAGGTTATCTCTGGATAAAGGGGGCACATGCCTTGCACACGCCCTACTTCTGATGCTCTATAAATACCAAGCTTCTTCCTCAGGAGGAAGGTGATCGTGATCGAAGCAGAAGGGGCAGAAGCAGAGAGATAGCCTGCACGATCCAGAAGAAGAAAAAGAGTGAAGAAGAGAAAGAGAGAAGAAGCAAAAGAGAAAGAAAGAGAGACAGAGAGCTCGTGAAGAAGAAGAAGAGAAGAATTCTTCGAAGTGGTGTTATCTGTTGGCTCTTGGATCAGATCCAGACCAACTTGCTCCTTGAAAGCTATTTTGTGCTTTATCGTATACAGCTTTCTATTGCTGTCTTGTTTCCCATTTTGTGTTTTCTTTTCAAACCTTTCTTCAAGCTGTTTGCCAGCAGTGCAAGCTGTAATGCACGGCGGCGAGGTGGATACCTCGGATGGCTAAGCTGTATTGCCCAGCGGAGCAAGCTGTGAGGCTCAGCGTAAGTTGTTAGGCAGCAGATGGCTAAGCTGTATTGCCGAGCGAAAGTAAGCTGTGATGCTCAGCGGTTGTAGGCAAGCTGTGAGGCCCAGCGGTTTAAGCTGTGTATCAGCGGAATCCACACTCGGGTTTGAGTGTGGGGTGGATGTAGGTCTGGAGGACCGAACCACCTTAAAAATCATCTGTGCAGTGGGTTGATTGCTTTATTCTACTTCCGCTAGATGAATGTTTAGGCGCGCTATACATATTTGCACTTTGGTTCAAAAGAGAATTTGATTAATTCTTCATATTGTCTAGTTTTGTCTAGCTAGCGTTCTAGATTTTTAATTGAGCAAAACTTTTAAAGGGTTGATTCATTCACCCCCCCTCTGAATCCATCGCACTGAACCTAACAATTGGTATCAGAGTGGGTTGATGTGCATAGGATCTAACAATCCGCAGCAGATCATGCATCTTCTGTGGTGCATTTCAGAGTGAGTTTCTTGTGCTCGATGTTTAGTTTCACTGACTTAGTGCCTTGCTTTGCTTATCTGGTTGTGGTGCATTCTTGTCGATTGTTCTATGCGCTGAATCTGTTTGCCATATGTCCAAATGGCTCGTCCTCTGGTTTATGATGGTTCTAACTTCAATAGTTGGTTAGGCGGCCTATTTGTCTATGTGAATTCCATTGACCCCAATCTATGGAATTTAGTTTCAAAAGGCCCGCACCAATTACCTCATGATGAGACCAAGTGGTCTAGAGAGGACAAAATTAAGAACCATGATAATGTCATAGTTCTTAATATCTTGAGAGCTACGATTAATACTGATATATATCCTTTTATTCTCAGGTGCACTTCTGGAAAAGAAATTCTGGATAGAATCACGGCTACAAATGGGGAAAAGCAAGAGGATCAATGCTTAATGGCCAACCGGGGAAATGATGATGATGAAACCACATCTCAGGTAAGTTCCGGATCAGATGGACCCTCTTTTGATGAATTGGTAGTGATGTATGAAGATTTGTTAAAAGTGTCCAAGAAATTAAAATCTGAGAACAAAAGGCTAAATAAAAGGATTGAACAATGCAAATCTAAAGTCACTTGTGATGTTTGTCCTACACTGAAACATTCTTATGATACATGCTTAATAGATGTTTAGAATTTTAAGGAACAAAATGGTTCTCTAAAAATTGAAAATCAAACATGTTTGGACAAGATATCTGAACTGGAGAATCAGCTTATTAAGACGGAAAATGAGCATCTAAAAGGCATGCAAGAATTGATCGAGATAAATTCTGTAATGGACAAACTGAAGTTTGAGAATGTTAAGGTTCAAAAGGATAATGAAGATCTCAAGGCTAGTCTGAATAAAATCAACAAGGAAGCAATGCATATTTCTTCTGTAGAGTCAAGCTGTAACAAGTGCTCAGCTCTGCGTGAACGCAATGAGGAACTCTATAGTGAAAATGAACGGCTCAATAAACAAATTGCTTTGTTCAAAGAGGATAACAAAAATCTGCTTGTTGAGAAAATTAAAGTGGAAGAAAGACAAAAGGAATTGGTTGAGGAATTGAAATTGATGTCTAGAAATGAAGAATGTGATGAAGAAATAAAGAATTTGCATGAGAAAATTAAAGAGCTAAATGAACAAAATAAGAAACTCATGGGCTTGAACACTGTTGCATCTGAAAAATGGCTAACCCTTGAGAAAGAGAATGTAGCTAAGAAAGAAATCCAATCTGAGAAGGAAGAAAAATTGAGACAGGAACTAGAAATGGTCAAAAACCTGAATGATGCTATGCAGAGACAGATTCTCATTTGTGAAGAAGATTTGACAAATTCTGAACTCAAAATCTCCTCTTTGCAATCTGAAGTAAATGAACTTGTTCTCTCCATGCCTAAATCTGTCAAGGGAAAAGAGAAAATGAATGCTCTTTTATGTGATAAAGTCACTAAATCAAATGGAGAAGAAGGATGCAATTCTCAAGTTGAAAAATTTGTTAAGAAAAACCTGTACACCACCTTTGTTCGCAGCTCTGACATTGCAAGCTGCTCTGAGCCTCCTAAAACATCTACATCTTCAATTTTTCAATTCAAGGCTCAGAAAAATGAAAAACAAACAAAAGCTGTGAACAAGGATACACAATTGAGCAAGAAAGGTAAGAAAAATAAAGTCAAAAATGTTCCTTCTTGTACCCTAAAATCTGACAGCTCTGCCGTATCTGATGGATCAATGCATACTGCTCATAACTCATTCACCTATTCATGTGCTTCTGATAAGAGTGCTTCATGCCATTATTGTGGCAAAGTAGGCCATGTAATGGATGATTGCAGAATATTGGTAAATGATGAGCATGCAAGTAAAGCAATGCACTCCAAGAATTCATCCATTAGAAACCATGCCCCTAGGAAATCTGATGCTTCTTGCTATTACAGTGGTAGGTTTGGTCATTTAATGAACGAGTGCTGTGCTATGAAACCTGATAACAGGATGCATGCTAGATACACTGCAAATCATCATGGGTACAAAAGAAACAAACTCAAGTTTAACCAGCACATCACTTGCTTCAATTGCAACAAGCCAGGTCATAAGGCTGTTGAGTGTTGGTCAGGGAATTATAGGAATAATTCTGGATCTAGAAGTAAGCATGTTAGGTGCTTTGAATGTGGAAAGTATGGCCATACGGTCAAGGACTGTTGGCATACTCAGGGAAACACTGTTAAATCCAAGTTTGTTAACTTCCCTGTAAAATGGAATGTGCTTGATAAGAACCATATCAGGACAACCTTGTTATGTTTTAACTGTGGTAAGCTAGGCCACAAAGTTGCTAATTGTTGCTTGGCTGATTATGGAAAAGAAAATTTTCATGTAAATAAAAGAAACAATCATGCTCATACACAAAATCTTCATACTCATGCGCATGCACATGGGCATCATGTTTCTGCTAATATGAATAATAAAAACAAAAATTCTGTGATTTCATGTTATTATTGTGGAAAATTTGGACATTCTATGTTTGATTATTTTCTGATGGAATTTGATGACCATGTTGCTAAGAAACTGTTTAGAACACCTGATAGGGTTAATACGGGACCCAATGCTGTTTGGGTCCCTGCAGGATCAAATTGATTAACATGCTACAGGTGTGCCTTGGTGGGAGAAATAAAAGGGGTTGAATTAACCAAGGCACTCAAGAATGAAAACCCCATGATTGCACCATTCAGGTCAGTTCCAAAACTCTGTGTTTAAATCTCATCATCTAAAAATGAGTCAAAAAGGGTGAATTTCATGTTGATTTGTTTGTTTGATTTCTGATGTTCTATTCTTGTCTAGCTGATCAGTCTGCATTCCAGACTCAGCTACTGAATTTAATTCTGCACATATCTAATGCTCTTCTCTTGCCACTTATTGCACTGTGTACATAAGATGCTAGATGCACTGCACACTCATTTTTGTAGTCGATGCATACCCTGCACCGAGTTTACTTAAACCCATGTTCATGGTTGTTCATACATTGCATCGAGTATGCTTCTCACATGTTTGTGCATGTACGCACTTTGCACCGAGCTTATTCATGTGTTGCACTGAGTTTGAATGGTTCATTTAGTGCATATAGTCGATGCATGTGTCTAATGTCTGCATATATCATTTGCATGACTATCAAGGAAGTCATTCAATGCATATAGGACTGCTTTATACTGCATATCATCACATTTGAAAAATCTGAAAAAAAATGATTCAATGCATAGCATAATTGTTGCATCTTGGTGTCAGGGGGAGCTGAGAGTTCAGTTCAATACATTGAATCCTTTTCACTTCTCTTCGTCCCCACTCAATTCATTCATATTCTTTGACATCAGATGCTCTTGGACCTTAATGTCTATTGCTATCATTTCCCTATCACCTTCTGGTTTAGTATATTGAGCTGTGGTTATTGCAGTTTTTCATTTATAAGAATCACACTTGCAAATTGAAAGGAACTAAAGGTTTAACCTTTATAAATTGAAGAGTTAAGTGTCTGCACTTCAGAACTTGAGATAAAAGAAAACTTTTATAGCTCTTAATCTCTGTCTCATGGTTAGAATAGAAAAAGTTTTTTTAATGCCTGAACGTGTTAAACTGGAAATGTCTAGAAAAGGTGAATAAGAGTGTGTAATATTTTTAAACAATAACTCTAAAAGAAATCAGGGCAACAGTAAATAAGATCATCATGGTAAAGAACTGAACACAGTGACAGAGCAATGGCTGAATTACACTGAGAAACTGTGATCTCCTTCAAAGAAGCAGAAGAATTCATAAGTCATGAAGTGCTTCAGGCTATCTCTGTTCATAGGGTCAAATCTATAGGGGGAGTCTTCACCAAGTAACTGGGGGTACTGGCCTCTGATCAAGGTGTACCCTTAATATCAATGGTGAAAATTGTTCCTTGTAGGTCTTGATCTGAAATAGATCTAGTAGTTTATGCCTAGTAACTGGGGGTATCTGCCTCTAATCAAGGTGTACACCTAATGTCAACAGCATAAATGCCACTAGTCTATTCACTTAGCTCAGTTTCTGAAAGTTAAAAGGTGAAAAATAAACTGCTGTAACCCTTTGAAATCAAAAGTCATTGAGTGTAAATTGTTTTTCTCAATACATATTCAAGTTGCCTTTCTTGAACTTCCATGTTTAATCACAAAGGGTATTGTTTCTAACTTATCTATTAAAACCATGTGCCCTAGATTCATTGCTATAAATGGAGTCTATAACTCTTTTTCAGTGGTCAGCTGCTTTACTCTATCTTTATCACTGTTAAACATGAATTCTTTCAAGACTGTATATTGCTGACTCTTATGCTTTAACAGTTGTTTATAATCATGCTCACTTTCTGAACCAATGATTCAGCTGTTGTCTAGTGACCCCTTACCTTATTCATGTTCTTTCCCTCCTATCTTCTCTATCTTTTGATTATGTCATAAGAGAAGATGTATTTCATCCGTCCATATTCCTTTCTCAAAGGGGGAGAAATAATTCAGGGGAGTTTTACATTCAGGGGGAGAATGGGTTGTTCTAAGGGAAATCTACATGTATACTGCATTTAGCCTTCATGATGTGCCATTAAGGGAGAGAGAGCCTTTCATGACTTAGTCAAAGGGGGAGACTTTCATCCAATCATTGCATGCATATTTGTATTTCATCTCAAACTATTTTCTTTTTGATGAAGTCAAAGGGGGAGAATAGTTTGACATGAGTCAGTGTGACTCATAGTGTTGCCATCATCAAAAAGGGGGAGATTGTTGTGCCCCTGTGATTTTGATGATAGCAAACACTATGAGTCAGCATTGCATATCATGGACATCTCTGTCTAAATGAAAGTCCTGCTTGAGCATATAGGAAGTCTGTACATCGTCTGCTCTCCATGCATATGCTTAGTCTGTACAGCCAGTGCATTCCTTGATTTAAAGTCTGTACATCGTCAGTGCTCTTCATGCATGTGCATAGTCCATGCATTCATCTAAAGTCTGTACATCGTCTGCTCTTCATGCATGTGCATAGTTCATGCATCTCTTCTTTAACAAGTCTATACATCGTGTGCTTCACGCATTTCCAAAGTATGTACATTCTCTGGTGGCAAGTCTGTACATCGCATCGTTTGTTCATGCATCATCTCTAAAGTCTATACATCGCCACTTGTTCATGCATATGTGCAAGTCTACACATTGTTAAGTTTCGCACACATATGCAAAGTCTGTACAGTCAGTGCATATTAAGTTCCGTCTCACTTAGCGTCTCATGTTGTGTCTCAACATACCCAGCGTCTCATGTTGTGTCTCACATAGCGCTTCATGTCTGTACATCATCCTGTGTCATGCACGCTAAGTCCATACACTATGCATTTGTGCATCGTTCAGAACACAAGTCTGTACATTCTTTGCGGCTATGTTCATGCACGCACTCAAAGTCTATACATTGCCTTGCTGCGTTGCACGCCACACGGCTGAGCAAGTCTATACATCCGTTAGCCTTGCCTCATCCACACAAAGTCTATACATTCTGTGTGGCTTGTTCAAGCATATGCATTGTCCGTGTATCAAGTCTATACATCACTGCATACACCAAGTCTATACATTGCCTTGTAGCATGCACGCACACACAAGTCTATACATTGTCTAGTCGCACACACATAAGTCTATACATTCGTTGTGGCTTGTTCATGCATCATCTCATTTAAGTCTATACATTGCTGCATGAACACAAGTCTGTACAGTGGTTGAAGGCATGTCCAAGCTTTCATATTCAAGGTCCATACATTCCTATATACATATGCATCCTTCAAGATAAAGTATGTACAATCCTTTCAATGCATACAAAGTCTATACATCCTCGAACCAACTCTGTACATCTAATATCCTCTTATGACTGTTTGACAGGTATATCATTCGAGAAGAAAAATGTTTGGGCACGTGATTCGAGGTTGGCACCTGGCACGTGATCCGAGGTTATCTCTGGATAAAGGGGGCACAAGCCCTGCACACGCCCTACTTCTGATGCTCTATAAATACCAAGCTTCTTCCTCAGGAGGAAGGTGATCGTGATCGAAGCAGAAGGGGCAGAAGTAGAGAGATAGCTTGCACGATCCAGAAGAAGAAAAAGAGTGAAGAAGAGAAAGAGAGAAGAAGCAGAAGAGAAAGAGAAAGAAAGAGAGACAAAGAGCTCGTGAAGAAGAAGAAGAGAAGAATTCTTCGAAGTGGTGTTATCTGTTGGCTCTTGGATCAGATCCAGAACAACTTGCTGTGAGCGACGTCACGCGGTTCGGGGAGCGAAGAAGACGCGGAGCGCGCGGGCTCCTCTTTTGTTTGCTGCAACACAGAAATAGGAGAAGAGAGAAGGGGCCACCACGGGAGATTGCTTCGGCGGGGCGAGCGGGACAAATGTAATATAGCAAGATATGGGGGTTAAACGGCGATAGCGGGAAGTGAGTCGCCGCGGCCTCGAGGGGACGGGAATGGTGCAGAAATTAAATAGCAAGAATGGAAACGGCCATTGGGGAAGTGACTCGCCGCGGCCTCGAGAATATGAGCAGATAAGAATATAACAGAATATAAGGAGAATATAAAGAGCGAGAATTTAAACGGCCATTGGGGAAGTGACTCGCCGCAGCCTCGAGAATATGAATAGATAAGAATATAACAGAATATAAAAAGAATATAAGAGCGGGAATTTAAACGGTCATTGGGGAAGTGACTCGCCGCGGCCTCGAGAGTATGAATAGATAAGAATATAACATATAAGAATGGGAATTTAAACGGCCATTGGGGAAGTGACTCGCCGCGGCCTCGAGAATATGAGCAGAATATAACAGAATATAAAGAGAATATAAGAACGGGAATTTAAACGGTCATTGGGGAAGTGACTCGCCGCGGCCTCGAGAACAAGATGTGATCGCCAGGGGCCAAAAGACCCAAAAATAAAGAAAGTGATCGCGCCTACCTCAAGAGCGGGAGATGGCGGGTTGCTTCTTCCTCCCCCTTCGGCCGACTGATAGAGAGGGCTTTCCTTGGGTACCCTTGCAAAACAACGACAAACAAGTAACAAGTGGATTAGAAAGATGAAGGTGTAGTATTCAAATCCTTGCGATAAAAATAACGAAATGATGGCAAGACACACACCTGGTTGGTGTTATCTTTTAAACCCCTCTCGGACTCGAGTAGGAGGAAAATGAGATGATGGATGCAAGAAGTATATAAGAAGAGGCGCCCTTATGAAGGGGGATAGAGGATGCGAGATGATGAATGCAAAAGAACTACGAAGAAAGGGAAAGGATTGGCTTATTGGATGTGCCGATGGTGAAATCCGGCGGAGCTCCGGCAGCGTAGGGACGACGTGGAAGCGCGGTGGATGAAGACGACCTTCCTCTCGCGAGCGTGGACACCCGAGAAGTCGGCAGAACCTCCACCTACGAAAGACCCCACGGGTTAGAAATGACTCCGTAGCCTCTGGGCTCCGGCAGCCTATCAGATCTCTTAGAAGCTCCCCCAGAACTGAGGGAGTGGGCCTCTATTTATAGAGCTCCGGAGGGTGGAGGCGTCCAGGACCCTGGACACCTCCATCAGGGCAAAAAAGATATTTTATTCTATTTTTATTCATTTTTTCTGAATATTTTTGTGGAGGCGTCCAGGGTCCCGGACGCCTCCATAAGTCCCACCGAACTCCACCGAAAGTGGCACGCGGTTTAACACAACGCGTGGTTTTGGAGCGGTGACCCGTGATTTGGAAATGGGCGCGTCCAGTCGGCTGGACGTCTCCAAAATTTGGATTCTTTCACACACGACAAACTGTCGTTCGGTGGGCGGGGCCCCGTGAGTGAGTTGATGGAGGCGTCCAGGGGCCTGGACGCCTCCATAAATATATTATTTTTATTTTTTGTTTTGTTTTTATGCCAAAGCTAGCATTTTGTATTTTTTATATTTATTTTCATGGAGGCGTCTAGGGGCCTGGACGCCTCCGTTAATTTTTATATTTTTTATGTATTTTTTGTGTTATTAAATAAATTCAAGTAATGGAGGCGTCCAGGGACGCCTCCATGAAGACCCCCCGGGTCCCCTAAAAAAGGCTTCGGCAGCCGCCCGCCAGACCATCTTCCTGGTTCTGGAACCTTCCGGTGCGTCCGATTGGTGTTGATACCGTCCGAATGCCGCAACGAGACGGTTCCGGATGCCGAAAAAGGTAGAAGAATACCCAAGAAAAAGAAGCACTCAAGTGATTCAAAATGCGTAAGCCGTCGCGGGGCGTCGTATAGTAATATGAGACTTTCTCAGGAGATGTCAAGAATGGCGTGTCTACAGCTACCCCGCCTTGGCGTCTGCTTTGCAAGGGAGCGACACGTAGTGGAATGGTTTCGAAGTGGAGTGAAATGAAGTGGGAGCGGACTGATAAGTTGATGCCAAGGTGTGATGAGACACGCTTTTGACGTTACTGTTTGGAATCTTTCCTGAAGTTTCAATGAGGCGACCTTGAAGAAGGTCTTTCAAATATTGACGATTGCTTGGACGGAGATCAAATAAGGGAGGGTGAGATGTGTGCTAAGGCACGAAAAATAAAGGAGACCAACTTCTCGGTGTGGAAGTACCTGGGTCATAAACCCGCAGGTTTCACCTTTGGTGAGCGGTTACCAGCCGATGTGGAAGTGCTGCGGCCAAGGTGGGTCAAACAAGGTAAAAAGTAAAGAAATATCTGAGAGTCTGTCCAAACAAGGGTCTCCTTTGGAAGAGCAACGTAGGGCCGTTTCAAGGAAACTCAGTATTTCATTCGGAGTGGAATATCTCATATTTGTAAGAATTGAAGCACAGCGGCTTTCGCAATCGAATCACTTGAATGATCTCCCGCAATAAATCAAAGTCCTATATGAATGCATGCTGGGTTAAAAAAAATAAAAATTTAAAACAAACTAAAATAGAAAATAGCCAAGGATAATATTGTCAACTTGTTAAGAACGGGTCAGGATACCGATCCGGTGAGCCGATACTGGGCTGGGGCCCATTTATCCACGCACCAATTCACCGAATGGCACCGTCGTCCCCATGCTAACACAAGTTAACGGCCTATCCGTACAACCCAAATTCTTCCGGGATCATCACTGTTTTTGTTGAAGGGGAACTCAAATCCCAGATTCGTTCGGGCCGCAAGGTCCTTGACATGTTCTAGTAGCGTAGGTATCATATACTATGATGCATGACATGGTGGGACCAACCATTGAAAGGTGGGACAGGAGATAGGACAAAGACGTCCGTTAGTAGAACTTGCACAGGCCAGCATGGATCAATAACATCAGAAAGTAACAGAATTGTAGCAGAATCGCACCACAGTACAAGGGGGTCTAGACAAAACTCTGACGACTGACCACTGTAGCGCCTCTCCTTTCCTACACTTCTTCTCTTGCACCAAGTTGTTTCGAGGCATGCCTTACGAGACTTTTGCCCTGGACAGAAGGGAACTACTTTGCACGGAGGGATTCTGTTGCTTTCTTTTGGGCGCGTCCAGGCGCGAGGATGCGTCTTAACCCTCGAATTCAAATTTAAAGCGCCGGGCGGCCTTTCTTCTCCCGTGCCTTACCCGCAAACGAGCCCGCCTTCCTCCGAAACTCGCTCGCCCGTCTTCGTCTTCTTCCCCTCGATCGATGGAGTTCGGCGGTCTGGACCACGGCGAAGGTGGAGAGGGACGCGGGACCCCTCGCCTGAGGAGGGACACGCAAGAGCAGGGAACGGCGTCCATGGAGGAGGAAGGGCCGCTTCGGGCTCCCGAGGGACCCGAGGGGCCCGATGTCACGGAGGGAGGTGAACACGGTCTGGTAGGTCCTCCGATCTCTTCCTCTTTTGATCTATTTTGAGTTTTGAAGCGAGTCGTGCGAGGGGGGAAAGGGTTCGGCGAGTGTTGCACTCAAATGATGGACGTGTCCTAGACAAGGGACGCGTTCTTTGTTATGATGCGAGGCCCTTCTTTCTTGGTGGAGGATATGGTGAGGACCCTGGGCCTTGCCGATAAGTGGGCGAGTGCAGACGAGCCGAGCCGCGTCAGGAAGGAGAGCCGCGGCAAGGCGAAGCTCGAGGATTGGCGCATACGTCTCCCTGGACAGCAAGGGAGCGTATTGGTGCAGGACAGTGCCGACTTCCTGCGACAGTAGAGAGAGAGTTATGCGGGGCTTCCCCAAGCAGGGGATATGCGCGATGTCAACGGCTCGCGTGCCCAATTAGCCGAGGTCAGGCGGCAGCTGGCCGCCACTCAACAGGAACTGTCGGTCCTGGTAAGCTAAGTGCTGCATTTTCTATTTTTAAATGTGGAGCTTAGCTAACGGCTGTTGTTTGTTCGTTCCAGCGTGCCCAGCAGACAGCGATGGTGGGAGTGGCTGGCGGCGCATCTTCCAGTTCCTCGGCCCCTTTTCTTGAGATTGCCTCCCTCCGGGAGCAACTTGCCGGTGCGGTGGCTCGGGCTGCCCGGGCTGCCCGGGCTGCCGAGGAGAGTGATGCCTGGGTGGCGACTGTAGCAGAGCTGCGACATCGCGGTGAGGAGAGACCTTCTCCAGACATCCTGGAGTTAAGGGTTCTTCTGCAGATGATGAGGAGAGAGGCAGAGAGAGAGAAAGCTGAGAGAAGGTCTGAGCGACAGCAGGATCAGACCGAGAGGAGGGCCTTGGAGGCCCAAATGAGGGAGCTCCAGCTGGGCCTTCAAGCCGTCGTGCAGAGGCTAGGAGGGATGGAGACGCGCTACGAGAGAGCGCGAGAGTTTGGGGAGCGACTGCGCCAGTCTGGTCGCTTTGCCGCTAGTGGCTTCTTCGCCACGCCAAGGGAGGAGCAGCGAGTCATTGCTGTGGAGCCGGCGCCACGAGGCGAGGCGGGTGTTACTGCACGGGGATCCAGGAGGCTTCTGAGGGACCCTCACCTCAGGGGAGAGGAGAGGGACGCCTAGGGGGACGAGCATGAAGATAATGGCAAGAGTTGGCGAGCTAGTGGACCCGCCTCCTCTCTATGATTGTGATGTTTATGACAGCTTATGTAGAATTATGAATGGAGTGATTTGATTTTCTGCTGCTTGTTTGTTCTCTTGTGTGTTCCTTCTTCCCTACACTTCTTCTC
Source organism: Amorphophallus konjac (assembly GCA_022559845.1). Classification (NCBI taxonomy): domain Eukaryota; kingdom Viridiplantae; phylum Streptophyta; class Magnoliopsida; order Alismatales; family Araceae; genus Amorphophallus; species Amorphophallus konjac. Next base: position 116,500,149 of record CM040125.1, on the reverse strand, counting down.
ATTTGCACTGTTCCCATGTGATGGGTCTGCCGAGACTCCACCCCAAGCGGAGAATCACGTCTTGTTATGACCATTTTCCACGGGAAACTGTCGTCGAAGTCAATAATGACGGCCCTAGTCCATTTTCCTGAATGTTGTGTCAAATTTTGCGGACGTCCTTCAAAACATGATAGGGTATCCCTAGACAACATAGGGGGCTAGTCGTCATATTCTTCGTCCAATCAATCACCCTGTGCGAGCGGTGAAGTGACACACGGGACCACATGGTAGGTGCCTCATCGCGAGGGCTATCATTAAAGGTGATGGAGGCAATCTTGGCCTGTACTCCTTCCATTTCTATAAATTCTTGTCCCTTTTATCCTCCCAGGTATATCGAGAGCTAACTCGTGGAGCACAAGTTCCCACGGGAGAGGAGGAGTTCAAAATTCTGAGAGTTGGATGGAGGGCGAATCTTCCCACTCCTCGAAGAGAAGTAGGTCCAGTGGTAGTAGTTCCAGGAGGCTTTCGGACCTCGAAGGGCACTTTAGTGAAATGGCCCAATCACAACTCGTAAGCTGAGCTTTCCTGCCCTTTTCTCATTCTTTCTTCCTTCCTCTTGACAACACCCTTCTCCATTTCTTATGCACGCACAGAGTGTGATGAAATCACACATTTCATGGGAGTTAGCAGTGGCCGCATACAGGGGTCTCCCAGATTTTCAGAAGGCCAGGCTAGACGTGATGGGATTTGGTGCCTTTCTTCGGATCGAGCCGATCCAGCTCGACCTGGTCCTGATCCAAGCCTTGTGTGAGAGATGGGACCCAGTGAGCCGGGCATTCCTGATGCCCTGGGGGCACATGGTGCCCAGCTTGGAGGATGTGGTCCGGATCACAAGCCTGAAGGTGGAGGGTGAGGCAGTGACTGGGGTCACTTATGCGGATTACCGAGAAGGTGCTCGGAAGCTACTGGGTTTGGACTTAGATGGTCGGGAAAATAGGTCAGTAGCTAGGGCGTCCCTCATGGATGTATTAGGGCTCACCGACACTCGTCGGCGGGACGACGAATCCTCAGAAGAGTTCATGGAAAGGATGGAAATACGATGCCGTGCCGTGTACTGCACAGATTTCGGCAACTGGGAAAGATGCAACATAGATTTGAGGAGATTTCTCCTCTTCCTTTTGGGGAGATTGGTACTGAGCTCGAAAGGGGACGGTATCCAATGTCGCTTCCTGGAGCTGCTGTCAGACCTTGAAAGAGTAGGATACTATGCCTGGGGAGCTGTCATGCTGGAGCACTTGTTTGCAGGTTTGTTCCAAGAAGCGGACCGTGAGATGACTGTGAGTGGTTTCACACCATTCATCCAGGTATTTTTGGTTTTGCTTGTTTTGTATATATTTTTTATGTTTTTGCAAGGTACTGATGACCTGCACCGAGCAGCTGTGGAGCTATTATTACCTCCCCATGGGGAGAGCTTGACATTGGCGACCCGCGATGGTGCTGCTAGCCAGGCGGTGGGAACCCATCATGAGTGCGGCACCCCTAACCTACCAAGTGATGGTGCTAAGGCGGGAGCTACAGGAGTTCCCTGCAGTGATGGTAAACTGGAGACCCTACTCAGACATGGTCGATGTCGACCAGCCGTGGGTTCTAGCAAGTCGTGCCCGGTTCGGACGGGAACTGTGGATGCACTGCCTGAATGAAATCGAGCCGCTTCAGCTACGATTGGTTATGAGGACTTTAGGATTGGCTCAGGAATGGGTGGATACGGCTGCGCCACCTCGTGTCAGGAGAAAGATGCGAGGATCGGCGACCTGCATTGACTGGCGTGTACGATTCCCCGAACAGTACGAAGACTGACAATTGGGTGGCATAATCGTGGAATCGCAGGCACGGGATAGCGAGGATTCCCTGCGTCTATACAAGACAAGGTACGCAGAGCGGTTCCAACCCCGGGGACTTGCGGAGGTAGGTCTCCCCTTTTTCTCTTTTCTTCTTTCTCCCTTTTTTGGTTTTCTGGTGGAAATGCTGACTCGTATGGCTGCAGGATATCCGTGATACGATGATAGCGACTTTACGAACTCGCTTGGTAGAGATGGAGCAACGGTTGGGCGATGCCCGCGGAGCTACGAGCGACTTGGTAGGTGTATAGTGCGTTCCTAATTAGAACCGTAGATTCCAGATGTTGGCTGCTAATTCACGCGGTCGTAGCATGCTCAGATTGGCGCGGCTTCCCCAGCGATGGGAGTAGGTGGTGCCTCTTCCAGCTTGTGGATTCCCACCTCAGAACTTGACTTGCTTCATGAGCAACTTGCTCACGCCACGCAGCGTGCTGCGGAGGCAGAAGGGATGCTTTGTATACAAGTAAAAGTTTCAGTGTTGAGTTCTCTTTGTTTACGCCTTATCACGTATCTGAGATGGTACACTCGACAGGAAAAGGAGACGGAAGAAGCGCTTGCCCAAGCTGCGCAGAAGGAGGCTAGGATAGCAGAACTGGAGAGGGAGCTGCGGCGTCATCCTGATGACGACTCCTCTAGGGATGCCGTGGAACTCAGGATCACTCTCCAGTTGGAGAGGGAAGACCGCGAGAGAGAGCGTGTAGAGAGAGAAAGAGACGCAGAGAGAGAAAGAGCCAACAGATTGACTGAAAGGGAGGAACGAAGGGCCATGGAGGCCCAACTATTCGAACTCTGAATCAGCCTTGGTCTTGCTGAACAGTGGCTGAGAGATGGTGAGGAGCGCTACCGAAGAGCACGAGAGCGTGGCTTTCGTGTTGGTAGCTTCTCTACTGCTTCCGTGGATCAACGCCGGGGTGTGGGAATAGGAAGGGGAGTACAGAGCGGTAGGAGTACCACTTTTCGTAGTTGGGTAGCACCTTTGAGAGCGTTTTGCCCGGAGAGTAGTGGGACGAGTAATGCAGAGAGAGAGGGCGGAACTTGATGTAATTTTTTTTGTTTTTTTTATTTTTGGAATAAAATACAAGGTTCGGTTTGTTTGGTTTTCACCTTTGTTTCTGTTGCCTGAATCCCTGCACATATCACTGAAACAAACAAATCAGAATTTCTATTCTGACTTGGCCCCTTGCTCAATAAGCAAATGGTCACTGTGACTGTCCTTGATAACTGGTCAAGGGGCCAAGCCTTTATTTAGCGAAGGCAAGGGAAAGATGCGGTGATGATAAATGCGACAGGCAAGCACACGAATGCAAGCGGTATTAAAAGTGAGATGCTGCACACAAATGCAATCATGCAAAGTTGATTTATTTTATTTTTTATATTTGGCATTTTTTTTGTTTTATCATAAAAAAGATTTTTTTTGTTTGCAAATATGTACATTTTCTTTTTTTTTCTTTTTTATTGTTTTTATCATTTCAATTTTTTTGTTGCTAACGCCAGGCAAGCACCCAAATGGCACCTAACCTACGTGAGAACATGGGTTTCTTACTAACCTCCCAGGTATCCTAAGTTTGGGCCTCTAGACCCCTCGAATGATGATCCCGCCGGCTAAGACTTACCCTGATGACAATACCGTCATGCCATGCTTAGGCTCCCAGTCGCTTCCGACCATAGGGATTCACCCAAAAGGTGTTTGAGGTAAGAGATTTGCCCGACCCGGGTCTGTTTCCTCACAACTCTAGATGGTATATGATGGAACACCCTGGAACCCCAATGACCAACCGCGCGACGCTGACCCGGAATCAGACGCCGTCGCACCCATAGGTGACGCGCTTGCATTGGCCTAAGCCCGAGATTAAACAAGAAGACATCAAGGTGGTAAACAGGGGTCTTGATCAGCCAGAAACACGGAGACTCCTTCGCAGCGATAGCTTTTGCTTTTCAAAGTAGGCAACCAAATGTGTATATTAAAATAAGGTCGCAGACCCTAGGCAGTTTTCACCCTTCAGAAACTCCATCGAACCTTCATCTTTAGAGGGAGAAGGAAGAGTGTAGGGGATAAACCTCCTGAGAGGACCGGCAAAGCCGTTAACCCGGCGAGCGAATAAGGGCCCATTAACTCTTTCCTTTCGGACAACTTCGGACCAAATCTCGAGCATTTACATTCCATAGCCCCCCCCCTTTTGTGGATTCAAACTTTTGCTTTGAGGGGTTCCATTTATCGCATCAGGCACGGTCACGACCAGGCTCTTGATTTTGATTTTGTATTTCTTTTTGTGAGGGAGATATAGTCGTTTGACGTTTGTGGGCTCCCTTTCGTATGCCTGCGGGGACACTGCCCTCTTCTCGTGCTCTGATCGATGCTCGAGGAAATGGATCCTACTCTTGCCCTTGGGGTTTGAGTTTCGGTTTCTCATGCTCAGCGTTTTAAGGGCGCCGACTGTCTCATTTGGTCGAAGAGAAAAGAATAAAGATTACAGCTTCCGGAGATCTTCTGGGTGGGGCCCCACCGTAGGTGATGCTACCGACTTTTTTGAATAAAATACATAAGTGAGCACATGTTAGCTTCCTTCGACCGAGCATAGGCCGACGTGGCCGGACAGGGATCTCCACGGTTCTGGCAAACCAAGACCCGATGCCTACCAAGCCTTAATGGGCCCTATCATAACATGAAGGTTAGATGCAGTGACTTGACTACATGGTGACCACCAGGCATTGGCATTTTGAATTTTCCATATTTTTAGTGGTTTTCAATATTTTTTTGTTTTTGATGTTTTTTATCTTTTCATCATTTTGTTTTGTTTTGTGCTAAGGGTAGTATTTCTTAAGATAAAGCCCATTCCAAGGGTGGGATAACTCGGTCCCTTCGGCGTTGAATAGCTTGTAGGCGTTGCCAGGGTACACGGCTTGAATTACAAATGGTCCTTCCCAATTGGGTTGGAGCTTAGAACGCGGCCCTCCAGGTTTGACAAAAATTCTTTTTACGACCATCTCACCGACTTTAAATTTTCTCTCAACGACTTTCTTTTGGTAAAAGCGAGCGAGTCTATTTTGATACACACGCGCGTGTTCGGCAGCGGCCAGCCGCTTCTCATCCAAGAGTTCCAACTGGGCGAGGAGTGAATTACGACGATCATCGAGGGGAAATTCCTCGTCCAATTGTACCCTGAGAGAAGGGATCAGAGTCTCATACGGGACTACCGCTTCCATACCATAAGTAAGGGCAAATGGAGTCTGCCCGGTGGGGGTACGGATTGAAGTGCGATAGGCCCATAGGGCTTCGATAAGTTTTTCTGGCCAGTCTGAAAACTTACTAGACTCGCAGGTTTATTTGATGATTTTGAGTAATGTTTTATTGGTGGCCTCCGCTTGGCTGTTACCTTGTGGGTAATAAGGCGATGAATGATGCAATGTAATTGCGTACCTTTTACAGAGGTCCTGTAGGTCCTGAGAAATGAACTGTGGCCCATTGTCGGTGACGATTGCGCTTGGGACGCCGAATCTGGTGAGGATGTTCTTCATGATGAACTTGCAGACTGTTGACGCCTTGATTTCCGCGTAAGCTTCAGCTTCGGCCCATTTGGTGAAGTATTCCGTCGCAGTAAGGATGAAAGATTTCTGCTTGGTGAGGGAATTGGGATCACCTAGGGGACCAATGATGTCGAATGCCCACATGGAGAAAGGCCACGGGGAGGATATTGGATGAAGTGAGGAAGATGGTGAATGGATTTTATCGGCGTGAAGTTGACACTTGACACACCTACAGACATAGACAGCACAATCCTCTTCCATAGTGGGCCAGTAAAAGCCTTGCCGAATGATCTTTTTGGCGAGCATCTGACTATTCACGTGGCCACCGCACACACCCGAGTGCGTCTCCTCTACACATTTCCAAACCTCATCGTCACCAAGATATCTTAACAGAATACCAGTAAGGCTTCTCCTATAGAGTAGACCTCCAACCAATGTATATTTCTGAGCCACCCTTCTTATGGCTTTCTTGTCCTCTGTGGTGGCCCCTTCAGGATAAGACTGATCTTGGCAGTATTTGACGATTTCATAGAACCATGGTTTCTCTTCATCAGCCAGTTCTTCTTCGGCCTCTGCCAACATGATTTCCCTCTTCTCAAGGATATCTTCCTGCAGGATCTTCCTTGCTATCCCGTCTTTGATATTTACGTAGGAAGCATCATCGATTACAGGGGCGTGAAGTTTGTAGATGGAAATGGACTCAAACCATCTTCCTAGAGGGAACCTTATGGATGATGCCAACGAGGCGAGGGCATCGGCGAGAATATTCTGATGACGAGGGACATGAACAAAGATCAGTTTGGTGAACAGTTTGGCAAAGGCAGCAGTGAGTTCTTGGTATGGCTTGAGTTTGGGATCGCGAGTGCGATATTTAGTGAGCACCTGGCGAAGGATGAGTTGACTATCACCTACGACTCGCAACTCAGTGATACGAAAAGAATGAGCGAGTTCTAGGCCAGCTAGAAGAGCTTCATATTCGGCTATATTGTTGGTAACTGGAAATTTGAGCTGGTATGCCAATGGGAATGTGAGGCCTTCAGGCGACAGGAGGGCGACGCCGATTCCTCTCCCTTGAGAATTCAGAGCTCCATCAAAATATAGCGTCCACATTGGCTCATCTGATTGGTTGACGAACATTAGTTCCTCATCTGGAAACTCTGATTGGACGGGATCGAACTTGGGAAGAGGATGGTGAGCGAGATGCTCGTCTATGGCATAGCCTTTAATCACCTTTTGCTGGATGTAGGTGATGTCGAACTGAGAGAGAAAACTTTGCCAGCGTGCTAGCCTATCCGTAAGGACAGATTTCTCCAGAAGGAATTTGATAGGATTCATTCGAGCAATCAAGTGGACTTCATGAGCCAAGAAGTAGTGCTTCAATTTCTGCACTACCCAAACGAGGGCAGCACAGGTTTTCTCCATGAAGGTGTACTTCTGCTCACAGGGATTGAGAAGTTTGGACAAGTAATAGGTTGCCCGTTCCTTGCCTTCTTCATCAGCTTGTGCGAGGACGGCTCCCACGGAGTCATCCAAGACTGAGACGTAAAGGATCAGAGGTTTTTCTAGTTTGGGTGGAATGAGAACGGGTGGACTAGCCAGATATTCCTTCAACCCTTCAAAAGCTTTCTGACATTTAGAATTCCAGTGGAATTCTACTCCTGGCTTGGTCAACTCGTAGAGAGGTCTACACCTTTGTGAATGTTAGGACACAAACCGACGAATAAACTACAACCTCCTGATTAAACCTCGGACTTCCCTCAAATTCTTGGGAGGCGGCATATCCCTGATAGCCTTGGCTTTGTCGGGATCTATCTCGATCCCTCTTTTACTCACAATGAACCCCATCAATTTACCCGACGACACACCAAACACACACTTTTTCGGGTTCATTTTCAATTGGAACTCCCTTGACCTCTGCAAGACCTTAGCCAAAACTTCTGGATGTTCCATCCTGGTCCTTGATTTTACCAATAAGTCATCCACATACACTTCCAGATATATGTGCATCATGTCATGAAATATGGCCATCATAGCTCTTTGGTAAGTAGCTCCAGCATTCTTTAACCCAAACGACATGACCACGTAACAATATGTTCCCCAAGGAGTAGTGAATGACGTCTTCTCCTGATCCTCTTCTGCCAAACGAATTTGATTGTATCCTGAAAATCCATCCATGAATGAGAGGGTCTCATAACCTGCCATGTTATCGATCAACACATCAATGTGAGGCAAGGGAAAATTATTCTTTGGACACGCGCGGTTAAGGTCCCGGAAGTCGATGCAAATCCTGACTTTCCCATCTTTCTTCATGATCGGGATAATGTTCACCACCCATTGAGGATAAAGGACGACTCTAATGAACCTGGCTTTGTGGAGCTTATCGACCTCTTCTTTCATTTTCAAAGCCATCTGAGGGTGGAAATGCCTTAACCTTTGTTTTACCGAGACGGTCCCTGGTTTTAGGGTTAAACGGTGTTCGACCAAGGTTGAATCTAGACCCGACATATCATCGTAGCTCCATGCAAATGTGTCCTTATATTCCTTGAGAACCTCAATTAATGTCTCTTCTTCAGAGGGTGGTAGGTTGTCACTTATGAGGATGATCCTAGGGTCTTCCTCAGTTCCCAAGTTGACTTCTTTGGTGGATTCTTCTACGGTGGTTGACGACTCGTCGAATCTCCTCATTCCACTTGCGTATGCGCCCACCGCATCCTCATATTCTTCACCCTAATCTTCAGTGGGGCATTCTTCATCCGTGATCTCGTAGACTCCATACCCTTCATCAAATGCACAGTCGCCCTCATATTCTATTTCCGGTAGCTGGATGGGATTTTCTAACAACTGGGGGATGGCAAGAAGGGCCTGACACCTGGCGGCCAAATCCAGAAGGAATTGAAGAGGGATCTGCCTACCCTTGGATTTCTTCCTAGGTACCACCCTTGGCCTATCATTCCTAGATTGACTGACAATATTTACAGAAGAAGAGGAAGACGAAGAGGATGGTGTAGAATGTACAGGAGAAGACCCCTCAGAGGAGGGGTAGAAAAGGTCGCTCATCGGACCTTGGACGGGTGGTCCGCAGGGCGGTACGCACCCGTGGGAGATGTAGGAGGTTTCCTCAACGAAGATGTGTTGTTGGGGAGTTTGAAAATTGACGTTTTTTTTTCGTTTTCATTTTTAATGACAAAGCAGTGAAAAGAGATTGGAGGAGAGAGGAAAGTGGTTATGGCTAGAGAATTGTGAGGCTCATAGAGCAGATCATGGTTGAAGACCTGGCGCGGGTTGAGAAGCCCGCATAGGTATGTAAGCAGAGAAGGGAATCTGGGAAGATCATCAGACAACTGTCTGGCCCAGGAAGAAGATATCAGCAAAGGCTGAGACGAGTGGATAGAGAAGATGGCGGCTAATGAGCCGTCGACGGTAATGTTGAGGACAGATGAAGATCCGTTGATGACAGGGTCCTTCTGGCGAGGATGAGGATAGTTTGGAACCTTGGCAAGAGTGGTGATATTCTCTGGTATTCCGGAGATCAATGGCGGTCCTTCAGGCTGTGGAGACGAGAACATCCTTTCCAGTGCAACGGAAATGTCCCGTATGTCAAACCATTTGTTCCACTCGCATTCCGGATCTTTGATCTTGCCTCTTTTGGTGATCCTCGGACATTTTTCAGCCAAATATACAGCATGTGATCTCCCATATGCTTCTCGTGGGTAATCTCCCATCTGAACAACGGGCCCTCTGTTGAAGTGGTTTGCTAGAGTCCATGTGAGGGGCTTCCAATCCGCCTTGAATGGTCCTTTGAAGCCTAGGCCAAACCTGCGGTTCGGCCTAATTTTCTTTGGCGGTTTGAGCCTACCCTGTAACTGTGCGCCCAGACCTTTACCCTGTTGGTAGTCGATGTTCCTCATAATCTCCCACCCTTTGGAGCGAAAGGGGAGATATGATGTTGCGGTTGTCCTGACCGGCTCCTTTGGTGCTAGTGGAACGTGAGATGAATCACGTACGTCCAGTAGTGACAATATGGGCCGATGAGACGGCCAAACAGAGGGCAGAGAGGTGTTGATAGCATCCACTGTGTAAAGGACAGGTGTACTGACCACTTTAATAATCCTCCCATTGTAAGGAAACTTCAGGCACTGATGGTTGGTGGAAGGCACAACGTCCATGGCTTCGATGTAAGGGCGACCCAGTATAGCCTTGAATGTGGGGTCCATGTCGAGGACATGGAATTCCGTGGGAATTGTTGTGTCCCCTGTGGTTCTGGAGTTTTGATGATGACAGATATTATGTCTCATTATGTTTACATCCTTGATGATATAATCCTGTTGCATTATGAGAAACTGTCAGAACAGGGTTGAGGATGTCTCACAGGTCATGAAGTTAACCCAAGTCAAAGAGTCAAAGTTAAATCATGACAGGTAAGGTGAATGCTCAGATCAGGTAATGCTTTAATTAGTTCTCCTGCAAACATTCAGTTCATGTCTGCTATATGCATTCAATTCATTGGTTCATGTTTATTGTGCATTGCCTCACATCAAGTCTAGACATCCTGGTTGCATTCTAAGTCTACACAACCTGCTAGGTCGGTCTTCAAAGTATGTACATTGATCTTCAAGGCATCGAGTCTATACACTGGACTGTGCTTCATGCATTGGCCAAGTCTGTTTAGTTAGTATGGACAGTAGTGGGTCGACCCACCCCTACTGATGCGTCGACCCATCAGAACACTGACTGTCTGGGTTTCAAAGTCTATACATTGCTGCTTTGGCCAACTCTGTACATCTGTTTGCCTGACTCCTGTTTCAAAGTCTACTCATTCATTGTTAAGGCAAGTCTATACATTGGCTCATGGTCTACAAGTCGATACAGAGTCTTCATCTTCTAAAGTTTGTACATCCAGTCACTTAACAAAGTCTGTACAGTGTCTCATATTAACAAAGTCTGTATAGTGTCTCATATTGGCAAAGTCTGTACATCGTCTGGTCTGTGGATGCTTTGTCCTTTTGAAGTCTATACACTAGATTGTTAGCCCTTCAACTCTATACATTCGAGTGTTAACCTTTAAGTCCATACATTAGCCTTCAGACTAGCAAGTCTGTACATCGTGCATCTTTAAGTTGAAGTCTGTACAGAGTCAGCGTCCAGTTGACCGTCTCAGGCAGTGTCTCTTTGTGCGTCTCTTGTAAGTCCATACAATGCTTCAGACTAAAGCCTGTACATCGGACAGTGTTTAGGCGAAGTCTATACATCAGTCCTCAAGTGTTACAAGTGTGTACATTGGCCATCAAAGCCTTCAAAGTCTGTACATCCTTCAAGACTCTCAAAGTCTGTACAGCCTGCTTTGTCGATTCAGATTTCAAAGTCTATACAACGTGGGCTTCAGTTCTTCAAGTCTACACATCATCAGTTGAACGTAAAGTTTTTACGTTGCAGCGTCAACTCATTGGGCTGCAGCGTCAACTCAGCAAGTATGCACATCGCCATTAGACTTTCAAGTCTACACACTGGAAGTTCTTCATTTGATTAAGTCTATACATTGTCCTAGGCTAAGTGTGTACAGCGTCTCATTCATGCTTTGATTAATGAAGTCTGTACATCAGTCTTCACTTTCTAAGTCTGTACAGCCGTTGGGTTTGGACTCAGAGTATGTACACTCGATTTGCCTTTGAATTGGTTAAGTGTGTACATTGAGCGTCTCACTTAGCGTCTAAGGCAAAGTCTACACGTTGCTACAGTAACGAAAGTCTATACATCCGATTGTGCAGTGTCTTAGCATCGTCTCACATTCTTCAAGTCTACACATTGGGTTTTCACATGAAGTATGTACAGCCGTTCACTGTTGAAGTCCATACACTGGTCTTCAAATTCATGTCTGCACATTGGTCTTCATCTCCTGTAGTCTAGACATTGGAAAGTATATACACTGAGCTCACAAGAAGACTTCCAAGTCTATACACTCTCTCAGTGTACATACTTGCCCATTTGCTGTTTCAGAGTATATACACTCGGTGTTATAAGATTTAAATAACCACTTGTTCTATGTTATGATTATAAGATTTTTGTGTGTATAGGGTTAACGTAGAATGACCAAAGCGTCCACGCAGCAAGCAAACAAGCTAAAGTATTAGCTGCTGGAACACATCACTGCGTCAACGCCACGGCCTGGTAGCATCCACGCAGCAAGCAAACAAGCTAAAGTATTAGCAGCTGGAACACATCACTACGTCAACGCCACGGCCTGGACACGTGGATGAATCTGCCTCGGTTCTAGCAAATTCCTTGGGCGGGAAAACGTGGAAGCCACGTGCCCAGGAGCTGTTGTTGTTGTTGTTGTTGCTGCTGCTATATATATGAGCCTTCTTCCACTAAAGAAGGTTGATCGATAGAAAAAGAGAAAAGTCTATACATCGAGTCTGAGAGCAGCAGAAAGTATTCGATCCAGTGAGAAGAAAAGAAGAAGAAAAAGAAGAGTGGCAGAGTGAAAGAAGCAGCAGAAGTAAAAAGAGAAAGAGAGAGAGCTCGCGAGTGAGAGAAGGAAGCAGAGAAGAAAAGGAAGAGAAAGAAGAAGAGAGAACGAGAGATGGGAAGCTTCATCTGAAGACTTGTTCCTACTGGACCGTGGATCAGATCCAGGCCAGTCAGCTCCATTGAGAGCCATATCTGTGTTTTCATCTTTTACAGCTTTCTGATTGCTGTGTCATTTTCTTTTATTATTTTTCCTTTGTTTTCTGATTATCCTTGTTCTTCCGATTGCCCTGTTGGGGATCGGGTTCCTCCTGTTGGTTCAGGAGAAGGGAGATCTGATCTCCGGGTTGCAAGTGACAGGTTGTCACTTGTGGGTTGTCCTCTGGTTAGAGGAAGGGAGGCTAGTCCTCCGATTCTGGGCTTGTGGTTGCAAGTCCAGTGGTCCCTCCTGGTCTGGAGGAAGAGAGGTCTTCAACCTCTAGTTTCCAAGTGGCTGGGAGTCACTTGGGTGTCCCTCCGGTTGGGAGGAAGAGGGGAGGCTGTTCCCCTGGTCAAGCTGTGTGGCAGCAACTGTTTGCAGACTGAGTCTGCTTAGTTCTAGCATTTGCTAGTGAAGCCTCACTCCGGTTGGGAGTGAGGGGTGGATGTAGGTCTGGAGATCGAACCACCTAAAAACCCCTCTTGCATTGTGGTTTGATTGCTTATGGTTTGCTTCCGCTAGATGAATGCATAGGGGCGCTCCATGAGTTTGGCTTTTGGTTGAAAAGAAGAGTTAATTAGTCTTCTTAGAATGTTTTAATCTGTCAAGAGAGTGAAATTCTAGTTGAGCAATTCTTTGTCTAAATCAGCCTAGTTAGCATTCTAGTGATCTCACTGTGTGCTTGTTTTGCTCTGCAACTGATTATTAGCTTTTAAGCGTGTCTAGTTTGCGAACTAGTAATTCTAGTGAGCATCATATTTTAATTGGGCGAAAGTTTTTTTTTAAAAGGGCTATATTCATTCACCCCCCCTCTGAATACTGCACCGAACCTAACAATTGGTATCAGAGCAGGTTGTCTGCTTAGAAGGTCCAGCGATCTGTAGATTCGATCCTGCTGTCTTGGTGCTTCATTATTCCTGTTGCATTTATCTGATCAGCTTTCATGGGTGATCCACCGGTTTTCAATTGTTCTAATTTTAATGCGTGGTTTATCAGTCTACGAAATTATGTTGATGCAGTTAATCCTGATCTGTGAAAATTAATTTCACAAGGTCCTCACACATTACCAAAGAAAGTGTCCAAATGGACCAACAGCCACAGATCAAAGGATGGAGAAAATCAGAAAGCCTTCAATCTGATGAAAGTAGCCAGTGACAGAGCCTTACACTCTTGTTTTTATGATTGCAGGTCTGCCAAGGACATCCTGGAGGAGCTGAAGCTAACTCACAGGTTAAATGAAGACAACTGCATGATGGCTAAAAGAAGTATTCCTAGCAGCAGCCAAAATGAAGAAGAAGATGATGAGGAGGAGGTAAACATCTTGGAGAATTTTTCTTTAGATGATTGGGAGAATGCATATGCTGAGCTGTTTGAGTCTCATGAACAATTAAGAAAACGATACAAGAACTTGAAAAAGAAAAGTGATCAGGGTAGTTCAAGTTCACCATGTGAAAATTGTTCAAAGATGAAGCAATCTCATGATGCCTATTTGTCAGATATCCATATGCATAAAAACCAGAATGAAAAATTGATGAATGAACTTAAATGTGTTTGCTCTGAACTAAGTAGACTGAAATCTGAAAATGAATGTCTTGAGAAACAATGTGAAAAACTCCAGGTTCAAACAATATGTTCAGTTAATTCTGCATGCAATGAGTGCCCATTCCTCAAGGAAATAAATGAAAATCTTCACTCAAATTTAGAATGGCATAAGGAGTTTATTGTTTCTCTAAAGGAAGAAAATAAAGATCTGTTAAACAAGATTCTGGAGCTTGAACAGATAGAGGAAGAGTTGAATGATAAAATGAGCTCAATAAAAATTGATAAAGACTCTGTTGAAGAAATTGAAAATCTGAAATCAAAAAATGACAAACTAATTCAAGAGGTTGAAGGATTGAAGCAGTTGAACACTGCTATGTCAGAGAAACTTCTTCTCTTAGAAAAAGGAAAAACTGTTTACATTGAAGAGTCTGAAAAATTGAGAAATCTGGAACAAGAAATTGAGGAATGTAAAATTGCAAACAAGGTGCTAAGCGAATGTGTAAATTGCAATAAACAAGAGATTGCCAGTTATGAAATACACATCGTTTCTTTGGAAAATGAAATTGAAGATTTGAATAATTCCTTGTCAAAATTTATGGACGGAAAAGATAATCTGGACAAAATTCTAGGAACTAAGGTAAATTTTCAGAAGGAAGGGTTGGGCTATAATCCCTCAAATAAGAAGAGTTTTCAAAACAAAGTTCAAACTTCCTTTGTTTCCAGCTCAACCTCTCACAGCCCTCAGAACCTACCAGGTTATCAGTCAACTGCTCAAGAGAAAACAACAGAAAAATAGAAAGAAAAGCATCAACATGTTCCTCTTCCCACTCTGCATGTTTCACCCACTCACTCGCATGCATCTAGAAAGAAAATGATCTGTCACTACTGTCACAAATATGGACATTTGATGCATGAGTGTAATTTGATGGAAAAAGATGACCTAGCAGCTGCTCAAAACAATCAGGGTAGAAATCATGTCCTTAGGGAAAAGAAAATTCATTGTTATAACTGTGGAAAAATAGGACATGTTGCTGCACAATGCTGGTTAGGCCCTCATAGAAATACCTTTTCTAATTATTCTCATTGTGGAAAACATGGCCATACAGTCAAGGACTGTTGGCATGCTCAGGGAAGAACTTTATCTCAGAATATAAAACTCCCTGCAAATAAAAATGTTTTTGGAAGAAATAAAACTGTTTTTAAAGAAAAGAGTCTGGCATGCTTTGAATGTGGAAAATTTGGCCACCGAGCTTCGGAATGCTGGTGGGCAGGTAAAGGTAAACCAAAATCTCATGCAAGTAACAGAAATCTTCATGCCAATGCACATAAAATTTATGTTCAGAATAATGCACACAGATTCCATGCTAACAATGTTGTGAATAAAAAGAATTCAAGATCTGCTGTTTCCTGTCATTATGGTGGGCAGGTTGGGCACTCCATGAGTGAGTGTAATTTAATGAAGTCTGATGACTTACATGCCCAAAGAATGTGGAAAGCACCTATCAGAGGTGTTACTAACAAAGTAGGACCCAAGAAGTCTTGGGTACCTAGAAACATAAAATGAGATCTGTGCTTTGCAGGTATGCCTTGGGATGAGGAATAAAAGGGGGTCAAATAAACCAAGGCATCCAAAGTATGGTAAACCCCAACTCTGCTGATTAAATGTTTCTTCACCTGAATTTTTTTTGTTTTAATTGAACATCATGCTTAATATGTCAATGCATACATGTCCAGAACTGCATCTGCCTTTTGTAATTTTCTTTTATCATGCACTGGTGCATACATGAGTTTAAAGAATGTCTGCATTTGATGCATACATATGTTAATTGCAGTTAGTTGATATTTGTTAAAATGCATAATCTCTGAAAATAAATTGCATTCTAAAAAAATCTGAAAAGGTGAGTTGAGTAAGTCTGTTGCTTGGATGATGTCTCATTCTTAAAAATGTTCATCTACACATTTGACATGCACATGCATCACAATTGCATATAAGTGGCACAGTGTTAGCTAAAAGATGCATGTAGAACTGCATATGCATTGGATTGTCATGCATGACTCTTGGTATATAAATAGTAAGATACTAAAGGGCAGATGAACTCTGTCTGGAAGTGCTTACTATGTGTGAGCTAGTCTTTAGACCAAGTCCTCCGCCTGGTACCATAGGTCAGAGTTGCATACATTTAGGAATGTTAGATTATGCATACATTTAGGGGGAGCATTATTCATATTCTACCATCTGAACTTCCCATCTTCAGATTGAACTGCTATCTTGCCTAAATCCCTGTGATGAATGTGTAATGCAACACATTTCAGCTTCCTGCTTCAACTGTTATCAGCCATCTTCACTCATCCTATTCATTGGTATCATCTGTTGAATTGGCTGTTCCCAAAAAATGTTTCGGCCTTTCCTAAAAACTCAGAAAGAATTCTCTATACATATCCTGATCATAAATCTGAAAAATAACTTAAACAGGAATCTTCTATTATATAGGATTATGAATGTCTGATTCTTTCAGCCGGTTGATGTTTCATGTATGTCTTGTGTTTGCTTATGAACATATCTTGACAATATCTGAGTTGGTCTTAATAAACTTTAACCAACTTTTTCATGTTGAGTCTTTTAAACTCTTCTGAATTCTGAAAATTCTAAAATCATGATATTCCTTGATTGATATGTATGAAATTAGTATTAATTTTTAAACATCTGAGAATATGGATTATGTCTAAGGGTAAATCTTGTCTGAGCAATGACCTTGGTCACTGAGAAATCATGTCCAAAGGACTGTGTCATGAGGTGCCATAGTTAACTCTGCTTAAAAATGATTGATAATCTGGCAGAGCAATAGCATGCACACTGAGAAATACATCTCACTCATCAAAGAAATGATCTGAAGTGTGTCATGAAGTGTAAATGCAATCTCTGTTCCTATGAAGCATGACAGTTAGTCTATCCAAGTGCTTAGGGATACTGGCATCTAAACAACGTGTATCCTCTAGTTACAAGGGTGTACTAAACTCAAGTGCTCATGAAGAATGTTATGAAAATTGCTGCTAATCTAGTATACCATTTGAAAGATATGTGCAAAAGAAATATTCTATTGGAACCCTTGACAGAAACAAATATTTTTCTTATGTGTTTAACTTCATTACTATTGATTGCATCTCTTAAAGGAATCTTTGAAGTTAAGTGAGTAAGGAAGAAGAAGGTTAAACAAGACTGTCAATATGAAAGCAAGGTTCACCTTTATTAAAACTGATTTCAGATATGAGTACAGAAAGCTTATGAACAAGCCTTGCATACATCATATTCTGATCTGACTTGTCAATGAAGATCATTCATAAATCTCTATAATAGAAGAGTCTGAAATACCTATTTAATCAGATTTATTAAATTGATATCCCATTGAAAACCTTTCTCATTTATTCTGAGTGCCTTCTTTCTCACAATGGACTCCATTATTTCAGACTTAACTTTTGATTTCTTTATTTAAGGGGGAGAACTTTTGCATGTCCCTGTGGTTCAATGTTCATTCAGGAGAGTATCTTGTCAGGGGGAGTTTTAGATGATAGTAATTCTGTTTGCATAATAGCTCCTATTTCAAATTCTTAAACAGTCAATGACCACTCCATTCTTTTTGATGTTGACAAAGGGGGAGAATTTTTGGTGTGAGTCTTTAGTCTTTATTGGTGCATGCATTAGTCATTATGGGTGCATGTTTATGAACTGTCACATGGTATTTCATAATCATCATGATGGATGGTATTTCATAATCATCATGATGGACCTATTGCAATGACTCATAATATTACCATCATCAAAAAGGGGGAGATTGTTGTGTCCCCTGTGGTTCTGGAGTTTTGATGATGACAGATATTATGTCTCATTATGTTTACATCCTTGATGATATAATCCTGTTGCATTATGAGAAACTGTCAGAACAGGGTTGAGGATGTCTCACAGGTCATGAAGTTAACCCAAGTCAAAGAGTCAAAGTTAAATCATGACAGGTAAGGTGAATGCTCAGATCAGGTAATGCTTTAATTAGTTCTCCTGCATACATTCAGTTCATGTCTGCTATATGCATTCAATTCATTGGTTCATGTTTATTGTGCATTGCCTCACATCAAGTCTAGACATCCTGGTTGCATTCTAAGTCTATACAACCTGCTAGGTCGGTCTTCAAAGTATGTACATTGATCTTCACGGCATCGAGTCTATACACTGGACTGTGCTTCATGCATTGGCCAAGTCTGTTTAGTTAGTATGAACAGTAGTGGGTCGACCCACCCCTACTGATGCGTCGACCCATCAGAACACTGACTGTCTGGGTTTCAAAGTCTATACATTGCTGCTTTGGCCAACTCTGTACATCCGTTTGCCTGACTCCTGTTTCAAAGTCTACTCATTCATTGTTAAGGCAAGTCTATACATTGGCTCATGGTCTACAAGTCGATACAGAGTCTTCATCTTCTGAAGTTTGTACAGCCAGTCACTTAACAAAGTCTGTACAGTGTCTCATATTAACAAAGTCTGTACAGTGTCTCATATTGGCAAAATCTGTACATCGTCTGGTCTGTGGATGCTTTATCCTTTTAAAGTCTATACACTAGATTGTTAGCCCTTCAACTCTATACATTCGAGTGTTAACCTTTAAGTCCATACATTAGCCTTCAGACTAGCAAGTCTGTACATCATGCATCTTTAAGTTGAAGTCTGTACAGAGTCAGCGTCCAGTTGACCGTCTCAGGCAGTGTCTCTTTGTGCGTCTCTTGCAAGTCCATACAACGCTTCAGACTAAAGCCTGTACATCGGACAGTGTTTAGGCAAAGTCTAAACATCAGTCCTCAAGTGTTACAAGTATGTACATTGGCCATCAAAGCCTTCAAAGTCTGTACATCCTTCAAGACTCTCAAAGTCTGTACAGCCTGCTTTGTCGATTCAGATTTTAAAGTCTATACAACGTGGGCTTCAGTTCTTCAAGTCTACACATCATCAGTTGAACGTAAAGTGTATAAGTTGCCGCGTCAACTCATTGGGCTGCAGCGTCAACTCAGCAAGTATGCACATCGCCATTAGACTTTCAAGTCTACACACTGGAAGCTCTTCATTTGATTGAGTCTATACATTGTCCTAGGCTAAGTGTGTACATCGTCTCATTCATGCTTTGATTAATGAAGTCTGTACATCAGTCTTCACTTTCTAAGTCTGTACAGCCGTTGGGTTTGGACTCAGAGTATGTACACTCGATTTGCCTTTGAATTGGTTAAGTGTGTACATTGAGCGTCTCACTTAGCGTCTAAGGCAAAGTCTACACGTTGCTACAGTAACGAAAGTCTATACATCCGATTGTGCAGTGTCTTAGCATCGTCTCACATTCTTCAAGTCTACACATTGGGTTTTCACATGAAGTATGTACAGCCGTTCACTGTTGAAGTCCATACACTGGTCTTCAAATTCATGTCTGCACATTGGTCTTCATCTCCTGTAGTCTAGACATTGGAAAGTATATACACTGAGCTCACAAGAAGACTTCCAAGTCTATACACTCTCTCAGTGTACATACTTGCCCATTTGCTGTTTCAGAGTATATACACTCGGTGTTATAAGATTTAAATAACCACTTGTTCTATGTTATGATTATAAGATTTTTGTGTGTATAGGGTTAACGCAGAATGACCATAGCATCCACGCAGCAAGCAAACAAGCTAAAGTATTAGCTACTGGAACACATCACTGCGTCAACGCCACGGCCTGGTAGCGTCCACGCAGCAAGCAAACAAGCTAAAGTATTAGCAGCTGGAACACATCACTGCGTCAACGCCACGGCCTGGTAGCGTCCACGCAGCAAGCAAACAAGCTAAAGTATTAGCTGCTGGAACACCACTGCGTCAACGCTATGGGCTAGCAGCGTCGACGCAGCACGCTTATATACTGAAGACATTGATCACTGGACACCAATGCGTCAACGCCTTGATCAAGTGGCGTGGACGCTGTAGTTCAAATAATCAAGAAAGAAGCTTACTGGATTACTCTGATGCGTCAACGCTGCAGGCTGGTGGAGTCAATACAATGCATTGCTGAATGTTATTCAAGTCTGAACAGCGGATGTCTTCATGTGTGAAGTCTATACAATGGATTCTTACCGAGATTGATGACCTGGCTCGTGATCCCAGGAGGACGAGGTATGAAGATGCTGACACGTGGATGAAGCTACCTCGGTTCTAGCAAATTCCTTGGGCGGGAAAACGTGGAAGCCACGCGCCTAGGAGCTGCTGCTGCTGCTGCTATATATATGAGCCTTCTTCCATTAAAGAAGGTTGATCGATAGAAAAAGAGAAAAGTCTATACATCGAGTCTGAGAGCAGCAGAAAGTATTCGATCCAGTGAGAAGAAAAGAAGAAGAAAAAGAAGAGTGGCAGAGTGAAAGAAGCAGCAGAAGTAAAAAGAGAAAGAGAGAGAGCTCGCGAGTGAGAGAAGGAAGCAGAGAAGAAAAGGAAGAGAAAGAAGAAGAGAGAACGAGAGATGGGAAGCTTCATCTGAAGACTTGTTCCTACTGGACCGTGGATCAGATCCAGGCCAGTCAGCTCCATTGAGAGCCATATCTGTGTTTTCATCTTTTACAACTTTCTGATTGCTGTGTCATTTTCTTTTATTATTTTTCCTTTGTTTTCTGATTATCCTTATTCTTCCGATTGCCCTGTTGGGGATCGGGTTCCTCCTGTTGGTTCAGGAGAAGGGAGATCTGATCTCCGGGTTGCAAGTGACAGGTTGTCACTTGTGGGTTGCCCTCTGGTTAGAGGAAGGGAGGCTAGTCCTCCGGTTCTGGGCTTGTGGTTGCAAGTCCAGTGGTCCCTCCTGGTCTGGAGGAAGAGAGGTCTTCGACCTCTAGTTTCCAAGTGGCTGGGAGTAACTTGGGTGTCCCTCCGGTTGGGAGGAAGAGGGGAGGCTGTTCCCCTGGTCAAGCTGTGTGGCAGCAACTGTTTGCAGACTGAGTCTGCTTGGTTCTAGCATTTGCTAGTAAAGCCTCACTCCGGTTGGGAGTGAGGGGTGGATGTAGGTCTGGAGGACCGAACCACCTAAAAACCCCTCTTGCATTGTGGTTTGATTGCTTATGGTTTGCTTCCGCTAGATGAATGCATAGGGGCGCTCCATGAGTTTGGCTTTTGGTTGAGAAGAAGAGTTAATTAGTCTTCTTAGAATGTTTTAATCTGTCAAGAGAGCAAAATTCTAGTTGAGCAATTCTTTGTCTAAATCAGCCTAGTTAGCATTCTAGTGATCTCACTGTGTGCTTGTTTTGCTCTGCAACTGATTATTAGCTTTTAAGCTTGTCTAGTTTGCGAACTAGTAATTCTAGTGAGCATCATATTTTAATTGGGCGAAAGTTTTTTTTTAAAAGGGCTATATTCATTCACCCCCCCCTCTGAATACTGCACCGAACCTAACAGGAATTGACATGGGGCCTAGTTCTGCCTTCAGAATAATCATCCCCTGCGGCGGCCTTTTGCTATTGTCATAAGCTGTGACCGTGATCGAGGAAGGTCTTATTTGTTCTTCGTTGACCCCACACAACTGAAGGGTGTCCTTGGAGATCACATTTATGGATGCACCCGTGTCTACAAGGCACGGGTTTATGGATACCCCATTAATTTTTATTGAAATGCATAATGCATATTTCCGATCTTCCTTGGGAGCGAGCTCGTAGTTATGGAACATGATGGCCGGTTGTGTGTCTGTTGGGGTCAGGACTGTCGAAATCTTCTCCACGGGGAGGTCCTCATTAACCATGACTTTTTGAAGATATTCCATCAAGGCCGCCTGGTGGGATGTGGATCTTTGAAGTAGCTCCAGGATGGAGATCCGAGCAGGTGTCTTGTCCAAGTGTTTCAATAGATCATACTGTGTTCCAGGGATAGCTCTTTCTGGTTGTTCTCCATCATCCTTCTCTAGCTGAGATTGCTCAGGATTCTGACTGTTGTGGGGAAAAACCCTGTGGAAAATCCTTCCACTCCGGAGCACCATTGCCTGCGGCTTTTGTACCTCTGTGGGGGTAGCAGTGGGTTTTAACAGGGATTTGAGGGGTAGTGGTGGAGGAATGGTTGATGAAGCAGGGGTGATGACGGGAGCAGGGATTTTGATGATGGGTTTGTTAGGTGGAGGCCTGGTGGAGGTAGAGGGGATATCACACGGATTATGAAGGATAAGGGGTCTGGAAGGTGGAGGTGGAGACAAAGTAGAAGTGGGTAGGGCTTGAAGCGGTCAATGATTTTGAGGTGGGTGATGGGTAATGAGTGGTTTTGAAGGCATTAGTGGTGATATGGTGGAGGAAGATGGTGTTATGTATGGTTGACGAATGATAAGAGGTTTACAAGGCGTAGGGGTAAATGTGGTAGAGGTGGATGGTAAAGTGGGGGAGTGAGAGAAGATGAGAGGGTGTGAAGGCGTAGTGGAGAGTGTCGGTTGATATGAGATCGGGGTGCGGATGAGAGGGCGTAATGGTAGTGGAAATGGTGAAGGCGATTTTAATGCGGGTTGATGAGAGAGAGGTGCTACCCGAGCAAGGCAAGGGTGTTGCGTGATGATAGGATTGGTGGTAGAAAGAATGGAGGTACTTTCCTAGTGCAACACCTGCTCTCTCCCGACTTCCGGGAAGGAGGAGATGGGGTTAACCTGATGATTGGGCTGTTGGTGCTCCGGTAATAGATTCTGGATTATTACCATGTTGGGCTGTTGTTGTGGGGCCTGTTGAGGCTGTTGTTGTTGTTGTGGTTGCTGCTGTTGCTGCTGTTGTAACTGCTGTTGTTGTAACTGCTGCTGTGGCCTCTGAGGAGGTCTCCTAGCCTTGAGAGCTGCGACGTATCGTCTCATTTCATCCCAATCTATTTGATGTTCATCATTCATATCGTGGATGTAATCTTTGAAATGAAAGCAGTAATCTACTGTGTGTCCTGGCTGCCTGTGGTAGACGCAGTATTTGGAGGTATCAACATTCGGGGGCCACATGGGCCTTTCTCTGGGTAGGGCGAGTTGGTTTGATGCCATGAGGGCATTAAAAATGTCTGCTAAGGTTTCTGGCAATGGTGGATAGTAGGCTCTCTTGGGACCGAGCGGCCTCCTTTGTTGCTGTTGGGGACCATAGTTCCCCGGGGGTGGAACTTGGTTGTACTGAAGCGGTGGTTGTTGTTGCTGGGGTTGACGTAATGGAGGCATATTATCCTGGGGTGGATTATTTTGGGGTGGAGGACGAAGAGAGAAAGGACCTGGTTGGAGGGGAAGTCGGGGCATTTGTGGAGGCCTTGGGTTGACTGCATAATTGGCATTGTTGACCGCACCCACTTGCTCATTTGTCACGACCCCTTCTGTGGCTCCGCCCGGGACACCAGCGCCTGTCTTTCTGACCACTTTGGGCTTCGGCGACTCAAACATGTTCATAATGGGGGAGTCTTTTAACTGGGTTTGGATGTACCGGGCCCTTTCATAGAGTTCCTCCATTGTAGTAAGTTTATTCATGGCCAGGACGTGTCTGAACTGTGGGGTTGCATTAGACACAATCATCTTCACTTGTTCGGGCTCGGAGAGGGTATCCCTTATTCTTTCCGCCAGAGACCTCCATCTATCAGCATAGCGGACAAAATCCTCGTCGGGCTTCATCTTTTCGGCCACTAGGTCGGTAATGGAGAGTGAGGGACCGACCCTATCCCTATATTTCTGCAAGAACCTTCTCTGGACTATTTCAAAATTCTCGGCCTCGCGGGGCTCCAAAGAATAGAACCACTCTAGCGCGGGACCATCCAATGATCTCCGAAAGAGGTATGCCAGGGACCTCTGATCGTTTTGCCAATAGGAGGACTCATACATGAAATCCTTGAGGTGAATGAAGGGGTTGCCGGTACCATTGTATCTGCGGTACGTGGGTATTTTGGAGGGAGGAAGATGAATGACGGGAATGATTGGCAAAGCAACCTCCGGGGTGGCTTTCACGTCCACCATTCTTCTCAGATTTTGAAACTGCTCGTCCATGCGATTGAACCTATTGAAGAGCGATTGGGCGAGCTCCTCTGGAGGTGAAGGTGGCACTTTCCACTGGGGGAGAAACTGTCTCCCGGAGACTTGAGGGGGGAACCCCGAATGAGAGGGAGCTGCCGGACCGCCGACAATCGGCCCCGGCTGAAGCGGTATGTGGGGAACAACGAGAGTTTGAGATTGTGACGGGAACTGGAATGAGGGTGGTTATTGGCTCGCTTGTCCTTGAAGCGAGGGAGACTGGATGGCTTGCGCCAATGAAGGAGATGGAATGGCCTGCACGGACTCTTGGAGAGGTGCGATGGCCGGAGTTGATTCCTAGGGCGTGGGGGACACAGATTTCCCCTTCAGAATGGCCTGGAAGGCCCGGAGCTATTCAGAGGTAAGCTCCGTGTTGGCGAGGACGCCCAGTAAGGAAGAGATATCCTGTGGTGGGGATGTGTCCCCGGCAATAACCTGCACCTCATTCGAGGGCTCATGAGAAGGACCCGAGTCCATAGCATAGACTCGCGGGACGGCTGACAAACCACGACTAGGGTGGTTCTCCTCAAAAGACTCGTGAGCCATGCTCACAGTTTTCCCAGAATGCAAAAACATACACTAGCAAGCAGGTAGCAGAGATTATCAAACAAGTGGATGCCTTTACACCTTTTTTGTGTTTTGCTTTTGATGATTTTTTTGTATTTTTAGCGAGATCCGAAGTTCACACAAAATAGGGACCCTAGTTTATTTTTGTTTCACCGCCGTGTCAGCTAGGGTCTCTCATCTTACCACGAATGGGATGACTAACTCTGGGGAACTTCAATGGTACAACCAGCCCAGTGAACGAAGAGGAGATTCTTCGATGTCGGGGACTTACGGAGGTCCCAGTGGAGGAGATTCTAGTCCGTTGAGAGGAATTCTCAAACGGAGAGTCTTTCCTTCACCGGGAGAGGGTGATCCTTAGAAAAAATGAAAAAGGATATAAAAGAGGGATGGATGTATGCAATGGAATGCTGACAGAGATATAGAGTAAGAAAATAACAGAAATAACAAACATATGATAAACACCCAACCAATCATAATTGACAGTGCTGCCGTGAGCACAACGGGGGCGCGTGAGGGCGCCAAGGTGGAGAGGCACGGACGGTGCCGAACTTGCAAGGGTAGCCAAAAGGAAGCAGTAGAAGGTCCCACTGTGATCGCCAATCTGTGAGCGACGTCACGCGGTTCGGGGAGCGAAGAAGACGCGGAGCGCGCGGGCTCCTCTTTTGTTTGCTGCAACACAGAAATAGGAGAAGAGAGAAGGGGCCACCACGGGAGATTGCTCCGGCGGGGCGAGCGGGACAAATGTAATATAGCAAGATATGGGGGTTAAACGGCCATAGCGGGAAGTGACTCGCCGCGGCCTCGGGGGGACGAGAATGGTGCAGAAATTAAATAGCAAGAATGGAAACGGCCATTGGGGAAGTGACTCGCCGCGGCCTCGAGAATATGAGCAGATAAGAATATAACAGAATATAAGGAGAATATAAAGAGCGGGAATTTAAATGGCCATTGGGGAAGTGACTCGCCGCGGCCTCGAAAATATGAATAGATAAGAATATAACAGAATATAAAGAGAATATAAGAGCGGGAATTTAAACGGCCATTGGGGAAGTGACTCGCCGCGGCCTCGAGAGTATGAATAGATAAGAATATAACATATAAGAATGGGAATTTAAATGGCCATTGGGGAAGTGACTCGCCGCGGCCTCGAGAATATGAGCAGAATATAACAGAATATAAAGAGAATATAAGAACGGGAATTTAAACGGCCATTGGGGAAGTGACTCGCCGCGGCCTCGAGAACAAGATGTGATCGCCAGGGGCCAAAAGACCCCAAAATAAAGAAAGTGATCGCGCCTACCTCAAGAGCGGGAGATGGCGGGTTGCTTCTTCCTCCCCCTTCGACCGACCGACGGAGAGGGCTTTTCTTGGGTACCCTTGTAAAATAACGACAAACAAGTAACGAGTCGATTAGAAAGATGAAGGTGTCGTATTCAAATTCTTGCGATAAAAATAACGAAATGATGGCAAGACACACACCTGGTTGGTGTTATCTTTTAAACCCCTCTCGGACTCGAGTAGGAGGAAAATGAGATGATGGATGCAAGAAGTATATAAGAAGAGGCGCCCTTATGAAGGGGGATAGAGGATGCGAGATGATGAATGCAAAAGAACTACGAAGAAAGGGAAAGGATTGGCTTATTGGATGTGCCGATGGTGAAATCCGGCGGAGCTCCGGCAGCGTAGGGATGACGTGGAAGCGCGGTGGATGAAGACGACCTTCCTCTCACGAGCGTGGACACCCGAGAAGCCGGCAAAACCTCCTCCTACGAAAGACCCCACGGGTTAGAAATGACTCCGTAGCCTCTGGGCTCCGGTAGCCTATCAGATCTCTTAGAAGCTCCCCCAGAACTGAGGGAGTGGGCCTCTATTTATAGAGCTCCGGAGGGTGGAGGCGTCCAGGACCCTGGACACCTCCATCAGGGCAAAAAAGATATTTTATTCTATTTTTATTCATTTTTTCCAAATATTTTTGTGGAGGCGTCCAGGGTCCCGGACGCCTCCATAAATCCCACCGAACTCCACCGAAAGTGGCACGCGGTTTAACACAACGCGTGGTTTTGGAGCGGCGACCCGTGATTTGGAAATGGGCGCGTCCAGTCGGATGGACGTCTCCAAAATTTGGATTCTTTCACACACGACAAACCATCGTCGGGGCCCCGTGAGTGAGTTGATGGAGGCGTCCAGGGGCCTGGACGCCTCCATAAATATATTATTTTTATTTTTTGTTTTATTTTTATGCCAAAGCTGGCATTTTGTATTTTTTATATTTGTTTTCATGGAGGCGTCCAGGGGCCTGGACGCCTCCATTAATTTTTATATTTTTTATGTGTTTTTTGTGTTATTAAATAAATTCAAGTAATGGAGGCGTCCAGGAGCCTGGACGCCTCCATGAAGACCCCCCGGGTCCCCTAAAAAAGGCTTCGGCAGCCGCCCGCCAGACCATCTTCCTGGTTCTGGAACCTTCCGGTGCGTCCGATTGGTGTTGATACCGTCCGAATGTCGCAACGAGACGGTTCCGGATGCCGAAAAAGGTAGAAGAATACCCAAGAAAAGGAAGTACTCAAGTGATTCAAAATGCGTAAGCCGTCGCGGGGCGTCGTATAGTAATATGAGACTTTCTCAGGAGATGTCAGGAACGGCGCGTCTACACTTGCTCCTTGAGAGCTATTTTGTGCTTTATCGTATACAGCTTTCCGTTGCTGTCTTGTTTCCCATTTTGTGTTTTCTTTTCAAACCTTTCTTCAAGCTGTTTGCCAGCAGTGCAAGCTGTGATGCACAGCGGCGAGGTGGATACCTCGGACGGCTAAGCTGTATTGCCTAGCGGAGCAAGCTGTGAGGCTCAGCGTAAGCTGTTAGGCAGCGGATGGCTAAGCTGTATTGCCCAGCGGAAGTAAGCTGTGATGCTCATCGGTTGTAGGTAAGCTGTGAGGCCCAGCGGTTTAAGCTATGTATCAGCGGAATCCACACTCGGGTTTGAGTGTGGGGTGGATGTAGGTCTGGAGGACCGAACCACCTTAAAAATCATCTGTGCAGTGGGTTGATTGCTTTATTCTACTTCCGCTAGATGAATGTTTAGGTGCGCTATACATATTTGCACTTTGGTTCAAAAGAGAATTTGATTAGTTCTTTAGATTGTCTAGTTTTGTCTAGCTAGCGTTCCAGATTTTTAATTGAGCAAAACTTTTAAAGGGTTGATTCATTCACCCCCCCTCTGAATCCATAGCACCGAACCCAACAGCGGCATCATAGCGTGTGCATAGCCACCGTGGGTTGTCACACACAGGCAGACTTGGGATGCGGGTGTGTTCATCGTTGTTATAACGCCTTACATGCAACGGGAGTGGATCGGTATGCGATGGCTAAACGACGCGTGAGGGGAGTACGTGTGACATACCCTCGGTATGTACAAGCTGATCAACCAGCCAACCACGTGCGCACTTAGCTCCTCGCGTCCTCGACCCTTGCTGTGTGCCTGTGGAGGAACTCCGAGGGTGCAGCAGTTAGGTCGTAGGTTCTTTCTCTTTTATCTACCTATTGCCGTATGCATGCCCCTTGAGCTTCTAAGGGGTGGAATTTATCGGAAGTTGAAGGGGCAGGGAAGGGTTTAGGCGGACCAAGTTGAGGGCTAAATTTGGTCCGGGTAAACCCTTGAAAAATATTTTTTTGTGTTTACGGAGTGGGGGAGGGAGGGTTTAGGCGGACCAGCCCAAGGGGATGGTCTGGTTCGCCTAAACCCCTCACGGAGGGGTTTTTTCATTTAAAAAAAACTTTTTTTTTGGGATTGGTTTGGGCAGACCAGCCTGGGGGACAGGCTGGTCCGCCTAAACCATGGGTTTAGGCGGACTGGGCATGGGGCTGGGGTTTTTTTTTCATAAAAAAGCCTTTTTTTGTTTTTCCAGGGGTTTAAGCGGACCAACTTGGACCTCCAGGTTGGTCTGCCTAAACCTCCCGCCTAAACCCTCCCCGGGGGGGTTTAGGCGGGCTAGAGTGAGAGGAGAGAGGGGGTGGTCCCCCCTCTATAAAAATTGGGGTTTTTTCCTATTTTCTTCCTATTTTGACCAAGAAGAAAAGGACAAGGATACTGGGAAGATACGTGGACGCTTGGGCGTATGGCTGAGACGCTTGTGCGCGCTGACTGAGGGTTGACCTGCGTGCTTTTTCGTGAGCGTTCTTCGCGGCTCCTTTCACGTATGGGTACGGTGAACGAATCCTTGCATGAGCCTTGCACTAGACTGAAACCTTGCACGGAACTGGGACCGGGGAAGGCCGTGAGGCCTCTGGGCTGGGAGGAGGGCGTGGCCTCTAGGGAGGGGTTCGCCCTCCCGGGGCGGGGCCGCGCCCAAGGCGAACTCTCCCCGGGTGAGCCGTGGCCCTGATGGGTGGCCCTCGGGGGTCTTCTTTTGCTGTCTGGGGGTGTTGTTTGAAGGACAGGGGGCTCTGGGATGCTAGGATTAGCCCGTGGGGGCTGTTGTTATCGAGTCGTAGTTGCCGCTTGCAAGGTGTTCGGGTAAATACCCGACACACCTCAGGTCGTCGATCGGCTTAGGTGAATGACTGGTAAGCCTTAGATTTGGCCCGAGGCTGAGGGTATAAGCTCGTGGGAGCTGGGAAAAGGCATCTTGGGTACATGGTCTTGATCTCGTGGTGCGTGCCGTGTTGCACGGTGGGCTGGCAGGGTAGCCCCGGGTTTGCCCGGGAGCTAAGAGTAAGTGGCTCATTGCCACGTGTCTGGGGATCGGGGGTGGCCCCCACTTGCTGGAGGGTTATTGGAGAACCCGGCTGGTGTGTTGGAGCCGTGGGTTGACCCACGGTTTGTTGTAGAAGGGTTGGGACACATGCGCCCACAAGGTGTTCGAGGAAATGCCCGACATCCATGTGTGAGACGTATACACGTGCTGTAGGCCTCCAAAGCCTGTGATTGACCTAGTTAAGTCTCCCTTTGATCTTGGAGGGCTGAAAGAAGGTGTCTCGGGGTGGGCCCCGGCCTTGTTGCTGGGTGTCGTGTGGCACGACTTGTAGTCGGGGAGCCCCCGGGTTGGCCCGGGTGGCCGTGTAGAATGTGGGAAAAACCCGCCACCGAGTGATCGGGGGTAGTCCCAACCAACTATTGATGTCGCCGTATGTCACGGCTAACTGGTTGGGACCCTTGGTAGGGCCGAGCAAGTTTTAGGAGAGGCTGGGTAGTTCGTGCCTTAAAGGTGTTCGGGGATATTCCCGAACCCTTATCCTTTAATATTTTGCTGGGAAATTATCTGGGTACACCAATATAATTGTGTTTTATTTAATCGCATGCTTTGTCCATCTTTATTAAATTTCGTTGTTTTCCATTTTGTTTTGAATCTGTGAGTCTCCTCGAGCGTATCGAGAGCTTGTAAGGGTGTTTCTGTGTTGACAGTGGAGTTGCTTGTAGGAGTTTTAAACTCATCCTTCGTCGAGGAAGGGTGTGTTGGTGCTGTGAGAGAAAGTAAAAATCACCGGCCGAGCTACGTGTGTGGCAATGTAGGGTTGGTGTTGTGATTTTTGGAGCATCTTGGGCTAAGACCCATGTCATAGTAGGCGGTTTGCCAGACCAAGAAAGAGAGTATGTGCCCCAGATTCAAGGTGTTCAAGCTTTCCTCACCCTATTTTCTGAGTTTAATTAATTGAGTTGGGAACCGTTTCATAACAGAGGCCAAGATCTTCTTGCTTCGGTTGTGTAGGCTGTGCAGAGTTGCACAGTGGAAGCGTGGTGGGCCGATGACCCATAGGCTCTAGGTTCAGGGCGAAGGTAGAGAATGGAGAATATTCCGATGGTGAGTTGAGTCTTGGGGTTTTCTGGCCAATTGTAGGGAGTTGTCCCTTGACATGAGGTTGTGTTGGCCATGGAGGTTGTGTCGGTTGCTGTGTCATTGTCCGAGGCATTGCTTGAGTGGCATCGACAGAATTGAGGATTAGATGGCTCAGCTGCGAGAGTTGTTGGATGAGGGCTATGTTCGCACTAGTCTTTTCTGTGAATCGTGCAGTGTGGTCTATAGTTGAACTAGTTGGTGGTCAAGTTATGTACGAACTATGGGCCATTGGATATATTTAGATGGAGTGTGAGCATTGATTGCATAGAATGATGAGTGATTTGACCGGCTCTGGTCAAGGTTGGTGTTCTCGAGGTAGATTCGAGAATTAACACATGTAGTTGCCGAGGAAATAGTTCTTGGGTTTCGATAGGGATGCTGTGAGTAGTTGTTGAAGCTAGTTGGGTTAACTAGCGCCCTGGTAACTTTGTGGATTGATGCGCCGAGTGTTCGGCGGTGATGGTATTTGGGGACCCAGTCAAGATTCACGTGGTGGTTGTTGGAAGAAGGACTTGGTTGTGGCAGAGATCAGGAATGTCTGGAGTTTAGTGTAGATTATGGTGCTGTTGACCAGAATGTTGTGGAGGAAGGAAGGCACTCTCCTGTTCGGAAGGATATGTGTCGAGGGTTGTGAAATTGTATATCACCTTATGGTCCTTGTAACTTTGTGATATATGTGGGCGTCGGAAGTTGGTATTGTTGGTTGGTTAATTGAGAATGACGTTACGAAGTTTGGGAAAAAATAGGAGTATGGAATGAATGATTCCTTGGTATAAAGGTTCCTGAAGTAATGGTGTTAAATAGATGCCCCCCTTTTATTTTTCTGCTTGGAAGGAATCCCCTATAGCACTGGGTTTAGAGTTGGCGTGGCTTTGGGATTCTGAAGTTGCTTGAGTAGTTTCATCGTACTCTCCTTGAGAGGCTAGAGCTGGCAAGAAAGTTAGGTTGAAACTAGAGGTGGTGTCCAGAAGGATTTTGGCTCGGTGAGAGAAGTTAGCAGGTGTTAGAGCTGATGAAAGAGTTGCTAAAATTCAGAAATGGTTGATTATGGCTCTTGTAGAGAAGCAACAAAGGAGAGTAGAGCAGAAAAAGATTTCCAGTCGGTGTGTGGCTGATGCCTGGCAGATGGATTTCTATAGCCAAGGTTGTTGTCAATCGAGATTAGTTGAAGAGTGGCGTGAATTGTGGGATTGTGAGGCATTAGGTGGCCAACTGTGTTGTGTCCCATGCGTGTAAATGGGGACTAGTGAGAAATAGGTGTTGGGACCAGAGTTGGTCATGTTGGCCTGATTGGCGAGCGGACAAGAAGGGGGGGTTGAATTGTCTCCCAAGCGGTATGGCAAATTTAAAACTTTCTTTGCATAATTAGCAAGTTTAACGAGATTGATGAAAATAAACTAAATAGAGTAAATTAAATTCTCTCAATCTCGCCGAGCTCACTCGATTATGTAAACGGATTAAGCATAGAAACACATCACAGAGTGGAATCTAGACAATTAAGATTCGCTCATGCTCACTGATCACACATGCATTGAATTAGCAATCAAACTACAATAAGGCAAACCAGAAGGCACAAAGATTTTTAGGTGGTTCGGGACCACAACGGGCTCCCTACGTCCACCCCTCACCAAACCGGTGAGGCTTCACTCGCTAGAAAACCAGCACAGGGATAACTCCCCAATATGGAGCCAAGCTCCAACACACACGCAGGACAGCGCCTACACACACACGGGGACACGCCCCAACACACACACATGTAGGACAGACCCTGCACACACACGGGAATGAACCCCAATCGCCCTGGGTCTGAAACCCAGCAGCACACACACACATGAGCTGCAATAAACGCAACACGAACCATACACACAATCGCACGCAGGTGATCAAACCACACACATAATATCTCTGAGTTTAGAAAATTAAAACAAATGTTCAAGACATGCTCAGATTGAAATATAACTCATGAAGAACATCACAAATAAATAGAAATAGGATGTAGAGTTTATCCCCCTAGATTTACAAGGCCAAAAGATGACGATGTTTGAAGCTCAGGTCAGATGGAAGACGGATGATCACGATTTCAACATCCTCTTGATCCTCTCTTCATCCTGCTTAAATTTTCTTTCTTCCTCAAGCTCCAGAAATGCCTTGGAGGAGATGAAATCTCCCTCTCTTCTTCCCCTTCTCTTCTTCTCCCCTTTCTTCACCTGCAAGATAAGAAATATTAGCTCAATAGGGGTTGTTCTTCACAAATTCGTAGCTCATGTATATATATATCCAAAGGAGTGCAAAAGACTAAGAAACCCCTTCTAGAACCCTCCAAAATGACCCTAATATGTCTATCAAGAACCCAGGGGCAAATGGGTAAAAGATAGAACCCAAATGGATTAGGTTAGATGGGCTTCGAACTCATTTCGCGGACACGTGCTCCGTAGTCGGTCGACCAAAGTTGGGCGTCGGTCGACCAAAATGTAACACATTTTGACTGGCTGACTCTGGCTATTTCGGTTGACCGAAGTCTCCTTGTCGGTCGACTGAACTCTGAGACTTTTCTATCTGGCCAGTTCTGGCTAAATTGGTTGACCGCTTGTTCCCTGTTGGTCGACCGAACTTCCTGCAGTATGCATAATTCAAGGGGAAAATGTAAGATTTCAAGCTTAATGGTCCAAGTTAAAGATGCATGGGGTATAATCATGAAAAACCCATGGACAAGGTGCATGAAAACTTTGTAAACTTGTTTATCCACAATTAAAGATCAAGATGATATTGCTATGCACTTATGCAATATGAGAGCATCATGAAACCAAATTCCATTCAATATGAGAATTTCATTCAACTCATTTCTGCCAAAGTCGGCATGAGGAATTCAAACTTTATAGCTAGCATAAAAGCCCTATGAAAAATATGCATGAAAACCAATTTCACCATGAATGATATAAAAGATTTGAACACATTGTTACCTTTACAAATCCATGCATAAAATGCATTGTCTTGATGCTAAGAAAGAATGGGGTCGAATCCATCCTTTGATGGGTCGACTCTATGAAGAGGCATGAAGTCCCATGCAAGAGTTCAACATGTGAAACCATGAATGAAGTGCATTAAGAAAAACTGCGTAAAATGCACATGGTGAGGTCAGCTCTATGTGAAATGAAAAGGCATGACTTAGTTTGGTTTATCAAAGAGAGGTCGACTCCATCAAGATGGGGTCGACGCATATGATGAATGGGGTCGACGCAATATAATGGTTGAGTTGACTCTACAGAAAGGGATGCAAAACACTTACAAGGATGGAGTCGACTCCATGCATCTATGGGTCGACTCTACAGAACAAAATTGCCATCTAATCCAAAATTGCACCCAATTAAAAGATTTAAGGACTTAAGCCTTACCAAAGGTTCTTGACGAATTAAACATGACATGTACCACCTGTTTTAGATTGTGGATAGCAAGGTGCTTATCCACATATTTGTTTTAGCTTCCAAGCGACCACCATGAATTTTGATCCTGCAAGAACACAATGAAATCAAGTCAGTATACCACATGCAAGATTACACACGTATTTTGATTTCATTAAAATACCACCACCAAAATCAATTTCCTGGTATGATAAGACTTCTTCAAAAACCATGTTTGACAATACCACTCATTCAGAAATACTCCAAACAGACTGTTCTCATGAACATCCATTCATCAACCAATACCATAATGTTTTCATGCAAATCTTCAATGAACACACTCATCTTAAGCAAAGCATAAACCATCAAGCAAAGGTTTCATTCATGAAGTTAAGTCACACAAACATCACAATCATAAAGTTTAGTTATGATCAAAATATCACAAGCAAGGCACACAACAATCTCCCCCTTTTTGATGATGACAAACTTTCTGATACAAATTACATAGATTTTATTCTCTCCCTTTGACATAATCAAAAAGTGGGAGGAAAGCAATGAAGAGTAGATAAGTATTGAGTGAAGACAATTTTCAGCCTTAAACATAAGCAAAACATTCTTGAGCATGTAGAGGAGGATAAACTCACACTGATCGAGAAATCAAGTTTATGAAATTTAGGAATCAGTTAAAGCCCACGTCAGAAGTCCAGATGATCAGTTAAAACCCACTCAAGTGAAGACAAAGTCAATATCATTGAAGCCACTAGAAAATAGTTGACTCATCAACAAAAGTAATGATTTTCTTTAATTTTCAGATCTTTGACTTCTTTGGAAATGCATGAAGCTTGATGCATACAAATGATGACACATTTAATGCACATAATGCAATCAAGCAGATATGTGTATGTACATACAATATAGCTCCCCCCTTTTATTTAAAAGGATGGGATAGGTGTTCGAAATATGCAAGTGAGTCAGTGCAACCAGAATGTTCATGTGTAACACCTAGGAGATTGTGCAATCATATAGAAGAATCATGCAATAGCCAATGCAGTCATTGAATTTTCTGAATACATATTAAATCAAATTACTAGATGTGTAAGTGAATAACATGAAATTAGATTGTAGCCATATGGATATTCAGATTTTCAGATCAACACAATGATAGATTATACAGACTGCACTTCATTTTAGGAGAACAACGTATTGGAGGCTATGCTCTGCCCCATTATATTTTTTGCACGAAATTTTTCATCTAAAAAAATTTCACCATTCACAGAGACAATCTGAACTTTTCTAAGAGTGATCCGGTTCACATAATTCCTTTTTACGCGAGGAGACACATGGAGCACATGCCAGACTCCCCGGTTACTCAGAACATTGACCGTTTCACTTTACTTGAACAGAGGTACTTCAGTACAATATTTTTCAAAAATGAACCACATCAAGTCTTAGGTGACGTGTATCCAATTTATTTAGTGAGACTGAGCATTACTCTGCCTTTTATTTTCGTATATCATTTCAATAGAGGCATGCAACTTTTTCCTCAACTGCCTCTTCAAGATACATATAGCATGATCAATTTCTTTAGAGTGTTGAAAGGAAATTCCTATATCCTTATGTTTAACACACTCTGGAAGGAGTAACCATGATGCGGGATGAGACACGGACACGACAAGCTCACGGTTGTCCCTTAACGAGGGAAGCGTCGGACGTGCACAGTTGAGAAACCGGCAGTGAGCTAGGGTGGTCGGCTCTCACTTGTGCCCGGATCGGGTCACGGGACGGTCTCGCTCACTCTCTCGCAGCAGCGGTGATATAAAATTATAGCAAGTTAGGTCCTAAAACATGCTCTCTAGCAGTGGCATAAACAAGCATATATGGAAATAAGCGAAATGCCAAGCAAGGAGCGAATACGATACCTCCACGCGCTCGGCGTGGGGACGACGGACCCGGCCGAAGTCGTACTCCCGGGACAGTTAATACATAAAGATTACATCAATGAGTTACAGCCCACTCCACGCAGGGAGGTAAAGGGCGACACAATGGGGTCCGGGAGGACCGCTTTCGGGTTGACGGCGGCTTCTCGCGTAGCTTCGGCCGCACACGTACTCGCGCCTGTGGGGCCCACTTGCTGTCCGGAGGGGCCGTGTGGGACCCGGTGGCACCGCTGTGGTGGTGGATGCCTAGATGAGTGCTCCCTGGAGTGGAGGCGTGCTGGTTCACCGGTCGGAGGCCGGGCGGCTCCGATCGGCACCGGTCGGAACAACAGGCCACGGATCTGCAACTTCTGGTTTTCAGCGCGCGTCCCGGCGAGAACGGACACTGCGATCAGCCCCGATGTCGGATCGATACGAAACTGGCGCCGTTGGAAAGCTAACTTCAAATACTTCAATTTAGGATGGAAGATCTGGCCTGGATCTGCACAGATCTAGGCTTTAATGAATTGTTGAGTTGCTATTGTACAGTGATCGGGCTCTCAGATCTACAGAGAACTTGTCTGAGAACTGCCTTTGACCGATATGTGAACGTCCGAATCTGAAGTGGTGGTCTTCAGAAACGTTGTAGGAAATCAAGCTAGGAAAACGAAAAAATAGGTTTGGACAAGTTTGGGTGTGGCTACGAACTGATAAGATTTTTGAACTGGAAGTGGGTCAGATCTGGAATCTGACTGAAGGCACTGTAGCAGAGATAGAACACGAATTTTGAAAAATGGATAGAGGGCGAATCAAAAATCTAGAAAAATGGTGGATGTAGGGTATGATGGACAGAACTTTCAGTAAAATTGGGAGGATTTGAAAAAATCAAAAAGAGGGTCGGAGGTGAGAAACACAGGGCTGCTATTACTGTAGACAAAGACAAAATAGATCTGGGAATGAAAGATGCACGAAAATGGAAAAATACTAAACGAAGGATTTTGGACCTGATTTTTTTTGTGGATGATGGGGTGGAAGATAGGAACAGGCCATATAAATTACAGACCACGAAGAGGCCGTGGCTGGTAGTAGAATTTTTGGAAGACACCTCTGTCTAGTAGGACAGAATATCGAAGACGGCTTCGCGGCTGCTCGAAGGCGGCACGAACGGCGGCGGCGGCGGCACAGATGATCACCGGAGATAGAGGGGAGGGGATAGAAGATAGAAATCACTCTAGAATTAGAGATTTGAGGAGAGGAACCAGAGGAGAGAGGAAGGGGGCGCAAGGAGGCTCCTTGAACATTCAACAAATTTCTGATTTTTCATTGATTTCTAAATGAAAATACAAGGTTATATATGACTCCAATCAAATCAATTGTGCACCCTTGGATCTAAGGATGGGGATTGAAGGGCTGAGATGAAATGTGAACAACACACCAAATATAATTTTTTTAATATAACTTGACCATTTCTATTCAAACTTAGACTAATTCCATTCCAACTCCACCTACCTAGCCTAATAAAGCCAAAGAAGGGGGCGCCCCCTTCATGGGCCTCCCTTGGGCCAAGTATGGTTAAAGTCCATGTAACAAGCCCACTAACCATGCTAGACTCTTCCACCCTTGGTGGCCCATGAGAGGGAGAAGCCTATTTGGGCCTAAGTGGCTATTAAGGTCCATAATGATGGCCTTAAGACCCAATATGGAATAAGCTCCTAATGGACTCTACTAATGGCAACCTAGCCATGGACTCTACATTACAAATGGCCCATTGACTTGATATAAGCCTTACAAGGGGCCCAAATGAAAGAAATTACACAATTACAATCTCATACAAGCCATAACACACAAATACACTCCACCCTATAAGGAAATCACCTTTGATGCCCCATCAATTCTCCCCGGGTGGGAGGAACTTGACCCCGTCGAGTAAGGGGTGCGGCTGCTCAAGTACATCGGCGGATCCGTCACCGTGCCAAGTAGCGCGAGTATGCTCCACTCCAAGTGATCATCACTTGCTCATTCCATATATACTCGATATGCACAAGCTGCTATGGGCTAGAGGTGGACACTCCGGGTGGGGCACTCTCAAAAGGGAAGGAAGCGGCTCAAAGACTCACTAGGAATCACCGCTGAGTCCCTGTAGGTGACTAGATCCGGGTGTAGATATAGAACCGATCCCATACTCATCGAATGAGTCCACTCGCCTCTTACGCATAAGAGAACGACAACGAGCTTGCAGAAGACACATGCAGACTCACCCAACACTAACACACATATGCAAACAACACAAATAAGAAACGGACTCATGCATGACTCTAGACAAAACTAGTGTTAGTCAGGCCCGTACATGGATGACGGCGGACCAGGACACCCGAATATGTGCCATACATGCATTTGACGTAACCGGAGATGGGTGGCATGGGGTACACCTAAATGTCCAAGTATGACCCAGTCATGCATGGACGGCCCTTTAGATTTAGGAGACTTGAGTGGGCTAGGAAAGCCGGGTATGGAAGAGCCGGGTGTAGGTGTATCGTGGACGGGCTTCGTGGGTATGGAGGACTTGACCCGTAGGAACGGGGTATGAAGGTGGACTTCTCCGAAGAAGTGAAGGGAATATGAAGGGTCTAAGGATCCACTAGGGAATGGGTCAAAGGGATCAAAGAAGGTATGACCCCTTGTGGTGGGTTCCCACAAGTCACGGTCCCACGTGTAGAAGTTTTGAAGGTGTGAATAGTCACCTTCTTGAATTGTGACGGGTGGGACGGGGATCGTAGGTAAGAAGTATGATTCCTCCCTCGGACAAAAGGGTATGAATTCGGGCTCGTCCGGTAGCGGGAGAAGTAGAAGAACCTCCGTGGTGATACAACCCACGGTGCACTCGGAGGTAATGGACCCGAAGGCCGGATGGGTGAAGCTAAGACTAGCGGGTTGGTCAAAGCCTCGGGTCAAAAGATGCGTCAACTCCCATTGTGAATCTAATCCCATGATAAGATCGTCCAACGTATCAACATGGTGACGAGATCGAAATGTGGTATGGAATGAGTTGACCGGCACTATAGGTAGGATGGGGTCCATGGATGGAAAGGGATGTGGGACCGATCCTTCCTTGAGCCATCTAAGAAGTGGCTCGGCTATATAAAGAGTACCCGTTAGAAATACGGGTGGCTCGGGCTTTGGTAGTTCCAAATGAGATGGTTCCGAATCAAGTTCAGAAATAGAGAGTGATGACATTGGAGCTCTCATGGGTGAGGAAGGAATGTCCTTCTCGTGTTGAAGGGGTCCTTGGGGTGGCTCCGGGAACAACCAATCTACCCCGATAGACCGATCTAGGCTAGTACTAAACCGATCTAGGCTTGTACTAAACCTTTGCACTTGTCCCATCATGGCTTGGAACATTGCGCCCACTTCATCGGCACTATGGAATTAGGGTGTGGCCATGGTGGCTAAGATGGGGTTGGGTCCCCTAGGAATGGATATGCAAGGCCATTTTTTTTTATTTTAAAAGCAAAATGTGATGCTAACTAATGTACCTAGACATAACCAAAACTCGGTACGTGGCGGAGACAACCGATCCGAAGATCACTCGCGCAAGTGTGCGGCCTTCCCGATAGGCGTAGCCTAACGTTCGCACAACACCTTTTGATATACCGACTAATGGTATGCAAATGCAACTCTTAAGACCGACTTAGACACTTAGACTTAAATGACACTCTTTTTTTTTGACACCCTAGACTCAACTTGCTCTGATACCAAATTGATGCGGGATGAGACACAGACACGACAAGCTCACGGTAGTCCCTTAACGAGGGAAGCGTCGGACGTGCACGGTTGAGAAACCGACAATGAGCTAGGGTGGTCGGCTCTCACTTGTGCCCGGATCGGGTCACGGGACGGTCTCGCTCACTCTCTCGCAGCAGCGGTGATATGAAATTATAGCGAGCTAGGTCCTAAAACATGCTCTCTAGCAGTGTCATAAACAAGCATATATGGAAATAAGCGAAATGCCAAGCAAGGAGCGAATACGATACCTCCACGCGCTCGGCGTGGGGACGACGGACCCGGCCGAAGTTGTACTCCCGGGACAGTTAATACATAAAGATTACAGCAATGAGTTATAGCCCACTCCACACAGGGAGGTAAAGGGCGACACAATGGGGTCCGGGAGGACCGCTTTCGGGTTGACGGGCGGCTTCTCGCGTAGCTTCGGTCGCACACGTACTCGCGCCTGTGGGGCCCACTTGCTGTCCGGAGGGGCCGTGTGGGACCCGGTGGCACCGCTGTGGTGGTGGATGCCTGGGTGAGCGCTCCCTGGAGTGGAGGCCCACTGGTTCACCGGCCGAAGGCCGGGCGGCTCCGATCGGCACCAGTCGGAACAACCGGCCACGGATCTGCAACTTCTGGTTTTCAGCGCGCGTCCCGGAGAGAACGGACGCTGCGATCAGCCCCGATGTCGGATCGACACGAAACTAGCGCCGTTGGAAAGCTAACTTCAAATACTTCAATCTAGGTGTAAAGATCTAGCCTGGATCTGCAAGGATCTGGGCTTTAATGAATTGTTGAGTTGCTGTTGTACAGTGACCAGGCTCTCAGATCTGCAGAGAACTTGTCTGAGAACTGCCTTTGATCGATATGTGAATGTCCGAATCTGAAGTGGTGGTCTTCAGAAAAGTTGTAGGAAAGCAAGCTAGGAAAACGGAAAAACTGGTTTGGACAAGTTTGGATGTGGCTACGAACTGATAGGATTTTTGAACTGGAAGTGGGTCGGATCTGGAATCTGACTAAAGGCACTGTAGCAGAGATAGAATACGAATTTTGAAAAATGGATAGAGGGCGAATCAAACATCAAGAAAAATGGTGGATGTAGGGGATGATGGACAGAACTCCCAGTAAAATTAGGAGGGTATGGAAAAATCAAAAAGAGGGTCGGAGGTGAGAAACACAGGGCTGCTGTCACTGTAGACAGAGACAAAACAGATCTGGGAATGAAAGATGCACGAAAATAGAAAAATACTAAATGAGGGATTTTGGACCTGAAATTGTTTGTGGATGATGGGGTGGAAGATAGGAACACACCATATAAATTGTAGACCACGAAGAGGCCGTGGCTGGTAGTAGAATTTTCGGGAAGACACCTCTGTCCAGCAGGACAGAATACCGAAGACGGCTTCGCGGCGGCTCGAAGGCGGCACGAACGGCGGCGGCGGCGGCACAGATGATCACCGGAGATAGAGGGGAGGGGATAGAAGATAGAAATCACTCTAGAACTGGAGGTTTGAGGAGAGGAACTAGAGGACAGAGGAAGGGGGGCGCAAGGAGGCTCCTTGAACATTCAACAAATTTCTGATTTTTCATTGATTTCTAAATGAAAATATAAGGTTATATATGACTCCAATCAAATCAATTGTGCACCCTTGGATCTAGGGATGGGGATTGAAGGGCTGAGATAAAGTGTGAACAACACACCAAATACAATTTTTTTAATCTAACTTGACCATTTCTATTCAAACTTAGACTAATTCCATTCCAACTACCTAGCCTAATAAAGCCAAAGAAGGGGGTGCCCCCTTCATGGGCCTCCCTTGGGCCAAGTATGGTTAAAGGCCATGTAACAAGCCCACTAACCATGCTAGACTCATCCACCCTTGGTGGCCCATGAGAGGGAGAAGCCTATTTGGGCCTAAGTGGCTATTAAGGTTCATAATGATGGCCTTAAGACCCAATATGGAATAAGCTCCTAATGGACTCTACTAATGGCAACCTAGCCATGGACTCTACATTACAAATGGCCCATTGGCTTGATATAAGCCTTACAAGGGGCCCAAATGAAAGAAATTACACAATTACAATCTCATACAAGCCATAACACACAAATACACTCCACCCGTATAAGGAAATCACCTTTGATGCCCCATCAAACCATCCCCATCGCTTACCAACTCTCCTTCCCTGCCACAAATAACATAGTCGAGTATGAGGCTCTCCTTGTTGAACTGAAGCATGCCTACATCATGGGCGCACGATACCTAAGCATCATAGGAGATTCTCAATTGGTGCTGCGTCAAGTCCTTTCAACTTACCGCACCCGTGACCCTAAGCTCAAGCCCTATCAAGATTTGGTCACGCTCTTGGCTAGGCAGTTCCGTAAAGTCATCTATATTCATACCTCTCGTTCTCAGAACATTCTTGCTGATGCACTTGCATCGCTTGCTTCTTCCCTCTCTCTCCCTCTTAGTCGCGCCACTGAGACCATTGTGGTCCAACGGTTAGACGCTCCTTCCCTCCAGGATCCGTGGTTTGACCACCTTAGGAAATCTGTAGAGAAGAAAGTTGAAAGGGAGAATTTAAAGGAAGTTTCTTTGACTGAGCTTGAGGAAATTATAGAAGAGGAGGAATTACCGTGGTACCATGAAATAGAGCAGTATTGTAAGGATGGATCCTTCCCAGAGACGGCCAATGCCGAGCAGCGCAAGGTCATCAGAAGAGTCACCCCCAGATACACCATTGTTGCAGGAGAGTTGTATAGGCGGGCTCTCAATGGAGTTCTTATGAGGTGTTTAGATGACAATGAGGCTTGGAAGGTTGTTGAAGCAACTCACTCGAGCGAATGTGGAGGGCACGTTAATGGTCAGGCTTTGGCAAAGAAGATTATTAGGCAGGGCTATTACTGGCCAACCTTAGAAGAAGACTATTCCACCTATGTCCATAGGTGTCTTCAATGCCAACTTTATGCCGATAAGATCCATGCTCCTGCTTCCTCTCTCAATCCTCTTTTCGCTCCTTGGCCATTCTCCATGTGGGCTTTTGATATTGTAGGCCCACTAGGTGATCCGAACTCCCAGGTTAAACATAAATCTTTCATCTTAACTGCTATGGAGTACTTCACCAAGTGGGCGGAAGCTGAAGCTTATGCAGAAATCAAAGCTACCGCAGTATGCCGCTTCATCCTCAAGAATATCATTTCACGGTTTGGAGTGCCAAGTGATATCGTCACCGACAACGGGCCTCAATTTATATCTCAAGAACTCCAGGACCTCTGTAAGAAATTTAATATTTCATTGCACCATTCATCACCATACTACCCTCAAGACAACGGCCAAGCCGAAGCCACGAACAAAACCCTTCTTAAAATAATTAAGAAAACATGCGAGTCGCATAAATTTACTGATTGGGCCGACAAATTGATAGAAGCCATATGGGCTTATCGCACCTCCGTCCGTACTCCCACAGGGCAAACTCCTTTTGCTCTCACCTATGGGATGGAGGTGGTACTCTCGTATGAGATTTTGATCCCTTCTCTAAGAGTGCAGCTCGACAAAGAACTTAATCTTGACGAACGTCGAGAGGCATTACTAGTCTAACTGGAACTCTTGGATGAGAAGAGGCTTAACGCGGCCAATCACGTCTCTGTTTATCAAAAACGTGTCTCGCGGTATTTTCAAAAGAAGGTTATCGAATATAAATTTCAAGTGGGTAACATGGTTTTGAAATGTAAATTTATTAGATCAGCATGTCCTAGGTCTAAGCTGCAACCCAATTGGGAATGGCCTTTTGTAGTTAAAGAAATCTATCCTGGGAATGCGTATCATCTTGTTAATGCAGAGGGTGAAGAATAGCCTAATCCATGGAATGGGTTGTATTTAAAACGTTTTTATCTATAGAATCAAGCCAGCAACGGCCCGGTGGCGGGGTGTTCCTTTACTCGATCAGGGAGGGAGATCCCTGGTTCAAAATTCACACACTACACGACCCCCATGGTTTGGTTTTCCTTTTTTACGCAACACCGTTTCTCCCTTGGCCATGCTTAGGGGGAAGTGAAAATCCTTGTTTTTCTCTTCTTTCGGATGAAAATAGGGGCAAGTGGTGAATAAGGGGGGCGAGAACTGATCTAGACACTCCCATAAAAAGAGAGGTCTCAAATAGGGGCAGTCCGTTATGATCTAACTCTGCATTCACAAAAGCAAAAGAAATGAAAGAAAAGGGGCAAAATCAAAGGCAAAAGATAAAAGCTCATTCAAAAGCTCGAAGCTCAAAAGTCTAAATGCTCCCAAAAGAATGAAACTAGGCATGGCAAGAGTGGCAGTACAGTTTCCCCGCGGGACGTCATGAGTCCGGTCGTATGCGTGCCAAGAGCAGATGAAGGTTCGATGACAGACATAAAGCCCCGACGCAATAGACCAAAATTCTTTGAAAAAGGGTTATCATGTGAAGAACTCAAGCCCTAAAAACCTTTATACCTATTGTCGATTTTCCCATCAAACTCTCTCTTTTATTTTCCAAGTACTGGATCATACCCCGGGTATGGCCTCGGTAGAGGCACTGTTAAGTGGAATCGGACCCCGGCCTTGGGCGGTCACCCATA
This sequence comes from Amorphophallus konjac, assembly GCA_022559845.1. Taxonomy (NCBI): domain Eukaryota; kingdom Viridiplantae; phylum Streptophyta; class Magnoliopsida; order Alismatales; family Araceae; genus Amorphophallus; species Amorphophallus konjac. The sequence goes on along the minus strand of CM040125.1, from coordinate 116,456,425 downwards.
ACGCACGTTGAACTCAGGAAAACCCCTAATGAGATATGAGGGCATCCTGTCGTCGGGTTTGAGCTGGCTTCAAAAACCCAAAAAAATTAAATATTCCAAAATATAAAAAAATCAAACTTTTTAAAATTAAAAAAATCAAATCAAATACTTCAAAATCAAAAAAATCAAATATTCCAAAATTAAAAAAAATTAAACATTTTAAAATCCAAAAAAATCAAATATTTCAAAAATCTAAAAAAATCAAATATCCTCAAAACCACAAAAAAATATTTTCATCATCATGATTTGCATTCATGGCACGCATTGCATCCATTTTCTTTTGTGTTATTTACCTATTTGATAAGGCTTACCCCCTTGACCAAAAATCGAGAACTGGTCATTTCCTAACTTGCTACAGGCAAGGGGTTAAGCCTAAAACAGATTTAATATAGTTTCATGTTTATATGTGTGCAGGGGCAGGATGAGGACAAGATTCGACATCTCCATTCCTGCACGGACCTCTGGCGACCGTTTTACTCCCCCCCAACGGTCAGTATCTAACCGTTCCATTCCTCACGCGGCCTGGTTCAGATCGCCTCTAGTTTCTAGAACCTTCAAGAAATCAACGGTCCTCACTAGACCGTTCACAAAACAAAATGGTGCACTCTTGACCGTTTTACTCTATCCATGGTCTACCGATAGGCCATTTCCATCTGCAAAGGTCCCTGTTCTTAACTTTGTCGTTGATCTGGTACACGGCCCAATTCTGGCCGTTCACATCTAGGGCGCGGTTAGACTCTAACCGTGTATCTAACTGAGCGGTCTCGTTGTGGGCCATTTTCATCCTGAGATCCTATCTCAAATTCATTCAATCACGTGCAAGAAAGTCCAGGCTCAGATCAATCCAATCATCCATTTTATTCATTCAAATGCAAATATTTCTAGGCATAAGTCTCTATATCAATATCATGAAAACCAGAAATCACTCAATCCTCAGACGGACATCCCCGCGAGGCCTAATCTCTCTCAGCTCTCTCACATATGTCTGGTAGACCTCCTGCAGCTCTATCTCCTCCGTCGGTAGGGTGAGCACCCTACTAACCTCCCATATAGTCAGGGTGCTCCTGATCACCAGCTCATCCTCCTCTGACCCAAACCTCCTCGCCTGTAGTGCGGGAAGATGGGGTAGCCCTGGAAGTGTAGTCCGGGGTAGTCCAATCTGCAAGAAGCATCGATGCGGGCTGTACATCACCAAAGCAGTGTCAACCACTAGCCTCAAGTCCAAGCAAGGCCTCCTGCGAAGCCTGAGAGTAGTGCCGTGGAGAAAAGGTGGGCGCATCACGAACCGGTCCAGGGGCAAGGTGTTGATGTAGAGGCGCCACTCATCTTCTTATCTGCTGTCCTACACTCCACCTCCTGAGAAAACCTGAAAGAACCACCAATGAAGAACAATGGATGGCTCTCGAAGATCCGGCTAACTGAGGGGACATCCTCCCTAGGCATGAACTTTATCCTAACTCCCTTCCAACACTCCAGGAGAATCATAGAGCCAAACAGTGGACCCCCCAGAGCAGCTGAGCTAAGGCCCTCATATAGGTAGGCAAGGATGGCCTGGGAAATGGAAAGACCCTGCCACAGACCACTGATGGTGCTAAGAATGGGAATATCTAAGACATGGTCGGCAGAGGGGAAGAGTATGGCCCCGCACAAGCAAATGGAGGCAGCCTTAGCTATGGCCTTGTACCACCCACTCTTATTCTTGCAATGTGCTATCACCCACTGGCTAATAGGCAATAAATGGATCTGGTGTGGGCCTATTATGGTGCGAATGTCCTTACTGCTAGGTATGAACTCTCCTAAGATAAGGGCAGGATCCACAGGGGCAACAGTGTGACAGACTAAATCTTCCTCGCCCACCTTGGACCTAGGGAAAGACAAATAAGTCTCGACCTCCTCTAGAAGGATGGTGGCCTCAAAAGATGGGAACATGAAAGTGTAGGTCTGGGGGTGCCATATCTCTACCAAGGCTGAAATGCTATGCCAATCCAAAGAGAGCTTGGGGTAGTTCTTGGCTAACACTAGAAAGGAGTGGAGGTGCCAGGACCTAAGGATGGATGTCACGGATATGGGTAGCTCGCGGATCATAGGAGCCATCCATTTCAAGGTGGAGTATCGTCTCGGGCCAGGGAGAAGCTGAAATAAAGAAAAGAAGAGGAGAAAAGAGAGGAATGACATATGAGCTTTTAGAGGAAAGGATATGAAATTGAATGAAATTGAATTGAATAACATTAACTTACCTCTATCATGGGGCTGGAGCTCAAATGACCCGGGATGGTGGTCAGCCGTTGTAGCATGCCGTGCTCTTTTCTAGCCGACTTTGGACCTTGGTAAGCCACCTCGCCATGGAACTCCCTTCTAAGACCCTCTTCATGATGATTGGAGGAAGATGGAGAAAGATTTCAAGGCTTGGAAGAGGGTTGATGTGTGAAGGATGAATCTGGAGTCCCCTCTTACTTATAGGGCTTGGTTAGAGGCCTAAACCCACTAGAATTGAGATAGGATAGGTCTAGCCCGAGTTAAGATAGAGTTTGGTTTGGTTTGGAGCACCTATTCTCGGGTTGGGACTCTCCAAGAGAGTCCCATTCGAACTCTCAGGACGTGCATGTACGCGGTCTATCGATAGACCGCTCTAATCAGTGCACGGTTTCATTGAGACCGTGCATAAACCTTCTACACGCTTCGGATGCTGGTGCTTGCACGATCGTGAACATACCATTCTACTGAACACACGGACACATTGGCACCATTCTATCCTTTGGGCGGATAATAGTTGACCGTTTAGACGCATTTTTGGGTTCTAGCGGAGTGGCTTTAAACGGTCCAAATGTGGGCCGTGTGGTTCCTAGAGCGGTCATATGTATGACCGTTTAGAAACCTGAAGCCCCTTTTGTCCTCCTTGCACCAATGCCATTCAACCTATGTTCGTCTCTCTCTCCCACTCGCTATTTGGCGTCTCTCTCTCTCACTCATGTCGTCTCTCTCATCCCGCTCTCACACTCACTCGTGTGTCGCCTCTCTCTGACACTCAGTCACTCATGCATCGTCTCTCTCTCCCACTCACCCTTGTGTCGTCTCTCTCTCTCCCACTCACTCGCGTCAGGTCAGGAGTCGTTGTTAGTTAGCATCAATCATTTACATTCATTCGCACATTCATTCATAAACAACAGAAAAATGAAAAACATATCACATCACTATCATGTCCACATGTACAAAAGTCATAGGTACATCAAGCCTGTCCCTCTCCCTGGCCCCCACCGCTGTCGCCCGAGCCCTCATGCCTCTTCACTGGTGGAGGCATCACCGAGCTCACCTCCTCACGGTGTCATCGGCACCGCTCCTCCTCCTCGTTCCTCCGGCGGCAGGAGGAACCCATAAAGTAACTCCTAACGGAGTTGTGCGTGCCGTGGGTGCTGTCGCTCGGAGTCCCACTATGCTCCGACCATCGGCTCATCTCCTTGTATGACCGTAGCTCCCCTCTCAGCTCTAATGCCTCCGTCCGGTAACGCTCTGGCTCTACAGCTCCGGCCAGGAGATGCTCTAGCTCTGCATGGAGGAGCGCCGTCTCAACCACGTCTGCCGGTTGGCTCCGCGCCATCTCCTCCCGGAGCCGGGCAGCCTCCTCCCGAGCCGCTGCTCGGCTCTGCTCCAGCTCCGCCCTCAGTCGGGTCAGATCGGTCGTCTACATACACATTTCATGGTTAGTCAATTGCATTTCATAAACATAATCAACTGGGAAAGTGTAATGGTTACTTGCCCTCTCGGAGAGCGCCGCCTTGGCCGCCTTGGCTCGCGTCACCATCCGTGCAAACTCTGCCTCCCACTCAGCTCAGTCGGTCGGAGTCTGGGAAGAAGAAGAGGGTGCGTCCCCCCTGGCACTGGGCTCCCTCGGCTTGCTGCATTCAAAACTCCAGGTCAGTCATTTCATAGGCATAATCATAATCAAGTGCATAAGTAAATTTATGAGTTTAGGGTTTAGGAAAACTCACCAGAAGTGTTAGGGTCTGTCGGAGCTCGTCCCGCTCCTGGATGGTCGAGTGAAGAAGTCCCTGTAACTCCGCAATCCTCCCCTCGGGGTCAATCTGCATTTAGGAAGTCCAAACATCAGTGCATAATCATATAGAAAGCATAATATAAGGCATTAGGGTTTACAAGTTGTACCGTTCGGCGGGCACCACGGAACACCTGGTCCCTATAGTGCCGGGCGTAGGCCGTGTAGTAGGCCTCCTCGCTCTCTGCCCGGGCGGTCACCACCCGCCCGTGCGCTGTCCAGTCTACGATCTGCTCCGTAGCTCGCTCCGTCCAGTCTATCACCGTGGCCAACCCTCGGGGGTGTCACCCGACGCGCTCCTTCGACTTTTCTGGTGTCGGAAACTCGACTGCTGGCTGATGGACGCCAGTCGTCCTCATCACCAGTCGGAAGTGGAGCGGCTCCACTACGTTCATGCAGTGCAGCCACACGTCTCGGCCTGAGAAGGTGAGGGCCACCACCACCCACGGCTGACCCTCGTGCCCATCACTCGTGTACGGTGTCCACCGAACCTGTCCACCAAATAGGAAAATTGCATTAGCATCATAAGCATATAATTTGCATTTAATGAAGAGTTTGAGTTTAGCATCATATCGAGGCAAAGGGTAGTGTGTCTAGGTCATCCTGGATCTCCCGAACCTGTCTCCGGAGGGGCCCAGTCTCTCGTGGAGCCATCCACCACCTAGCGATGGGCAACTGCTCCAGGTGTGTCTCCTTGCCTCTCCCTAGCCCACGCAAGTGCACGTAGGCCCACACCTGCATTACATTTCACCAAATGTCAGCATATAGCATTTATGGGTTTCATAAAGTTGATTGTATAATTAGTTTAAGAGTCGAGTCATACCTGGAGTAAGGGAGAGAAACCCCCTAGCATCGTCCGCCGGCTGGTGGAGCTGAGGGTGTCGAACAAGAACGCGAGGATCGCCGCTCCCCACGCATAGTCCCCGACATGCATGCCCCAAGTCCTCGAGCAGTGGGAGGAACCGACAGCTGATGACGTCGGCCCTCGTCGTGATAGCAGTCGTCCAAAAAATAGCATCAGGAACCTCCTCAACACTCGGTCCGCCTCGGGTCCCCCCTCAGCTGCTACTCTGGGTCGGACCCGATCTACTAGCCTCTGTAGGTGCTCCTCGGGCAGCTCCCCGATCGTGATCCCCGCTCGCCGATGCCCGAGGCTGTCCTATAGCGTCGCCCTCATCAAAGTTGTAGACTGCCGCTCTGGGTGCAGCAGCTCCAAGCCCAGCAGCTCCTGGGCCATCTCCCGGTAGTCGGGGTATGTCCTCCCGCTGACCGGAGACCCATGCACACGCAAACCCATGATGCACGCAACATCCTCAAGCCTAGGGACCATGTGGCCCCACGCGAAAAGAAACGTCTGGCTCACCGGATCCCAGCGATCGTGCAGAGCATAGAGGAGTGGCGTGTCTATCCTAGTCACCTCCACGCTCAGGAACTCAGCGAAGCCCATGGTCGTGAGCCTCTCCCACTGGAAGTCCGACAGTGCAAGATACACTGCTCGGACCTGCAGCTAGGAGATCCGAGTTCGGCGCTTTCCCTACACACATTTAGGATAAGTGCATTTTATTTTAGGATCATATATTTCATTCATTAAATCACTCTGCTAACTGAATAGTCATATATGGGCCGCTTTCCCTTTTTAACGGTTGCCTTTCAACCGTACCAATAGTCTCCCTAAGAAGCCCACGGTCACCCATGGACCATTCACACTTCCTCTATCTACCCTGGAACGGACCATTCCTGGCCGTTCAATAAATTCCACGGTCCACATCTGACCGTGTCACTTCCCTTTCATTCGCTATCATTTGGGGTTGAACGGTCTATCGTCCAACCGCTCTAGTTATCAACGGTTTAGTGGAAACCGTTTTATTCTCAGGCATTTCTCACTCTAAATGGACTAATGTGGCCCGTCCTAAATGTCCACGGTCTTCCTCAGACCATGTTGCTTCGTCTGTTCAGTTCCTTTTGAACGGCCACCCCTGGGCCGTGTTATGGTTAAAAGGTTCTTTTTGAACCGTGTGGTTTTGTTGAGCGGTCATTGTTAAACCACGCTGAGACCGTCATCCCTGACGGCGTTCAATCCCCTCCTCGCCGGCGGTGAGGGCCCGTAGGGCCTCCCAACCGGTCCTAATGGGGTCGTAAGCCCCTCATCTACCCTCCTAGGCTACATGCAAGAATTGAAAATGAAAATAGGGAGGGTTTTAGGCAACCTAGCTCATCCATCTTCGGTGGCTTCTCCACCGCTGCCGTGGGCGCCGCCGGTGGCTCCTCGGCGTCTTCTTCTCGGGCAATGATCGCCCCGGCCTCCTCCTCGACCATGGGCGGTGGGGGCACGCCTCCTTCCGCCGTGGACGGTGCCACCTGTGTCTCCTCCGTGGTGGCCGCCGGGCCGCGACACTTGTGCTCCTTCCTCGGCCATTCTTCGGTGGATGGCTTGATGTTTGAATCACATGAAAGAGAGGGGAGATCAGGGGGGAGTGAGATCAAGAATGAGAGTGGGGGGAGTGTGGAGAGGAATGGAGTGGAATGTGGGGGGCATTCGTCTGCCTCCTCCGTCGGTTACGGTGTGGAGGGAGGAGGAGGAAGAAGAAGGGTTTTATTTTTTTTTGAAACCGCCAGTGATCACACGGTCTATCGATAGACCGTGTAGCTATTGGACGGTCTCCCATAAGACCGTTTACGCTCTAACGATGTGCTTCATTGAACGGCCAGGGGATGGCCGTTCTGTTCATTGAACGGCCTCATAATGAGCCGTGTATTTTCACGATCACATTCAAATTGGTATTGCTTGAGCGGTGCCCATGGGACCATTTACATTATGGAGCGGCTTGTGCTAGACCATTCATGTGCTGAAATAATTATGAAGAATGTCTTTTGCTGCATTGTGTGATTGCGTGGTTGATTTTCTTTTTTGGCTTGAATGATTGTTTCATGATGTAATATTGCAAAACCATGTTCATGAATTCTTTGCAGCACCACTTCAACTTGCCGTTTCTTCTGCACAGGTAAGTCAGGTATGGACTTCTATCCCTATATCCCTTATTGTATTACTATATGGTATTATGTTATATTATCTCGAGAACCAGCTGGTTATCTATGTGTTCCAGGATCTGATTTTTCCCTATAACAAAAACAATGATGATCCAGGCTCGCGTGTTTAATCATCGGATAGGCCGTTAGATTGGGAAAATGAGGGGACGATGGTTCTATCTTGTACGCCGTGGTTACAAATAGTATCTTGACCCTGATTGTCCCGGTCTAGCAATATTATTCTCGAGTATTTTCTATTTTATAGCTTTCTTTGCATTTATTTTAATGATTTCTTTTATTTTAGCCCAGCATGCATCATGCGCATCTTTTAAGCATTCATGACTCATGGATCGTCTGAAAGTGTCTCATTTTGTGATGGATGAATGTCCATTCATGGTTTTTGTGTACGAGGAAATATTTCATTCAGAGTTGAAAGGTTCTCTTTAGTCTATTCACCTGGTTTGATTGGCTGAAGGTCCCTGTTTGGAGTTTTAGTCTATTTCTTTACTTTTTACCGCTTGCTTCGGTCCCCTCATTGGTCCGAGGGATTGTGTCCCCCATGAGGTTGATCGTGTATTTTCCTTTTCATTTAGTTAGTTTCTCCAGATTGGTGTCATTTTGGTCCAATCATTCCCTTGTGTTTGGTTCGGAGTTTTCCAGAAGATTCCTATCGCTCGTTGGCAATGAAATGGGTGTCTTTTGCCTTAATGCCCGCTTTTCATTCCGCTCTGCTTCATTTTCGCTTCATCTCCATGTTCCATTTCGCTTTCGCTTCACCTCCGCTCGCTCCCCTGCAAAGAGGACGTTAAGGAGGGGCATCTGTTGACACCCATTTTTTACCTATGAGTTGGGTCATTCCTCTTACCATCATTTGTTGATGCCTCGAGTTGTCCACTACTCATTGGGCTATTTTAAGACATGTCTTTGGGCTTATTTTATGAGTACCTCCCTCCCTGGCTAGGTTTGCTCTCGAATTAGGGCTTGATGGGCCTTGATTTCGCTTGATTTTAGGCTCATTTATCCCGTTTTGTCAATTTTAAACATCAAGGCTTTACACGGTCCAACGATCGGCCGTTCAGTGATTGGGCGATCTTCTTTGAACCGTTTAATGATTTATTGGATATTTATTTGATTTTCTGAATTTTCACCGACAAGCCTTTGCACGGTCTGGACTCAACCGTTCACATCCTTTGAACGGCCTGTCGTTAGACCGTCCAGTTCTTAGAGTCCTAAGCCGGTTGATTTTTTAGATAATTATCTATTTATCCTATTTTTCTGGATTTATCACCGACATGTGTATACGGCCTAGTATTGGACCATTCTATTGATTGAGTGGTCTAGCAATAGACCGTTTTATCCGGAAGAGTCCAACGCCGTGATGGCCGATTAGTTCGGTGGATGATTGGATAATTTCTTATTTTATTTTATTTATCACCGACAGCATTGGACGGTCTAGTAGTAGACCGTGTAATGGTTTGGGCGGCCTATCGCGAGACCGCGTACATGTTCGAAAACTGTGGATTATATGGGATATTCTCTCTCTATCCGTGGGTAAACCCCTAACTTCCCCCACCCATTTCTCCGCGGTTTCTCAACCAAATAGGGTGCTATTTTATTTGGGTGGGAGATAAAGGTATTATCTATAAATTTTATTTTGCAACCTCGGATTTTTATGCACTGAAATACCCAATTTCGAGGTTAGACTTTTAGGGCTCTATAAATAGTACCCTTAGTCCAAGCTTGAAAAAGGAGGAGGTCTAATGTCGATGGCGAAGCCCTGCCGCATTCTTGAGCGACCTACAATCAGGGAGGGAGGCTTTCTACATCCCCTTAAGCCTCCGGTTTAGGGAGTAGCTTTGTGTTTTGAGTCTTTGTTTGGTCGTCCCACCGTCTTTTCCTTCTTTGCATGCTCTTTCCCATCACATTGCACCCGCGTTTGTCACCGTTGCATCTCATTCTATACACCATTCCTATTGTTTTCACGCCCTATAGGGGTTTAAAAACCTCCCAGGTATCCCCCACTCCATGTCATTGCATTGCTTTTCTCTTCTTTCTTATAGTTACTACACCTCGCAGGACTGATTTGGGTTTCCCTTTTGTGTTATTCATGTTGTTTTGTAGGTCAACATCATCCTAGCACGAGGCCCATCCCCTTTGGCCGGCCGGAAGGGGTGGAGGATCAGATCCTACGACTTGAAACCTGGTGGCATTGAAGGGTCTTCCTTCTGTCCGTCTGAATAGGAGAGCGGTCCCCGTAGAGCCGTTCTACTTCTTCCTACGGCCTCCTTCGGACCGTCCCGTCGTTAGCCAGGCTTCGTCCCGTGTTCTTCCCAGCACTGGTGAGCGGTCTATCGAGCGACCATGCGATTCACAGGGCGGTTCATCCAGGACCATGTATTCCTGCAGTGCTGTTGTGAGGCAAGTGTCTCTCTTTTCCAAGTACGTGTGCATCCTTTTGCATTTTGGTATCTTGGTGGCGATCGCGATCACACATACTTCTCCACCTTTTCTTTCCTCCTTTCATTTTGCTTGTGTTTATGTCTTGATTTAGAAAAGGAAGGTAAGGGAAAGGAAGAGGGAGGAAAACATGTCAACAACATGGTATTTTCAGTTTATCAAAATAGGAAAGTGAAGACATGAACATGTAGAGGAAAATATCAAGAATCTAAAAATATGTTCATGCATTAATTTTAACATCAGATTGAATAGTTATTAAATTTTAACAAGTCGTATTTATTCAGTTGCATTAAAGAATTAGCGACTGTTTGCGTGTGCATTTATTGAATAGGCGCCCAAGCCATGGTCGCTATTTACAAAAACATAGTAAAAACTACTGGTACTGAAACAAAACTCATGGTATCATGTTACATGACCTATATGCATGATATTACTCTAATTATTAGGTTGGGCTTCATATCTTAAGAACACCTACCTTCTTGACTTGTTTCTGGATGACGAACGAAGAAGATAATAAGAGTATAAGCAGCAGCAACTGCAGCTACGACAAGAGAGGGAGAGAGGTGTGCTACGGCAGCAATGGCACTTGAACAGATAATCGCAGCAGCACTTTGAGTAGAAATAGATGGTAGCAACTATTATGATGGAAGAAGCAGGGGCTTCTTCATGTCGTTAACAGGAAGGATATGAGCATGACAGAGGAAGCAGCAACTTTCCTTCACAGCACAATAGCTACAGCACGGAGAGAGGAAGAACATGAGCTCTTCCTCCGTTCACGGTAGCAAGGTGCAGCAATAAGAGGAAGACAACGATGGCAGCAGGGAATCAATACGAACAGTAGTAGTAGCCAAAGCTCGTCGATGGGGAGTTCTATTTATAAGTCTTTTGGCTTTGATAACCCTATTACGTCCTATTGGGATTTAGATTCCCACGTAAGAGTCCTAGTTAGTGTTAAGTTTCCCATCTTAATCCTTTCCACTGCCAAAACTGCAGCCACCTTCCTGGTTGGGTTCGAAACCCTAAGGCATGCAAGCTTCGTACGTGATGAGGATTAGCCTTTTCAGAATATATATATTTATATCTATATATATATATATCCTATTCCTCCTTTGTACGTATGGAGGGTTATTGGCTTTTAAGGCCCTTTAGCCCATTATTTCATGTATATATATACGTAAGAGGCCCATTTGGTTAAGGCCTTTCGTTAAATTTATTTGGGTTTCACAATCTGGTTGATTTGGGCCCTTTATCATTTAATTGGAGGTTTTTTAATTAATTAGAAAATTTATTTCCTCTAGTTTATCTGGGTTGCTACATATATGCTTCAATTTGTCCATACCAAACCTCTTTAGGATTGCCACTGTGTACTTTGTTTGACTGATGAAATAGCCATCCTCCAACTGCTAAACCTGTAAGCCAAGAAAATATTTCAGTTCTCCAACTAGGCTCATTTTAAACTCACTAGACATCAAGTTTGCAAACTCATCACATAGTTTGGTGCATGTTGAACCAAAAATAATGCCATCCACGTATACCTGAACTATAATGAGATGGTTATTCAGATTTTATGTGAAAAGAGTCTGATCCACCTTACCTCTACAGTAGCCCTTACTGAGCAGAAATTCTGTCAGTCTATCGTACCAAGCCCGTGGGGCCTGTTTCAATCTATAAAGGGCTTTATTCAACCTGAAGACATGGTTAGGTAGCACAGATAACTCAAAGCTGGGGGGTTGCTCAACATAAACTTCCTCTTTAATAAAACCATTCAAGAAGGCAATTTTTTACATTTTATTTGATGAAGTTTAATGTTATTTGAGCATGCAAATGCCAACAAGATTCTTATTGCTTCCATGCTAGCAACTGGTGCATAGGATTCATCAAAATCCACCCCAAATTCCTGACAGTAGCCTTTGGCTACCAATCTTGCTTTATTTCTAGAAATTATTCCATCTTCATTTATTTTATTCCTAAAGACCCACTTAGTTCCTATGACAGACACATTTTCAAGTCTAGGAACTAGGTTCCAAACTTTATTCCTTTCAAATTGACCCAATTCTTAGTTCATAGCATTTATCCAAGATTCATCTTTTAAAGCCTCTTCTATGGTTTTGGGTTCAATTCGAGACACAAGTGCTACTAGATCTTCATTATTCACTACTCTATGAAAGGACCTAGTCTTAGGGAGATCATGAAGATTTCCTATTATGTATTCAACATGATGATTTTTTAGAAATCTTATATTGTTAGAAGACTCACCTTGTTCTGTTGACTGACCTTGTTCTACAACAGACTTTTCAGGCTGTTCAACTGAGTCTTCATTTGGCTTCTCATCCAAGAATTCTCCATCTTCTCTTGATTTCCTATCATCATCAATTTCGTCAGTAGAATTAAAATTTTCATCAAAAATCACATGAGGGGATTCTTCTACAATTTGATCATGAATGTTAAAGACCCTATAGGCTCTTGACAGTTCAGAGTACCCTAAGAAAATCCCTGGATTACTTTTTGCTTCAAATTTATCTAGGTCCCGTTTGTCATTATTATGGATGAAACATTTGGAACCAAAGATTTTAAAATATGCCAGGTTAGGTCTCTTACCTTTTAACAACTAATATGAGGTTTTCTTTTGGACATGTCTTACCATGACCCTGTTAATGATATAACAGGCTATGTTTGCAGCCTCTGCCCAAAATTTTCATGGGAGTTGGCTTTCGATCAGCATAGTCCTTGCCATTTCCACAATTGTCCTGTTTCTCCTCTCTACCACACCATTTTGCTCTGGAGTCCTAGGAGAGGAAAATTTGTGAGTGACCCCTTCAATGTAGAATTCAAAAAATAATGAATTGTCAAACTCCCCCCCCCATGATCAGATTGTATAATGCAAATTTTGTGCTTTTTCTACTATTTTATTTTATTGAAAGAATTTTTTAAATTCATCAAATGTTTCATTTTTGTGGGATAGGAAGAAAACCCATGCAAATCTAGTGAAGTCATCTACAATGACATAGCCATACCTTTTGCCACTAAGACTTAGAGTCCTAGTAGGACCAAAGAGGTCCATGTGCAGGAATTCCAATGGCTTTGATGACAGGGGTTCCTGTCGCACCTTGAAAGGCTTCCTAGTTTGCTTACCCGAGGCACATGCATCACATATTTTTGTATCAATTTTGAATTGAATTTTAGGCATACCCCTGATTAAGTCATGCTTGACTAGTTTATTTAGGATGTTATAGCTGACATGCCCTAGTCTTCTATGTCAATTGAAAACATTATTATCAGAACCAGCAGGACAAACACAAATTGGATTAAGAATTATTTTCTAAGTCTACTATGTACACATTATGGACTCTGTGACCAAGAAATTTTACTGAATCAGAATTTATCTCAAATATTTTGCATGCATGATTATCAAAAACAACCTTGTCACCCTTGTCACAAGGTTGACTGATACTCAAAAGATTGTGCTCTAGCCCATCTACAAGCATGACTTTTTCAACTATGTTGGAGGGATACTTACCAACTGTACCGGATCCAATGATCTTACCTTTGTTCTTCCCTCCAAACTTTACCATTCCTCCTATCTTTAGTTCCAGCTTGCTGAACTTGGTTCGATCTCCAGTCATGTGCCTGGAACAACCACTATCCAGGTACCATCTATTGCTCATGGTTGTCAGGCTAACTTGCAAGCAATTCATACAGAAAATTTTGGAACCCAAAAAAAGTTGGGTCTTGATGCATCATTCAATCCTTTCAACAAATTCTTTGGAATCAAAACCTGTTTAACTATTTTGTTTTGATTTATGTTGAAAATCTTATTTTCAGCATTGACAATTTTGAAGTTATCAGACATTGGATTTGGTCTTGCATAAGTGCTGTTAGAGGAATATTTATTCCACATGCTTCGAGAATGATTTATGGGATTCCTCATGAACTTTTTCCGATATGGTAAGGTGTATCTGTCAAAATACCCTTGAGAATGGTCAGGATTAGACCAACGAGTTTTGTAGTTAATCACATTTTTATATCTCATTGAATTTCTGTTCAGGGTAGACTGCATCAACCTGTGGTATGTAGTGCGTCGATGCATCTCAGCCTGAGACCCGTATTGGGTTCTGTTTTGGCCATAGTGACTCGACGCAACACTTGTGCTGGGTCGATGCAGGGGTGTTCTCATAGTCTTGTTTCCCTGAATTCTGACTTGTTGTTCAGTGAGATTTGTTGAGCTAGCTTTTATGAAGTTCATCATTTTTGGTTGCTCAACATTTTGATTGCTGGTTGAACTGAATGGGGTGTCCAGTTTCTCCTTTCCCTTTTCAGCACAGAATGTGATAGTTTTGAATTCAAATGGTCTTTTGTTAGTAGGGTTAAAGCCTAAACCTTCCTTATTAAAGTTTACCCTTGTTCCTAGCATGGTATCTAGGTTTGACTTCCCCTAGACAATTTTCTCAAGTATGGATTGCTTATCATTTAGTTCCTTTTGAAACTTTTCACATTGTCTTTGAATTTCAGAATTTGCATTCCTCACAGCTTCATATTTTTCAGTGATGAGTTCATTTTCTTTTTGAATTTCTTGAAACTTCATTTTAAATTCATCCAAATTTTTCTTAGCCTCTTCATTTTCGATTTTCAGATTTTCACTGTCAATTCTTAGTGAATCAAATTCATCAATTCGCCTTTTAAGATTTTCTTTTTATTTTTCCACATAAGCATGATCGTGAATGACACGATTCAGTTTTCTTTTGACTACTTTGTATTCTTTGGTTTGACAGTTGAATTTATCTAACAAATCAGCATAGGCGTACTCCCAGTCATCAATTGAATATTTTTCAAAGGTATTACATACCTCTTCATCGATGTGGGCCATGAGGCATATCCCTTGCTCCTCTTCCTCAGAGTTTTCAGCTTCGATTCTTCTTCATCGCTCCATGTGCAAACCATGGCTTGTGGCTTCTTTCTCTGAACCTTGAAGTTCTTCTTCATCAACTTAAGACACTCTCCTTTCATGTGACCTGTCTTCCTTCAATGAAAGCAAGTAATGTTATCAGAATTTTTATTCTTATCGAATTTGAGGTTAGTGTTCTTACCAGCCTGCGGTGGCCTCCTCTTCCTGAAGGTCTTACCTCTGGTTCTCAGGAACCTTTGAAACTGGCGGGTCAGCATGGCTTGTTGCTCATCATCTAAATCAGAGAGAATGTCATATTCCTCACTACTCTCCCCACCGCTTTGAGATAGCTTGAGGGCTATAGTTTTGCCCTTTGTGTTCTGTTCTACACTCCTCTTGAGGTTGATCTCATATGCCATTAGAGATCCCATCAGCTCTGTGACAGTCATGGTGGACATGTCCCTGGATTCTTCTATCGCGGTGGCTTTCGTGTGCCACACAGGGGTTAGGGACCTAAGAATCTTCCTAACTAGATCACTCTCATGGAATTATTTTCCTAAGTTTTAAGGCTGTTAGTGATCAGTGAAAGCCTCACATACATCTCAGATATATTTTCATCATGCTTCATTTTAAAGAGTTCATAATCTTAAGTGAGCATGCTTACCTTCATTGCTCTTACTTGGGATATTCCTTCGTAGATTAATTGCAACTCGTCCCACATCTTCTTGGTAGTTTTACACGTTGAAATCCTTGAATACTCATCTGGATCCACGGCGCACTGCATGATGTTCATGGCTGTCCAATTGACGGTTGATACTCGAATTTGCTCCCTGGTCCATGTACCTTCATCTTTGGGCAGTTCAAATGGACCGCTGGTGATCACTCTCCATAGCTCATGACTCTGCGCTCGCAGGAATACCTCTGTCCTATTTTTACAGTATAAGTAATTAGCGTCGTCGAATAATGGGGGTCTATTTATAGAACACCCTTCAGCTATGAAACTGTGAGCATTGCTAGCTCCAGGTCTTCCCTGGTCGTTGGACCACATTGTGGGAAACCCGCTCTGATACCAACTGATAAACTAGAATGACAGATATAGAAGGGGGGGATGAATATATCTGTCCCCAAAATTGAGCAAATTAAAATCTAAGGACAATGCGGACAGATGCGCCAACAGCAAGACCAATTTGAACACAAGTAATGAATCAGACAAACAATCAGCTAGCTAGCCTGCAAAGATTAATACAATGAACTTAGCATGTGAAATCAAGGAAGTCAACAGTAAGACTCTCACCCAGCAGCAAATCATGCTTACATCGATTGACATCAGTAAGAGGTGAAGGTTTGATGTAAGGATATCCTCACGCAAGGGGCAGCATTCCAGATAGGCCTGACCTATCCTTCCAGCTACGTCTTTTGATATACCTATTAGTCGAAGTAGCGAACACTGAAAGCCAATCTAAGCAAACCACACAGAGGACAGAAGAATTTTTATGTGGTTTGATTGCGATTCGAAATCTGCATCCACCCCTCACTCTCCTAGAGAGAGGCTTCCTTGCTCTAAGCAAATCAACAAGCAGACTCAATATACGACAACGGCTGAACACAACTTTACCCCAAGGAACACCCTCCTCGCTTCTTCTAGAATTTCAGAAGGAACCTAGAGGATCAACCTCCCTTCCTCTGCTACCGCAGTGGGAACCCCGTGAACTGCACCCCACATCTCACACAACCAGAGGTCGGAGACGTCCCTTCCTCTGAATCCTCAGAGGGGACACTGGAGAATACTCTCCCTTCCACTGATATTAATCAGAGGGAACCACGAACAATTTCGCAACAAGGAGCAAAAAGAAAAATAGAAGAAATATGAAAATTTCGATCGAAGGGAGACGAACGATAATAGTGTAGCTTCGAATTGAAGCAATCTCCAGAGGAGATGGCCTGGCTGCACTCAAATCTCTCTCTTCTTCTCAAGGTGGATTTCTCTCTTTCTTTTCTTGAAGGGCTCTCTCTGAATTTGCAATGGCAATTAAGGCAGCAGCTTGAGCACCCTTCTCTCTTCTGATTGACTGATACTTATAGCCAAGAAATCATTTTCCTCAAAAGGAATTTATCCACGGCTGGAATAGCTCATTGGTCCAGGTGGCGAAGAATATTCTATCCATCTGAATCTTCTAGTGACTCAGCCACGTGGATTGAATTACACGCCAAAAGGCTTGAGGTCGCGCTCACGTGATTCTCTAAAGGACTCACGAGCCGAAATATAAATCAGACTTTCAGATCCATCTGACATGCAAGGCAGTTTGACTTATCAACCTTAATCATCCTCAATCATCCATTAAGCCTTAATGCTCTTAAGTTCGATGCCCGTATAAAAGTCTTATAGGAATCGGTTGACCGTTCCCCTATTTCGGTCGGCCAAAATAAACAGCATCAGAAGCTGCTTTCCGGAGGTCGACGCAGTCTTCTTGCTGTGTCGATGCAGTGTGGCTCGAAAGCACTTCCGTCAGTTGTCTTCGAATGTATGGCCTTTGGTGCGTCATTGCAGCTCTTGATGCTTCGATGTTGTTGGCTTCCTAATGCTGGTTCTGAACTAAGTGCGTCGATGCACTCCCAGATACGTCGGTGCAGTGCGAACATCGAACCCTCGGCCAGAAGACTTTGAATGCTGGCTTTTGTCTTGGTGCGTCGATGCAGCCTTCTTGCTGCGTTAATGTAAAGTTCTATCGTAGACCAGGTTTGAACTTGATGCATCGAGGCAATGTTCTGTTGCGTCGAGGCAGAGCTTTGGAATTGATTCTTTGAGCATCACTGCGTCGAGGCATGTAGCTCTCTATTGCGTCGATGCAGGAAACTAAAATTTGCTTCATTGGTCATCACTGCCTCGATGCAGTGGTGGTCCTACTTTGACTTCTTGATGTATTCACAACACTTGCTCTTTTAGACTTTTCTTCTGGTAGTTTCACCTTATTTCTTAGTAAACTTGATCTGATATTTCACAAAGCTTCCTCACTCTCTTAATATAGCTTCAGCAGCCAGGGCACTTGCAATTTAGACTAATTGTTTTAGTCAGTGACCCATATTTTATTGACATCATCAAAACACACAGAATACAACAAGAACAGTCAAGGCCCAGAGCAGTCATAGCTAGAAAGAGGGACCGAAGAGCAGCTAGAGGAGTCCATCCCCGGGACATAGTATGATCTTCTCAAATATCTGGATAAGACACCGGTCCGGATCTCCATTATTGAACTAATTAAGAGGTCCAAGACCCATGAAGAGGCCTTGATGGAGTACCTTCAAAAGGTTATGGTGAATGAGGACCTCCCTGTGGAGAAGATCTCTTCAGTGTTAACGCCAACAAGAACACAGCCAGCTATCACATTTCAAGATCACGAGCTTGCCCCCCAGGAAGCTCGAAAATATGCTTTGTGCATTCCAGTGAAGATCAATGGGGTGTCCGTGAATCCGTGCTGATGAGTGCTCATAATTATATGATAATTCACATCACATACATCACTTTAAGTGCACATAATTAGACAATTATGCATATTTTATAGCTAAACTCAACCTCACTTGTATCAAAGTCTTTTATGCAAATTAACTTAATTTATGGATAATTAATGAATAATAAGGGGAAGGGGTTGAGGGGCATGAGGATTAATTTCCCATTACATAATTGTGAGCACTCATGGTTTTTATGTGCAAAGTAACAATTTTCTATGAATTTAATTCAAATATTGTATGTGCAGGACACTCTTGGCATTTGCTAGAAGGGCTAGGGGTGAATTTGTCACAGAACCAGGGCAAGGGATGCCCTAGGGCGCAGGACCCTTTCCCTCCTCTTGTTGACTAAGTCAAAGAAAGCCTCCATGCCTTATTTATGTGAAGGGAGAAATAAGAAAGAATATTTATGAAATTATCTTGTGAAAAAATTATTAGAGAGGAATTAGGAAGATCCCTCACCCCATTAGGAAAGTCAAGGGGAGCCTCCTTTCCTTTCCTCATCCAAACCCTAATCTCCTCTAATCACAACCATCCATCTTCACCAAATATCATCTTCACCCTCCATTTGGCCCAGTTTCTCTATAAATACCCCTTGCCAATAGGGAGAAAGAGAGTTCTTTTTTTTCTTTTCCTTGTTAGCTTAGAATCCCATCCTTCTTTCTTCCCCTAGTTTAGGTCATCAATTTTCTCCCCCTTCTACTCCTCTTCTCCTCTTGCTTTCTTCATAAAAGTTCTTTGATTTTTAGTGCTATTCAATTTCTTCTTCTTCACCTTTAGCTAGTTCGCTCTAGTTTTTAAGATATTTTTAGTTTTTCAAAGCTCTACCTTTTACATTTTTTTGAAGCTCTACGCATCTCTCCGTTCTCTCCCTATTTTCTCCCTCTTATGCTCCTCTTTTCATCTTAGTTTCTTCAGCAACATTCTTCAATTTTCAAATCTATTTAATTTCTTCTTCTTCCTCTTCCTCTAATTCTCTCTCGTTGTAGTGATATTTCAAGTTTTTCAAGGTTCTATCTTATACATTTTTGACTATTTATCTCTCTGTTCTTCCCCCGATTTCACCCTCTTTTTTATATTTTCTTCCTCCGCACTCTTCATCAAACTTCTTCATCTCTTCCTGATCTTCAACTTTCTCTTCTGTCTCATCTTCTAATTCTTCTTCGTTTTCAAGCTATTTCAATTCTCTTCTTACTCTATTTTTATTTTGATTGTAATCTTCTTCTTCTTCCTATCTCTCCCTCCTCTACTTTCCTCTAAGCATCCCTTTGGTGGAGATTCTTCTTCGGTGCTCTAAAGGCGGCATACCTCTTCAAGGTGGGGTGATCCAATCAAAGGCTCGACACGGCGTAGGTAGCGCTATTCTTCACTATCTTGGCTCTATTTCTTCCCTTGTTCTTTTACTTCAAGTTGTAATTTTTATTTTCCATAGAGTTGTAATCTTTATTTCTTCTTAGCAATAAAAATCAAATCTTTGCAATTGAGTTTTTCTATTCCATTCTCCACTCCCTCCAAAATTCTGTTCTCAACCTTCTCATATTCTTTAAATAGTTTATTTTCATGCAATCTTATTTTCCTTTTCATAAAACTCACTCAAAATTCAAATTTCTCAAATATAAGGATTTTTCAACTTACTTAAAAGAAATATTCCTCTTCGTGGGATCGACCCGTTCTTATCACTCTACTTGAATTTTACGTTTTTTTAGTGAGTGAGTGCGGTTATTATTGAAATTATGGCACGACTTTTAACGATAAATTTTATGTACATCAATTTTTGGCGCCGTTGCCGGGGAGGAAAATGATTTTTGATAGTTAGAAATTCTTGTGTTTGGTGTATATATTTGTATACTAATTTTTTTGTTTTTATTTTATTGGAAAAAAGAAAAAAAATCAAAAAATTAGGAAAAAGAAGGAAATTCGGACATGAAATTCTCAAGAAATAAACTGTTCCAGAAAATAAGAAGCGTCGCTGAAAGTCCGTATCTGTCACAACAGGCAACAGAAAATCTGAAAATCCTGGAAATTCAAACGTCGCTAAAAGTCAATAAACGTAGGAACATGTCATGTTTGAAAATTCTTAAAAAATATCTCAAAAAATCAAAAAAGTTCATGAAAAATCCAAAAAAATAAAAAACTAGAAAACTCAAAAATCATGCCTTTATGCATTATTGTTTAGTAGGTTGCATGTTGTTTAGTATTTTTAGTTGCTATTTACCTTTTATCCATCTCTCTTTTTAAAAAATAAAAAAAATAAAAAATATCTCTGAAAAAGAAACAGAAAAAAATTGTCATGATATCATGCTTTCATACTAGTTACATCTCTTACATGCATAGTTACATTTAGTTGACTCTTTGTTTATTTATTTACATCTTTGAAATTTTTTTTTCTCTTCTTCTCTCTTTCCCCTTCTTAAGGGTAATTTAGGCACACCCCTCTTGGAATTGGAAGGACCCTCCATTGAGTATTCCATCTCTTTAGATTGGAACCTCCTTTTCCAAGACCTCCATAAGTCTCCGCACCCATGGATTCCCTCATGGACGCTGGGCAGGTTGTACCAAGAAGCACCCCGGAGTTAGCTTGCCCTTAGAAGTTTCAAAAAAATAAGTTATGAGATTTACTGCTACTTTGGACAAATCGGTGTCTAGGCTAGAGGTTGAGTGGCAAACACCTATGCGGGCTTGTGGTTAATTAATTAGGACCCTACGAAAGTAGGGAGAGCCTCCCGCAACCCCACCTCTTACTTGGTTGGTGGACCAATTTGGTAGTGAGTACCAATTCCTCTTTTGTAAATAAAAAAAAACCATCATGTTGCATGCATCATTCATATAGTTGTTGATTCATTGATTACAATGATTTGAAAAAAAATAAAAAAAAATACAACACAAAGAAATTTTTTTAAAAAAGAGATGCTTGAAAAAAAATCATTTGAGTCTTATTTATTTTGATCAGCATCAATGGCCATCTATCAAGGAGGGAAACCCACACCTATGAAGGAACATTTTATTCCTTCTACTTATAAATCCTCAACTTGCATTAAACTACCAGATATTCATGTGGATCATTATGAGATTGACCCTAATATCATCCAGATGCTCCCATCTTTTTATGGGAATCCCGATGAAAATCCCTAGAGGCATCTTGATGACTTTTTAGAAATTTACTCCTTGGTCAAAATCTAAAACTTTACTGATGATGCCCTAAGGTTGATCTTATTTCCGTTCTCATTGAACGATAAAGTAAAATGTTGGTTAAGGAGTTTTGGAAAGATCATTAGGACTTGAGAAGTTATGCAATTAGAATTTTTGAAAAGATTTTACCCCATAGTCCGAACCAACATTAGGAGAAGGGCGATTGTAGGTTTTACTCAATTTCTAGGAGAGCAGATTCATGAATCTTAGGAAAGACTGAAGGATTTGTTACGTCAATATCCACATCATGGGTTGCCCAAATGGCAAGTTATGTATGCATTTTATGAGGGGTTATCTGATTATGATAGACAAATGGTGGACATATATTGTGGAGGGCCCTTCATGAATAAGAGTGAAGATGAGGCTTATGATCTGTTTGAAATTTTGAGTGAAAATTCGGTGAATCTTGCCTAAATCTCATCTCATAAAAAATCTGTAGGAACTTTCAGACATGTTAGGCGTTGTGAGATAGAAAATTAGGTAGGGCTTGACTCTAAGATAGACATTAATGCCATTGTCCGACCCTCATCAAGTCTATATGAAAACCCAATCCAAACTTCAAAGAAAACTTGTGATTTCTATGCCAGTCCCACTCACCATATGAGTGAGTGTCCTACTATAGCCCGACTCCCATCAGTCATCCAAGCTCAAGTCCAATATACCCTAGGGTTCTCTCAGATCGAGTGTGATACCTTTTCAAATAATTATAATCTAAGCTGGAGCAATCACCCAAAATTTTCTTGGATGGCTCAAACAATCCAAGCCCATTTGTCTAAACTTTCACCCCAAGAAGTTCACGAGCAACCCATGTGTAATCAACTTCGGCCCAACTCATCTCACCCTAACTTCAACAGCAACATCGATACTAGGGGAGATTCACTAGGCCACTACTCCAAACCTCAGATTGTGTATGCTCGGTTTACTTACCATGACCCTCCTTCAATATTACACCAACCTCCTCAACACGTGAATGGTGATGATGATGATCTTATGCATGTCATTTTGGCTCAAGATGTCAATAGTGAGAGTGAGAGGGAGTGCACTAGCAACACCATGATGAAGGAAGGGAAGGCATTAGGGGGTGGATTGAAGGATAATGATGATTATATTGATATCATCACTCCATCTTATGAATGTTTTGAGATGGAGAATATCACTGTGAAGAATAGTGGCCCAGATAACTCATTTAAGGATATATAAGAAGAGGAGGATTACTTTGTGGTTAATAATCATGACGATTCAATGGAGACGAATTCTGAATATCCTCATCCTTTAGAAGAACATGAAGAAGGGGCCTTGTTGGAAAAGTTTACATTTAATCCATCCACCCCATTATTCAATAATTTGATTGATAATCTTAAGTCGATTGATGAGTTTGGTGAAGGGGCTGTATTAGAGAATTTCAAATTTGATCTAACCCTTGAGCCTTGGCCCATAAAGTTTGAATCGTTAGATGAATCAGATTCTGGGCTCATACTTTCTTCCAATTTGATTCCCCTGAAAGCTAAGCTTCTCTAATATGACATTCTAGGACCTGAGGGGGATATGCCCGCTATATTAACCTTTGATTTAACTTTCCATTAAGAAGACCGGTTGATTAGTGCTCTTAATGTACATGAGGCTAATATTAAGGGGAGTGTAGCAAATAATGTTGATATTATTCATAAGCCACCGGTGCTTGAGCGAGTTATCGTGGAGAAAGTAGTCAATAAAGGGCTAGTCAAATGGGTAGATACAGGATAAGGGGACCAATGGGTAGATACTGGGCAATGGTTCTACGTCGATCTTGAAAGATTAATGGCTATTGATCATTTTATGACCCCTAAAGAAGAGAACTGGCTCACACATATTATTATTGTTAAAGTCAATAATGTGCGGAACCAACCTATTTCCAACCCATGCGCATACATGCATACTCTTATCTTCTCATGGTACAAATGCTCGAACTTAAAGGAAGATAAGATCACGTGGTGGCTCATTCTTAATGTAACTCGTTGGTTATGGAGCTTTATTACGTCTGGCTGAAGACGGTAAACTTAGCGCTTGTTGGGAGGCAACCCAATGATTCTATTTAATGATTTAGTTTCTGGTATGTTATTTTCAGGTATTAAGGTAAGAGCCAAGGAGATGAAGTTGTCACCGTCCATATCAATGATAGAGTTTCACCCTACATATCAGGTTCTCTCTTTCCTTCTCTGTAATCTTTATTGTTACATTGTTCTGTTACTTCTATTGCTTACATATGCCATTGAGGATAATGTCATTCAAGTTGGGGGGGAGAGAAAAATTTCATGATGCATATAGTATAACCTGATAAGAGTTTTTGCATGATAATGTCCTACATTATTGCATGAAAAATGAAAAGATGAAATCCCCAATTGAGTTTCTTGATTAATGTTTTTATTGAAAGTGATTTTGGAATAGGAAAGATTAAGGAAAAAGATGATGGAAAATTTCATCGATCTAGCCATGGAAAACTGATTTAAGAATCTCTATAAAGTCCTTTGGCACTTAAAAAAAAGAAAAAAAATCAATCAATTTGCATGCTAATTAAACAAGCGGGACAAGCCTTCTACTATTTTGGCTATGTTGTCTGATAATATGCACTTCTTGAAAAAGATATCTTTTTAATATAGTTTTCTGCCAAGTTATCTATCAAATAAGTGCAAAAAAATAATGAAAAAATGAAAAGAAAAAAATACTATGAAAAATACCCTTGATCTTAGTAACCGGGCTTGCTTCACCTAACAAATGTTGAGATTCACGTCAAACGAAAAGGGAACCCTGATCTTAGTAACCGGGCCTGCTTCTCTTAAGGCAAGAGTCGAGGTTCGCATTAAACAGTGAAGGGATGTGCATCATCATGTGTGTATTCAAAAAATGATGAAAAAAAAGGGACAAAGTAATAAGGCAGACAAAAAGCTAGTATGCGTAATGCTCTAATTAAGAGGTTCAGGGTTGAAAGGCACTTGCTTAAAATAACAAATGGGGGATGTAATTATCTATACTATGGATTTAGTATTACACATGTACAAGTGCTATTAAACTTTGGTTTGTATTCTTAATCATGTACCTAAATTTCCAAACTAAGGTTAGTATGCGTTAATGCTTCTGGATTCCTAATCTTTGGTTGATTCTGTGAAGGGAGAGCTAGATATGAAAGTATAGACTTCGCAAACTATTGTTGGTCCTAAATTTTAATCTAATTGCATTGCTAAGGTACTAGTAATGAGTAAATTTGAGGGTGTGATGAGTGCTCAAAATTATATGATAATTCACGTCACACACATCGCTTTAAGTGCACACAATTGGACAAGTATGCATATTTTATAGCTTAACTCAACCTCACTTGTATCAAGGCCTTTTATGCAAATTAACTTAATTTATGGATAATTAATGAATAACAAGGGGTTGAGGGGCACGAGGATTAATTCCCCATTGCATAATTGTGAGTACTCATGATTTTTATGCACAAAGTAACAATTTTCTATGAATTTAATTCAAATATTATGTGTGCAGGACACTCTCGGCATTTGCTAGAAGGGCTCGGGGCAAATTTGTCACAGATGTAGGGCAATGGATGCCCTAGGGCGCAACCCCTTTCCCTCCTCTTGTTAACTAAGTCAAAGCAAGCCGCCATGTCTTATTTGTGTGAAGGGAGAAATAAGAAAGAATATTTATGGAATTATCTTGTGGAGAAATTATTAGAGTGAAATTAGGAAGATCCCTCTCCCCATTAGGAAAGTCAAGGGGAGCCTCCTTTCCTTTCCTCATCTAAACCCTAATCTCATCTAATCCCAGCCATCCATCTTCACCAAATATGATCTCCACCCTCCATTTGGCCTAGTTTCTCTATAAATACCCCTTGCCAATAGGGAGAAAGAGAGTTCTTTTTTTTCTTTTCCTTGTTAGCTTAAAATCCCATCCTTCTTTCTTCCCCTAGTTTAGGTCATCGATTTTCTCCCCCTTCTGCTCCTCTTCTCCTCCTACTTTCTTCATAAAAGTTCTTTAATTTTTAGTGCTCTTCAATTTCTTCTTCTTCACTTTTAGATAGTTCTCTCTAATTTTTAAGATATTTTCAGTTTTTCAAAGCTCTACCTTTTACATTTTGTTGAAGCTCTGCGCATCTCTCCGTTCTCTCCCTATTTTCTCCCTCTTATGCTCCTCTTTTCATCTTAGTTTCTTCAGCAACGTTCTTCAATTTTCAAATCTATTTAATTTTTGTTTCTTCCTCTTCCTCTAATTCTCTCTCGTTTTAATGATATTTCAAGTTTTTCAAGGTTCTATCTTTTACATTTTTGACTATTTATCTCTCTGTTCTTCCCCCGATTTCACCCTCTTCTTCATGTTTTCTTCCTCTGCACTCTTTATCAAACTTCTTCATCTCTTCCGGATCTTCAACTTTCTCTTCTGTCTCATCTTCTAATTCTTCTTCGTTTTCAAGCTATTTCAATTCTCGTCTTACTCTATTTTTATTTTGATTGTAATCTTCTTCCTCTTCCTATCTCTCCCTCCTCTACTTTCCTCTAAGCATCCCTTTGGTGGAGATTCTTCCTCGGTACTCTAAAGGCGGCATACCTCTTCAAGGCGAGGTGATCCAATTAAAGGCTCGGCACGGCGTGGACGGCGCTATTCTTCACTATCTTGACTCTATTTCTTCTCTTGTTCTTTTACTTCAAGTTGTAATTTTTATTTTCCATAGAGTTGTAATCTTTCTTCTTAGTAATAAAAATTAAATCTTAGCAATTGAGTTTTTCTATTCCTTTCTCCACACCCTCCAAAATTATATTCTCAACCTTCTCATATTCTTTAAATAGTTTATTTTCATGCAATCTTATTTTTCTTTTCATAAAACTCACTCAAAATTTGGATTTCTCAAATATAAGGATTTTCCAACTTGCTTAAAAGAAATATTTATCTCCGTGGGATCGACCCGTTCTTACCACTCTACTCGGATTTTACATCTTTTTAGTGAGTAAGTGCGGTTATTATTAAAATTATGGACGAATTTTAAGGATAAGTTTTGTGTACATCACGTGCCTGGTGGATATAGGTGCCTCAATCAACGTGATTTCCATGAACACTCTCCTACTATATGGGGTTGGCTTAGAGCAGATAAGGCCGTCGGCTATCACAGTCATGACATAAGATAACAACAAAAGGCCACCGCAGGGAATGATCACTCTTAATGTAGAAGTGGGCCTTGTTCACGTTCCTACGAAGTTTCACATCCTCGACATGGACCCCACATTCAAGGGCATATTGGGTCGTCCTTATATTGAGGTAATGAATGTCATCCCTTCCACCAACCACCAATGCCTAAAGTTTTCGTACAAGGGATGGATCGTCAAGGTGTTTAGCATGCCCCTTCTCCCTATGGTGGATGCTATTACCACTTTATTGCCCTCTATCTGGCCGACCCATAGGCCTATTCTTTCGCTGTTGGATGTGTGTGACCCCAGCCGTGCCTCACTAACACAAGAGAAGCCTCCCCCTGGACCAATGCCACATCTCCCTTCCGGTTTCAAAGGATGGGAGATCATGAAGAACTTGGGCTACCAGCAAGGCAAAGGTTTAGGGGCACAATTACAGGGGAGATTGAGACCGCTGAAGAAGACAAGGTTAATCCTTAGAGCTGGGCTGGGCTTTGAAGGGCCATTCGAAGCCAATGGAAAGCCTCTTACATGGACCTTATACTCTCATTTCAGAAAGGGGCCTGTTGTGCAGTTGGGGGATCATCCGCAAGAATCACAGGGGAGATCACAAATTACCTACTTAGCTGGGGGTTGCTCGAGGTCTTTCAAGAAAGGGAAGTTTGATGACCCGGACTACGAATTGAACAAGTGGTTTGATATACATGATATTTCCATCACACTACAGCGAATGTTCTTGCCTCCACACTTAGAAAGGCCGCCTTCCATCTCTGATGTGCCAGAGATGTTGTGATTGTTGTCGGAATTCCAAACTCTCCTCTCCAAGAGGAGATTGCCATCGACGGATCATTATCCGTCATCATTTCCATCAACCATTCTCCTCAACCTTTGTTGCTGACTTCTTCCTGGGCCAGGCGTTTGTCTGATGATCTTCCCAGGTCCCCTTCTCTATTTACATTCCTGCGTGGGTTTCTCAACACGCGCCAAGTTTTCAATCATGATCTGCTCTACGAGCCTCGCAACCCTTTAGCTATAGTCCCATTTTCTCCTTCCCCAATTTCTTTCAACTATTTTGTCATCAAAAATGAGAATGAAAAAAAATGCCAATTTTCAAACTCCTCAACTACGCATTTCCTTTTAGGAGACCTCTACATCTCTCACGAGTGCGCCCCGACTTACGGGTCACTCATTCAAGGTCCCCTAAATGACCTTCTTTACCCCTTTTTTGAGGGGTCTTTTCCTGTACATTCTTCAGCTTCTTCTTCGTCTGTAGGACAGGTCGGTCAAGTTAGGAATAATGAGTGAATGGTAGTGTCCCAGAGAAAATCCAAGGGTAGGCGAATCCCTCACCGATTTCTTCTAGATATAGCCAACAAGTGTCAGGCATGCCTAGCCATTCCTCAGCTGCTAGAAAATCCCATCCAACTATCGGAAATATAATGTGAGGAAAACTACATGATTGATGAAGGGTATGGAGTCTATGAGATCACATATGAGGAGTACCCTATTGAAGAAGGGGATGAAGAATATGAGGACGTGGCTGGCGTATATGCTAGTGGAATGATGAGATTTGATGAACCGTCAGCCGCCGTAGAAAAATCCACCAAAGAGATAAACTCTGGAACCGAGGAAGACCCTAGGATCGTCCTCATAAGTGACAATTTGCCATCATCTGAAGAAGAGGCATTAATTGAGGTTCTCAAGGAGTACAAGGATACGTTTGCATGGAGTTATGAGGATATGCCAGGTTTGGATTCCGACCTGGTCGAACACCGCTTAACTCTAAAACTAGGGTCTGTCTCGGTAAAGCAATGGCTAAGGCGTTTCCACCCCCAGATGGCTTTAAAAATAAAGGAAGAGGTCGGCAAGCTCCACAAAGCCAGGTTTATTAGAGTTGTCCTTTATCCTTAATGGGTGGCAAACATCGTCCCGGTCATGAAGAAGGATGGAAATGTGAGAATCTATATTGATTTCTGGGACCTTAACCGCTTGTGTCCAAAAGATGATTTCCCCTTGCCTCACATCGATGTTTTGAATAATAATACGGCAGGATATGAAACCCTCACATTCATGGATGGATTTTCAGGATACAATCAAATTCGTTTGGCAGAGGAGGACCAGGAGAAGACATCATTCACAACACCTTGGGGAACATATTGCTACATGGTGATGCCATTTGGTTTGAAGAATGCTGAAGCTACTTATCAAAGGGCTATGATGGCGATATTTCATGACATGATGCATGTATATTTAGAGGTCTATGTGGATAATTTATTGGTAAAATCAAGGACTAGGGCAGAACACCACTCAAGAGTTCTAGCTAAGATGCTGTAAAGATCGAGGGAGTTCAATTTGAAAATGATCTCGAAAAAGTGCATATTTGGTGTTTCATCGGGCAACTTGCTTGGCTTCATTGTGAGTAAGAGGGGTATTGAGATAGATCCCAACAAGGCCAAGGAAATCAGGGATATGCCACCTTCGAAGAATCTGAGAGAAGTTTGAGGTTTAATTGGGAGGTTACAATTCATTCGTCGGTTTGTGTCTCAGTATTCGCACAGGTGCAAACATTTCTATGAGTTGACCAAACTAGGAACCGAGTTTTGTTGGGATTCTAAGTGTCAGGAAGCGTTTGAAGGACTGAAGGATTATCTAGCTAATCCACCCATCCTGATACCACCCACACCAGGGAAACCCTTAATTCTTTATGTCTCAGTCCTGGATGACTCCGTGGGAGCTGTCCTGACACAAGCCAATGAAGAGGGCAAGGAAAGGGCAACCTATTACTTGTCCAAGCTTCGTAACCCCTGTGAGTAGAAGTACACAGCTATGAAGAAAACCTATGCCGCCCTCGTCTGGGTGGTGCAAAAATTGAAATACTACTTATTGGCTCACGAAGTCCAGTTAATTGCCCGGATGAATCCTATCAAGTTCCTTCTGTAAAAATCCATCCTCACTGATAGGTTAGCACGCTGGCAAAGCTCTCTCTCTCAGTTCGACATCACCTACATTGAGCAAAAGGTGATTAAAGGCTATGCCATAGCCGAGCATCTCGCTCATCATCCTCTCCCCAGATTCGATCCTGTCCGATCAGAGTTTCCAGATGAGGAACTAATGTCCATCAACCAATTAGATGATCACATGTGGACGTTACGATTTGATGGAGCTCTGAATTCCCAAGGGAGAGTAATCAACATTGTCCTCCTGTCGCCTGAAGGTGTTACCATCCCACAGGCATATCAGCTCGCATTCCCAGTTACCAACAACATAGCAGAGAATATGAGGCAATTCTAGCTGGCCTGGAAGCTACCCATTCTCTCTGTATCACCGAATTAAAAATTATAGGTGATAGTCAACTCATTCTCCGCCAGGTGCTCACCAAATATAGCACACGTAATCCCAAGCTCAAGCCTTACCAAGAACTCACTACTGCTTTTGCCAAATTGTTCACCAAGTAGATCTTTGTCCATGTCCCTCATGACCAGAATATTCTGGCCGATGCCCTTGTCTCGTTGGCATCATCTTTAAAGTTTCCTCTGAGTAGATGGTTTGAGTCCATCTCCATCTACAAGCATCACGCCCCTGCCGTCCACGACGCTTCCAACCTTAGGATCAAAGAAAAATTGTCAAGAAAGGTCCAAGATGGGGAAATCATTGAGAAAAAGGAAATTATGTTGGTAGAAATGGAAGAAGAACTGGCTGACAAGGAAAAACCATGGTTTTATGAAATCACTAAATATTGCAAAGATCAATCCTACCCTGAAGAAGCCACATTGGAAGATAAGAAAGCCATAAGGAGAGTGGCTCAAAAATACATATTGATTGGGGGAGTGCTATACAAGAGAAGTCTTACTGGTGTTCTTGTAAGATGTCTTGATGATGATGAGGTCTGTAAATGTGTTGAGGAAGCACACTCTGGTGTGTGTGGTGATCATGTGAATAGCCAAATACTTGCTAAGAAGATCCTTCGACAAGGTTTCTACTGGCCCACCATGGAAGAGGATTGTGCTGTCTATGTCCGTAGGTGTGTTAAGTGTCAACTTCACACCGACAAGATTCATTTGCCATCTTCCTCACTTCATCCAGTGTCTTCCCCATGGCCTTTCTCCATGTGGGCTTTTGACATCATTGGTCCTCTCGGTAATCCTAACTATCGTACTAAGCAAAAATCTTTCATCCTTACTACAACGGATTACTTCAAATGGGCCGAAGCTGAAGCTTATGTGGAGATCAAGGCATCAATGGTCTGCAAATTCATCATGAAGAACATCATCGCCAGGTTCGGCGTGCCAAGCACTATCATCACCGACAATGGGTCGCAATTCATTACTTAGGAGCTTCAGGACCTCTACAAAAGGTATAAAATTGCATTGCATCATTCATCACCCTATTATCCACAAGGAAATGGCCAGGCAGAGGCCAATAATAAAACATTGATCAAAATCATAAAGAAAACCTGTGAGTCTAATAAGTTGATGGGGGCATCACTTACCCCTCCACATTTTGTGAAGCTCTGATGGATCGACGGTTTGCGCCATTGTGTTCTTCACATTTTTCTGAGTCTATCCATGTAATTTTTATATTTTATTTGAATCATAAACTATGTAATTTTCACTTTATTTGAGTCCGGTACCTAGGTATAAGGGTCATTTACCTAAGTCTTGAGTCATGTGGTTAATTAAGTTGTCTATTGGGCCCAACTAGTGGGCTTGGCCCAGGGGCAACCTCCCTTGGACTACTTTGGTCATTAGTTATTTAGTCAGGGTCATTTTAGTCCTAGGAAAATATGAGTGCCTATAAATAGGCCACCCCACTCCCTCATATGTAATCTTTTGGTCAATGAAAAAATTGAGTGTTCTAGTGCAATTGGAATGGATTCTCCATCTCTCTCCCTCTCTCTCTCTAAAGGGTGGATTCCCCCCCCTCTCTCTCTCTCTCTAAGAGGGGTGCGCCCCTTTCTCTCTCCTCCACCTCCCACCTACTTTCTCTCTCTTCCCCCCTCTAATAACTCATCCCCAACTCCCCATCACCCCACCTTAAGTCCACCCCAGCCCCAAGGGAGACTCCACCACTCCCCACTCCACCCTCCAACCACCAACCTCCCACTCCCCTTCCCCAAGCACCCTCTCATCTCCAAAGGGAGAATTTCCCACTCCCCAAGCCCCCCCTTTCCCTTCCCCACACCACTTCCCATCCCCAAGACAAAAAATTAATTCCACCCTAAACCCATTTTCAAATACTCCTTCCTATCTCCCTCCCAACACCAAATTCGCAACTTCCCCTCCATCCACCTGCTAGACCTCCTTCCAGCCCCCATTTTGCCACTCCCTCACCTTGGATCACCCCCTCCCAGACCCCCTCACAGCTAGGGTTCGCCCCACACTCATCCACCCCCATTTTGCCCCCCGTCCTACTCCATTTCCCATCGGCAGGTTGCAACTCCAGCAGTAGTTCGCAGGCAGCAAGCTAGGGTCCTGGAAGCAGTGTCGTCTCTGTCCCTTCCCCGATCCTTCTGATGACAAGTCATATACCTCTGGAAAGGTCATCCAGAGAGCTTTCCAGGTGAGGTGGTTTCGTTATCATCCAAGCACCGAGCTGCCCGTGAGAGCGATCCTTCCTTGACTACGTAGAACCACTCAGGCAGAGAACCAAAGCTCCAGATCAAGTTCAACCACAGCCACTCCCTTGCAGAACTGGGCATGAAACTTGGCTGAGGGATTATCCTTCAAGTCCTCTCCCATCCCCAAGAAGCAGAACTAATTTTGGACATCGGCATCAAAAGTTCCAAATTTTCCATTCCAAGTTCGTCATGTCAGTTTTCCTGAGCCAGAACCGACACATCCCTGTTGTTCTGGCCTTCACGATCAGCTCCGATATCTGCCGATGGCGCCGTTGGTCCCAACAGAAAGAAGACTCGTCCACGATCGTATTGGTACCAACCTTGCCTCCAACAAAGCACGGGACTGTTCGTGGCACCCCCGTCTTCCAGCAATAACACCCTGGGAGCAACCAGAATCAGCGTAGGCCAAGCCTGTTCTAGGCTCTGCCTCGGCCAGCGGCGTCGTCACAAAATTCCAAGAAAATTCAGGCGTCTTCCTGGGTCAAGTCAGATAATTTCGGCACCAATTGCAGTCTATTCAGAGTTCCGTAATGATCGTGGCGGCACCATCTTCGACTGTCTGTCCGGTAGTTCCAGAAGCTGGCAGCACCGTCGGAGCTCTGCACAACGGTTTTCTAGCTTCACTCCCACTCCCCGCCTGGCCGGCTTACAGCCCCTCCCTTTGTGGAGGTAGTGT
Organism: Amorphophallus konjac; assembly: GCA_022559845.1. Taxonomy (NCBI): domain Eukaryota; kingdom Viridiplantae; phylum Streptophyta; class Magnoliopsida; order Alismatales; family Araceae; genus Amorphophallus; species Amorphophallus konjac. The sequence continues at coordinate 116,423,833 of CM040125.1, read as the reverse complement.
TTGATTGTAAATCTCTTAACCCCCACCCCGAGATCCCCCCTCTGCGAGGGCGTAGTGCTTGTACTAGCAGGTCAGCGGCTGAAGCATCATCGGCGCGGGGTGTGGATAGCCCACGCTTCCCCGCTCGCCCATGTCTCTGGCCAGGATCGGTGTATTCACGCCGATCAGGTGAGCTTCAGAACACTTCTCATTACTGGCCTTTATTTGCTTAGTTTAGTATTATTTTTGGTTGCTCCGTCAGTGGTAAGAGTGTGCATGATCCCAAATTTGCTTATAATTGAGCGACCACCGCGGCGTGAGTTGAGAGAGCGACCCTACAACCAACGCCCTTGGCGTGCTGGCCGCCTGTGGAATTCGGCATCCCAGGCCCTTAGGGGTCCATCCCAAGCTAGCCAATTCCCCGGAAAGGTGAGGCCCCACTTTGGACCCTCTCCACCATCACCGGTTTGCCTACGGGCCCTAGTGTGCTCCAAGTAGGTGAGTCTGCTCGAGTGAAGTTGCCGGTCCGTTGCATTGCTTGCTTGCTAGGTCCGAGCAGTCTTCGGTCTTGTGACTATCACCCCTAAGGTGGTGTCACATCAAGTGGTATCAGAGCAAGTTCTCAACTTGTCTCTACAAGTTGGTCCTAGGGCGCGTATATGCATTTAGAGTCTCCCAGTGCATCGCTCTTGTCCACTAGCATGGCCGCCTCATACCGACCATACCCATCGGCCCTCTCAATAAGACCAAACCCCCAAGAGAAGCCCACCACAAACAAACATGTCCTCCACGGCCATGTCGACTACCTAATGGGAGCCATGACTTATGCCAATGAGCGGCTTGATAGCCTATCCGGTCGACTCAACCAATTAGAGGAAAATGGGTTCGCCCCAAAATCGACCAGTAGCTCCGCACCTTCCCACCCACCCACCTTTGATGGGTCTTGCAATCTGAGTGACTATTTAGATTGGGAAGTCTCAATGAACCATTACTTCACTTGGTATCCCATGTCCGAGGATGAGAAGGTTCGGTTTGCCAAATTGCAACTTACCAAACGGGCTCAAACTCATTTGTTGAAAATTGAAGGCTTAAGGATAATTAGAAGGGAAGCTCCCCTCACCACATGGGGGGACATGAAGGATCAACTTAGGACTAAATATGTTTCCCCCTCCTACCCGGGTTACCATAACCCGAGAAGCACTCCCACTCCTCCTACCCCACCCGTCCAAACCCTTCCCACTAAAACCCAAGTGGTCCCGACCTCCGCCTCTCCTTCTACCCCTATAAGTGTTGTGCCCATGTGATCATTTGAGTCTTCCTATGGTTTGGGTCATTCGACATCATCTTATGGTCATTTGAGTTATTGGATATTCTTGGTTTTGATAATAGCTAAACACTATAAGTCATTATTATTTTCCACTCTCATATGACTGACATATGTGATGTTTTGTTCATGACAGATATGCTAATGAATGGACAAGGAATTGAGTAAAAATGGCAAAAGTGAAAGCTCACTGATTGCGCCCTCGCATGCGGATCGACCTGCGCGGTCAGGTCGCGGGGATCGACTGAGTTAAAGGGGTTAACGGACTGAATCAGGAAGACCCGGGGTTTGCCCAGCTGGCGGTCGACCGCCAGCACAGGGGCGGTCGACCGCCCTAGCCAGTAGCTCCCAGTCTGCACGAGTCTCAGTGGCGGTCGACCGACAGCCCAGTAGCGGTCGATCAAAAATTCTAGGGACCATCTGTCTACAGCGTTTTTCAGTAGCGGTCGACCGCCAGCTTCTACAGGTCGACTGCCAGCCCCGAGCCTTCAATGTTGACTTTATTTTCCACTTCAAGAAGAGCCCCTTTCCTTGTATTTGTTTAACCCCAAAGTCACCCAATCCCCCATGGATTGTGGATCTGGTCTGAAGGATGTCCAAGGACCATTCAAAGTCTATAAAACCAACACAAGGAGGGTTAGAAACCCTAATGCTTCAAGGGGATTCAAGGGAGGCTACAAGGTTGTGTTCAAAGGAGAGAAGTTCGAGTACTGTAGCTGTGAACAATACTACGGGAAGAAGCTTCTTCATCCTCAAGTGATTCAAGCTTCATCAAGAGGAGATCGAGCCCAAGCCAAGAGAAGATAAAGCTGCATCCTTCATCTTCTTCATCATCTCAAGGGTGATCTAAACTGCATCCAACTCTTCATCAACTCAAGGAGATCAAAAGGAAGATCAAAGCTACATTCATAGTATTCTTCATCAATTCAAGGAAGATCATCTCTCAAAGAAGAAGACACCATCGAAGTATCAGATTCAAGCTCCTGCAACTCAGACAAGATCTTTTTACTTTGAGCATATTCTATATCATGTTTGAGTGATTTCATATTTGTTCTTTTTCCATTTCATTCAAACATTTGAAACTGAAGATCGTCCCTACCGGTGGTTAGTAGGAAGGCAATTGGAAGTTGTCCGATCTGCGGTGTTGACGTCCCTACCTGTGGTTAGTAGGAAGGCAATCGGAGGTCTTTCCGATTTACGGTTCAGTGCATGGCACTAGTGGAGCCTCACCGGATTTGGTGAGGGGTGGACGTAGGACTGTGGATTCTGTCCAAACCACCTTAAAATCCTTTGCGTTGTGGTTTACTTGTGTGATTGCTTCGTTCTAGATGCATGCTTAGGTTCAAATCGATATATTAGTTGCTCATCTTGCCAAGTGAATCATAGTGTTCTTTGATAAGCTAGTTACACTCCCCTGTAATTTATTTTATCTAGCTATATAGAGGGTTGCATTACGAAAAGAGGGGCAGATCTATTCACCCCTCCCCTCCAGATCCACTGTCCACTACTCAACAAGTGGTATCAGAGCCTAATCACTCATTATGGGGTCCAACGACCTTGAGGGAAATGGTGGATTAGCATCCAAAGGTTTTTTACCTGAAGGACATTCTATTAATCGACCTCCTTACTTTACTGGAACTAATTATCCTTATTGGAAACATCGCATGCAGGCGTTCATTCGCTCCCAAGACTACGAACTTTGGCGAGTTATCAGCAAAGGTCCGTATGAGCTTATGGATAATGAGGATTTGTGGACCAAAGAACAAATAAGACAATCCACTGTCAACTGGAGTGGCAAACATATCATGCAGTCCTCACTCCATCCAGTAGAATTCTCAAGAGTGGCTACCTGTGCAACGGCAAAACAAATGTGGGACAAGTTAGAGGTAATTTATGAAGGAACCTCTCAGGTACGAGAAACAAAAGCCAATATTTTAGGTTCCGAATATGAAATGTTCCGCATGAAGCTGATGAGTCAATTCAAGATATGTATGCTCGATTAACTGTGCTTACAAATAGTTTGACTGATTTGGGAAAGAAATATTCAGAGTAAGAAATTGTAAGGAAAATTCTCAGATCATTGACTCCAGCATGGCACACGAAGGCAACCGTGGTTGAAGAATCTAGAGATCTCGCAACTACTAAGGCAGATGAACTCATTGGGTCATTGATGACCTATGAGATCAACCTTAAGAACAAAGAGGCTGAGGCACCTAAGAAGAAGTCCCTAGCTCTTAAAGCAGGACCTAGCGGTCAATACACTTCTGATGAAGGTGATGATTCGGCAAGTGAGCAAGATGAAGATGACGTAGCCCTGCTCACACGTAAGTTCAGAAAATTTTTGAGAAAGGAAGGTAAGAGCTTCATGAGAGGAAGGTCAAAAGTAAGAAATGGTTTCAAATCTAATTCTGAAAACTTTAAGAAATCTGACAAAATCATTTGTTATTCTTGCAACAAACCAGGGCATTTCAAGACTGATTGTCTTGACAGATTCAAAAAGGCTGACAAATGGAAGGACAAGAAGAAGAACAAGGCCATGGTGTCCACCTGGAGTGACGAGGATGAAAGTGATGGTGGAACTAGCTCCTCGGACAAGGAAAAAGAAGATCTTTGTCTCATGGCCAAAGGTGACGAAGAAACTGAGGTAAACTCTCCATTTGAAAATTACACACTTGATGATTGGGAGGAAGCATATATACAGCTCATGGAAAAATATGACATGTACAAAAAGGAGAATAAATCATTGAAAAAGAAAATTAACTTCTTTGTGCATGATCATGATATGAATGATAAGAATGCTCTACTTGAAACTGAAATTGAAGATCTTAAGAAAATGATTGAGAACTTTGAGGAAGGAAGAAAAGAAATGGCTGACTTGGAAACTGAAAATGAAGATTTGAGAAATGAGATTGATAGCATGAAGCTAAAAATGTAAACCTATGAAAATGATAGCAAATTGAGCAATGAAAAGTATGAAGCTGTCAAACAAGTCAACATTCAACTTCTTGAAAATATTGAAAACCTTCAAAAAGAGTTGAAGGATAAACAACAATCTTTAGAAAAGTTTGTGGATGGAAGATAAAACCTAGATGCATTGCTAGGAACTAGAATGAACCACAACAAAGATGGGTTGGGTTTTGATCCAACAAACAAAAGGCCATTTGGGCTAAAAACTGTCACATTTGTTTCATCTTTCGAAGCTTCCACCTCAGACACAACTCCCACACAAAATCGGCAAAAACAAAAGGAGAAAGGGAAAGAAAAGATTGAAGAGGCAGTCACTGAAATTCTCAAAAAGTATGTCCAAAAGCCTAAGAAAGGTCGACCTTCCCTGCAACATAGGTCAACACTTCCTTGGCCATTGCATGCTCAATCTTCCAGATATCACCATAACTGGATTGCACATTCATATAGGCCAACACCACCCTACTTTAGTGGAAATTGTGATTCATGTGTTCACCAATCTTATAAGTCTCAATCCCCTAGGTGGCAAAATAATCACTTTCAACCCAAAACCAACGAACAGCCTCAATGGTTTAAGAAGCAAACTCCCTCAACCTTCCACAAAATCCAACAAAGAGCTTCTAAACAAAAAGTGAATGTCAAGGTTGAAAAGAAAAATAAAATTCCTGCTCTAAGCAAACAAAAAATGAATGTTAGGAAGGTTTGAATTCCAAAAGAAATGGTTTCATGTTTTGAAAATTTTAAAAGTTTGATGGGACCCAAATTTGGTTGGGTTCCAAACACAATTGCTTAATTACTTGTGAAGGAGTGTCTTGCAGCCATGCATAACAGGTGGTATCTTGATAGCGGCTGTTCAAGACACATGACTGGAGACAAAACAAAATTTTATCTCTTGGAGAAAAAGGAAGGAGGATATGTCATATTTGGAGGGAACACAAGGGAAAAATCATTGGAATAGGTAATGTAGGTAAGAACCTCTTCAACTCCATTTGTAACGTGCTGCTAGTTGAAGGTTTGAAATACAACCTGCTTAGTATAAGTCAATTGTGGTCATAAAGTGCTATTTGACACTCATGAATGTAGGATCCTTGAACCAAAATCTGACAAGGTAAAATTTTTGGTAAGAGAGTCAACAATGTTTACATGATCGACTTAGATAATAATGCTCATTTAAATCTTTGTCTTACTGCACCAAAATCTGAGCTTGCATAGTTATGGCATCGTAGACTAGAACATGCTAGCTACAATGTCTTACATAAACTGTTAAAGCATTCAATGGTGAATGGGTTGCCTAAACTTTCTTTTAAACAAGAAAATAAATTGTGTGATGCATGTGCCCTAGGTAAACAAACAAGAAAATCCTTCAAGGCTAGATCTGCAAACATGTCATCTAAACCACTTGAGCTGATTCATATGGATTTGTTTGGTCCAACCAGAACTGCTAGTTTAAGTGGTAGAAAATATGGATATATCTTTGTGGATGATTACTCTAGGTTCACATGGGTTTTCTTTCTCATACATAAAAAAGATGTTTTTGATGAGTTTTAGGACTCTATATGAAGATAAAGCAAGATGGTGAGTTTAAGATTTCCAACATTCAATCTGATCATGGTGGTGAATTTGAAAATGCTGACTTCTATAATCTTTGCAGGGTTAAAGGCATTTCATACCGATTTTCTTCACCAAGAACCCCAGAGCAAAATGGTGTAGTTGAAAGAAGGAATCGAACACTCATAGAGATGGCAAGAACAATGCTTGCCGAACGGTAACTCCCAAGGAAATTTTGGGCTGAAGCGGTAAACTCGACATGTTACATTATCAACCGCTCTATGGTAAGGCCACACACCAAAAAGACTCCTTATGAGTTGCTGAAAGGTAAAAAACCTTCTCTCACACACATGACAGTATTTGGATCTAAATGCTTCATCCACAATAATGATAAAAGAGACTTAGATAAATTCGAGCCCAAGAGCGCTGAAGGTATATTCCTTGGATATTCTGATAGATCTAGGGCTTATAGAATTTACAATGTTAAGAGTCAAACTGTGGAAGAATCACCCCATATCTCTTTTGATGAATATCGTGATGATTCTAACAATGATAACTCTTGCAGGAAAAATGATGAAGACGCGGAATTCCTAAGTATGAAGGACAAGAGTGATTCTCCACAAGAAGAAATAAAAGAAGATGGTGACCTAGTTGAATCAAGTAATGCAAGGGATCAAGCTCTAGTAGAAGGTAATGATGCTACAAACATTAGAATTCTTAAGGATCATCCTTTAGAAAATGTCATTGGTAGCTTGAATGACCCACCTAGAACAAGGTCACATTTTAGAATTGTGGAAGAATTAGATCAACTAACTCTTGTCTCCCAGATTGAACCCAAGAGTGTTGATGAGGCATTAAAAGATGAAAACTGGATAAATTCAATGCAAGACGAGTTAAACCAGTTTGAAAGAAATAAGGTTTGGCATCTTGTTCCTAGACCTTCATAGCAATCTATCATAGGCACTAAATAGGTTTTTAGGAACAAACTAAGTGAGGATGGCAAGATAATAAGAAACAAGGCTAGATTGGTGGCTCAAGGGTATAATCAAGAGTTTGGGGTAGACTTTGATGAATCTTATGTCCTAGTTGCTAGACTCGAAGCCATCAGAATTTTACTTGCCTTTGCATGCTCTCTTATAATAAAGCTGTACCAAATGGATGTAAAAAATGCTTTCATGAATGGCTTGATCAAGGAAGAAGTCTATGTTGAGCAGCCCCCTGGCTTTGAAAATACTAACTATGCAGATTTTGTATACAAGCTAGACAGGGCGCTTTATGGACTGAAGTAAGCACCAAGAGCTTGGTATGAAAGGCTAAGCTCATTCCTCATTGAGAAAGGGTACACACGAGGTAAGGTAGATCAAACACTTTTCACCAAGAAGCAAGGTAAGAACATTTTGATTGTTCAAATTTATGTTGATGATATTGTGTTTGGTTCTAGTAAATCTGAAATGTGTGAGGAATTTGCTAACCTCATGACTAGTGAATTCGAGATGAGCCTAATGGAAGAACTCCAATTCTTTCTCGATTTGCAGGTCAACTAAGGAGAAGATGGGTGCTTCATAAGTCAAACCAAATACATCAAGGAGCTGCTGAAAAGATTTGACATGATAAACAGTAAAATAATTACAACTCCTATGAGCACCACAACATCACTGGATTCGGATGAAAATGGTAAATTAGTGGATGCAAAGATCTATAGAGGTATGATCGGCTCTTTACTTTACTTGACTGTATCCCGACAAGATATCGAGTTTAGTGTATGCCTTTGTGTTAGATTTCAAGCTAGTCTTAGAGAATCGCACTTGACTGCCATCAAACGTATCCTTAGATATCTTGTCGGCACTCAAGATTTGGGATTGTGGTATCCGTCATCATGTGACTTATCTCTTATATCTTATTCTGATGCGGACTATGCTGGATGCAAGCTGGATCGTAAAAGTACTAGTGGCTACTGCCAATTTTTGGGCAGGTGTTTAGTTTCTTGGGCCTCCAAGAAACAACACGCGGTTGCCCTCTCAACCGCAGAGGCAGAATATGTTGCTGCAGGGAGCTGTGGCACCCAAGTGTTGTGGATTAAACACCAACTCTAAGACTACTTAGTGGATCTTGGTTGTGTCCCGATTCTGTGTGATAACACCAGTGCTATCAACCTTGCAAAAAAACCAGTCCAGCACTCTAGGACTAAGCATATTGAGATTAGGCATCACTTCATTAGAGATGAGGTCGTTAAGAAAAATTTTGAACTGCATTTTGTTGATACTCTAAATCAAATTGCTGATATTTTCACCAAGCCCTTGTGTAATGACATGTTTTTAACACTCAGAAGAGAGCTTGGTCTTTGCCGACCTCAGGCCAATAAAACTTGACATGATGCTCTTATTCAATTTAGTTGTGTGTTTTTACAGATTGATTTCCATGCATTGTTTATATGTAAATATGTCATGTTGCATATGGTGTAGTATTGCATGTAGTCATGATGCATAATAAAGATTGAATTCATGTTCACGATGCATTGCATGGTTGGTGTAGCTGTGAACGTGTCACATAGACATTTTAAAGAGAAATAATAATGATTAAGGATGAATGGTTATGCTAAAATAAATGGGACAAGAAGGAAAAGAGGATGAGCATGAGATGCTCTATGGAGGGTGATCGCCAGAGGGGTTACCTCAAAAGAAGAAGGATGATCGCATGTACCTTGTGTTGAGCGGGTGAGATTGGGAGTTCTTCCTTCCTCCTTCTACTGGCCGGCCGATGAAGGGGGTTTATAGCTTGATTACCCTTGCAAACACATAAAATAAATAAAGATATGGATTAGTCAAGTGTGTAGTATCAATGCTCTAAAGATATGAAATCAAACAAATTAGGCATGAACACACCTTGTGTGTTTTGGTTTTAAACCCCTAAGAGGAGTAATAAGGTTGGGAATACGTGAATGCTATGATATGCAAGGCAAGATTATAGTATGCGCAAAGATCGTGACTTTCTCTAGCAAGATAGCTAGAAGAAAGGGATACGTGAAATACTAATACTAACAATAAAAATACTAAGGGAGGAAATCCTTCTGCTGTGTTTGCAGCAGTAAAGGGAAAACAACAAGGTTGCAGCAGTTGTTAGGGATGAAGAACACCCGATGAAGATAACGCCTCCCAATGAAAGAAGAAACTGCAAAATAACAAACTCTCTTCTCACGGCTCTGTTAACTCTGTTGCTCTTCGTTTCTTTTTCCTGTTACTGTCTTCCCTTTGCGCGAGAAGCAGATGTTAAGGTATTTATAGGCCAAAAATCCTTGCATTAATAGGATTAAAATAAGGTAATGAATCCTCAATAAGGAACCATCTTCCCAATCAAACACAAAGTGTAAAATGGGGAAAGGATCACTACTGGAAAGAAGCAGGCGAAAGGGACACGAAATAGAAAATGACGACCTAACTAGGGGCGTCAATTGAAATGACGACATTCACACAGTCGTTAATTCTTGAATTTAATTATAGAAATAAAGGACTTTCCCTATTTAAAATTGTTAAATGACGCTTGTTTGAACGGGCGTTAAATAATCAACGCCCCTCATTAGGACGTCAATTACCTTAAGTTTTATTTTTATTAGATTTGTTAAATCCAGGAAACAACGACCATTTGAGCAGTCGTTTATTTAAGGAAAACGTCCCTCACTAGGTCGTCAATTAAATGACGCCCTCCCTCCAGGCTTTAATTTCAATTATTAAAGGAAAAAACCAAGAAATTACAATATATATGGAGAAATTAGAAAAACTTCATATTAAGTCAATATTGAAGTCCACTTTGGGGCGTCACATGGTGACATGAGATTTACTCAATGTAGCATCGATTTTGACGTGTCTACAGCTGCCCCGCCTTGGCGTCTACTTTGCAAGGGAGTGAAACGAAATGAAGCGAAAGTATAACGAGCGGAATGACGTGAAAATGAACTGATAAGTAGATGCCAAGGTGTGATGTGACACACCTCCGACACTAAGCATTGGAAATCTTTCTAAGATTCTAACTGAAACAACTTCGGATGATTACAAGAAAGTAATGATCAGCTAGATGAAGGGACTAATCTTTAAAGAACAAAATGTGCGCGAGGGCACGGAAGGAAAGACACCATTGGAGAGCGATTACCAGCCAATGTGGACGTGCTACAACCAAGGTGGATTTATAGAAAATAAAGTGAATTGAGATAAAGAACCAGCAAATGAATGCTTTTCAAGGAACCAGCCTGAGTGGCTTCAAGGAGAATAAAGTACTTGATTTGGAATGGAATATCTCATGTCAACTCCATTAAAAGCGGGTGGCCCTCATTATTGGCGTAATATGAGGATTTTCATCAATTGAGCTCAAAGTTCTACATGATGCATGCTGGGCTAAAAGAAAAATTAAAACAAACTTAAATAGAAAATAATCAAGGATAATATTGCTAAACCATCGAGATTTGATTAGGAATCCAGATCTCTAAGTTGACACTAAGCCGAAGCCCATTTATCCACGTATCAACTCAGAAAGTAGAACCGTCGTTCCAAACCTTAGATGACTCAATGGCCTATCCATGTAATCAAAACTCCCCTGGAATTATCACTATTTTTGATGGAGGGGAACTCAAATTCCAGGTTCATCAGAACTACAAGGTCCTTGATATGCTATAATAGCGTAGATATCATATAGTAACAATACGTACAAGAGAAAATACAAAGGATGGAATGATGTTACCGATGGAAGAAATTCAATCATTAGCATGCGATTCTCTGCGCTCAAAAATCATTAGCTCATAAAAGATCGTTAGTTCAATAAAGCTTAAAAATATGATCATAAGTGCATGACATAAGCAATTTCATCAAGATATAATAGAACTTAAGTTCATGAATAATCATAATGCTGCAAGCAATTCAAAAGTGTGAGCTCAAGAAATGACGACCCTGCATAGAGGCGTCATAATGATAAATGACGACAGACATGAGGGCGTTAATTACATTCACTATTAGTCTTCAAATCGGACCGCAAATGACGCTCGTACAAGAGGCGCTAAATAAATGACGACACTGAGAATGTCGTTAATCAAATAAATGATGCCAAGGTATATGTCGTCAATTAACAGTAAACAACTGTGCTCCATTTCCTGCTCAGAAATAGAACTCTAGTGGCTCGTTCGAATTATTCTCAAACCGCGATCGCCCTGAACGGCTAGCCAAAGTGTTCGAACATTATAAAATGAACTCAACTTCTGCTGTCTATCAAACGCCTGAGAGCTGCAACCGAGAGTATTGAAGATCAATAAAGAAGAAGAATAGCCACTTGCTTTCAAAAGAAACGATGAACAAGATGTTACAGAACCCTTCAAAGAAGCCTGGGATGAGCTTTCCTAGGATATCTGAAGTTGCTGGTCACATTAGGGGGAGGATTGCTAAGGGCCAGGTAAGTTTTGTTTTATTTAAAAGCTTTTATTTCATTCTTCCTCTTCTCTTCTTCTCTTCTTTTTATGCTTTTTAGGATTACCCAAATGTACGGGGACCAAGGAGGTTCTTAAAGATCAAATGGCTCCCCTTACTCCTCTCTAAACTCTCTTTAGATATGAGGTCTTTTCTTAGTAGATGGCACCTACTTGGCCTTGTAACCCATGCTACCCACTATAAGGATATCCACCTAGATTGGGCCTCCATAGGAGCACTAATAGAATTATGGCATCCAAACACTCATACCTTCCTCTTTCCCACTTTCGAAGCCACCATTCTTCTAGAGGAAGTAGAGATGCTCCTTGGATTAAGAAAGATGAAACAAGGGGAAGAATCAAAGATGGCTAGCTTGACTAGACCAATGAGTGCCCATGATATGCTTACTAGCCTTGTACAAAGCCCAAACTTAGTGAACCAAATCAAAGCCCACAAAGGAATCAATCTTTTGAAATTAGCTTCATGGGTATACAAGAACATGGACAAAGCCCAAGAGGAGGAAGACTTGTTGGAGAGAGTGATGAAGGGGTTTGTTGTATGCATGGTAGGAGCTCTCCTCTTCCCTTCAATAGAAGACCACCTAGAAGAATGCCACTTAAGCACCATAGCTAGCATATGGGAAAGCAAAAGAATAGGACCGGCGGTACTAGCCAACCTATATAATGGACTCACATCGGCTTCCTTGGGACGACCTCTCTATGGGTCAATGCTACTCCTTTCTTGTTGGATGGACCTCCACCTAAAATTTGACCCATGCCAAGAAACACAACCGGCCTCAAAAATCTTCTCTAAAAGCCCTCTTCGGTATATGACGGATTCTCTAGGCCTATGTGAGAGGGTGACTAATCGGGTGCCAAAGCTCAAGAAAAGAAGCGAATGGAGGAACTACTTCAAGACCATGCCCAAGAGCGGCTTCACTTGCACACCGGGGTTTCTCAAGACCCAAGAGCTTCGCTCAAGACTTTCCTCCGGCATAGAGCTTCGATTGATCGACGGGAGCGACCTCCTCCTCTACAATTCTCACCGATGCTTCCCACAACTTGGATTACCTCGGCATACTTTTGAAGAACCTTCTCATCTTCCATCGCTTAAGAGGAGGGAACTAGGCTCAAGTGGAGATCAAGAAGAAGTCAAAACAATCATGGCTCAATGGAAGGTTGGACTTCTCCATAGATCCAAGACACATGTTGAAGAAGAAGAGAACAAATGCAAATCTTATGTAATAGCACTTAGAAAAATAAGGCCCACGGTGGGTCAGTGAGTGTAGCAATGATTTCCATCAAATGAAATAAAAGGATTTTTCCTTTAATTGAGCCAAAATAACATGTTATATGATCTTGTCTTCCAATTCAATGATTCTATCTAACAAAAGTAAGCCTCGGGTTCTCTGTTATGAGACGCGCCTCCAGCCATGGCGTCAATTCCTCAACCAGTGCCTTACCGCATGTCATCCATTTCCTTTAATCAATTTTCTTAAAAAAATAAATAAACCATGATTGACGCTTATTCGTACAGGCGTCTATTAATTCGCGCCCCAAGGTAAGGCATTAATTGCTTTAAATTCCTTAAAATATTTTTAAAATAATTCCTCAATTTCATAAAAATAACGCCTCTACTCATGTCGTGCCTTAACAAACTGACGCCTGCTCGCGATGTCGTCAATTGTCAAACAATAATCATAACTTCCAACCACGTCAATCAATTTCCCATTAATGCACCTGACGACGGTTACGAGTTCCCATGCAAACGTAAATGACGCCTAGCCTCGGGTCGTCAAATCATGAAACCACGTCTTAGCTCAGACCGTCAATTAATATAGTGATGACAGACCTCAGGGCGTCAATTCTTTTCGAATGTTAAACCCTATTTCCCTCCTCTCTTCTCCTTCCTTCGTCTTCTTTCTTTCCTTTTCCCCCCTTTCTCAAACCCTAACCGAGCCCCCCATCTCCATCTCTCCTCCATCTCTCTCTCTATTCTCTCTACTCTCTCTCTGCTCTGAACCGATGGCAGGCGGCACACACAAGCGGCAGAGGATCACCGCCCCCGACGTCGTGGACCTCAACAAGCACGCCGTGGAGGAGGAGGCTCCTCCCACGGCGGCCGAGGGTGCTCCGGCGGCGGAGCATGGCAAAGAATAAGAAGCGGCCAACGAAGAAGAAAGAGGAGATGATGGAGAAGAAGAAGACGAAGACGATGGCGAGGATGAAGAAGATGACGAGGAAGACGACGACGGCGAGGATGAAGAAGAAGAAGAAGAAGGAGGAGGAGATGAAGACGAACAACCGGTGGTGGCGGTGGCGCCCCCTTGCCAACCACAGCGGCCACGGCAACCCCGGAAGCCACTCTGGGGGGGGCTTCTAACACTCGAACGAAGCAAGGTAGGTGCCCTAACCCAAGCCCTCATTTCAATTAATTTTTATTTTTTTCTCAATTTTCCATAGCCCTCGGTGAAGGGAAGAAATGGTGACACATAGTCAAATGACGCCCTAGTGGGTGCCGTCAATTGAAACAATGACCCTCCCTGGGTCATCAATTAAAATTGTTTTTATTTTTTCTGAAAAATGATAATTTATGAAACCACGCCCTACAGCATGTCATCATTTAAAATATCATGTTTATTTATCATTTGCTGTTAATGTCCATGCCATTTCTTTTATTATTTTTTGATATTTGTCTCTGCTGTATTTTTATTTCGCATGCTGTTATATTTTTAAACACCCCAGAAAACAACCCCCCCCACCGGGGCGTTAATTCATTAAACAACGACCAAGGGGTGGTCGTCAATTAAAAATAAGAATTATCTTTTTTTTTAGTACAGAAAATTACCTTCAAAACATCGCCCCCCACAGGGGCGTCACTTAAACAAAAAAAGCGACCCATGATTGGCCGTCAATTCAAATTACGCGTAAAATCACCAGAAATACATTTTGAAATAACGCCTCCCACATGGGCGTCAATTGAATAAGTCACGACCTAGGATAGGTCGTCAATTCAAACAGAGAAAAAAATGAAACAACAAATGACTACCCTTACATATACTCAAGTGAAAATGTTCTTTCGTTGTTTTGCAGGGATTGATGAGGACTCGAATTTCCTGGGTCCAAGTTCGAGCAGCTTACTACGGGCTTCCAGACTTTCAAAGGGATAGGGTAGATGCCATGGGGTTCAGACCCTTCCTTAGGATAGAGCCTATGAGACCTGACCTACCCCTAATTCAGGTGCTCAGGGAGAGATGGGATAGGACTAGCCAGGCATTCCTGATGCCATGGGGTCACATGGTTCCTAGCCTAGAGGATGTTGCTAGGATCACCGGGCTGAGGGTGGACGGTGAGGCAGTGAGCGGGATCACCCTACCTGACTATAGCGAGTTGACATAGAGGCTGCTAGGGTTAGAGACAGTCTACGAGACACCGAGTGAGTGTAGGACCATCTACCACACCAACCTTACCATTGCTATGGGGTTGGGTGATTCTAGGCAGAGGTCGAGGGAGTCTCTAGAGTAGTTTTCACAGAGGCTGATTGATGGGGCTAGGGCCGCCTATTGCCAAGACCCAGCAGAGAGAGAGAGAGCAGATCGAGATTTGAGGAGGTTTCTATTCCTGATGCTCGGGAGGTTATTACTCGGCACGAAGGGTGACATAATCAACTGCCGGTTCTTAGGGATCCTCGAGGACTTGGAGGGCGTCGGTAGATACGCTTGGGGAGCAGCGTTGCTGGCGCACTTGATGGCCGACTTGTCCACAGGGACAGGTCGAGAGACGACTGTCAGCGGCTTCTCACCTTTTCTTCAAGTATGCATTTTTTCTTTCTTTTTCCTCTATTTTCTTTAATGTATGTGAATGCTTTACTAATGCAATGCATGGATGCAGATATGGAGCCGACTATACATGTCGATGGGGCGTGTCGACCCTCGACCTGGAGATGAGGGTCCTTCCCTCTAGTTGGCTGACTGTCGTCACAGGAGCGCCACTCGCCTACGAGTTGCGAGTTCTATGGAGGGAGTTCCGTGACTACCCTACCTCACTGGTATGCATGCCAAATATGATGCAGATTTTTTTTTGCTTTATGAAATGTGTATGTAATGACGATGGGATATGATGATGCATGTTTGTGAATGCAGGTGGTGTGGAGACCCTACGAGGGGATGACCGATGAGGGCCAGCCCTGGATCGCAGCGGGCCGACCTCGCTTTGGGCATGAACTTTGGGTTCATTACCTAAACGAGATTGAGCCATTACGGCTTAGGCTGGTGATGAGGACCCTTGGCCTACACCAGGAGTGGGTCGAGGTAGGAGAGCCCCGGGGGATAGGCAAGAAGACACGCGGTTGCACGAAGGTGATCGACTGGAGAGTCCGGTATCCTGACCAGTATGCTGACTGGCAGCGTAGCGGGACCCGAGTTACTTCCCAGGCGGTCGACAGCTCTGAGTACCTACGGCGCTACTGGGAGGTTTACGCCGTCCGACCCCAGATGAGGGTCTTAGGGGTACGTATGAATGCACTTTCTTTTTAATTAATTACAAATGTTATATATCTATTGTGTGACTGATGTGTATGATGAATGCAGGATGCACGGGACATAGCGGCGATGGACATGCAAGCCCATCTTCACAGCTTAGAGGCCCAGCTGGCTACCACACGGACAGACCTACAGACCCTGGTAAGTGTTTAAATTATCTATATGCAAATGATTTCCTGAATTATTGATGATTAGCCACTGACAATCTCAATGAATGCAGCGTGCCCAGCAGGGAGCGGCGATGAGAGAGACGGGAGGAGCCTCCAGCTCGAGGGGGCCTAGTGCAGAGACGACTGCAGTAGCGAGAAGCTGGCTGGAGCGGTGGCACATGCTGAGGCAGCAGAGCGCGACCTCGCCACACGGGTAAACTTAAACTCAAACTCAGATTTGCATTTGATTATAAGTTATTATATGTTGATGAAAATTTGTGTTTTACAGACTGAGGAGCTCCGAGCCTCGCTTACCTGCATCGAGGAAGGACATCGCGCGATGGCTACCCGGGTGAGTTAACAAAGATTTTATTTCAGTTGCTTATTTCATGAGTTATTGAATTAAATGTGTAACTGATGATTCGTTTAATTGGTTGCAGACCTCTGAGTTACAGGCGGCACTTACCCAGGCTACACTAGCTGGGATGGAGCTGGCCATCCGTGAGCAGCGAGTCACGGAGCTCGAGAGGGCCTCGAGGCGACGAGAGGAGCTACCTCAGGACGTGGTGGAGCTGAGAGTCGCCCTTGAGATGGAGCGCAGGGAGCGTGCCCGAGAGCGAGAGGAGCGCCTGGCAGAGCGGACTCATGACCGTGAGCAGGAGGCAGCAAACGCGAGCGGGAGCTTGCAGACTTGAGGACCCAGCTAGCCGTCACTCAGGAGCAGCTACGGTCGACCGAGGAGCGGTTACAGCGAGGTCGGGATCGAGCGAGAGCTGCGGGGTACGCGTTCACCAGTTCTACCTTTGTAGCGGGTTCCTCTTTTCGGCAGAGGAGCGAGGCAGAGGAGCAGGATCGAGCTCCAGTTACTTCCCGGGGGTCCATGCCCCCTCCACGAGTGCCTCGTCGGGACGACGATAGTGAGGTAGAGAGTAGGAGAGAGGAGGGTGGAGGGGAGAGTTGAGAGAGACTTACTTGAACCCCTCCACCCTCACACTTGTACTCAGATATACATTGACATATATATGAAATTGAAATTTTTGTTACCTGAGTTACTTTGAGCACTTGTGGACTTGTGTACTTGCCTTTGCTTTCACTTTCCTTTGTTACTTTTCATTCTTGTTCGTTCTTGTCCTGTGCCTGTAGTTCATACTTTAAACAAGCAGATTAATCCATATGTCTGGCTTGGCCCCTTGCTCAATAAGCAAGGGGTTGTCTCTTCTTTGACCTTGTTGACGGGTCAAGGGGCCAAGCCTCTAATTAATAAAGGTGGATAATAAAAATATATAAGGAAATGCAGCATGCAAGCAAGCAGATATCAACTTAAAATAAAAGATGTCCACACAAAGATGCAATCAAGCATATGAGATGGGAAGCAGCAGCAGGCTTGATTTTTTTCTTTTTTCTTTTGTTTTCTTTTTATTTTTTTATATATATTTTTTTAAAAATGATGCCCTCACAAACGGGCGCTGATTGTGAAATTGACGCCGATGTGGGAGGCGTTTATTTAGAAAATCATTTTTTTATATTTTTATCATGAAAAATGACGACATAAACAAAGCCGTGAATTTGTTAAATGACGCCCCTTGAAAGGGCGTGAATTAAAAGATCATTTTTATTTTTGTTTATTATCTTTTTTTTTTGAAAATGACGACCTTAGAGGAGTCGTGACGCAAGAAAATGACGCCTGCCCAGAGGGCGTTATTTTTAAGAAAAACAAATTTTTTACTTTTTTTTGATGGGACTGGGAACAACATAAGGGCCTTAAACCTTACACAATAACCGTCTTGAATTCATTAATCTTTCTTAAAAGATTTAACAAGGGGTCAGCGTGCTTAAATACTTATGCTTTTACTCATGTTCTCTCGCGGTCTATCCTTCTTAGTCGATCTTTACCATGCTTTGAGCTTATAACCTACCATGGAGGGAGAATTGAAGAATAAGTTGAGGAAGCTCACGGGAGGTTTCCGAGAACGGGGAAACTTTCCTCCCCTGCCCTAATGCCCGTTGGGATTCAATCTTCGGCTTAGAGAAATTTTGTTGCTCTTTTTGCCCTTATTCATACATGCTTACGACCAGGGTTTTCCCTGCGGGGACTTTACCCTCTTGACATGCTTTTTTGTAACTTTCTTTTCCTTTTCTTTCTTTTTTTTTAACAGATAGAAACGTAATTGTACTTGGGCTTTAAGCATTTTGTTCCCTTTTGGGCCTTGACTTCCACCTACTAGGGCGGCGGACAGGTTTGGTTAGTATTCCTTGACTCGTACTTCCTCTCGTGAGCCGAAGAGGAGAGAATAGGTAAGGTTCGTACACTCTTAGTTTGGGTCTGACTTTCCTCGAATTCCAGGCCGCTCGAGTTTAAAAGCAAAGCGTGTAGTGTGTGCGGGAGTTGACCCCAAAGTTAAACCACCAAGACTGAAGAATGAATTAAGGATTTTGATTTTTTGGGCTCGCGGCCTATGTACCGTACTAGCCTGCAAATTTTTGGTTTTTTTGTTTCTTTTGATTTTTTTTTAATTTTTCTTTTCTTCTTTTCTTTTTTTTCTTTCCTTCTTTTTTTTAGGGGTAGTATTTTTTCAAGTAAAGACCATTTCAGGGGTAAGCCAGCTCTTCACCTTCAGCATTAATTAATTTGTAAGCGTTGCCAGGATAAATATCTTTTATGACGAAGGGCCTTTCCCAGTTAGGTTGAAGTTTTGAACGAGGCCCTCCAGGTTTTACGAAGATTCTTTTAATTACCATTTCACCGATTTTGAATTTTCTCTCAATTACTTTCTTTTGATAAAAACGTGAAAGCCTGTTTTGATAAATACGCGCATGCTCGGCGGCGGCCAAACGCTTCTCGTATAGGAGTTCCAATTGAGCAAGGAGAGATTCGCGACGCTCATCAATAGGGAGCTCTTTGTCCAATTGTACCCGTAGAGAAGGGATAAGAATCTTGTAAGGGACTACCGCCTCCATTCCATAAGTAAGGGCGAAAGGGGTTTGTCCAGTAGGGGTACGAATAGAAGTGTGATAGGCCCAAAGAGCTTCAACCAGCTTTTTTGGCCAATCCTCAAATTTATTAGCCTCACATGTTTTCTTAATAATCTTGATCAAAGTTTTGTTAGTTACCTCTGCTTGGCCATTGCCCTGCGGATAATAAGGAGATGAATGATGTAATGCAATGTTATACCTGTTGCAGAGGTCTTGAAGCTCCTGAGAGATGAATTGTGGCCCATTATTGGTGACGATAGTACTTGGGATGCCGAACCTTGCGATGATGTTCTTCATTATAAATTTACAGACGGTTGACGCTTTTATCTCCACGTAAGCTTCCGCTTCCGCTTCCGCCCACTTGGTGAAGTACTCCGTGGCCGTGAGTATAACTGATTTTGGTTTTGTGAGGAGGTTCGGATCACCAAGGGGTCCAATGATATCAAAAGCCCACATGGAGAAAGGCCATGGGGAGGATATAAGATGGAGTGAGGAAGCAGGAGAATGAATTTTGTCGGCGTGTAGTTGGCACTTGACACACCTTCGGACATAGATAGAGCAATCCTCTTCTAGAGTGGGCCAATAGAAACCTAGACTAAGGATTTTCTTAGCAAGCATCTGGCTATTGACATGACCACCACACACTCCTGAACGTGCCTCTTCCATGACTTTCCAAGATTCATCATCATCTAGGCACCTTAATAAAACACCGGTGAGACCTCTTCTGTAGAGCACACCTCCAATCAGGGTATATCGCTGAGCAACTCTTCGAATGGCTTTCTTTTCTTCAACCGTGGCCTCCTCAGGATAGGATTGATCCTGGAAATACTTAGCAATCTCGTAATATCACGGCTTTTCTTCATCGTCCAATTCTTCCTCTAAATCCAACAGCATGATCTCCTTATTCTCAATGATTCCACCTTGCTTAACCTTCCTAAGCACCTCCCCCTTAACACTAAGGAAAGCTGGATCCTGAATAGTGGGAGTGAGCCGCTTGTGAACAATGATAGAACGGAAATCCCTTTCGGGAAGGAAAACCAAAGAAGATGCGAGAGAAGCGAGAGCATCAGCTAAAATGTTCTGATCACGAGGAACATGGATGAAGATTAATTTGGTGAAAAGCTTGGTATAAGCATAAGTCAATTCCTGATAGGGTTTGAGTTTAGGATTGAGCGTACGTCACTTGGTGAGCACTTGGCGAAGAATAAGCTGACTATCACCTACAATCCGCAATTGGGTAACACCGAATTGATGAGCGACCTCCAGTCCGGCCAGAAGAGCCTCATACTCAGCTATATTATTTGAAACTGGAAATGCAAGCTGAGAGGCGAGCGGAATAGTGATACCCTCCGGTGATAGGAGAACAATGCCAATCCCTTATCTTTTTGAATTTAAAGCTCCATCAAAATGTAACGTCCACATCGAATCGGACTGATCGACGGACATTAGTTCCTCATCTGGAAACTCTGAGCAAACATGGTCAAATCTAGGGAGAGGGTGATAAGCAAGATGTTCTGCTATGGCATAGCCTTTAATCACTTTTTGCTGAATGTAGACACTATCGAATTGAGAAAGGAAGCTTTGCCATCGTGCTAATCGGTCGGTGAGAATGAATTTTTCAAGAAGAAACTTGATTGGATTCATACGGGCAATGAGATGAACTTCGTGAGCTAAGAAATAATGCTTAAGTTTCTGAACTACCCAGACTAAAGTAGCACAAGTCTTCTCTATGGCTGAGTACCTCTTCTCACAGGGGTTAAGAAGCTTTGACAAATAGTAGGCTGCCCTTTCCTTTCCTCCTTCGTCAACTTGGGCTAGGATAGCGCCTACAGAGTCATCCAGGATGGAAATGTAGAGAACAAGTGGTTTGCCTGGAATTGGCGGCCTCAGGACAAGAGGATTTGAGAGATAATCCTTCAATCCATCAAAAGCTGCCTGACATTTGTCATCCCAATTAAACTTGACTCCTAGCTTAGTAAGCTCGTAGAACGGCCTACATCTTTGTGAATGCTGGGAAACAAATCGGCGAATAAATTGCAATCTCCCGATCAATCCTCGAACTTCTTTCAAATTCCTAGGAGGAGGCATTTCCCTTATGGCCTTCGCCTTGTTGGGATCAATCTCGATACCCCTCTTACTTACGATGAATCCAAGCAACTTCCCCGATGAAACACCAAACACGCACTTCTTGGAATTCATCTTTAGCTGATACTCCCGCGCTCTTTGCAAGACTTTGGTTAGAACCCCGAGATGCTCAATCCTTGTTCTTGATTTCACTACCAGGTCGTCAACGTACACCTCTATATAAATGTGGATCATATCATGAAAAATTACCATCATAGCCCTTTGATAGGTGGCTCTAGCATTCTTAAGTCTGAAGGGCATGACCACATAGCAATAGGTTCCCCATGGTGTAGTGAACGATGTTTTCTCTTATCTTCCTCAGCCAGGCGAATCTGATTGTAACCTGAAAAGCCATCCATAAAGGAGAGAGTCTCATATCCTGCCGTATTGTCAATCAAAACATCAATATGAGGGAGGGGGAAGTCATCTTTAGGACACACGCGATTGAGGTCCCGAAAGTCTATACAAATCCTGACCTTTCCATCTTTCTTCATGACCGGAACGATGTTAGCCACCCAATTGGGATAGAGGACTACTCTAACGAATCTAGCCTTATGGAGCTTGTCGACCTCTTTTTTCATTTTTAATGCCATATTAGGGTGGAAACGTCTCAACCACTGTTTGACCGAAATGGACCCTTGCTTAAGCGTAAGTCGATGTTCAACGAGTGTAGGGTCTAGTCCAGGCATATCTTCATAACTCCACGCAAACGTGTCCTTATATTCTTGATGAACCAAAATAAGTGCCTCCTCTTCGGAGGGCGGCAAATTCTTGCTAATGAGGACAATCCTAGGGTCTTCCTTAGTACCCAAATTTATTTCTTTGGTAGGTTCTTCTACTGAGGCTGATGGCTCATCGAATCTTCTCATGCCACTGGCAAAAGCATTTGCCTTGTCCTCATATTCTTCGTAACCTTCATCTCCCTCTTCAATAGGGTCTTCATCATTCATGATCTCATAAACACCAAAACCCTCATTAAGAACACAAGTATCTTCATATTCAGTTTCTGACAAGATAATTGGATTCTCCAGAAATTTGGGAAGAGCTAAGCATGCCCGGCACCTTCTAGCTAGTTCCAAGAAGAATCTACGGGGAATCTGCTTACCCTTGGATCTCTTATGCGAAGCTACGCCATGAGTCTTAAAACTAGAAGAATAAGAGCAACTAGCTTGATAACTAGAATTTGACAAAGATGAAGGAGGTGAGGAAAAGGTGGGTACAGAAGGGGATACATATGAAGACCCCTCACCGGAGGGGTAGAGAATGTCCCCAAATGAATCTTGGAAGAGCGGCCCCTGGGTCGGGACACACTCAGGAAGAAGATAGGAGGTCTCCTCAATGGAGATGAAAGATTGGAAAGTTTAAATTTTGGCATTTTTTTTCTTTTTCATTTTCAAGAAGAAGGCAATGAGAGGGAGGAATAGGAGGTGGTGTTGAGGTTGACAAATTGATGAAAGATTGAGTAAATGATGACTCACGCGGGGGTGTGATGGAGAGTTTAGAGAATTGCTCAAGGAGCGAGGGAGGAATAGGAGGAGAAACTTGAAGTGAATTTGGAGAAAAGGTTATCAAGACCGCGGTCGGTCTAGGGACATCCGAGCAAAATATTTGATTAAACAAACGGTCAACAATCGTTGGATGAATAGATTTAATAGAGAAGAGGCCGGCCCACAGCCTATCTACGTTGTAGCCTTCCTAGAACGGCACATCAGGCTCCCCGGTATCTGTGTAATTGCTTAGAAGCTGCCTCTTGTCCATAATCGCTACAGGCTTTTCAATTAATTCATGAATCAGTGGTGGCCATTCCAGATCAGTTGGCATAAGCAGTCAGCTCAGAGCAATAGTGGTATCGTTCATGTCGAACCATCTATACAAGTCACATTCGGGGTCATCCATCTTTCTTCTTTTATCTGGCCGTAAGGACTCCAGGGCTTTATATGTAACCAGCGGTGCTATGTGGCGAGCAAACTGCCGTGCATGTACATCTTGACAATCCATCATGGAAGTGACTAGCGTGGTTTGCTCATCATTATGAGTGCCTCCTTTCATAAAGTATGTTTGCAGGGTCCATGTAAGAGACTGCCGATCTGTCTTGAGAGTGGAAGTCATAACGGCCCATGGCTCATCTTTGTCTTTTATTGGCCCTTTGTACCCTAGGCCACCCCGGGGAATCATCTTTTGATGCCTGACGGGCTTGACTCTCCCTTGAAGATTAACACCCAAGCCTTTACCAGTCCTATACCCCATTTTCATCAGAATGTTCCATCCTGGCGTGTTCATCAAACCCTTTTTCTTCTTGCCTTTGGATGGTTGTGGTGACATTTGGGTGGTAGGAGGGGTTAAGGAAGACGGCCTTACCAAGTCTTGCCGCAGATCGGCAACATCCAAAACTGAGAGCAAAGGCCTATTGGAAGGCCACATAGAAGGCACCGATGTCGCGGAATGTATATCTTCTGTCGGCAAAATGGGCATACTGGTGACTTTAATAATGCGCCCTTTGTGCGGAAATTTTATGCATTGATGATTCGTGGAAGGCACAACATCAAGCTCTTGAATGTAAGGGCGACCCAAAATGCCATTGAATGTCGGGTCCATGTCCAGAATATGGAAATCCGCTGTGACTGAGACTGGACCCAAACCAACTTTTAAAGTGATCATCCCTAAAGGCGGCTTCTTGGTGTTGTCATAAGCTATGACAGTGATTGTAGATGGCCGGATTTAACTCTCCGGAATGTCACACATTTTCAAGGTACTTGGTGGCAAAACATTAATGGATGCCCCAGTATCCACCAAACATTGTTTCATTGCCACCTTGTTAATGTCAATAGTAATGCACATTGCATATTTTCTGGCCGGCTGCGGAGCCAATTCATGTTTATAAAAAGTGATGGCTGGTTGATTGCTGACTGGATTTAAAATAGTAGTGACTTGTTCAACTGGGATATCTTCATTTACCATTACTTTCTACAAATATTACTTCAGGGCTAGCTGGTGTGTAGTAGATCTTTTGATCAATTCCAGAATAGAAATTCGGGCCGGTGTTCTGTCCAAATGCTTTAATAAGTCATACTCCGTGCCCGGTGCAGACTCTTGTTCCTGTTCTCCTTGTTCTTGTATCGACACCTACTCCCGCTGGGGAAACACTCGATGGAACATCCGTCCACTACAGAGCACCATTATTTTCGGAGCCTCTGTCGAGCCTAGAGTGGGTAAAGGGGTAGAGAAGGTAGAGGGAATGGTGTAGGGCGTGTTAGGTGCTGGTGCAGGATTGGCAGGAGGAGGGGTTCTTATAAGAGGCCTCGCCAGCTGGGGATTATCAGAAAATGGTGACGGGGGTCGTGTGACAAGGAGGGGCCTTAGAAGCATGATGGTGGTAGACGGGGTAGATTGTGGCGAAACCGGAGGGGTGACGGTTGCCGGCGAGGGGAGGATAAGGAGAGGTCTATTTGGTGGAGGGTTTTGGGGTGAAGGAGAATTCGTGGGTTGGCGTAAAAGAAGAGGCCGTGAAGGAGTATGGTTAGGGTTGAGTGGCCATGGAGTGCTGGAACGTATAAGGGGACGTGGCGGTTGGGAAGGGGGTACAGGTTGAAGCCTTCTTAGCAATTGTGGTGGTTGTGGTTGACTGGAGTTTTGATTAATGGCCCCGACAGAGGCGCTTTCCTTATGCCAGCCTTGCCCTCTCTCCACTTCATGGATTGAGGTGACAAGGTTTACTTGTTGATTTTGAACCGGGTGCTCCGGTAGCGGATTATTGACAATCCCTATATTTGGCTGGAGTGCAGGAGCCTGCTGTTGCTGTGGAACTTGTTGTTGCTGCTGACCTTGCTGCGGGGGCTGCTGAGCCGGTGGTTGCCGAGGAGGCCTTCGAGCTTTTAAAGTAGCAATAACCCTCCTCATCTCATCCCAATCAATATCACCTTGATCATTCATATTATATATGTAATCCTTGAAGTGAAAACAATGGTCGATGTTGTGCCCCGGCTGCTGATGGAAGACGCAATACCGGGAGGTGTCTACATGTTGCGGCCATATCGTTCTTTCTTTAGGCAAGGTGAGCATGTTGGCGGCCATGAGGGCATTAAAAATATCTGATAGACTTTCGGGTAAGGGAGGGTATTGTGCTCTTCGGGGACCCAATGGTCTTCTTGGTTGTTGCAGTTGTTGTTGTGCATAATTGGCTGGCGGGGGCACTTGGTGATATTGTGGGTGTTGATTTTGTGGAGTAAAGTGGGGTTGTTGTTGAGGAGGTGGAAGAGGCCGTAAGGTCTGAGGAGGGTTATTATTTGGCTGGTGGACCTGGTTTTGGAAGGCGGGCTGCTGTGGTGGCGGCCTTTGGTTTGGAGGATGGCGGAAGGGTGTGGAATTGCCAAACGCGCTCACTGCTCTTTAGTAACACTGCCTTCAGTGGTCGCACCAGTATTGCCGACATTAACATTCTTCTTCATTACCTTTGGCCTTGGCTCAAACATGCCCATAATGGGTGAATCTTTCATATGTGTTTGTATGTATCTAGCTCTTTCATAGAGCTCTTCCATAGTTCTCAACTTGTTCATGGCTAAAATATGACGGAATTGCGGAGTGGAGTTTGATATAATCATCTTCACTTGCTCCGTTTCCGACAGTGTGTCCTTCAATTTTTCGGCCATATCTCTCCACCTATCAGCAAATAAAACGAAGTCCTCCTCGGGCTTCATCTTTTCGGCAACCAGATCAGTAACAGACAAAGAGGGGCCCACACGGTCCTTGTACTTCTGCAGAAACTTTCGTTGAACAGCATGAAAGTCACCAGCATCGGCCGGCTCCAAGGAGTAAAACCATTCTAATGCCGGGCCATCTAAAGACCGCCTAAAGAGATAAGCCAGAGAAGTCTTGTTATCCTGCCAGAATGATGACTCATATAAGAAGTCTTTCAAGTGGATGTACGGGTTACCCGTTCCATTGTACCACCGGAAATTCGGCATTTCAGATGGGGGTAGATGAAAAACTGGCAGAGTGGGAAGTATAACTTCGGGAGCGGCCTTGGGTGCAGTGACCTTCTTGAGCTGCTCCTCCAAACTAGCCATCCTTTGGAGGAGTATAGTGTGGTTATCAGACTCGGATGGTGCCGGACGAAAAGAGTATTGGTTCGGTGTAGGTCTTCTCAAGAATTGAGGAACAGAAGGTTGTTGAGGCTTAGCAATAGAGTGACTTGCCGGTTGGGCCGACATAGTCATAACAGGAGTTGGTGGGCGCGAGGGCACCCTAGGTGCGACTGCCTGGTCGTTGGGAGAACTAACAGAGTGGCCACCCATGGCCTGGGGAGGGTTAGAAGATGACGGGATAGACTTTCCCTTTAAAGCGGCTTGGGCCACTTGGCGCTGGGAGTCATCCAATTGAGCAAGAACTTTGAGAATATCGTTGAAGTTGAAAGAAGGGGAAGTGTCCCCTGAAGTATTTTGAGTGGTAGGTTGAGCTTGGGAAGAAGGCTCAACCTCCAGAGAAGTGGTGTCCATCATGTGGACCTGAGTGGGAGAAGGAATGTCGTTTCCCTCGTAGTAGACAGGATCCTGAGAGGGAACCTCGTAAAATGGGTCAGAGTGACCCTCCTCATAACCATCATAAGTATACCCATAGTTGGCCATATTGATGATTTTACCTGAACGAATTTTCATGCTTAAAGAAAGAGAAATATATTTCCAACAAGCAAGTATAACCAAGAGATATCACCTTATCAAACAAAATAAACACTCAAGTTGTAATGAGCCCAAAGTTTTAAGGTTTTCTTCGAAGATTAAGGTGAGTTTTATAATAAGCTCTCTCCTTTGAATGTGGGTCCTGGTTGAAAGTTTTGGTATAATCTTCGGGTATCTAGGTTCTTTCTCTCTCCTCACCAACGTATGGGTCAACTATACTCCGGGTGCTTCAATGGTACAACCTGCCCAGCGTCCGTGAGGGAATCCACGGGTGCGGGGACTTACGGAGGCTTGGTTTAGGAATTTCCGGTCCAATGAGACAGAATGCTCAAAGGAGAGTCCTTCCTTCACCAAGAGGGGGTGTGACTCCTAAAAGTGTGGGGAGAGGAGGTCTCCCAAGTCGAATGCCGTAAATGCAGCCTAATGCAGGCAATATCAAGCAGATGATATTAGAATCAATCAAATGAATGAACAGCAGTAAACAGGGGTTCTGTGGGCATAGAACAAAAATGACGACTTGGATAAGGTCGCTATATCAACAGGCAGCGACTGAGTGTCAGTCGCTAATCACTGTGAATAGTGCGAACAGAGAGCAACCAAAATAAAATAGCACCTTAAAGTGAGGCGCTGTCTATAGAAATGACGCCTATGCACACGGGCGTCGAAATGCAGTAATCAGTAATCCACCAAAAAAAATCAATAATAGTCAAAGAAACTGACGCCTTGTGTTGAGGCGTTATATTTGGAAATGACGCCTCTGTGAGGGGCGTTAATTATAAAATGATGAAAATGCTGACAATAAAAATGGAAACAGCGCCTGTTCGAACGGTCGCTATATGTGGAAATTACGGCGGTGTGAAGGGCGTTATTCAGTTCCAGAGAACCGTTAACCCTGATGACAGACAGAAATTAATTTCTTTTGTAATAAAAATGATATTGATACTACACAAATTGGCTAATCCAGTGAGAGGTGTGCACGTGGTGCACAAAGGGAGTGTGCTACGTGGAGCACAAAGGAGGGGCACACGAGGGCGCCAAAAGGAGGGGCACGCGAGGGCGCCAAAAGGAGGGGTAATCAAACCAAAAACAAAAAGAGTCCCACCGTGATCGCCAATTTGTGAACGTGTCACATAGACATTTTAAAGAGAAATAACAATGATTAAGGATGAATGATTATGCTAAAATAAATGGGACAAGAAGGAAAAGAGGATGAGCATGAGATGCTCTATGGAGGGTGATCGCCAGAGGGGTTACCTTAAAAGAAGAAGGATGATCGCATGTACCTTGTGTTGAGCGGGTGAGATTGGGAGTTCTTCCTCTTCCTCCTTCTACCGACCGGCCGATGAAGGGGGTTTATAGCTTGATTACCCTTGCAAACACACAAAATAAACAAAAATATGGATTAGTCAAGTGTGTAGTATCAATGCTCTAAAGATATGAAATCAAACAATTGGGCATGAACACACCTTGTGTGTTTTGGTTTTAAACCCCTAAGAGGAGTAACAAGGTTGGGAATACGTGAATGCTATGATATGCAAGGCAAGATTATAGTATGCGCAAAGATCGTGACTTTCTCTAGCAAGATAGCTAGAAGAAAGGGATACGTGAAATACTAATACTGACAATAAAAATACTAAGGGAGGAAATCCTTCTGCTGTGTTTGCAGCAGTAAAGGGAAAACAACAAGGTTGCAGTAGTTGTTAGGGATGAAGAACGCCCGATGAAGAAAACGCCTCCCAATGAAAGAAGAAACTGTAAAATTACAAACCCTCTTCTCACGGCTCTGTTAACTCTGTTGCTCTTCATTTCTTTTTCCTGTTACTGTCTTCCCTTCGCGCGAGAAGCAAATGTTAAGGTATTTATAGGCCAAAAATTCTTGCATTAATAGGATTAAAACAAGGTAATGAATCCTCAATAAGGAACCCTCTTCCCAATCAAACACAAGGTGTAAAATGGGGAAAGGATCATTACTGGAAAGAAGCAGGCAGAAGGGACACGGAATAGAAAATGACGACCTAACTAGGGGCGTCAATTGAAATGACGACATTCACACAATCGTTAATTCCTGAATTTAATTATAGAAATAAAGGACTTTCCCTATTTAAAATTGTTAAATGATGCCTGTTTGAACATGCGTTAAATAATCAACGCCCCTCATTAGGACGTCAATTACCTTAAGTTTTATTTTTATTAGAATTTGTTAAATCCAGGAAACAACGACCGTTTGAACAGTCGTTTATTTAAGGAAAATGCCCCTCACTAGGTCGTCAATTAAATGACGCCCTCCCTCCAGGCGTTAATTTCAATTATTAAAGGAAAAAAACCAAGAAATTACAATAAATATGGAGAAATTATAAAAACTTCATATTAAGCCAATATTGAAGTCCACTTTGGGGCGTCACATGGTGACATGAGATTTACTCAATGTAGCATCGATTTTGGCGTGTCTACAGTAGCATCATTCTTGCATGGCCATGGTATATCAAATGTTGATGTATAGAAGGGCAGGTTATGCTTGCCTAGAAGCACTCAATATGCGTGAGGTTTCACCTCTGCCAAGTACCATGCGTCACTATCGCATATAGGCCATATAGTAAGGGGGAGTTATCTCTTTGAGGCATTCATGCATATATTTCATCTTCATTCTGTTGCATTTAATAAGTGTACAACCATGGGTTGGATCATACATTTCATTTCTGCCACCTTCATGAGTGACTAGGTCAACCTCATTTGTCATTCAACTTGCTTGCAAACATAACTCCTTCGTGCATCCATTGCATATCCTTAGGCTGAGTTTTGTTGATTCTCTTAACCTCTTGCAATCTGCACTTCACTGGCTTACAGTCTGATTTGAGATCATGAGACTGACATAACTACGGCGTAAGAGCTTTCTATTATATGCACTAATGATTGTCCATCAAATGAAAATGGTTCAGATTTAATGATTTCTTGAAGTTCTGAAATATCTTTTGAAATCATCTATGTTCTATGGTTTTAATAGACCTTAACTAGATATTACATATTGTGCTTTGAATGACTATCCTGATATTTGAAAATTCAAAATTCATGACCATCTTGGCGATACTCTAGAGCTAAGTATTGTTTTTAAACATCTTGATGAGCTGGAATTCCTGAAAATTAATTTGACAGAGCAATGATATTGTTGCGCAAAGAAATATGTCACGTCATCAAATCAAGTGACGCAAGATATGTCATGATGTGCCCCTGTTATCTCTGTCTTAATTATATTTGGACTCTAGGCAGAGCACTGGCATAATTGCTGAGAAATATATCTTCTCATCACAGAAATGAGATTGGATATGTCATGATGTGACTTTGCTATCTCTGTTCATTCTGAAGCATAACCGTCAGTCTTGCCAACTACCTAGGGATACTGGCGTCTAAACAACGTGTATTCTTACGGCTAGGAGGCATGTACTAGACTTGATTGCTCGTAAAATATGAGTCATGTGCCTTCAAATTCAAAAGATATTGAAAATCAAATTTGTTGAACTCATAAAATTCCATGCTTTAGTCATGATTGTTTAGCCTCAATACTAGTTTTTGTGTTATTCCCTTTGTAGTTATTGAATATGGATATATAAGACAAGGGAATGTTAAACACTGCCATGATATGCACCTTTGGTTCATTTCTATTAAATCTTGGATGTAGCTACTTTTTGAACTCTGTTGATGATCTCGGATTTCATTAGCTTTGAACCATATATGTTGCTCACGGTATGTTTCAGGTTTGCATATAATGGCTTGCTCTCCACTCCTTTAAGAACTAGTCTCACCGACATTTGTCGCTTCTCTAACTTATCCCTCCTTTTTGCTATTGTCAAAGGGGGAGAATATTTTGTTGTGAGTCGTCCTTTGCTTTGTGAGTTGTCATTGGGGGATGAGTGAATTGTGTACGACGGAGAGTCCAAGGGGGAGAATCCTTTGTGCACTTTGTGTATCTCATATGTGTATGTGATGGGGTTTGCATAATTGCATAGCATTCATATCTGCATTCATAATTGCATTCACATACTATTACTATCATGGATCTTGAGCTGCATATGTTGCTTTTGTTATAACTTTTGCCATTTTGGATATTACTGTCACATAATGACTCACAGTATTTCCATCATCAAAAAGGGGGAGAATGTAGTGCCCATGTGATCATTTGAGTCTTCCTGTGGTTTGGGTCATTCGACATCATCTTGTGGTCATTTGAGTTATTTGATATTCTTGGTTTTGATAATAGCTAAACACTATAAGTCATTATTATTTTCCACTCTCATATGACTGACATACGTGATGTTTTGTTCATGACAGATATGCCAATGAATGGACAAAGAATTGAGTAGAAATGGCAAAAGTGAAAGCTCAATGATTGCGCCCTCGCACGCGGATCGACCTGCGCGGTCAGGTCGCGGGGATCGATTGAGCTAAAGGGGTTAACGGACTGAACCGGGAAGACCCGGGGTCTGCCCAGCTGGCGGTCGATCGCCAGCACAGGGGCGGTCGACTGCCCCAGCCAGCAGCTCCCAGTCTGCACGAGTCTCAGTGGCGGTCGACTGCCAGCCCAGTAGCGGTCGATCGAAAATCCCAGGGACCATCCGTCTACAGTGTTTCTCAGTAGCGATCGACCGCCAGCCTCGAGCCTTCAATGTTGACTTTATTTTCCACTTCGAGAAGAGCCCCTTTCCTTGTATTTGTTTAACCCCAAAGTCACCCAATCCCCCATGGATTGTGGATCTGGTCTGAAGGATGTCCAAGGACCATCAAAGTCTATAAAACCAACACAAGGAGGGTTAGAAACCCTAATGCTTCAATGGGATTCAAGGGAGGCTACAAGGGTGTGTTCAAAGGAGAGGAGTTCGAGTACTGTAGCTGTGAACAGTACTACGGGAAGAAGCTTCTTCATCCTCAAGTGATTCAAGCTTCTTCAAGAGGAGATCGAGCCCAAGCCAAGAGAAGATAAAGCTGCATCCTTCATCTTCTTCATCATCTCAAGGGTGATCTAAACTGCATCAACCTCTTCATCAACTCAAGGAGAACAAAAGGAAGATCAAAGCTACATCCATAGTCTTCTTCATCAACTCAAGGAAGATCATCTCTCAAAGAAGAAGACACCATCGAAGCATCAGATTCAAGCTCCTACAACTCAACCAAGATCTTTTTACTTTGAGCATATTCTATATCTTGTTTGAGTGATTTCATATTTGTTCTTTTTCCATTTCATTCAAACATATAAAACTAAAGATCGTCCCTACCGGTGGTTAGTAGGAAGGCAATCGAAGTTGTCCGATCTGCGGTGTTGACGTCCTTACCTGTGGTTAGTAGGAAGGCAATCAGAGGTCTTTCCGATTTGCGGTTCAGTGCGTGGCACTAGTGGAGCCTCACCAGATTTGGTGAGGGGTGGACATAGGACTGGGGATTCAGTCCGAACCACCTTAAAATCCTTTGCGTTGTGGTTTACTTGTGTGATTGCTTCGTTCTAGATGCATGCTTAGGTTCAAATCGATATATTAGTTTCTCATCTTGCCAAGTGAATCATATTGTTCTTCGATAAGATAGTTACACTCCGCTGTAATTTATTTTATCTAGCTATATAGAGGGTTACATTGTGAAAAGAGGGGCAGATCTATTCACCCCTCCCCTCTAGATCCGCTGTCCACTACTCAACAATAAGGGCCCCTACACCCCAACCTAAAACCCCTCCACCAACCTACACTACCCAAACCCCTTTGGCCCCCGCCTCCGTTCCCCCCATAAAGGACACACCCCCCAAGTCCAACCAACCCAAGCCACCTCACCCAACCCATCTCCCACTTCCGACCCCAACTCTACCATGTCCTAGGCCTCCAATACTTCGTCTCCCTATCTTGACCCAAGTCTCCCTTTACCCACCACCCCGGGTGCACCATACACCAACCATCATCACCCCATCCCCAAAAGACTTTCCCATTCCCTTGGGAAAGGAGGCCACACCCACTCACATAGGAGTAGATGCTAGCCTGGACCCTCTCCCCACCCATGAGGAAACCTAAGTTCACACCAATGATGAGGAAGAGCCTGAAGCCTTCACCACTCCAAATAGTCTGGATCTTCAAGAGCCACAAATCTTCACAAATGGCACCATAATCATAGATGGGCCCCTAGCTAGATGGCTAAAGAAGAGACCGATCCCTCCCATCACATCCCATGCCAACCCTCCCATGGAGCTAGACCTCCCCATAGTACCCTTCTTTTCCTATCACACCACAATCCAATCATTCTACCAAGTGGAGACCTTAGGGAATCTTCTTAAGGGCTTAGCATGGCAAATCGAGTTCATGAGCATGTTGACCCCGATGACCAACCAATCTAGGAGCCTTGACCTCCTACACCTTTGTGTTGGGTCTATCACCTCAATTTGCACCATTAGTTGCTACACTAGCGACCTTCTACTATTCCTCCCCACACCCGATGAGCCCGACCTTCTCCTCAATTTGGAGCTTATAATCTCGGGTAAAAAGCCAAACCATTCTCTCATGACCGACCCACTCACCAAAGACTTTGGCCCAATTGTTTCATTAGAGGAGGATTATCCATCACCATATTGTTAGGACCTTGAGGTTGATAAGATGGATTTAGACCTCCTTTTCCCCGGGTACACTTATGATGATCCCTTTGATCCCAACCTATGGAAGCCTAGATACCCTTGTGACCCACCCACCTCACTCACCACCCACCTTTTCCTACCCTTACCAACCGTGCTGGACCAAGCCCACCTTTCCCAAGACTCAGGTTATACCATGGGAGTCATAACTTTGGGCAATATACACTTAGGGATTAAGGAAGTGCCCCACTACATGATGTCCACCTTCCATGATCCCTTCGACCCTTTCAAGTGGAAGCTCAAGGACCACCCCACACCCATGCTCATGAAATTCATCTTTGGGATAGGAATGCATGAACCTTGGCATACCGCACCACTTGGCGTGATTTATAAGTCGGGTCCATTCATTCATATCACCCACATGTCAAGTAGAAAGCATGCGTGGACCATATTCGGATGTAAAGGTCCACATTCATTCATCATGAGTCTTAAGCATGTTAGGAGCATACATGGATGTCCGGGTCCCCCCAAAATTTGTCACACCCATGCATGATAGGTTCACCTATGGATATCTCGGCCTCCAACGTCCACCCAAGTCTACATGGCAGCATTGCATGATAGGTCCACTTATGGATGCCCCGGTCCTCCCAATTCCATCAAAGTCTCCTTAGCGTCAAAGCATGACTGGTCTAAATATGGTTGTCCTGGCCCCCTCTTGCATGTCATACATTTCCCACTCACATCGCATCATAGTACATGGCATGAGTATTTAAGCAAACAACAAGCAACGAGCGGTGGGAATCACAAGAAGCGGGCAAAAGGTCACGAGCGCCACTTGGAATTCCAAGTTAGCAACTTGGCGATGATGACTTTGGAGTGGCTCCACCCTAGGGTCACCTCCAATTTGAGGGCACGAGGACTTAGACCTTGCCAAGTTCCGAGTGACTTTGGAAACCTGGCTTACGGGTTGGACTTACCGATGGGTTTTGAGATTTACCCCATTTACCACGTGACGGATCCGGCACCCTATATGGGCACCGCGGTGGATCCTAGTGAGTGATTTGAGTCTATACCTTCCTTTAAGAGGGACACCCCCGGAGAGCCACCATAAATCAGCCTGAGAGCCCGACGTATGCACACGGAGGCAATACTAGGCAAGCAAGGTATCATTGCCAGCATGAGGGTGTGTCCGTGCCACTTTGTGAAGCTGAAGTGCCATCCCCCCGCCATGGACGCGGGGTTGAGTTTGGAGATCATGGCTCACCCGGAGCTGCATTTGGTGTACCACTTCCACGGTGGACCCATACTCAACGGGGTCGAGTACTCCCCACCCCGGGGGTATGATGGGGGCATCACTTACCCCTCCACATTTTGTAAAGCTCTGATGGATCAACGGTTTATGCCATTTCTTCACATTTTTCTGAGTCTATCCATGTAATTTTTATATTTTATTTGAATCATAAACTATGTAATTTTTTC
The DNA here is from genome assembly GCA_022559845.1 of Amorphophallus konjac. Lineage (NCBI taxonomy): Eukaryota > Viridiplantae > Streptophyta > Magnoliopsida > Alismatales > Araceae > Amorphophallus > Amorphophallus konjac. The sequence goes on along the minus strand of CM040125.1, from coordinate 116,389,045 downwards.
TTTATTTGAGTCCGGTACCTAGGTATAAGGGTCATTTACCTAAGTCTTGAGTCATGTAGTTAATTAAGTTGTCTATTGGGCCCAACTACTGGGCTTGGCCCAGGGGCGCCCTCCCTTGGACTACTTTGGTCATTAGTTATTTAGTCAGGGTCATTTTAGTCCTAGGAAAATATGAGTGCCTATAAATAGGCCACCCCACTCCCTCATATGTAATCTTTTGATCAATGAACAAATTAAGTGTTCTAGTGCAATTGGAGTGGATTCTCCATCTCTCTCTCCCTCTCTCTCTCTAAGGGGTGGATTCCCCCCTCTCTCTCTCTAAGAGGGGTGCGCCCCTTTCTCTCTCCTCCACCTCCCACCTACTTTCTCTCTCTTCCCCCCTCCAATAACTCAACCCCAACTCCCCACCACCCCACCTTAACTCCACCCCAACCCTAAGGGAGATTCCACCACTCCCCACTCCACCCTCCAACCACCAACCACCCACTCCCCTTCCCCAAGCATTCTCTCATCTCCCAAGGGAGAATTCCCCACTCCCCAAGCCCCCCCTTTCCCTTCCCCACACACCTCTTCCCATCCCCAAGACCAAAAATTAATTCCACCCTTAACCCACTTTCAAATGCTCCTTCCTATCTCCCTCCCAACACCAAATTCACAACTTCCCCTCCCTCCACCTGTTAGACCTCCTTCCAACCCCCATTTTGCCACTACCTCACCTTGGATCACCCCCTCCCAGACCCCCTCACAGTCAGGATTCACCCCATACTCATCCACCCCCATTTCACCCCCCGTCCTACTCCATTTCCCATCGGCAGGTTGCAACTCCAACAGCAGTTCACAGGCAGCAAGCTAGGGTCCTGGAAGCAGCATTGTCTCCGGCCCTTCCCCGATCCTTCTGGTGGCAAGTCATATACCACTGGAAAGGTCATTCAGAGAGATTTCCAAGCGAGGTGGTTTCATCATCGTCCAAGCACCGAGCTGCCCGTGAGAGCGATTCTTCCTCGACTGCGCAGAACCACTCAGGCAGAGAACCAGAGCTCCAGATCAAGTTAGACCACAGCCACTCCCTTGTAGTTCTGGGTGCGAAACTTGGCTGAGGGCTTCTCCTTCAAGTCCTCTCCCATCCACAAGAAGTAGAACTAATTTTTGACCTCGACATCAAAAGTTCCAAAATTTTCATTCCAAGTGCGTCAGGTCAATTTTCCTGAGGTAGAACCGACACATCCCTGTTGTTCGGGCCTTCACGATCACATCCAACTTTTGCGGATGGCGCTGTTGGTCCTGATGAAAAGAAGACTCGTCCACAATTGTATTGGTACCAGCCTCGCCTCCAATAGAGCAAGGGACTGTTCGTGGCACCCCCGTCTTCCAGCAACAACACCCTGGGAGCAACCAAAACCAGCGTAGGCTAGCCCTGTTCCAGGCTCTGCCCTGGCCAGCAGTGTCATCACAAAATTCCAAGAAAATTCAGGCGTCTTCCTGGGTCAAGTCAGTGAATTTCAGCATGAGTTGCAGCCTATTCGGAGTTCGGTAGTGATCGTGGCGGCACCATCTTCGATTGTCTGTCCGGTGGTTCCAGAAGCTGGCAGCACCGGCGGAGCTCGGCACAACGGTTTTCTAGCTTCATTCCCACTCCCCGCCTGGCCAGTTTACAGCCCCTCCCTGTGTGGAGGTAGTGTTTGATTGTAAATCTCTCAACCCCCACCCCGTGATGGGGTCATCACCATCCGTCCTGACACTCTCGACCATTCCCGTCACCCCTGAGGCGTACATCATGATCTAGTCATTTATTTTGAGTCATATGTATGTTTCTTTATTTTATTTGAGTCATATCATTGTAATTTCCCTTTTATTTGAGTCATGTCCCTAGGTCTTGTGCTTATTTCCCTAGGTTTGAGTGTCATTAGGTTTATTAGTTAGATATTGGGCCCAATTCATTGGGCTTGGCCCATGGGCGCCCCTATCTTGTTGGTTATTAGTCAATGTGTCAAAAGTCAGGGTCTTATTGTAAATTGTGGGATCCCTATAAATAGGACCCCACTCTCTCCATTTTGAGGTAATGAATCAATGAATGAAAAACTTGCCATTTTGAGAGTTCAAACTTCTTATCTAGTGGAGAGATTCCATTATTTGGGTGAGAGACCCTAGGGGACAGTTTCCCCACCCATCCCTCTCTTAATCTCTCTCTTTCACTCCCCTTTCTCTCTCCTCCACACCTAATTTCAAAAATTTTCTCTCTCCTCCCTTCCCAACCACCACTCTCCCACCTACCCCCATTAAAGGCCACTCCCCTTCCCCACACATCCCATTACTCCACCCCCTAGTCCCAAGAGAGCTTCCACCAATCCTAGCTCCACCTCCCAACCCCCAACTACCCCACCCACTTCCCCAAGCACCCTTCCCACTACCCCAAGCACCCCTTACCTTCCCCAACACAACCCCTCCCATCCCCAAGACCACCATTGAATACCCTCCATTAAGGAAAATTCAAACTCACTTTCCCTCCACCCACTTGTGCCCCCCTCACCTTCCCCTCTCCCTCCAAGCCCAAATTCGCAGCTCCTCTCTCACCCATAGCAAACACCCCCTTCCAGCCCCCATTCTCCCCTTCCCACACCTTGAAACCCCCCCCCTAGACCCCCTCACAGCTGGGGGTTGCCCCTACATACCACCACCTTATTTCCCCTCCCATCTATCCCATTCCCCATTACCTATCTCCACCCTCTCAAGTTTTAGTTGCAGGTAGTAGATTGGCCGCAAGTTGCAGAGGCCACCCCATCGTCCCCTGGGAGCTTCAGGTGGCATACCATACATTGACGGAAGCATCTTCCTGTCTTCTTCGCAACGGTGGTGGTCCCGTCCCATTCCGAGTTCGTCATCGACCAGGAGAGCCATTCTCCCATAACTGCGCAGATCCCCCCTGGCAGGAGACCAGAGCCGGATTGGAAGCTCGACTGCAAAGATCATGTTGGGAATCGGATCGAGAATTCTTCTTCAAACATCTTCTACTGCGAGTCTTCTAACATTTCCAAGAAACAGAGCCCCATTTGGCGACCGGACCTAAAAGTTATCAATTTTCTCCCTCGGGTGCTCGGTTCTGCTTCCATTCAGTCTGCACCGACCCCGCCTCAGTGTTCAGAGCCTACCGGTCGACCCCGACATCAGCTGGCATCCCCGTCAGTCTTGCTTCGAAGAGGACTCATCAACGGTTCCAAAGACTCCAGAGGCACCTGATTCTGAGCTCTGGAGCGACCGTGGAAACCGCTGCTTCCTGCTGTTGGGAACCTGAAGCTGTCAGATCCGAGGGTCTGCCACCCTGTTCAAGCCCCTACCCCAACCAGCAGCGGTGCCCAAAGAAATTTAAAAAATTCAAGCATCATCCAGATCCAGCTACGAAGAATCTCCAAGTGGTTTCGTCTGCAACAAAATTCGGGGCTGACCACAGCGTCCAAATACCTGACGGTCTATCCTAAGACACAGTCAGCAGGCAGATTCGGCTTCGACTTCCCTCTCTTCACTTCTAGCTCGAATTCCCCTCCCCGCTTGGCCGGTTGAAGGCCCCTCCCTGCGTGGAGGTCGTATTGAGTGTATTCATTGGCTTCCCTTCCCCGAGATCCCCCCCCCTTGCATGGGGGTAGTTCATGTATTATTTACACTCATAGGGTTGAAGCTTCATCGACACGGTGTGTGGGTGCCTCCCCTCGCCTCCCCGCTCGCCCCCGTCTCCGACCGGAGTCGGTTTCTTCAAACCGGCTAGGTGAGAACTCGTCCCTTGCTCTCCATTATACTTGTTCATTTAATATTCTTCAATTGCGCCATCGGTTAGAGAGGGAGCACTCGGTCCAAAGGTTCCACCATCTTGTGCGACCACCGTGGGTGTGAGTGAGTGATCCGCGTCCCTCGGCCAAGGCCAACACATTGTGTTGAATATCCGCACCTGAAGGGGAGGTTTGACTTAGACTTTGCTGGCCCTCTACCAGCAAGGGGCTTGTCCCATTTCCTTGACTCGGCATCCCCGAGTTACCCTCGGGTTAAGGGTGTGCGCCATACGAAGGTCCGCTTACGTAGGCTTCATAGCCTTGTGGTTGTGCTTGTTAAATTAGGTCCGAGGTGGTGTCACATCACCCCGAGATCCCCCCTCTGCGAGGGTGTAGTGCTTGTACTAGTAGGTCAGCGGCTGAAGCGTCATCAGCGCGGCGTGCGGATCGCCCATGCTTCCCCGCTCGCCCACGTCTCTGACCGGGATCGGTGTATTCATGCTGATCAGGTGAGCTTCGAAACACTTCTCATTGCTGGCCATTAATTGCTTAGTTTAGTATTGTTTTTGGTTGCTCCATCGACGGTAAGAGAGTGCCCGATCCTGAATTTGCTTATAATTGAGCGACCACCACAGAGTGAGTTGAGAGAGCGACCCTACAACCAACGCCCTTGGCGTGCTGGCCGCCCGTGGAATTGGGCATCCCAGGCACTTAGGGGTCCATCCCAAGCTAGCCAATTCCCCGGAAAGGTGAGGCCCCACTTCGGACCCTCTCCACCATCACCGGTTTGCCTATGGGCCCTAGTGTGCACCAAGCGGGTGAGTCTGCTCGAGTGAAGTTGCCGGTCCATTGCATTACTTGCTTGCTAGGTCCGAGCGGTCTTCGGTCTTGTGACTATCACCCCCAAGGTGGTGTCACATCATAAGTTCTTGGATTGGCCAAAAAAGTTTATTGAAGCTCTATGGGCCTATCGCACTTCAATCCGTACTCCCACTTGGAAAATACCGTTCGCCATTCCTTATGGGATAGAGGCGGTAGTCCCGTATGAGACCTTGATTCCTTCTCTCAGGGTACAATTAGACAAGGAACTTTCACTCGACGAACGTTGTGATTCACTCCTTGTCCAATTGGAGCTCTTAGACGAGAAACGACTGGTTATTGCTGAGCATGCACGTGTTTACCAAAATAGACTCGCACGTTTTTATCAAAAGAAGGTCGTCTAGAGAAACTTTAAAGTTGGTGAGATTATAGTAAAAAGAATTTTTGCAAAACCTGGTGGGCCGCATTCTAAACTCCAACCCAATTGGGAAGGACCGTATGGGGTTCAGGCTGTGCACCCTGGCAACACCTACAGGCTAGTCAATGCTGAGGGGACCGAGCTATCCCATCCTTGGAATTGACTTTATTTAAGAAATACTACCCGTAGACAGGTGTAACAACCAGCATGGTATGAGGACCATTGGAGTTGGAAATTCGCTCTTCGGTCTTTGAAGTCTAACTCAGGTTTAACTCACGCACACACACACACACCCTGCTCTCGGAATCAAACGGCGCGGAATCTGAAGGAGGCTGAAGCTGGACTAAGGGTATAGGGTGCTACTCATTCTCTCCTTCTCGGTTCACGATGAGGGAGTGGGACCTTGAGCTAGACTACTGAACCTGACCACCATCTTAGTAGGGGGAAGTCTCGGCACAAGGGATAAAAAAATAAAAAAAAATTGATACCCCGAATACATGTCGGGTGGGGCAAAGTCCGCACAATGGAAAACCTTGGTCATGCCTCCCAAAGGGGCAAAATCCCCACAAAGAAAACCCGGGTCGTGAAAATGCATATGCAAGACGACAAGGGAAAGAAAAAACAAATAAACCCCACTAGCCGAGGGCCGAACCCCAATAGGTGATAGGGCAGGGGAGAGACATCTTCCGAGGTCTCTCGAACCCTCTCGTGAACTTTCTTAATATGTTCTTCCTTCCTCCCTAAGCGGTACGCCCCGAACCCAAGGGATGGCAGATGCTGACTAAGGAGGACACCGCCGAACGAGACATTGGACGAGAGAAACAAATAAAGCACATTAACCCTGTGTTGAGATATTTAAGAACGGCTTGTGAATGAGTAAACACCCTTGATCCGAGAACCATGCCGGTTGTTATAAGATTGAGTGCCCCTTGTGTCAAAAAAAAGAAACAAAAAAATTCAAAAAAAAAACAACAAAAAGAAAAAAAGAAACAAAACAAAAAAAGAGAAGAAGAAAGAAACAAAATCGAAAAAAATATATACGCAAAACATCAAAAGAAAATTCATTTCACGTGATCGCATTTGTGTGCCGCATTTCATTTTTAACTCTCGTTCGCATTTGCATGTTTGCATGCCGCATTTGTCATTTTTTACTTTGGCCTTCATTGATAAAGGCTTGGCCCCTTGACCAATCGTCAAGGCTAATGTCACGCCCCAACGCGGAAAATCAGAACGCGGCAGTGGAGTTAAAATATGTTGATTTCCAGACATGCTGTGCCTTGGGTTAGCATTTAGATAACTCAAAAATAACACAATAGCAAAAGGAAGGAATAACTTCCTAATAACCATTTATTCCAAACTAATGAAACATAACATGTTTTGATATCCACCAACAACTAGATGAACCAAAGAAGTTCCCTCTATCCACTGACATCTTTACATTACAACTCAAATAATAACTGAATAACCAAATTACACTCCGAAACAACTTTAACATGATGACACTCTTGACTCCAGCTATCTAAGGACACTCCAAGAGGCTTTCTAGCTGACTCGCTCCAAGGACTTCACTCCTGCCCATCCCCATCAGTTTGAGAGTCATCACCGGAGCTACCTGAAATAGGGGGAAAACTGGGTGAGCGAACGCTTAGTAGGTAATAGCAGGCAAGATTTAAGTAATTAACCAATTATATTAATGTCCTACGATGAAATAAAAGGAATGACAAATAATGAATTACTCAAATAAGAAGAACAAAGACATATCATACCCAAGAAATTGGTCGATCGAGTATGTAACAAGCACGTCATGTAAATAATTCCATATAGGAATTCAATAACTTGTATCATAGAGAAAAGAATGGAATGACTCAAATGAATGAAATGTCATAGACATCACGCTAGTCATGCACTCGGTGCAATGCCTCACCATGTCATTACAACTCCTCGGGGCACTAGTACTTTTCGTGCGCTCCTCCCAGGACCAGACCGGGCCCTTATGATGCGTTGGCATTGATTTGGTGGATCCAAGATCCCAAGTTATGTCTAGACATTTACTAGACTCGGCCAGGAAAAAGGAATGGAATTCATCAAGCTATAACCTGAAAATAAGTAAGAAACAAATCCAGGATTTTTATTGCATCACAAGCCATCCACGACCTGGCTACCGAAGCACACGAGAAAAGAATAGCCTCTAGAAGCTACGCGGTCACACTAGGGCCGCATAGGATAAAATTGGTCTCATAATGGGCCGCGGGAGACGAACTGGGCCACGAAACCCAATCCTGTGCCAAGGGATAAATGGTCCTTTAAGGGCCGCTGGAAGTCAAGGACGGTCTGGAATGGGCCGTCTGACAGGTAAAGATGGTCCATATCCGGCCGTTTAGAACAAAAGGATCGAAGGCCCATAACGAGCGTTACACGGTCTGCACTGGGCCGCCCCAACACCAAACGGTCCACAGACGTCCGTTTACATGGTAAAACAGTCCAGGGATAACCGCGAACCAAATGGGCAAAGCTAGGCTAGAGTAGTCAACTGAAATGGCTCCCAGGCCGTCCAGAACATAGCGGAACTGAACCAGAGTTCAGTCCTGAGTTCTCAGGTCAAGCCTAGAGGCTTTAGGTCAACTATCATGGCTGGGTCGAAGGAAGATCAAGGAAAATCGACCAGCAAGATCTGGCACTTAGCCCGTAATACGGGGTCTCAAATGAGCCCCTCAAGGGGATTAAACGGTCAGATTCAGGCCGCGTAAGGACTCAAACGGTCCCATGTGGGCCGTGAATCTGGACAGAGGCAAACAAGCGATCCGGTCGAGTTAACAGGTGTAGGACTTGAGGTACAACCTGCCCGGCGTCCTAGTGGGAATCCCAGGCTCGCGGGGGCTTACAGAGGTCTCATAATAGAGGTCCTAGTCCGACGGAAGGAATATCCGGCGGAGAGTCCCAACTATTACAAGAATTGAGGACTAATGAAACATTAGAAAATGAATGTATGGCGGTCAGTCAACACCACCCGAGTGGAACGACTATCAAACAAAACCTAACAATTAATCCAAGGAGAGAAATCTTTTAATTCAAGCGACTTATATACCCATTCAAGAAATAGTCAAGATGATACAATTGAATGAAAAGGGGATGAATGGACGCTGGTAATCATGCTCGTTGTTCAACAATTATCAGAATTATTCCATATGTTCTGTTTAATTTAGTGAGTTTCTACCCTACCCAAGATAGCTAAACAAGATATGATGAAACAATTATAACTCAAACTGTACATATAAACGGTCGTGTACATGGCCGCTAACCTCAGACCTTGCGGTCTATTGAGGGGCCATCTAGATCGATCGGGGTTAACCTTGCAAAAAGGGGAAAAACGGTCTGTCGCGAGACCACCAGGGGCATAAACGGTTTCTGTAAGACCGTATATAGAACGCCATGTCCGCCCTCCGGCGACTCCGATAGACTTCGATTGCAACCATAGATTCACTCGGTATAGTGCATAAAAATTGGGCAAAAAGCTATCATTAGAAAGAGGACAAGAAAACGCATGGTTTGGCATAACTTAATTAGGTTTTAAAGCCTACTAACCTATCATTTAACCGAGATAAAGAAAATGGGTAACATGATTGGTGCCCTAAATGACATACTCTGACTAAAGCTAACAATACGAAGGCTATATAGAATAAAAATTAGGGCTTTTACTATTAGAAGAACGAGGACTTGAAGGCAAGTCCAACGGTATATTTTACTTGAGGTTTGGTCTACTAGAACCTACCTTAATCGAGGAAAGAAGGAGACGACGGTCGCCGGCCGCGATAAGAAAACCCTCCTAGAACTCGTCAGAATTCCCCCTCATCCTTGCTCCTCGTCGGCAGCCGCATCAAACACCGATACTAGGTTGGACTAGGGTTAGTTTCATAGGGTCAATTGATTCTAGAAGGGTCGATAGAAGGAGATAGAGTCCCACGCACGCGGGTCGCTCGTGATTCACGCATGACCAAGTCTGCCGCCGCCTTAAACTCCAAAATTCTTCTCCTAGGGTTAGGGTTTCAGCAAGCTAATAGCGGGGAAACGATCTACAGATCAAGGCCGTCCAAATGGGCCCGATCTATTCTTAAATGATCGAGAATTGGGTCCGAATTTAGCGATTTAAGGTCCGATAAAGTTAAACGTGGTTTTAGCCCTAATATCATTAATTAGGCTTGCTTATAGTTTTATTTAGGGTTTGCCACAGAAGACAAATTGTCTCAAATTTTCATCCTCTACATGATTATAATTTTTCTAGATTTTTTATAAATTGGTTGCATCTTTTCTTATCGTATTTTCCATAGAATTTCTTATCTATTTCCCTTTATTTTATCTAATAATTTTACCGGGGTGCTACACCCTCCCCCACTTTTAAGGAATTTGGTCCCCAAATTCACTGCACTTCTCAAAATGGAGAAAATTTGGATTACTGACCTTAAAATAAATCAGGGTACTGCCTTTGGATAGCTTCTTCGGACTCCCAAGTGGCTTCTTCAGTTCCACGCCGACTCCACTGAATCTGTACCATCGGTATGGACCGATTCCTGAGCTGCTGGTACTTACGGTCCAGAATCTTGATAGGTTTTTCTTCATAAGTTAAGTCTTCTTTCAACTCAAGGTCTGTGTGCTGAATGATATGCACAGGGTCGTACACATACTTCCATAACATAGACACATGAAAAATATTGTGCACACCTGACAATTGGGGTGGCAATGCCAATCTGTAAGCAACTTCTCCCACTCTTTCTAAAATCTCAAATGGGCCAATAAATCTGGGACTCAACATGCCATGGATGTTAAATCTTTGAACTCCTTTTAGAGGTGAAACTTTCAAAAACACATGCTCGCCCACTTGAAATTTCACATCTCTTCTTCTATTATCAGCATAGCTTTTTTGTCTTGATTGAGCAACTTTTAGACGATCTCTGATGATCTGGATATTCTTGGATGATTCTGAAATGAGATCCGGTCCCAACCATTGCTTCTCACCTACCTCGTCCCATCACAAAGGTGATCGACAACTTCTTCCATAAAGAGCCTCGAACTGTGCCATCTGGATACTAGACTGGTAACTGTTATTATACCAGTTGTTCATGCCAACTGCCACCAAAGTCGATCGTGCAAGCTCTTAACATATTCTCAACAATCTGTTTCGTTCTCTCAGTTTGGCCATCTGTCTGAGGGTGAAATGCAGTACTGAAGTTCATACGGGTTCCCAAGGATTCTTGTAATCCTTTCCAAATGTGTGAAGTAAATCTGGGATCTCGGTCTGACACGATATTTACAGGTATTCCATACAATCTTACCACTTCCTTTATATACAAAGCAGCCAACACGTTGACTGTAGTGCCCCAGAATTTATATAAGTTATTTCTAGATTATTTTATAATTTATTTGTAATTTATAAGGGCTAAACAAATTTATAAAAGGATTATTGAGTTTATTAGCCATTATAAGGCCCAATTGTGTTAATCAATTAACCTAATCTACTAAACAAATCAAAAAGGTTTAAAGACCCGGCCCATTTAATTTGGCCCATATTCTAGAAGGTTATTAAGCCTATTCACGGATTTTAAAGGATAAACACCACTTAATAGGATAACTAGATGAAAAATAAATAAAAGAGTTTTATTAAAATTAAAATTCTAAATGCGTCGAATGTAACGGTCCATCAGGCGACCACCACAGCCTTATGACGCTTATACCCTAGACCGTCACAGCCTGCAAGTTCCGTAAGTAAGAGAATGTATAAAAAGATTAGAACTTGATGATCCTATCCATAAGAGACCTAATTAGAATGCCATGTAAAATCACTAGGGACTCTTAGAAGTCAAGTTTTAGCAGAATAAGGATAGATACAAATTATAGAAATAATTATATAGGATAATTAGCAAAAGAGTTTGATTAATGTTAAACTCTGGGAACATTGAATGTAACGGTCTATCGTGAGAACGTCACATACTTGTAACGCAGGGGTCTACAGCCGTTACACCCTGTTAATTCCGTGAAGGAAAGAACATGTAGAAAGATCAGAACCTTGAGATCTTATCCACTAGGGATCGACTTGGGAGAGTTCATAACACTACTAAGGACTCTTAGGGATTAGATTCTGGCAGATTAAGGACTCTATAATCGATCTAATCCTGAAACCCTAGCTAGAACTCTATAAATAGGACCTAGTTATGAACTGCGCGACCCTTACTTGTACTCGCGTGGAATCAAGGTAAGGAGTCATAATCTCAGGTAAGTTCTTTAGAGGAATTTGTTTACAATACTTTAGACTAACTCCTCTCCAAATTTCACGTCTTTAAGTCAAGAAGTCGTGGAGTTAGAGCCCAAGGAAGTTGCTAAAAAGTCACAGGAAGAGGAGAGCTAGGGCACGTTTTTCAAACCATAAATTGGAAGTTTCAAAGCCAAGTTAAGAGGTAGGTCATCTCATGAACGGCAAAAATAGCTTGATAGGAATAAAATCTCTCTTGTTTGATTGAATTCCATGCATGATAAATCATGAATTTCATGTTTTAATAGTTCTATGCATTACATGCATCTCTTAGCCCTAATTGGAAAATTAAAAGATGTTACCTTGTCTATTCACTGAGACCTATGCATGTAGTTGGCTTACACTTCATTAACATGTCTCAAACTACATGATGTTTGAGTTACAGACATGATGTGAGTTGCTCTCTTGGATTTCATACTGTTTTCTGTTAGCAGATTCTCTGACGGATCATAGTAGGACCGTCATAGTGATATAACTGCCTTACGATAGACCGTCACACACTCTGTTATATTTTATTTTCACTATTGTCTCTAACGCACCCATACAGGAGCGTTACATACTGTAACGACCCATCGATAGACCGTCACAGACACTGTGACGCACTCCTGTTAGACCGTTAGTCTCTGCGTTCTGTCAACCTATGGCAGAATAATAACCAGATAAGTTTACTTATAATTAAACCTTGATAGCTAAGTTTTGACCTGTTATTATGATTTTAAGTTACTTACTGTTCATATTGGAGTTGCATGAATTAGGCATCTTGTGTTATTTTAAGTTATGTTAATTTCGTGTGCCAAAAACTCTATAATTTGTATTGTAAATCATGATTTTTGAATGATGTATTGACGGAGTTTTATCATGATTTCCATATTGAAACACATTTTTCTCTCTCTATCTAGAGAGTCATTTTCTATAAGTACATGGCACATATTCTGATATATTGTCCATTAGTTCACACTTCGCACTATAGGAACATTATTCTTGGACTTGAGGACCTCTCTATTGGATATTCCTTCCAATGGACTAGGAAATCTTGTTTCAAGGCCTCCGTAATTCTCCGCGAGCCTGGGATTCCCACTAGGACGCCGAGTTGGTTGTACCCTTAAAGCCCATTGATTAGAGTACACTATCGATGTTTTCTGGTTATCAGTAGTGTAACGGCTCTATATTGGACCGTCAGGCAATTTAACGGCCCAATATAAGACCGTCACATTCATCTGAGTTCGATCGCTTGATTTTGGTCTCAGACTACTGTAACGGCCTAATCATGGACCGTCACACAACGTAACGGCCCAATGAATGATCGTCACACTTCTCTGAGTCTATTTGATCGTTCTGAATTCGGATCATTGTAACGGCCCAGTAAACGACCATCACATTGCTTAAGTATTTAACCCAAGGTTTGACCCAAGGGTTGATATTCCAAAGGTTCTAGATGGACTAATGATAGTCTATAACTTATAATATTGATCAAGAAACTTAATATAATGATTGGAAAGAGAAAAGAATGTACCGTTATGCTGTCGATTTGTTTTCGTGAGCATGACATTGTTTAAATCATTTTTATTGATCTCTCATACTCTACATTGAAGCATTCATTCATTGATTGTTGTTATCATGAGTTCTTGACCTTATTACATTCTTGGCCATGCTTTATTGTTACACTCATGGAAGTAGCTTGATTTATACGTGAAGATCCAGTTCGGGCGCTGATTGTGTCCAATGGCTATATGCTAGTCTCCACGGCTGATTGCCGGAAACATACTATTTTATAAACCATGGGGTATGATGCTACTGGCGTCGCATTGCGCTGGGAGTACTTTCTTTATAAATAAGTGAAATCCATGAGCACTCGTGAAAATCTAGTGAATTGCTACATGATTGACATTCTCGTACGTGACCTTTATGGTTATGAAAGTGAAAGTGCATTCTCGTTACATTCTTGTTCATGAAAGGCCAAAGATCATGTTCTCGTTACATTTTTGCTAGTTCATTCTTGTTCACTCTATCTTACATGATTATCGTGTTACTTTGGTTTAATCGCATGATACTCGCATTCGTATGATTTTGCCTTACTTCTTTAGAGCTAAATTGTCAATTACTTTAATAGTGCCTTCATGTTGATGCGAAGATACCTACTGGGCAAGTGTGCTCATTACCTATTTCCAATCTTTTCAGGAGATGGAAGTGATTCGGGTTCGGATTCAGAATGTTCAAGTAGCGGATCCGAAAGTGAATAAAGATGAGCGAAGACTTAGGAAGTCTATATTGTTTAGATGGAGTCAATGTAATTTTCCTATTTCTTGAGTCTAGTAGAATGGAAGATGGTGGAAAAAGTTATTGTATTTGAATATTTGATTGATCATGAAATAAAGTTGGAGTTTGATTAATATTGTGCAATTGCATTTATGTGTGTGATTGTCTCGCGCTCTGATCGTTCTTGCTTACAAGAGGCTTACCATGCTGACTGTTCGCGCTCCCCGAGTTAGTCTTCCGCTGTAATAAAGGCTCGGGACGTGACAGTTAAGTTGGTATCAGAGCCTAAGTCTCAGGACTTAGGGAAAAGAGTCATGTCATAGGATAAGTCCAAGGTTTAAAGACCCATACCTATGAACTAAGGAAGAAATTTCCATACCCATGTGAGAAGTGGGTAGAGCCCGGGATAAGATAATTAATTAGCTTTAAGATTTATTTTGTTCATTCCAATTTCATGAGAAATAACAAGTTGTTATTTTCTCCCAAGTACCTTATCTTACAAATGGCTCATCGTGTAGATTGGGATGGTATGCAACAAACAGTTGCCGGCCTTACCCAGGCATTGTAAACTATAGCGCAAGGTGGCGCAGGAGCACGGGCTGGCGATCTACATCATAATTTCTGGAGTTTAAACCCTCCGCGTTTCTACGGTTCCTCTAACCCGGATGAAGCAGAAAATTGGATCGATGAAATGAATCGTATCTTTGATGTCATTCAATGCACTGATCAGGAGAAGGTGCGTCTGGCAACATTTCAACCTAATAAGGATGCCCGTACTTGGTGGAAGTCTGTTCCAGCACCTCCGGCCAATGCACCTCATACATGGGACGGTTTTCTTATCCTATTCCGTGCCAAGTACTTTTCTGAGCACGTAAAGGAACGAAAGGCTATGGAGTTCGCTGCTCTTTGGCAAGGAATGATGACGGTTGCCGAATATGAACTACAATTTTCAAGGCTAGCACCTTACGCACCACATCTTATCAGCACTGACTTATTGAAGGTAAATCGGTTTATGGACGGGTTACGACTCGGTTTCATCCAGCAACTCGGGACCCAAAACATCCGTACCTATGCGGAGATGGTTCAACGAGCATATTTCTGTGAAAGGACCTTAGAGAAGGTCGAGAAGTTAAAAGGAAAAGGAGAAGAATCAAGCCAACATTCTGATCGGCGTTATAAGAAAGAGAAATTTAGTATCACGGAAGCCTACAAAATCCGTGATAGTAAGAAAAGATCTAGGAGTGGGAACGGTGGAAGCTCCCACAAGCAAAAGAAAGTCAAGGAAGAGAAGGAGCAGGTCGCCACAGCTTGCACATTTTGTGAGAAATTCGGCCATTCGGCTGAGGAGTGTTGGAAGCGCCTTGGTGCTTGTTTATGTTGTGGAAGCAGGGAACATCGCATGCCGGATTGCCCCCTTATGAAGGACCAATCATCTGGTAATGGACTCAGGAGGCAGGCTCGCCTCAATGCCGTTCTAGATGAAGAGGAAGCGCCCAAGGATGATGGGCTTATGGAAGGTACTCTTCAAATTTGTTCTCGTCCTGCATTTGTGCTATTTGACACTGGTGCCTCTCATTCTTTTATCTCTACTACTTTTGCTAAGACATTACCAATCGCATCAGTTCCCTTACCTTCAGATCTTGCTATTTCCACACCCTTAGGATCTGGAACTAAGATTACCAACTATTATCCTGATAGAAAAGTGATAGTAGAAGGTCACAATCTCCCCGCAAACTTAGTATGCCTTGACATGAAAGGTTATGATGCCATTTTAGGGGTAGATTGGCTTGTAGACCACGGTGCTTATATCAATTGCCGAAATAGGATTATATCTTTTCGAAAACTGTCCACTTCGTCTTGATATAATTGTTGGTATATAATTGTTAATTTGAAACTGTTAATTAAAAAGTATTTTTATTTCTGTTACTTTAGCAAACCGATCTAATGAAATTTAATTGCTTACTGTTATATCTCTGTGGCTTCAATGTACTCTACACATACCTTTTATCACTTCGGAGCTTTACCGCTCTTGGGAGGCCTCGTGGGTTCCAAGTGGTATCAGGTGTATTCGATAGTCCTATCGGGTATATCTGGTATTCGGGATCCGGGTCGTCACAGCTAGTATCAGAGCAGTGTTCTGAGATGTTCGGAGTTTTTTCTGAGCTATCAGAGCATTGTTGTGTGAAGTACATGGGAATCCGAGATATACAGTATCCAGAGTCCTGAAAGTCCAATACAGTCTTTCGCTGGCTTAGGGTTGCGATTCTTTGTCGCTTCATTTTCTGTGTGTCGTCTTGTGCGTGCTGTATTAGCACTGGACGAGATGGTTTTGCTCACGTCAGAATGTGACGGGATGCTCCTTTTTCATCGTGGTGTTCGTCTCGATCATGCTGTACTTGGCAGAGTTCACCGATAGGCTTGAATTAGTGGTACATTGTTCGAGATCTTTTCCGTGATTTGTTCAGGTGGCTGGTGACTTTTCACGTTGTTGTGAGGGCCATACACGTTCTTACGTTGTTTTGGTCGTCCCAGCTTAAGTCTGTTCAGCTCCTGATGTGGTTCGCTTCTGTTGAAGTGCTCGATTAGATTCCGTGTTTGAGAAATTGCTCAGGCAAGATAGGATTTTCCCTTCCTGGTGAGCTTTCGTGGTTGAGCTTATTGCTTCTCGTCTTTTTCTGGTGGAATCTTTTCGAGGTTTGCCTTGGAATTGCTATCTTAGTGATGCCCTTGTCCTGTGTCTGCTTAAGTGTGGACAGCTTTGTTCTGAGCCTGATCTGCTCTTTGTCTTTCGGTTGCTTGGCTTTGGACTCCATCATGGTGTTAAGAGCTGTCGTGTACCGAATTTGCTGTGCCGTGTCCAGCGGCCGATGTGTCGTGAAGGCTCATTTACCATTTTCAGGACGTGAAGGTAAGCTGAGATTAGCATTCTTCTGTGCTTTTTGCTAGAGCCGGTGCTCTCCGTGATTGGCACTTTGGGGACCTATGATCAATTGTTCGCTGGATCAGTACTCATCGTGTGTTATATTGCGATCTTCATGATTACAATGATGCCTAGAGTGCGCTGAGATATGGATACCAAGGTCTTTCTGGTGCCTGGGTGCGTTGTTGAGTGCGCAGCGGAAGCGTGTGGGCTGATTACCCACGGGCTCAGGATCGTTGGTTGTGAGATTCTAGCGGATCGAGAGAATTGTTGTTCTCGATGTAACTTCATCTTGGCTTCCTGTGCCTTGATGTTTCCTGTTGCCGTGCTATTGCTGGAGTTATTCTGGGTGTTGGCATTGGCATTTGTGAGTGTTGGGGAATCTGTCGGCATTCCTGCTGATTGAGTACCCTCTGCTCCTCTATTTTTTTTTCTTGGGTGTTGTGCTCTCAGGGTGTGATCGTGGTCCTTGAGATGCGTTCCCCGAGATTGTTTTTCTTGTTGTGGTGGGTCTATTCTTAGTGAGCTGCTCGATGCATGACTAGTTCCTTGTGGTCGTGTGTTCAGCTGTTCTTGTGCCTTGATGTGACCCTGCTTGCAGTCGTGTTCCGTGGTTCTGTGTTCTATACGGAGCCGGAATCCTACAAGTGCTGTCGTCATCATTTTATTGTTGTTTCTCTATGATTTTGTGTCTCTGTCTTGGACCAAGTTCTGTCGGTTAGCTTTGCTGTACTCTTTTTCCCTAGAGTTAGCATGCGGCTCGATCAGATGTAATATCTGAGTAAGGACTGACTTGATTGTGCTTGTGGTCCAGTGTTGTCGTTGGTGTTCTGTGTGTCAGGTGGTCTCTGTCACCTTTGGCACTGGAGCCGATGATGTGGTCGAGCTGTCAGCTAAGAGGACTGTGTCTCCTTGTTTGAGCTGATACTCGCCGTGTCCGTCATTTCGTTTCCTCGATATCTGTTGTCGTGGCAGTCGTGTCTCTTTCCCGGTGAGACGTAAGCGACGTTGCTTTGTTTCAGAGGTGTTGAACTTGTGTTCACTTGTGTCGTGCTCGATCTAGAGTGTGTGCTTGTGATTGTGGTCTGACGATGTTCCTCTGAGCTGTGTTTCTCGAGATTTGTGTCGTCTCCGCATTTGTGCTGTCGGGTTGTTCTTCCCTGCTTACCCTTGCTAGTCCCTAAATTTTGAGGATGAAATTTCTTAAAGGAGGGGAGGATGTAATGTCCCGGATCTTTGCTGGATCCTTAGTAGGTCTTGTTGGATCTTTATTGGATCTTTCGGATCAGTTTCGGTGAGTTTCGGTTCGCTTATGTGGCTTCCGAGTTGAGTTTTACGATCCGTGTGGGTTTTTCTCTCGTACTAGTTACAGAACCCTACGGTGAGTTTATTTGTCAGTTCATCGACTCGAGGATGCTGCAGCGACGATGTACTCTCCGAGCCGGTCGTTTTGACTATTTTTGCGTATTTTTCTGAGATAGGGCCAAAAATCAGATTTTTCAGAAATTAGGAAAATTCCTAATTTCTTTTCCTTTTTTCTTTCCTTCCTCTCTCCTCCTTCTCATTTCACGCCGCCGCCCCCTCTCTCTTCATTTTCTCTCCTCTCGAGCTTCCTTGGCTCCGGCTACAGACGGAGGACCTAGGGGCACGTGTTGGGGATGCTGTGGAGTTGGTCGGGTGCGCGACGGAGCGAGGATGGAGTGGTTTTGGCGCGATCCCGAACGGTGGATTCAAAGCCGGCGTTTGAGCTCGTGGCGTGGTTTTCGGCGCGGTTTAGTCCCTTCGGGGCACGGTTTCTTCGGTGGAGGTAGGGAGACGGATCACCTACCTGTTCTGCACGTTTTCCCTGCTTCTGTGCGTAGTTTGGTGCTCGATCGGGAGAGATCAGGCCGATTTAGTGAAAACCGTCATTTTCGGAGTTTTCAGGGTTCGTCGAAAAACGGCATCAATTCTTGGTCTAGTTAGTATCAAAATGACCGCTGGGATGTCTGGATCCCATTCATGTTAGTTTCGTGTCGATTGGTCATCATTCGAGGTCGGTAGGAGTCTGGGAACCTCGGTGACTCATTTAGGGTCGATTTGTTCAAATCACCCCGATCTTGCGTTTTAATGCGTGCATGTGTGCTTTTTAGCCTCCTGAAGTTATTTTTCATCATCTAGCTTTGTTTCCCCTGCGTTTCGGTGTGAATGGGGCGTTGAACGGGCCGATTCGGCGTTTCCACCTTTTTCCCGCCGTGACCGGTGTAGCGATCATTGCAGAGACCGTCACAGTCTCTGACGGCCCTATGATAGACCGCCACAGCGTTTTAACGTTTTAAACTTTTCGTGGCTGTGGGAGTGTGACGGTCCAGTAGTGGTGCGTCACAGCCCTCTGATGCATCCAGGCAGGTGCGTCACAGCCATTCCATTTTCTTGAGGTTCTGGTCAGCCGGTCGCCTGACGGTCCAGTCCTCATGCGTTAGAGCCTTGTACCGCGCCTGTACTAGGCCATTCTGTTTGACTGGATTTGACCGTTTAAGTCGGTTCGCGTAGCGGTCGTTCCCCTGTGCATCACAGCCTCGTAACGTGCCTGTCCTAGGCCGTTACACGCTGTTTGGTCGAGTTGGGTGGCTGTGTCGGTTGGCTCTAACGGCCTTGCCCCCATGCGTTAGGCTGCTGTAACGCGCCTGGCCTGGTGCGTTACGTGGTTCGAGTCGTGGTTGTTGGCCTGTTGGCTATGACGGCCCTAGTCGGGTGCGTCAAAGCGTGTAACGCGCCTGTGCTAGGCAGTTACAGTCCTGTTGTGACTGTGATGGCCGTTAGGCTGTTCGGTGTTCGCCCGTGTGTTGGGTAGTCGTAGGTTTCTGTTCTAGGGCTTTGTTTGTGTGGCAGTGGTCTTCTGGATCGGTCGGGTTAGGTGACTAGGTACGGTCTTTTCCCTGACTGCAACAGTTCCCTAACGACGCAATCTAGAACTGCCAATGCCCTTGCCTCTGGTTGCATGTCGGTTGTTCCTTGACTGATGGGTCCGCCTAGTGGTTGAATTATGGTCCATTTTGCCAGAGTGTTGTTATTGCCATTTCGGTTTCCGCTTGTCTTGGCTTGGTCTCGTGGTTTGCTTGTGACCCGTGGGTGTCTGTTGACGTCCTATGAGGGCAATAGCCATGATGGGACAGCTAGGAGTGCTTGTGCTTGCTGCGTGTGGGTCTGTGCGTCGGTTGTTTGTATCGGCGTTGTCTGGCTCCGGTCAATCGGAGGTTACCCAGGGGTTTACAGGTAGCTTTGTGTGTCTCGGCGGTTCTATCCAGCTCGAGACATTGGTTCTGGATGCTTCGAGGTATCACCCTATCTCGATCTGCGTGTCCAGACGTGTTGAGGGTTCTTACTGTTCCCTCAGGTCTCCGTGAGTCATTTTCTGCGAAGTGTCGTTTCTCGTGGCTTAGGATTAGACCGATTGGCGGCTTGTTCCGTTGTCAGTGACGATCTTGCCTTTGAGTCATCCGACTCAAGGATCGTTACGTTGTAGGTCTAGTTGCCTAATCCTGAGTCTGTTGGCAGTAGTAGTACTGCCAGTGGTGCCTAGTAGTACGTGTGACAGCGCGTTCTAGCTTGTCCGTACTCTAGCACTTGTGTTTTTGAGTTTGGTGTCTCGTGAACCTCCGCTTGTCGTGGCCTGTCGATGCACGCGGTCTAGTGTGTTGACCCACCTCGGAGGGGTGGAAAGGGCGGTTCCCTAGATACGGTTTGTAAGCTAGTTCCGTGGGCTCCCAGCCAACGGTAGCGTCCTACCGAGGGAGAAAACTTGCTAGAGGACCTGGCTTAGGCTAGAGCCAGTGTGTGCACACGTTGTCAGGGACTGAGGACTTACGCCGATGGGTGTGACCCTGACTAGTCTCTTATTGCTGTTGTTCTTATTTGGTTCAGTGCGTGTCTGCGTCTCTGCCGTGTCTTTAGCGCTACCGTAGGCGAGACACTCGGGGCGCAGCATAAGACGTATGTGGACGCAACTGACTGTTCTCCTTGTGAGGAGGCGCTTCCGTCACGTGATACGCGACTTTCATGTTTCTTGTGCGCCGTGACCTTTCCGAGTTAGCCCTCTCGTGGCCCTACTCGAGGTCAGTGTTGTGTTGTGTGCACGATGTTCTAGTCATGTGTGCTCGTCGGGTTTGTCCATCATCAATCTAGATCTTTTCTAGACTTTTGTCTATCCTTGCAGGTCTTTGTCTTAGGCCTGGCGTCGTGTCGGCAGATCGGTAACTCCTGACTTTGTCAGTTCAGAGTCGCCCTTCTGTCGCTGCCTGGAGTAGTTTGGGGTGTCGAGGTTAGTTCGGCAGCCGCTTGTCTGGTGCAGATTCTCCCCCTTTCCTACTTGTTCTCTATTCCTACTCCCCGTCTATTCTTTACTACTTCTAGAGTAGTTTTACAGCTTTGTAGTGTAGTTTTTCTGCTTTACTACACTTGCTGTTCTTCTTGTCATTTTTGTTGTTCCGTGTTACTACGTGTTTTTCAGTGGGGATCTGCGTGACCCCTACTGAGCCAGTGACACAAGGCTCACCCCTTCTTTTCAGGTGGGCTATCGTTCGTTTTGCTCCCGTGGTTCCTGGTGCGCGTGCTCGTAGCGTGTCGTTGTGGCCAACTGGTACCTGCGTCGGGCTTCTCCCGACTTCTCGGTACGTCTTTCTTTTCTGTCGACTGTACTTGCTAGACATGCCGTCTTAGCTCTGGGCTTGACTCTGGTATATAATTGTTAATTTGAAACTGGTAATTAAAAAGTATTTTTATTTCTACTACTTTAGCAAACCGATCTAATGAAATTTAATTGCTTACTGTTATATCTCTGTGGCTTCAATGTACTCTACACATACCTTTTATCCCTTTGGAGCTTTACCGCTCTTGGGAGGCCTCGCGGGTTCCAAGTGGTATCAGGTGTATTCGATAGTCCTATTGGGTATATCTGGTATCCGGGTTCCGGGTCATCACGGCTGGTATCAGAGCAGTGTTCTGAGATGTTTGGAGTTTTTTTCTGAGCTATCAGAGCATTATTGTGTGAAGTACATGGGAATCCAAGATATACAGTATCGAGAGTCCTGAAAGTCCAGTACAGTCTTTCGCTGGCTTAGGTTTGCGATGCTTTGTCCCTTCATTTTCTGTGTCATCTTGTGCGTACTGTATTAGCACTGGACGAGATGGTTTTGCTCTCGTCAGAATGTGACGGGATGCTCCTTTTTCATCGTGGTGTTCGTCTCGATCATGCTGTACTTGGCAGAGTTTGCCGATAGGCTTGAATCTGCGGTACATTGTTCGAGATCTTTTTCATGATTTGTTCAGGTGGCTGGTGACTTTTCGCGTTGTTGTGATGGCCGTACACATTCTTACGTTGTTTTGGTCGTCCCAGCTTAAGTCTATTCAGCTCCTGATGTGTTTCGCTTCTGTTGAAGTGCTCGATTAGATTCCGTGTTTGAGAAATTGCTTAGGCAAGCTAGGATTTTCCCTTCCTGGTGAGCTTTCGTGGTTGAGCTTATTGCTTCTCATCCTTTTCTGGTGGAATCTTTTCGAGGTTTGCCTTGGAATTGCTATCTTAGTGATGCCCTTGTCCTGTGTCTGCTTAAGTGTGGACAACTTTGTTCTGAGCCTGATCTGCTCTTTGTCTTTCGGTTGCTTGGCTTTGGACTCCATCATGGTGTTAAGAGCTATTGCGTACCGAATTTGTCATGCTGTGTCCAGCGACCGATGTGTTGTGAAGGCTCATTTACCATTTTCGAGACGTGAAGGTAAGCTGAGATTAGCATTCTTCTGTGCTTTTTGCTGGAGCCGGTGCTCTCCGTGATTGGCACTTTGGCGACATATGATCGGTTGTTCACTGGATCAGTACTCGTCGTGTGTTATATTGCGATCTTCATGGATTGCAATGACGCTTAGAGTGCGCTGAGATGCGGATACCAAGGTCTTTCTGGTGCCTGCGTGCGTTGTTGAGTGCGCAGCGGAAGCGTGTGGGCTGATTACCCTCGGGCTCAGGATCGTAGGTTGTGAGATTCTGGCGGATCGAGAGAATTGTTGTTCTCCATGTAACTTCATCTTGGCTTCCTGTGCCTTGATGTTGCCTGTTGCCGTGCTGTTGCTGGAGTTATTCTGGGTGTTGGCATTGGCATTTGCGAGTGTTGGGGAATCTGTCGGCATTCCTGCTGATTGAGTACCCTCTGCTCCTCTATTTTTTTTTTCTCTTGGGTGTTGTGCTCTCAGGGTGTGATCGTGGTCCTTGAGATGCGTTCCCCGAGATTGTTTTTCTTGTTGTGGTGGGTCTGTTCTTGGTGAGCTGCTCAATGCATGACTAGTTCCTTGTGGTTGTGTGTTCAGCAGTTCTTGTGCCTTGATGTGACCCTGCTTGCAGTCGTGTTCCGTGGTTCTGTGTTCTATACGGAGCTGGAATCCTGCAAGTGCTGTCGTCGTCGTTTTATTGTTGTTTCTCTATGATTTTGTGTCTCTATCTTGGACCAGGTCTTGTCGGTTAGGTTTGCTATACTCTTTTTCCCTAGAGTTAGCATGCGGCTCGATCAGATGTAATATCTGAGTAAGGACTGACTTGATTGTGCTTGTGATCCAGTGTTGTCGTTGGCGTCCTGTGTGCCAGGTGTTCTCTGTCACCTTTGGCACTGGAGCCGATGATGTGGTCGGGCTGTCAGCTGAGAGGACTGTGTCTCCTTGTTTGAGCTGATACTCGCCGTGTCCGTCGTTTCGTTTACTCGATATCTGTTGTCATGGCAGTCGTGTCTCTTTCCCGGTGAGACGTAAGCGATGTTGCTTTGTTTCAGAGGTGTTGGACTTGTGTTCACTTGTGTCGTGCTCGATCTAGAGCGTGTGCTTGTGATTGTGGCCTGACGATGTTCCTCTGAGCTGTGTTTCTCGAGATTTGTGTCATCTCCGCATTTGTGCTGTCGGGTTGTTCTTCCCTGCTTACCCTTGCTAGTCCCTAAATTTTGAGGATGAAATTTCTTAAAGGAGGGGAGGATGTAATGTCCCGGATCTTTGCTGGATCCTTAGTAGGTCTGGTTGGATCCATGGGGATAGGTCGAGAGACGATGGTCAGTGGCTTTTCACCCTTCCTTCAGGTACACATTTTCTTTCTTCTCTTTCTTTTCTTTTCATTTTTTTTATGCATATGAATGCTTTACTAATGCAATGCACGGATGCAGATATGGAGCCACTTATACATGCCCATGGGGCGCGCTGACCCACGGTCTGGAGATGAGGGATCTTTCCCTCGGGCACGGCGCTGGCTACTGGTGGTGACTGGAGCCCCACTCACCTACGAGTTGCGAGTGTTACGGAGGTAGTTCCGCGACTTCCCCACTTCACTGGTACGCATGATGCAATTTTTATTTATTTTTTTATGTGAAATATGTTGATATGTGATGATATGCTGATATGCATGCTTGTGAATGCAGGTGAGGTGGAGACCTTATGAGGGGATGACCGATGAGGGCCAGCCCTATGTCGTAGCGGGCCGACCTCGCTTCGGATATGAGCTTTGGGTTCATTGCTTGAGCGAGATTGAGCCGCTACGGCTTAGGCTGGTGATGAGGACCCTCGACCTACACCAGGAGTGGGTCGAGGTAGGAGAGCCACGTGGAATAGGCAAGAAGACGCGCTGTCGCACGAAGGCGATCGACTGGAGAGTGCGGTTCTCCGACTAGTACGCAGACTGGCAGCGCGGCGTGACCCGAGTTACTTCCCAGGTAGCGGACAGCTCCGAGTACCTCCGACGCTACTGGGAGGTTTACGCCGGCCGACCCCATATGAGGGTCTTAGGGGTATGTATGAATGTACTTATTTCTAAATTAAATGCAAATGCTATTATGCGACTAATATGTGGTGAATATAGGATGCACGGGACATAGCAGCGATGGACATGCAGACCCACCTCCATAGCTTGGAGGCCCAGTTGGCTGCCACACGGGCAGACCTTGAGACCCTGGTGAGTGTTTAAATTCTATATGCAAGTGAACTCCTGAATTATTGATGATTAGCCACTGACAATCTCAATAAATGCAGCGTGCCCAGCAAGGAGCAGCAGGGAGAGAGACGGGAGAGGCCTCTAGCTCGAGAGGGCCTAGTGCAGAGGCGACTGCACTAGCGGAGCAGCTAGCCGGAGCGGTGGCACGGGCCTAGGCGGTAGAGCGCGACCTCGTCACACGGGTATGCCCTTAAACTCAAACTCAATCTTGCATTAAATTATTTATGATATATTCATGAAAAGTTGTGTTCACATATCAAGGAGCTCCGGGCCGCTCTTACTTGCATCGAGGAGGGACAGCGTGCGATGACCGCTCGAGTGAGTTATTTATTTTCAGTTGTTACTTGCTTATTTCATGAATTATTGAATTGTGTATATGAAACTGATGATTCATTTAAATGTTTGCAGACCTCGGAGGTACAGGCATTGCTTACCCAGACCGCTTTAGCTGGGATAGAGTTGGCCATCCGCGACCAGCGGGTTGCGGAGCTCGAGCGGGCTTTGAGGCGGTGAGAGGAGCTGCCCCAGGACATGGCGGAGCTGCGAGTCGCTCTCGAGATGGAGCGGAGAGAGCGTGCCCGGGAGCGCGAGGAGCACCAGGCGGACCGTGCCTGTGACCGTGAGCAGCACCAGGCGGACCGTGCCCAGGATCGAGAGGAGCGGTCAGCTTGCGAGCGGGAGCTTACAGCCTTGAGGGCCCAGCTAGCAGTTACGTAGGCACGGCTACGAGCGACCGAGGAGCGGCTTCAGCGAGGCCGGGAGCGGGCGCGGGCTGCAGGGTACGCCTTCACCAGCTCTACTTTTGTGGCGGGTTCCTCTCTCCGGCAGAGGAGCAAGGCAGAGGAGCCGGCTCGAGCTCCAGTTACTTCCCGGGGGTCCATGCCCCCTCCACCAGCGCCTCATCGGGAGGACGAGAGTGAGGCAGAGAGTAGGAGAGAGGAGGGTGGAGGCGAGAGCTGAGAGACTTACTTGTACTCCTCCACCCTCACACCTGTACTCAGATATTTATGATATATATATATATATGAGATTGAAATTTTTGTTACCTGAGCACTTGTGTAGTTGTGTACTTGTGTTTTCTTTCACCTTCTCGCCTTTTACTTTTTGCCTTGCGCCTGTAGCTGTAGTTCACACTTAAACAAATAGGTTAATCCATCTGTTCGTCTTGGCCCCTTGCTCAATAAGCAAGGGATGTCTTTACTTTGACCTTGATAACGGGTCAAGGGGCCAAGCCTTTAATCAATGAAGGCAAATGATAAATATAAAATGCGCCATGCAAGCAAGCAAATGCTGACTGAAAATAAAAGATGCCCCATACAAGAATGCAACCAAGTATATGAGAAACAAAGGGCTTGAAATTTCAATTATTTTTTTTCTTTTTTTCTTTTTTCTTTTTTTCAATTTTTGAAAAGACGCCCTCAGCGATGGGCGCTTATTCATAAATGACGCCTCTATGACAGGCATTTATTAAAATACATTTTGTTGGTTTTTTTGTTTTGAATTTTTTTTTATTTTCAGAGGCAAGTATAGTACAGGGCCTTAAAACCTTATACCTTCATAATCTAAAATTCATTAGCCTTTCTCAAGAGACTTAACAAAAGAGTCAACGTGACTTATACTTAGGCTTTTACTCATATTTTCTCGCAGCCCATCCTTCTTGGTCGGTCTTCGCCATTCCTCGAGTTCACAACCCACCATGGAGGGAGAAGAGAAGAATGATTAAGGAAGCTCACAAAAGGTTTTCAAGAATGGTGCACGCTCCTCCCCTGCCCTAAAGCCTGTTGGGATTCGGTCTTTGGCTTAGAGAAATTTTGTTGCTCTTTTTGCCCTTATTGATGCATGCTTACGACCAGGATTTTCCCTGCAGGGACTTTGCCCTCTTGACATGCTTTCTTTTATCATAACTTCCTTTTTCTTTTTCATCCTTTTCGAAACAGATAAAGTCCTAATTGTACTTGGGCTTTAAGCATTTTTTTCCCTTTTGGGCCCTGACTTCCACCTACTAGGGCAGCATGTAGGCTTGGTTAGTAACCCCTAACTTGTACTCCCTCTCGTGAGTCGAAGGGAAGAGAATAGGTAAGGCTTTTACACTCTTGTTTGGGTCGGACTTTCCTCAAATTTCGGGCCGCTTGAGCTCAAGAATAAAGCATGTAGTGTGTGCGTGAATTGACCCAAGAGTTAAATCGTCGAGACTGAAGAACAAATTAAGGATTTTGATTGTTTCGGGCTCGTGGCCCATGTACCATACCAGCCTCCAAAAATTTCTTTTCTCTTTTTTTTTACGTTTCCTTTTTTTTTCTTTTTTCTTTTTTTTTGTTTTGCTCTTTTTTGTTGTTTTAGGGGTAGTATTTCTTGAGATAGAGACCATTCCAAGGATGAGTTAGCTCTTCGCCTTCAGCGTTAATCAATTTATAAGCATTGCCAGAATAAACATCTTTTATGACAAAAGGATCTTCCCAGTTAGGTTAGAGTTTTGAACGTGGTCCACCAGGTTTTACAAAGATTCTTTTAATTACCAATTCACCAACTTTGAATTTTCTCTCAATTACTTTCTTTTGGTAAAAACGGAAAAGCCTGTTTTGATAAATACGCGCATGCTCAGCGGCGACCAGACGCTTCTCGTCTAGGAGTTCCAACTGAGTAATGAGAGATTCATGCCGTTCATCAATAGAGAATTCTATGTCTAATTGTACTCACAGAGAGGGAATGAGAATCTCATAAGGAACTACCGCCTCCATTCCATAAGTGAGGGCGAAAGGGGTCTGCCCAGTAGGAGTACGAATGGAAGTGCGGTAGGCCCAAAGAGCTTCAACTAGCTTTTCTGGCCAATCCGTGAATTTGTTAGCCTCACACGTTTTCTTAACAATCTTAATCAAGGTTTTATTAGTTGCCTCTGATTGGCCATTGCCCTGCGGATAATAAGGAGATGAATGATGCAATGCAATGTTATACCTATTGCAGAGATCTTTAAGCTCCTGAGAGATGAATTGGGGTCCATTGTCGGTGACGATGGTACTTGGGATGCCAAACCTTGCGATGATGCTCTTCATTATAAAATTGCAAACGGTTGACGCTTTAATCTCTACGTATGCTTCCGCTTCCGCCCACTTGGTGAAGTACTCCGTTGCCGTGAGGATGAATGACTTTTGCTTTGTAAGGAGGTTCGAATCACCAAGAGGTCCAATGATATCGAAAGCCCACATGGAGAAATGCCATGGGGAAGACATAGGATGGAGTGAAGAAGCAGGAGAATGGATCTTGTCGGCGTGCAGTTGGCACTTAACACACCTTCGGACATAGATAGAACAATCCTCTTCTAAAGTGGGCCAATAGAAGCCCAGCCTAAGGATCTTCTTAGCTAGCATCTGGCTGTTCACATGACCACCACACACTCCTGAATGCGCCTCTTCCATGACCTTCCAAGATTCATCATCGTCGAGGCATCTTAATAAAACACCTATGAGCCCTCTTCTATAGAGCACGCCCCCAACCAAAACATAACGTTGAGCCACTCTTCTAATTGCTTTCTTCTCTTCCGCAGTGACTTCTTCAGGATAGGACTGATCATTGCAATATCTGGCAATCTCGTAATACCATGGTTTTTCCTCATCAGCCAATTCTTCTTCCCAATCTAATAACATGACCTCTTTGCTTTTAAGAGCTTCACTCTGCCTGACCTTCTCGAGCACCTTGTCCCTAATGTCGAGGAATGCACGATCCTTAATAGCTGGAGTGTCACGCTGATGAATGAGGGGAACATGGAAATCTTGTTCAGGAGGAAGACTAAAGTAGAAGCCAATGAGGCAAGAGCATCAGCTAAGATGTTTTGGCTACGAGGGACATGGACAAAGATCAATTTGGTAAAGAGTTTGGCATAAGCTGAAGCAAGTTCCTGGTATGGCTTGAGCTTAGGATTGATAGTGCGGCATTTGGCAAGCACTTGGTGTAGAATGAGCTGACTATCACCAACGATTCGTAATTGGGTAACACCATATTTATGAGCGGTTTGTAGGCCAGTCAAAAGAGCTTCATACTCAGCTATATTGTTTGAGACAGGGAAAGTAAGCTGAGCGGCGAAGGGGATGGTGACCCCTTCTGGTGTTAATAGAACCATGCCGATCCCTCTTCCCTGAGAATTCAGAGCTCCATCAAAATGTAATGTCCACATAGGGTCGTGGGGTTGATTAATAGACATTAGTTCCTCATCTGAAAACTCTGAATTGACTGGATCAAATCGGGGTAGAGGGTGGTGAGCAAGATGTTCGGCAATGGCGTAGCCTTTGATAGCTTTCTGTTGGATGTAAGTGATGTCGAATTGGGAAAGGAAACTTTGCCAGTGTGCTAATCGGTCGGTAAGGATAGATTTTTCAAGAAGGAATTTAATCGGATTCATGCGAGCAATGAGGTGAACCTCGTGAGCTAAGAAATAATGCTTTAAAAGCATTACCCAGACTAAAGCGGCACAAGTCTTCTCCATGGCTGAGTACTTCTGCTCACAG
This sequence comes from Amorphophallus konjac, assembly GCA_022559845.1. Lineage (NCBI taxonomy): Eukaryota > Viridiplantae > Streptophyta > Magnoliopsida > Alismatales > Araceae > Amorphophallus > Amorphophallus konjac. The sequence continues at coordinate 116,360,084 of CM040125.1, read as the reverse complement.
GGGTTAAGAAGTTTAGACAAGTAGTATGCTGCCCTCTCCTTCCCCTTTTCATCTACTTGCGCAAGGACAACACCTACAGAGTTATCCAGGACAGAGACATAGAGAATGAGCGGTTTGCCTGGAACTGGCGGCCTTAGGACAGGAGGATTGGCTAGATAATCCTTCAGTCCGTCAAAAGCTGCCTGACACTTGTCATCCCAATTAAACTTGACTCCCGACTTAGTAAGCTCGTAAAACAGCCTGCATCTTTGTGAATGTTGGGAGATAAAGCGGCGAATAAATTGCAACCTCCCGATTAATCCTCGAACTTCCTTCAAATTCTTGGGAGGAGGCATATCTCTGATGGCCTTCACCTTATTAGGATCGACTTCAATTCCTCTTTTGCTGACAATAAATCCGAGTAATTTCCCTGATGAGACACCAAACACGCACTTCTTGGGGTTCATCTTCAACTGATACTCTCGTGATCTTTGCAAGACTTTAGCTAGAACCCCAAGATGCTCAATCTTTGTTCTTGATTTTACTACCAGGTCGTCCACATACACCTCAATATAAATGTGGATCATATCATGAAAAATTGCCATCATAGCCCTCTGATAGGTGGCTCCAGCATTCTTAAGTCCAAAAGGCATGACCACATAGCAGTATGTCCCCCACGGTGTAGTGAACGATGTTTTCTCTTGGTCTTCCTCAGCCAGGCGAATTTGATTATAGCCTGAAAAACCATCCATGAAGGAGAGAGTCTCATATCCCGCCATATTATCAATCAAAACATCAATATGAGGGAGGGGGAAATCATCTTTAGGACACACACGGTTGAGGTCCCGAAAGTCTATACAAATCCTGACCTTTCTATCCTTCTTCATGACTGGGACGATGTTAGCCACCCAATTGGGATAGAGGACAACTCTAACAAATCTAGCCTATGAAGCTTGTCGACCTCTTCTTTCATCTTTAAAGCCATATTAGGGTGGAAACGTCTCAACCGTTGTTTGACCGGGACAGACCCTAGCTTAAGTGTAAGCCGATGTTCAACGAGCGCAGGGTCTAGTCTAGGCATATCTTCATAACTCCATGCGAACGTGTCCTTGTATTCTTGAAGCACCAAAATAAGCGCCTCCTCTTCGGATGGCGGCAAGTTTTTGCTGATGAGGACAATCCTAGGGCCTTCTTTAGTACCCAGATTTATTTCTTTGGTAGGCTCTTCTACTGAGGCTGATGGTTCATCAAATCTCCTCATGCCACTGGCAAAAGCATCAGCCTCGTCCTCATATTCTTCGTAACTTTCATCCCCCTCTTCAACAGGGTCTTCATCATTCATAATCTCATAGACACCAAAACCCTCATTAGAAGCACAAGTATCCTCATATTCTGTCTCCGACAGGATAATCAGATTCTCCACAAATTCGGGGATGGCTAAGCAAGCCTGACATCTGACAGCAAACTCTCTGAGAAATCTATGGGGAATCTGCTTACCCTTGGATTTCTTATGTGAAGCTTCCCCATGAGTCTTATTATCAGAGGAGGAAGAACAACTAGCTTGATCACTAGAACCTGAAGAAGAGAAAGAAGGAAGGGAAGAAACGGGTACAGCAGGGGATACAGATGAAGACCCCTCGTCGGAGGGGCAGAAAAAGTCTACCAGTGAATCCTGGAAGAGCGGCCCCTCGGCCGGGACACACTCAGAAAGGAGATAGGAGGTCTCCTCAATGGAGATGGAAGATTGAAAAATTGGATTTTTGGCATTTTTTTTTCGTTTTCATTTTTATTTTTATTTTATTTTCATTTTTATTTTCATTTTCAAGGAGGAAGCAATGTGAGGGGGAAACAAGAGGTGGGGTGGAGATTGACAGATTGGCAAAAGATTGAATGAGTGATGACCCGCGCGTGGGTGTGATGGAGAGTCTGGAAAATTGCTCGAGGAGCAAGGGAGGAGTTGGAGGAGAAACTTGAAGTGAATTTGGAGAAAAGATGATCATGATCGGAGGCGGTCTAGGCACACAAGAAAACAATTGAGAATACAAGGAGGAAAGAAGAGACGGATGCATGGAAGTGAGAGAGAAAAGGCCGGCCCATAGCTGGTCTGTCGTGAATCCTTCTTCATATGGCACATCAGGCTCTCCGGTGTCTGTATAGTTGCTCAATAATTGCCTTTTGTCTGTTATCACAGTGTACTTTTCAATCAACTCATGGATTAATGGCGGCCATTCAAGATCTGTCGGCATAAATAGATGGCTCAAAGCAATAGTAATATCATTCATATCAAACCATCTATACTAGTCACATTCCAGATCGTCCATTTTCCTTTTTTTGTCGGGCCTTAAAGACTCCATGGCTTTGTATGTGGCCAATGGAGCAATATGACGAGTAAACTGCCTTGCATGAACATCTTGGCAGTCTAGCATAGAAGTGACTATTGTAGTCTGCTCATTGTTTTGATCGCCACCTTTGACAAAGTGTGTTTGCAGTGTCCAGGTAAGCGGTTGGCGATCTGTCTTCAAAGTGGATGTCATAACTACCCATGGTTCATTTTCATTCTTACTCGGCCCTTTATAGCCTAGGCCGCCCCGTACCATTAATTTTTGTGGCATAATGGGCTTAGTTCTGCCTTGGAAATTGACACCCAGGCCTTTGCCGACCTGGTACCCCATTTTCATCAGAATATTCCAGCCAGGGGTATTCATTATACTCTTCTTCTTCTTCCCCTTGGAAGTTAGGGGTGTCATGGCAACTGTTGTAACTGTCTTGGATGGCATTGGCCGTGGGTTAGTGATATCTAACACTGATAGCAACGGTTTATTGGAAGGCCAAATAGAAGGAACTGACGTTGCTAAGTGTATGTCTTCATCTGGCAGAATCGGCATGCTAGTGACTTTGATCATGCGGCCCTTATGTGGAAACTTGAGGCATTGATGATTTGTAGAGGGCACTGCATCTAGCTATTGAATATAGGAGCGGCCCAGGATGCCATTAAATGTTGGATCCATATCCAAGATGTGAAAATCTGCTGTGATTGTAGCTGGGCCCAAACTGACTTTTAATGTTATCATGCCCAAAGGAGGCTTCTTGGTGTTGTCGTAAGCTGTGACTGTTATAGTGGACGGCCGAATCTGACTTCCCGGAATGCCGCACATCTTTAAAGTGCTGGGCGACAATACGTTGATGGATGCCCCAGTGTCCACCAACATTGTTTTACTGCCACCTTGTTAATGTCCACTATGATACACATAGCATATTTTCTAGCCGATTGAGGTGCTAGTTCATGTTCATAAAAAGTAATTGCCGGCTGACCGCTAGCGGAGTTAGGACTGTGGTTATATGCTCGGCAGGAATGTCTTCATTAACCATAACCTTATGCAGATATTCTTTTAAGGCCAATTGATGGGTTGTTGACCTTTTAATCAGCTCTAAAATAGAAATTCTTGCTGGAGTCCTGTCCAGATGCTTTAGTAAATCATATTGAGTGCCCGGGACAGACTCTTGCTCCTGTTCTTGCTCATTGGGCCCTTGTGCGGGCTCTTGCTCCCTCTGAGGAAAAATGCGGTGGAATATCCATCCACTGCGGAGTACCATAGTTTGGTTTGGTGACGCCTCTGTCGGGCTAAGTGTGGATGGAGGGTTAACGGAAGAAGAAGGGGTGTTAGTGTTGGCAGGTGTTGGAGGGGTGTTCAAAGAAGAAGCCCCCGTAGGGGATGTCGGAGAAGGGTTCAAAAAAGGAGCCCCGTAGGAGGCGTAAGAGAAGTAAAGGGCGCCTGAGTGTGGGAGGAAATAGTTGGTTGAATAAGGAGAGGTCTGGGTACAAATGGGGGGTGGACTGACGGTGAAGGGATCCTTGCCAGTGGAGGGGTAATGGCGGTGGATGTAACGGGTGTCAATGATGGGCGGATGAGGAGTGGCCTAGATGGCAAGGGTGAAGGGTTGGCGAGGGGCGGTGGAGCTTGCTGCGTCATAGGCTACGATGGCGAAGAAAGGATAAGGAGAGGCCGGGTTGGCAAGGATGGGGAATTAATTGGAGCAGATGGATTAACGGGGCGTAGAAGGGAACGGGCCAAGTGAGGAGTAGAAGAAGGACATGTGCGTAAGAGGCGCGGAGGTTGATTTGAATTGTGATTAAATGCCCCGACAGAGGCGTTTTCTTCGTGCCATCCCTGCCCTCTCTCCACCTTGTGGAGGGTTGTGACAGGGTTTACATGTTGGTTTGGGGGGTGCTCCGGCAGTGGATTGTGGACAATCCCCATATCTTGCTGCGGTGTTGGAGCTTGCTGTTATGCTTGTGGAGCTGGTTGTTGCGGCTGCTGAGCCTGCTGTTGCCGAGGAGGCCTTCTTGCTTTTAGAGTGGCGATAAACTACCTCATCTCGTCCCAATTAATACCGCCTTGGTCATTTAAATCATAGATATAGTCCTTGAAATGAAAGCAGTGGTCAATATTGTGACCAGGCGAGCAGTGGAAAACATAGTAGCGGGACATGTCAACGTTAGCGGGCCACGCCGTCCTTTCTTTCGGCAATGTGAGCAGGTTGGCGGCCATGAGGGCATTGAATATGTCTGGGAGACTTTCCGGCAATGGTGGATACTGGGCCCTTTTGGGGCCTTGTGGTCTCCTTTGTTGTTGTTGTGGTGGGCCATAGTTGGCGGGTGGTGGTACTTGGTGGTATTGTTGTGGAGCTGGGGGTTTCGAGTGAGGTGTTTGGTTTTGGGGAGGAGCAAAGGAATGTTGAGGAGCAAATTGGTGTTGTGGGGGTGAGTTGAAGAGGGGGTTTTGTTGTGGAGGTGGCGGAGGTCGTTGGTTAGATTGGCGGAAAGGTGTGGGGTTGCCAACCACGCCAACCTGCTCATTAGTGACGGTACCCTCAGTTGTGGCACCGCTATTGTTGACACTTGTATTCTTCTTGACCAACTGTGGTCTCTGTTCAAACATGCCCATGATGGGTGAATCTTTCATCTGAGTTTGAATGTATCGAGCTCTCTCATAGAGCTCTTCCATGGTAGTCAGCCTGTTCATGGCCAATATGTGTCGGAACTGAGGGGTTGCATTTGAAATAATCATCTTGACATGTTCCGGCTCCGACAGTGTATCTTTCAACTTTTTGGCCATTAATCACCATATGTTAGCAAATATAATGAAGTCCTCCTCGGGCTTCATTTTCTCTGCAACCAGATCAGTAACTGATAGGGAGGGTCCGACCCGGTCCCTATATTTATGCAAGAATTTCCTTTGAACCACATCGAAGTCGCTAGCGTCTGCCGGGTCTAAGGAATAGAACCACTCGAGGGCTGGCCCCTCTAGAGACCTTCTGAACAAATAAGCCAATGAGGCTTTGTTACCCTGCCAGAAGGAAGTTTCATACATAAAGTCCTTTAAATGAATAAATGGATTGCCAGTTCCGTTGTATCGCCGAAAATTCAGCATCTCAGAAGGTGGTAGATGAAAAATTGGCAATGTAGGGAGAGAGATCTCCGGGGCATTCTTCACTGCGGTAACCTTCTTAAGTTGTTCTTCCATACTAGCAAACTTTTGCAGCAGAAGTGTATTGGTGTCCGACTCGACTGGGGCCGAATTTGGAGGGAAGGAATTTGGCATAGGCGTCCTTAGAATTTGAGGAGGTGGAGGGAATTGGGGCCTAGCCGCTGAATAACTTGCCTGTTGGGCCGGCATGGCCACAATGGGCGTTGGTGGACGTGAAGGAATTTTGTGTAAGACCGTCGGGTCATTAGCAACATGATGGCCACTCGCGGCCGGAGGGGGGTTGGAGGATGAAGAGGGAACATCTTTCCCTTTCAAAGCGGCCTGAACTGCCTGCCGCTGGGAATCATCCAATTGTGATAAAGCGTGAATTAAATCATTGACATTGAATGATGGGGAAGTGTTCCTCGATGTGTTTTGATTCGAGGGTTGAGCCTGAGAAGAAAGCTCGACTTCTTGAGTTGTGGTATCAACCACGTGAACTTGAGAATAATAGGCATGGGAGGGAGGATAGTTTCCCTCATGGTAAGTAGAATCTTGGAGGGGGACCTCATAAGATTGATTTACATTCTCATCCATATCGTCATAAGAGTACCCGTAGCTTGCCATGTTGATGATTTTACCTGAACGAAGTTGCATGTTTAAGAAGAAAGAAAGCTTATTTTTGAAGGAATTATAAACACAATAATCTAATCCAATCAAGCTTATGCAAACAAGTTGTAATGAACACAAGCTTTTAGATTTGTGTTTGAGGTTAGGGTGAATGAAATTGAAGAACAATTCACTCCCTTTGCAATGTGAATCCTAGTTGTAGATTTTGGGTGTAATCTCTAGGTCAACTAGATTCTTTCTCTCTCCTCACCAACGATAGGTAGTCTAAACTCCGGGTACTTCAAGGTACAACCAGCCCGGCGTCCGTGAGGGAATCCACGGGTGCGGAGACTTACAGAGGTCTTAGAAAAGGAATTTCCAGTCCAAAGAGACGGAATGCTCAATGGAGGGTCGTTCCAATTCCAAGAGAGGTGTGTGGGGTCCTAATGTAGAGAGAGGAGGTCTCTCAACCAAATGTCACAAAGATGCAAAATAATATAATCAGATCCAACAAGTATAATCAAATGATGAATATAGGAATCAGTCCAGCAGAAATAGCCACAGGAAACAAGCTTCTGTTAACACACAGGTAATTAGCGACTTGACCGAAGTCGCTACAATCAGAAAACACGGCAGAGGGGCTGTCGCGAATCACTATAAGGTGTTGACCGACAGTGCAGAAGCAGCGCCTTGGTGTGAGGCGCTAAATGTGAAAAGGATGCCTCTGACAAGGGGCGTCAAAAGATATGGGGAGACTGTGGGCACAACCTCAAGATAAGAGACGCCTTAGCATTAGGCGCTGAATGAAAAAATGACGCCCGCAACGCAGGGCGTGAAATCACAGGCAGAGATGAAATAAAACACAAGATATGCTAAAAGGATGCCTTTGATGAAGGCATTAAATGAGGAAAAGACGCCTTGGGGGGGAGGCGTCAATAAAGAAAATGATAGAAAAAAAAACAAACAGCCCCTCTGAGAGGGGTCGCTGGATAATAAGAAGACGACATGAGATAAGTCGCTAAATCAGATGATCAAACAGAGACAAAAAAAGCAGTCAGTAACCAAATTTCTTTCTTTTAAAAGATGAGGTGGATGATCACAAACTGGCTAATCCGATGGGGAGTGTGCACGTGGTGCACAATGGAGAGTGCCGCGTGGGGCACAATGGAGGGTGCCGCGTGGGGCACAATGGAGGGGTACCGAGGGTACCAAAGGGAGGGGCACACGTGGGTGCCAAGGGAAAGGGCACACGTGGGTGCCAATAGGAGGGGGGTAATAAAAAAAAAATAGTGGAAGTCCCACCGTGATCGCCAATTTGTGAACCGTGTCACACCGACATAAAAAATTAGAAAGAAACTAAATAAGGAGCAAGAGGTTGCTAATAGAGTGTGATCGCCAGAGGGATTACCTCAAAAGAAAAGGAGTATGATCGCGAACACCTGGTAAGAAAAGTGATGCAGGATGGATTATGGTTCTTCTCCTCCTCCTTCTACCGGTCGGCCGATGAAGGGGGTTTCTCTTTCTTGATTACCCTTAAACAAAACACAAACAACCAAAGTAGAAGAGGATTAGCCAAGAGTGTAGTATCATTCCACAAGCAGTATGAGATAATGATGAAATATGAACATGAAAACACACCTTTTAGTCTTTTAAAAAACCCCTAAGAAATTAGGGAGAGGAGATATGATGCAAAGACTAAGACAGACGTATAAAAAAAAACACTATATGATGAATGAAGGTGGCAAGATGAACATCAATTAAGCAAGCTAACAAGTCCCTGCTATTCCTGACAACAGTAAAGGGAGAGAACCAAATAGGGTGGCTTCAGGCTGTTGCAACAGGAAGAAGAAAGAAGCAACGAACAGCAGCAAACTATCTTCCTTTCGTGTGTATGTTCGTCTGTGTGTGAAAATCCGTGTATCTCTTTTTTTCCCACGCGAGCAGAACAGAGGATCTATTTATAGGGTATAAACCGTAGATTTAGTAGGATTAGAACTTGCAACATTCATCTACGGCAAGGTCTCTACTTCCCTAATCCCATAAAGTGATTAAATCAGAACAGGGAACTCTTCAGGAAAGGTCCGTCCGAGCAGGACACAAAAGGGTAAAAGACGACTCTCAGAAGGGCGTCAATTGAAATTGACGACCTGCCATAAGGCGTTAATTAAAATGACGACCGAGACAAAGGCGTCAATTCATGGATTTAATTTTAGCAACAAAATCCTTTCCTCAATAAAAATTATGAAATGACACCTGTACCAACGGGCGTTAGCTGATAAACAACCTTATGGGGGACGTCAATTCTTGCTTTTCCAATTTGGATAGGAAACGTAAAATTCCAGAAACTGACACCTCTGGTGACGGTCGTCCTTTCATTAAGAGACGCCCATGGCTAAGCTGTTATTTAAAAGACGCCCCACGTCAAGACGTTAATGCCACAAATGCTAAGAAAATCACAGAAAACACATAAAAATAGAAAAACTTCATATTACGGCAACATTGAAGTTCACTTTGGGGCGTCACATGGTGACATGAGATTTACTCAACATAGCATTAATTTTGGCGTGTCTGCACCTGGTTTTGATAATGACAATCTATGAATCATGTAGAGACTGAAATGTATAAATACTTCAATCAAATCTGTTTGCGTTTGTCTAAGTATGTGTGACATATAAGGTCAGTGCATGTTACTGCTCATTTATGTAGGTCAATGCATGTTTTGAGCATTTTGCATATAAGGTCAGTGCACGTTCCAGTTTCATGCTGGACCAAGGTCGGTGCATATCTACCTTAGTCTTATGAAGGTCAGTGCATATTTGCCATACACATATAAATGTTAGTGCATGTTTGTCATATCCGTGTAAAAGGTCAGTGCAGATTTTGTTATATGCATGAAAGAGGTCGGTGCATGTTTATGTCTTATGCATACGAAAGTCTATGCACATTCTAGTCTGTGCATGTCCCTAGTCAGTGCATGTTTTAATAGTGCATGATTAAGTCTGTGCACATTCTACATACAGCATGGCCTAGTCGGTGCACACTTAGATTATTCTCTTATGAAGGTCTATGCTTGTATGCTTGCACTTGTGTCTCTAATTCTTTGCATACTTTTCGTCTAAGCATATGAATTTTCCTATGAACTCAAGCGCACAAAGTGTTTGATTAATTGCCTTTTATTCTAATTGGCAAGTACCAGGTCTCTGAGATCAGCAGAACTTTAAGTGTTGCACGTGTTCCAAGACTCTACGATTGAAGCACGTGATCCGAGGCATCTTGCTTTCCAAGAACACTCAGTCACGTGTTCTTTTCTCACCCACCAGATCTGTCACGTGGATCTCGTTACTCATCCGCACCTGACACGTGGCATCCCTGATTAGGCGGGAACAAGCCCTCCACACGCCCGAAGCATGAGCCCGTGGGACCCCAAGGTTGAATCTCTATAAAACCACTCTTCTGCAATCAAAAGAAAACGAGAGAGAGAGACGAAGATGAGAAATCTAGCAGTGAGAGCAAAAAGAAGCAGAGAGAAAGAAGGGTGAGCCTGAAAGAAAAAGAGTAAGAGCCTGTTCTGAGAAGAAACAAAGTTCTGTAGGTCTGAGAGAGAAGAGAGAGACAATAAGAGAAAGAGAAGAAGAAGAAGAGGGAGATTGTGAAGTCAAGAGAAAAGATTGAAGATCCTAAAGATTTGTTCAACTGGCCCTTGGATCATATCCAAGCCAGTTTGCTCCTGTGAGAGCTACATTTTCCAGCTTTCATTTCTAGCTTTCCATTGCTGAGATTGATCTTTTTGTTTCTTTTATTTCTAATTTCTTCAAGCTGTGAGTCAACGGAGCTAAGTTGTAATGCTCAACGGGCGAGGTGGATACCTCGGACAATAAGCTGTGATGCTCAACGGTATGTACGCAAGCCGTGATGAGCAGCGGACGCAAGCTGTGATACGCAGTGGATGCAAGCTGTGGTGCACAGTGGTTCAAGCTGTTAGGCAGTAGTAAGCCACACTTAGGTCTGAGTGTGGGGTGGATGTAGGTGAAAACCAAACCACCTAAAAATTCTCGTTGCATTGTGTGATTGTTATGATTTACATTTTGCCAGTGTTTCGGTAGATGCTTGATTAGGGTCTTTCACTCGTTCGTCTAAAGATAACAATTGATCTCATCCAATTATCACTTGAGTGAGGTAAAAGTACCTCAGATTGTTATACGCCTTGAGTTTGCCTCAAGAGTAGTTCTGATCAAGTTGTTCAAAGAAAAGTTTTAATTTCTCAAATATTTTTAGAAGGGATTCATTCACCCCCCCTCTGAATCTCTATCATGCACCATTGTCATCCCAACACCACATACTCTACCTCAGCAGTGGATAAGGCAACAATATGCTATTTCTTAGATACCCAAGATACTAGACAACCACTTAGATATTGACAATATCCACTAGTGCTTTTCCTATCTATCCTACACCCTGCATAATCTGCATCAGTGTAAGCTATAAGGTCTAACTCACACCTAGCAGGATACCATAAACCTAAGTCCAGAGTGCCAAATAGATACCTAAAGATCCTTTTCACAGCCATCATATGTGATTCCTTAGGACTAGCTTGAAAACGTGCACACAAACATACTAAAAATTGAATATCAAGGCGAGATGCAGTAAGATATAACAAGGATCCGATCATACCTCTGTAGAGTTTGGTGTCTACCAATTTACCTTCAGGGTCAGCATCAAGGCTAGTTGATGTGCCCATCGGTGCAGTTATGGCTTTGAGGTTTTCCATTGTCACGCCCCGAGCGCGGAAGATACCCGGAGACGCGTGACGAGTTTATATCGATCATGTCAATCAGAGTATTAGTGTATTCAACACCAAATCAGAGATGCGCAAGAGCAAAGATAACCCAATCCTTTATTCAATCACAACCTCAAAGTACTTCTATTACAATTCACTTAATGAAAGTGCTATGACCCAATAAAAGGAAAAGTACAATGGTTGACTGAAGAAATTTGAAAGATAAGACTAGTAGACGCTTGGATAGACGGAGAGCTCTACTCTCTTCACTCTTGACCTTCCCCGTCCGATTGAGTCTCGTCGTCGGACTTACCTGAAAAGTAGGGAAACACTGAGTGAGCGAACGCTCAGTAGGAAATTATATCTCAAGAACTAGCAATGGGTTTAAGTAATTACAATTTATCACATGTAAATGTAATATGGCTATGCATGCAGAAATAACTAATCAATAGAATAACACGTCGTGTAAAACATCCAAGCGAGTCTTAAACAAGAGATATTCATGAGAGACTTTATAGATTATCGGCTATTTCACGCAAGTACTTTGCCCGTGTCGGGCCACGCTAGTAAAGTCACGCAAGTCGAGTCATGCACGCAAGAAAAAGAGAGTGTGTGTGTGGAATGCCAAAGATCAAGAGAAAAAGTACTTCGGTGCAATGCTAGACACCATGATCATTACAACTCCCATGGGCGCTAGTACTTTTGGGTGCTCCTCCCAGGACCAGATCGGGCCCTTATATGCACAGCATTAAAGATAGATCTAGACATCCACTGTATAGTATAGCCAATATGGAATTTCAAGAAAAAGCTTGTGGATACTCAAGATAGAGTAAAGTTCAAGATTGAACTTGATGTATAAGGATGATAATAACGATATAAACACGAGTATCGATAAAACTGGGTGGAGTTGGTTCCCTAGTTGGGTACCATGACAATTAAGTGTCCATATATAGATGGTCACCCACTTAATATAGAATTGAGGTCCACAAGAACAGCAGGTTAATGGCATAATGTCCTCATCCCATTAAGAATATTCTCATGATATCCACATAGCATATCATGAGGGCCGGTATACCATGTTTCTATAGAGTGACATGGCAAAATAGTGTAAAGGGTTTTTATGGTACAACCCGCTCAGTCGGCCTTGAGGGAATCTAAGGCTACGAGGAGACTTACGGAGGTCCCAATGACTAACTTGTCAGTCCAAAGGAACGGAATGTCTAATGGAGGGCTTGTATGTCACCGAGAGTTAGTGGGTAATGCGATAAATCATCGTGAAAACATGGGACTATATTCACGGAATAGAAATATAGTGCCGATATATACATTTATATTTATATAAAACCCTCGGTTAACAGCAAACAGTATAAAATAAGTACACAGGAAATTAGCGCCTTAACATAAGTCACTACTTGTTAAATTAACGCCCTTCACCGGGTCGTTTCTTTTCAGTTTGACGACTTCAGGAGCAGTCGTCCATTATAATTTTCTATTTTCTGCTATTTTCTTAATTTTGTATTTTTGATAAAACGCGCCTTATCCAGGGGCGTCACTTTCAGAAAAGACGACCTACTTGAGGTCGTTAATTCTCTTTTCCAGGATTTATCATGAACAGTGGTAATTTCCAAGATAATAATTTTCAATAAACAAAGTATATGGTCAGGACAAGAAAAATATCAGGATTCGAGACATATGATCTTGCATTAAATTAGATTATAGGTTTCATAGATATTAAATTTTAAACATGGGTATTTATTAATTTCTTGAAATTGACGACTCTTCGATCAGTCGTCAGAATTTTAATTAGCGCCCTAGAGAGGGTCGCTACTTTCAAAATTTCTCAAAAAACTACGAAACGTAGAGAAAACTATATGCATGAATTAACAGATGATATTATCATACATCTTATGCTAGTTTTGGGCTACAGTTCTTGAGAAAACCTACCTGATGATGATCTGGGTGTAATTACGTGAAGAAAGTTGAAGAGAGAACGATACTCTGTTCAAAACAGAGCCTCCTGAAGCTTATGAAAACAGCAACCTCGAACACGATCAATAGCAGCAGCACACAGGGGGTGCAGTGAGGGTGAGTAATAGATAAGAGAGTTTCTACTTGCTGCAGGCAACCTACAGAAGAAGATGAAGAACGATTAAAAATCTTCATATTCTCTGACTGAAGGCTGAGGAAGAAGAACAAACCTGTTCTTCACGCACGAGACAACAACAGAACGCCTTTGACCAAAATAGCTAATAGGTTCGACTGAAAGGGGTATTTATAGGGTTTCAGGAATCCCTTAGGGTTAGAATTTGATTAGAACTCTAGTTTCCTTGATAGAGTCCTTACCATAATCAATCGAACACGTACCAATCCTAAAACTTACCCTGGATAGTCTCCTGATTCGAATGGAACACAAATGCAATTAACGCCTTAGATTAGGGCGTGCATTTTAATTGACGTCTTGACCTGTACCATTTCTTTTGTAATTCGCGCCCAAGAAGAGGGCGTTTCTTTCCCTTTCCTTTTATTCGTTTTGGACGTTTTGAAATTTGACGCCCTTTGGTATAGGCGTCACTTTTTTAATTAACGCCTCAGGTGAGGGCATTTCTTATTTAAATCGCGCCTTGTTGAGAGGCGTTATTTACATTTGACTTATTATTTATTCATTTTGGGTCTTATCATTTACTTACTTAATCTTTCTTGAAATCTTCCTTTTATTTTACCAGGGTTGCTACATCCATCTTGAATTTCTTCAGTAGATCCTTGATATACTTCTCTTGGGTTATGAATGTCCCTTCTTTAGTCTGACAGACTTGCAATCCAAGAAAGAATTTTAATTCTCCCATTGAACTCATTTCAAATTCATTAGTCATGAATTCAGAAAACTCCTCACACATAGATGACTTGGTTGAGCCAAACACTATATCATCTATAAAGATCTGAACAACCAAAATATCTTTATCACATACCTTTGTGAATAATGTCTGGTCAACCTTACCTCTGGAGAATCCTTTATCTGTGAGGAATTTGCTCAGTCTGTCATACCAAACTCTGGGAGCTTGCTTCAATCCATAGAGTGCCTTATCAAGCTTATAAATATGGTCAGGAAAGTCAAGACACTCAAAACCAGGGAGTTGTTTTACAAAAACATCCTCTTTTATTTCACCATTTAAAAATACAGATTTAACATCCCTCTGTTGGAGAGTTATTCCTAAACTGCATGCAATTGCCAAAAGAATCCTAATGGCTTCTTGCCTAGCTATAGGGGCAAAAGATTCTTCAAAGTCAATGTCAAACTCTTGATTGTACCCCTGAGCTACAAGCCTAGCCTTATTTCTGACTATATTGCCCTGCTCATTAGTTTTATTTCGAAAAACCCATTTAGTACCTATAACATTGCCATGTGTGGGTTTAGGAACTAAGTGCCAGAACTTGTTCCTATCAAATTGACTAAGCTCATCATGCATGGCATTTATCCAATATTCATCCTGTAGGGCACTTTCTATATTCTTTGGTTCTATCTGTGAAACTAAAGCAAATGAGTTTAATTCATTTTCAATTCTAAAATGTGCTCTAGTTCTAGGGGGTTCATTCAAATTACCAATTATATTTTCTAAAGGATGATCTCTAAGAAATCTAACATTGGTAACCTGATTACCTGGATATTCATTTACCTCCCCCTGAGCATCAGATCCTTCTGCTTCAGCCTCTTCTGCAGATTCTTCATTTTGTTCTTCTTTGGTTTCTAAGATATCTCCATCAACTTTGTCCCTATATAAGCCAGTTTCAATCTTAATTGCAAATTCATCAAAACAATATGTGGAGATTCCTCAACAACTTTAGAATTAAGGTTGTATATCCTAGAAGCTCTGGACAGTTCAGAATAACCTAGAAAAATTCCAGGTTCACTTTTAGGTTCAAATTTATCAAGGTCTCGTTTAGAGTTGACATGAATAAAGCATTTACAATCGAAAACCTTGAAATGTGCTAGAGAAGGCTTTTTACCCTTAAGAATCTCATAAGGAGTCATTTGTGTAGAGGGTCTTACCAGGGCTCTATTAATGATGTAACATGCAGTATTAATAGCCTCAGCCCAAAACTTCCTAGGCAAGTTCCCTTCTACCAGCATAGTCCGAGCCATCTCTACTAGCGTTCGGTTTCTCCTTTCCACCACTCCATTCTGCTCTGGAGTCCTTGGTGAGGAGAACCTGTGATTGATGCCATTTTCTCTGCAGAAATCATCAAATTGTGAGTTTACAAACTCACCTCCATGGTCAGACAAAAATATTAGAAATAGGCTGTTCACATGTCTGTTTTATTTTATGAAAGAACTCTTGAAATTCCTCAAATGCATCATTCTTGTGAGACAATAAAAATACCCAAGTAAATCTAGAAAAGTCATCAACTAACACAAAATCATATCTTTTTCCAGATAAGCTAGCTGATCTAATGGGTCCAAATAAATCCATGTGAATTAGCTCATAAAGTTTAGAAGATATGTTTTCAGTTCTGGACTTAAATGACTTTCTGGTTTGTTTACTTTGGGTGCATGCCTCACAAATTTTATTATCCTATTTGAAAGAAATTTTAGGAAGACTTTTCACCATGCAATGTTTATTCAATTTATGAAGCACACTATAGCTGGCATGACCTAACCTACGATGCCACAGGTAGGCTAAGTTGTAAGACCCGTGGATTTTGGATTCCTATCTGATCTACTATTCAGAAATTTCCATGAATCTGGACCATTTTTGTGGGCTTTTTCCATGTGTGATCCATGTTTAATCCATTTATCTAATGAGTTATAGAAAATGGAGGGGCATTGTTACGATTTTAGTTCTTTTAATCCCTTTTGGTAATTTGAGGTTTTAAAACAAAAAATATATATATGATAACCCTTTTTTTCACCCACGAAGGAACCTCACGGTTCCCTCTCCCCATCCCACGCATCGAGCCCCCTCTCCCCCGTGATTCTCTCGGCGTGCAAATCCACCCGGCCAAGGGCAGCTTGGAGGAGAAGATTTTGGAGAGTTCGGGGTGACGATGGCATGCTCGTGTGGCCGTGAAGGCGAGCTCGTGTGGTGGTGGTTCTCTCTATCATAGGAGGCGGGTTTAGCGCGAAAAATGGCGCTTCGAGATTCCAAGTAGGGGGATGGAACCTACTTCGCTCTAGCGTGTTTTCCTATGCGTTTAAATGATGAAAGGCAAGATAGAATGGTTGTTTTGATTCAAAGAATGCATGGGTATTGTTTTCATATTAAACTCTTATGGATTGATTATCATGGGCATTGTAATTTATGTTTTTGGAGTTAACTTGTAGAAATGCTATATGACAGGTTGAAACGGGTTGTAGTAATGTAATCCCGTCGATTTGAATCGATTAGGAGGGTTTTAGAAATAGAAAGATGAGGTTTGGAATCCCGTGTAGAACGCGCTATAGATGACCGCCGCGTTCTATCAGGAACGCGCTACATGTATATAGCGCGATATGTATTATCGCGCTATATCATGGCACCGCGATAAAGACTTTAATAGTTTTTCGAAGGCTATCAGAGACGCGACCATGAATACCATCACGTCAACATTTAACGCGGTAATGAACTCCGTCGCGTTAATGGGGAATGCGCCCGGAAGGGGTGGCGCGATCCCAATGGGCTCAATTATGCCTTGAAAATCGATTGGTCTTGCATTTAATTTTTGGCCATTGTTAAATTTACTTTTTCTCCGACCTATAACATGTTTTATGTTCCCATCTTGAGTCAGTTTCTCATTCCTTTGTGACTGATCCACTAGTCGTAGCCCGACGACCCTTAGAGTCGGCCCATCGAGGAGAGGTGGTGGGGCAATCCCGGTGTACGATTTTTAGGCTAGTTTCCATGGGCCCCCTTGCTTTGAAGTACTCTCTTACTGGGGGAAAAACTAGCTAGAGGCCTGGCTCAAGGCATTGAGCTTGTGTGTGCACACTTGGTCAGGGGCCTGGACTTGTGCTGACGAGTGTGACCCTGACTAGTCCTTGTCTTTGGTTATAGTTACGGTGTCTCAGTTACCGTGTTCGAGGTGAGTGGGAGACACCCGAGACGCAGTGTAAGCCATCAGTGAACGCGTTTGGTCTTTCTTCTAGTGGTTTTTCTTTCTCTTGTCACTTGGTTAGTGGAAATTTGACTTAATTGGTAAACAAAGATTTTCGTGTTCAATTATACGCTTTAATTAGCTTGAGTTTAATTGGCATTCATATTAGCTATCTTCTTTGAATTGCTATTCCTGTACAGTTGTCTTTAATTGTTAAAGTTTCATGCCAGTTAGATTTTCTTGCAATTAATTGTTTCTCTTGCACTTTTTAGCTACGAGGTAGGGATTTGCGGGACCCCTACTGAGTCAATGAAATGAGACTCACCCCTTATTTTTCAGGTGAGGCGCAGCAGTCGTCTGGTTTTCCACGTGCTTTTAGCAGGCAGTAGTAGTGCCAGCATGGTCGACTCCGGGGTATGCCCCATGTAGTTGTCCTCTTTTGACTTCTGTATAGTTATGGACTTGTGCAGTATGCTTCTGGACTTATGTATATCTATAAGACTCTGATATTGTGAATTTTTCTTTTGCTTAATGTAATTATTTCCATAAAAATACATGCGTGATTGTAGATCTTTGTGCACCCACGTCCTCTTTTCCAACCCTTACGGAGCCTCATCAGCTCTTGGGTGACGTCCCCGGGTCTTTGGGTATCGGGACTCCGGTATCTGGGAAACTGGGGCGTTACAGCTGGTATCAGAGCATGGTCTTGTGGTAGTGTATAAAGACCTAGAATTACTATAGTCCAGAATAAGTCCATGTACCACTAATTGCTGGCTTAGGTTACTTTTCGTGGTTACTTATGATTTTGTTTGTGTGTTCTCTCTCATGTTTTAGAACCTATGGCGCCAAGGCAAAGGATGCGTTTCCAAGCCAGAGTGCCTATGGATGTCCAAGGGGAAGAGAGCGGTTCATCTCCTCCTCCAATAAATGTTAGAGGTCCAGGCCGTGCTGATCCTAATGTTGGTGAAGGCGTGTCTTCTCAAGGTGGTCATGGTCGAGCCTTGAAGGAGTTCCTCTTGTTCCACCCACCTATGTTTGAAGGGCAGCCTGATCCTGATGTGGCTAGGGCATGGCTAGATGCTACTGAGCGAGTTTTCCATTCTATGGAGTGCGTCGAGGATGAAAAGGTAATGTTGGCTACTTTTCTGTTGCAAGGGGCAGCGCTTGCATGGTGGACTTCAGAATGGGAAATGACTTTTCAATCTCGTCCTCTTCGACTGATTAGTTGGCGAGAGTTTGTCTCTTCCTTTGAGCGTACTTACAGTCCAGCTTATCTCCGGATGGATAAGATGTATCAGTTCATGGAATTGGTCCAAGGTGATATGTAAGTTCTACAGTATCGAACTAAGTTTGTGGAATTGGGCCAGTATGATCCTCATATTATGGCAGATGAAGGGCTGAAGACTCAGCAATTTCTGCGAGGTCTAAGGTCAGAATTGATACAACCACTTATTGTGACCAGTGTAGCAGATTTGGACAGGGCTTGTCAAGCAGCGATGGCTTTAGAGTTAGATATGGCAAGAACTCAAGGGTGGACCCAATCGGGGCCAGTGCAGCTAAGTGGGTAGCAGCAACAGCTGAGTGGTTAGCCGAGTGTGCCAGGGGTGCCATCTTCTACTACTTCTGTCGGTGATTCGCCTTCTTTGAGATCAAAGTTCAAGCGGATGTTCAGGAAGCAAAAGAAGTGGCAAGATTGACAGGCTTCAGCTAGCAGTGTACAGCAACCTGCACCTTCTCAGCGGTAGGGATCGGTAGGGAATCAGCCTAGAGCATGTCCCAGATGTGGTGAAAGTCATCAGGGTAGACAGTGTACAATGCCAGTGGTCTATTATCGGTGTGATCAGGTGGAACACGTGGCCCGTGAGTGTCCGACGAGGCCTAAGTAGCCTGCTCAGTTTTCACAACCACATTAGTTCTGACCTCCACCACTGCAGCAGATACAACAGTTTTCTCAAGCACAGGCGTCATCACAGCAATCTACCACAGGTGGCAAGAATCTCGTGGAAGGGTTATGCATATGACTCGTGCTCAGGCAGTTGCATCTCAACTTGTGGAAGGTACTGTTATGATTTATGGTCAATTCGCATGTGTTTTATTTGATTCTGGTGCTTCTCATTCATTTATTTCTGAGGACTTTGTTACTTGCATTGAGGAGCAGACTTTAGAATTATCTTATGAATTGATCGTGGAATTGCCCACAGGAGAAATTATGTTTACTCCCTTTTGTCTTGACAAGGCCCCAGTGGTAATTGGGAATCAGCAGTTGCCTGCTAGATTGTATGCCTTGCAATTGGTAGACTATGATGTCATTCTGGGAATGGATTGGCTAGAAGATTATGGGGCAGTGGTTGATTGCAAAGCTAAGAAGATTTACTTTTAGCCATCCGAGGGAGCAGCATTCTATTTTCAAGGTATTCGATCTTGTTCTCCTCGCTTGCTTATTTATGCTATTCGAGCACGTAGGCTACTTGATGCTAGTTGCCAGGGATTTCTTGCTTCAGCGGTTGTTGTTGAGCCACCACAATATGACATTGATGATATTCATGTGGTTTATGAATTTTCTGATGTTTTCCCTGATGAGTTACAAGGCTTACATCTGCAGTGAGAAATTGAATTTGTGATCGAAGTAATTCCAAGTACGACGCCTCTGTCAAAAGCACCTTACCATATGGCTCCTGCAGAACTCAAGGAATTAAGAACACAGTTGCAAGAATTGCTGGAAAAGGGCTATATCTGTCCTAGTTTCTATCCATGGGGTGCTCCTATGCTATTTGTGAAGAAGAAAGATAGAAGCCTGAGGCTATGTATTGATTACAGGCAATTGAATCAGGCGACTATTAAGAACAAGTATCCTCTGCCCAAGATCGATGATTTGTTGGACCAGCTTCAGTCAGCTCGTGTCTTTTCCCAAATTGATCTCTGATCTGGCTATTATCAATTGCGGATCAGGGAATCTGATGTGGAGAAGACTGCTTTTAGTACGAGGTATGGTCATTATGAGTTTTTGGTTATGCCGTTTGGGTTGACCAATGCACCTGCAACTTTCATGGATATGATGCATCGGGTGTTTCGTCCATACTTGGACCAATTTGTGGTGGTCTTTGTGGATGATATCTTGATTTATTCTGCTTCTGAGGAAGAGAATGTGCAACATTTGAGAATTGTATTGTAGACTCTGCGAGATCATCAACTTTATTCAAAATTCAATAAGTATGAGTTCTAGCTTCAAGAAATCCATTTTCTGGGCCATGTGATTTTTGGTGAAGGAATTGCAATTGACCCAGCCAAGATTGAGGCCGTCCTCCAGTGGCAGAGACCGAGATCAGTGACAGAGGTCAGAAGTTTCTTGGGTCTTGCAGGTCGCTACATGAGGTTTATTCAAGATTTTGCACGGATTGCAGCACCTATGACTAAGTTGACTCGAAAAAATGTGCCATTCCTGTGGTCTGAGGATTGTGAGTAGAGTTTTAATGAATTGAAGAAGGTACTCACGACTTCCCCAGTGCTTGTTTTGCCTTCTACTTCTGGTGGATTTTGTGTGTGTACGGATGCGTCTTGAGTGGGTTTGGGTGTAGTATTGATGCAGCATGGCAGGGTTGTAGCTTATGCATCCCGGCAATTAAAGCAACATGAAGAAAATTATCCCACTCCTGACCTAGAGTTGGCAGTGGTGATTTTTGCACTTAAGATATGGAGGCATTATTTATATGTTGAGAAATTTGAGATTTTCACCGATCATCAAAGCTTGAAATATGTCTTTTCTCAAAAAGACTTGAATCTTCGTCAGCGCAGGTGGATGGAGCATATGAAAGATTATGATTTTACTCTATCATATCAACCTAGAAAGATGAATGTGGTGGCAGACGCACTGAGCAGGAAAGTGCAGATCAGTCACTTGATGGTGCGAGAATGGAAACTTTGGGAGTAGGTTCCAAGCGAGACTTTAAGATTAAAGATTCCCCGTGACCCGATGATGGCTATTCTAGTCAGTCTGGTGATGACTCCACCTATTTATCGGCAGATCAGGGAGGCACAACAAGTAGATTCTGAGGTGTCCCGTGTTGTGGCAATACCAGATGTGGAATTTTGTGATGATGCTGTGGTGAGATTCGAAGGCCGAATCTATGTTCCAGCTGAAGATTTCTTGAGGAATGCTATTTTACATGAAGCGCATGGATCCCGCTATACCATTCATCTTGGAACCACGAAGATGTATAATAATATTGATGCGAGACGAGACACGGACAGGACAAGCTCGTGACTGTCCCTTAACGAGGGAAGCGTCGGATGTGCGCGGTTGAGAAACCGGCAATGAGCTAGGGTGATCGCTCTCTTTTGTGCCCGGATCGGGTCACGGGACAGTCACGTACTCTCTCGCAGCAGCGGTAATGAACATATAAAGCGAGCTAGATATCCCTACACATGCTCTCTAGCAGCGGCATAAACAAGCATATATGAAATTAAGCAAATGCCAAGTAAGGGAGCGAATGCGATACCTCCACACGCTCGGCGTGGGGAAGACGGACCCGGCCGAAACTTATACTCCCGGGATAAATATTACACAATGATGACAGCAATGAAATATCACCCACTCCACGCAGGGAGGTAAAGGGCTACACAACTGGGCCCGGGAGGACCGAATTCGGGTTGACGGGCGGCTTCTCGCGTTGATTCGGCAACACCCGAACTTGTGATGGTGGGGCCCACGTGCTGTCCGGAGGGGCCGTGTGGGACCCGGTGGCACCGCTGTAGTGGGGACACTTAGGGAAGCGTTTCCCGGGCTGGCGGCATGCTGGTTCGCTGGCCGGAGGCTGGGCGGCTCCGATCGGCACCGGTCGGAATAACCGGCCACGGACCTGCTGGTTCTGTTTTCCGGCGCGCGCTCCGGCGAGAACGGATGCTGCGATCAGCCCCGACATCAAAATGCGATGAAACTGGGGCCGTTGGAAAGATGCTTCGAAGGGCTTCAACCCAAGGTGATTACAGAAAAATAATCAAGCCTGTACTTCTGATTGGCGAATTTTGAAGGTTGCTATTGTACAGTTCCTGAAATCTCAGGTCAGCAGAGAACTTTCCTGTGGATTGCCTTTGACCGATAAGAAGACCTCGGATTCAGACTTCGACTTGTTCATGAAAGTTGTAGGAAATCAAGTACGAAAACCAGGACTATTTTTGGATATAGATTTGGAGGTGGTGGTGATTTGTTCTGATTTTGGAAGTGGAGAGTGGTCGGATCTGGGATCTGACTAACAACACTGTAGCTGAGGAAGAACACGAATTTCTAAAAATAGATAGAAGGCTGATAAAAAATTAAGAAAATTTGTGGATGTAGGGGGTGATGGATAAAACTCTCAGTAAAATTGGGAGGGTTTGGACAAATTAAAAGATGGCCAGAGGTGGGAAACACAGGGCTGCTATCACTGTAGACAGAGACAAAACAGAACTAGGAATGAAAGATGCACGAAAATGGGAAAATACTAAACGATGGAATTTGGGCGTGAAAATTTAGGTGGAGCTTGGGATACAAGGGAAGAACACACCATAAAAATTTAGTTTGAGATCGTCACATGGTGGAGAGAATATATTTGGACAAGAAGCCTCTATCCAGGATGGACAGAACACCGAAGGCGGCTCCGCGGCGGCGTGATGGCGGCACGAACGGCGGCGGCGGCGGCACCGATGATCACCGGAGGTGGGGGGAAGGAGATATCACTCTAGAATGGGGGTTGGGGATGAAAAAACCAGGGGGAGAGAGAGGAGAGGTCAAAATTCTCCAAGAGAGGGGTTCTTGCACAATGATTTTGTCACTTTCATTAATATTCAAATGGAAAATACAAGTATTTATATGCCTCCAATCTAATCCAATCTCCACCATTGGATCTAGGGATGGGGAATGAATGGCCTAGATTAATTGTGACCAACACACACAAAAAAAATAAAATAACCTAAGTGGGAGACAAGCTTGACATGGTAGGTAGCCTACCTTAGACTTTTTACTCCCTTTGTCTACCCATGTGGCATTTGACATTCAACCCTTCTAGATGGCCACCTAGGATGGTTGACCTGCCCCACATAGGTGACATGGACCAATGGGAAAAGGCTGAGGGCCCCCTTGCTGGTCCTACTGTATAATTGCATAAAAACCCACACAATCCATGGGAATGGCTCTTTGACTTATAAAGCCTTACATTTGCGTACATACTTTCCCAAGGATATAAACATAAACTAAAAGGACATAAATGCAAAAGAAAAAGTACATGCTCGGCGTCGATTCCCATCAAATATGAAAAATGCAATTTTGGTGGCCAGGTATGAAGAAGGATGTGGCAGACTTCGTGACTAAATGTTTGATATGTCAACAGGTGAAAGCCGAGCATCAGAGACCCGGAGGTATGCTTCAACCTTTGGAAATTCCGATGTGGAAATGGGATCATGTGACTATTGATTTTGTTGTGGGTTTACCTCGAACCCCTGAAGGCTATGATGGCATTTGGCTGTTGGTTGATCGTTTGACAAAAATAGCTAGATTATTGCCGATGAAGGTAAATTGGAAGGTTTAGAGATTGGCCTGGCTTTATGTTGAAAGGATTGTGCCATTGCATGGAATTCCAATGTCTATTGTATCAGACCGTGACCCACGCTTTACTTTTGGATTTTGGTGGAGTTTCCAAAAGGCGTTGGGTACGGACTTCGCATTCAGTTCTGCATATCATCCTCAATCTGATGGTCAGTCTGAAAGGACCATTCGGACTTTAGAGGATATGTTGAGGTCTTGTTGTTTAGACTGGCAGGGTTCATGGAGCCAACATTTATCATTGGTAGAGTTTGCTTATAACAACAGCTACCACTCCAGTATCGGTATGGCACCGTATGAGGCTCTATGTGGTCGACCTTGTCGTACACCGTTAGACTGGTTTGAGGTCGGTGATTCGTTGCTGGCAGGACCAGATCTTGTGCAGCAGTGTGTCAAGGTGGTTCGGCTGATCAGGCAAAGACTATTGATAGCTCAAAGTCGACAGAAGAGTTATGCCGATCGGCGCAGAAGATCATTGCAATTTGATCCAGAAGATTTTGTTTTTGTGAGGATATCGTCGATGAAGGGTGTTATGAGATTCAGCAAGTGTGGAAAGCTCAGTCCCCGGTATATTGGTCTGTTTCCTATTTTGGAGCGTGTGGGCCAAGTGGCTTATCGTCTTCCGTTGCCACCGACTATGGGAGCGATCCATGATGTATTTCATGTTTCTATGTTAAGAAAATATGTGCCAGATGCATCGCATATTCTCGATGATTCTGTGTGGCCTGAAGTGGCGGCAGAACTATCTACACCGGAATTCCCGATTCGTATTGAAGATCACCGTGAACAGCGGCTGAGGAACAAGGTCATTCAGCTGGTTAAGGTGGTATGGCAGAGCCACTTTGGCAATAAGGCTACATGGGACGCGAAGATGAAATGCGATTGCAGTTATCGTATCTATTTGAGTAAGTCATCTCTCCTTTTCTTCCTATGTTTTTTTCACTCTCGAGGATGAAATTTTATTAGGAGGGAGGGACTGTAAGACCCGTGGATTTTGGATTCCTATCGAATCTACTATTCAAAAATTTCCATGAATCTGGGCAATTTTTGTGGGCTTTTTCCATGTGTGATCCATGTTTAATCCATTTATCTAATGAGTTATAGAAAATGGAGGGGCATTGTTAGGATTTTAGTTCTTTTAATCCCTTTTGGTAATTTGAGGTTTTAAATATATATATATATGTATGTTAACCCTTTTTTTCCACCCACGAAGGAACCTCATGGTTCCCTTTCCCCATCCCACGCATCGAGCCCCGTCTCCCACGTGATTCTCTCGGTGTGCAAATCCACCCGGCCGAGGGCGGCTTGGAGGAGAAGATTCCGGAGAGTTTGGGGCGACGGTGGCATGCTCGTGTGGCCGTGAAGGAGAGCTCATGTGGTGGTGGTTCTCTCCATCGTAGGAGGCGGGTTTAGCGAGAAGAACGGCGTCCCTTCGAGATTCCAAGTAGGGGGATGGAACCTACTTTGCTCTAGCGTGTTTTCCTATGTGTTTGAATGATGAAAGGCATGATAGAATGGTTGTTTTGATTCAAAGAAAGCATGGGTATTGTTATCATATTAAACTCTTATGGATTGATTTTCATGGGCATTGTAATTTATGTTTTTGGAGTTTAAAACTTGTAGAAATGCTATATGACCGGTTGAAACAGGTTGTAGTAATGTAATCCCGTCGATTTGAATCGATTGGGAGGGTTTTAGGAAGAGAAAGATGAGGTTCAAAATCCCGTGTAGAACGCGCTATAGATGACCGCTGCGTTCTATCAGGAATGCGCTACATGTATATAGCGCGATGTGTATTATCGCGCTATGTCATGGCACCGTGATAAATACTTTAATAGTTTTCTGAAGGCTGTCAGAGACGCGACCATGAATACCGCCGCGTCAACGTTTAACGCGGTAATGACCTCCGTCACGTTAATGGGGAACGTGCCCGGAAGGGGTGGCGAGATCCCAATGGGCTCAATTATGCCTTGAAAATCGATTGGTCTTGCATTTAATTTTGGGCCATTATTAAATTTACTTTTTCTCCGACCTATAACATGTTTTATTTTCCAATTTTGAGTCAGTTTCTCATTCCTTTGTGACTGATCCACTAGTCGTAGCCCGACGACCCTTAGAGTCGGCCCACCGAGGAGAGGTGGCGGGACAGTCCCGGTGTATGGTTTTTCGGCTAGTTTCCGTGGGCCCCCTTGCTTTGCAGTAGTGTCCGAAACTATCTAGAGGCCTAGCTCAAGGCATTGAGCTTGTGTGTGCACACATGGTCAGGGGCCTGGACTTGCGTTGACGAGCGTGACCCTGACTAGTCCTTGTCTTTGGTTACAGTTACGGTGTCTCAGTTACCGCGTTCGAGGCGAGTGGGAGACACCCGAGACGCAGTGTAAGCCATCAGTGGACGCGTCTGATCTTTCTTCTTGAGGTTTTTCTTTCTCTTGTCACTTGGTCTATGGAAATTTGACTTAAATGGTAAACAAAGATTTTCGTGTTCAATTATACGCTTTAATTAGCTTGAGTTTAATTGGCATTCATATTAGCTGTCTTCTTTGAATTGCTAGTCCTATACCGCTGTCTTTAATTGTTAAAGTTGCATGCTAGTTAGATATTCTTGCAATTAATTATTTCTCTTGCACTTTTTAGCTACGAGGTAGGGATCTGCGGGACCCCTACTGAGTCAATGAAATGAGACTCACCCCTTATTTTTCAGGTGAGGCGTAGCAGTCATCTAGTTTTGCATGTGCTTTTGGCGGGCAGTAGTAGTGCCAGCATGGTCCACTCCGGGGTATGCCCCGTGTAATTGTCCTCTTTTGACTTCTGTATAGTTATGGACTTGTGCAGTATGCTTTTGGACTAATGTATAACTATAGGACTCTGATATCGTGAATTTTGCTTCTGCTCAATGTAATTATTTCCATAAAAATGCGCGCGTGATTGTAGATCTTTGTGCACCCACGGCCTCTTTTCCAACCCTTACGGAGCCTCATCAGCTCTTTGGTGACGTCCCCAAGTCTTTGGGTATCGGGTCTCCGGTATCCGAGAAATTGGGGCGTTACATAAGTCATCCGTATTGACAGTTAGACATAGATTGGTGTGTGCTACATCATCTAAATCTACCATATAGATGTTATTTACTCTCTTGCCAATAAACTTCACAGATTCAGAATTGAGTTCAAAAATAGTGCATGCAAGAGAATCAAAAATAACTTTATGGCCTTTATCACAAAGCTAACTAATACTAAGCAAATTATATGCTAGCCCTTCAACTTATTGAACTTTTTCAATAAAATAGGAAGAGCACTTACCAACCTTCCCTGACCTAGTGATCCTTCCCTTGGTATTACCTCCAAATGTAACTTGACCAGCGTCTTTCTTCACCAACATGCAAAATTTTCCTTTATCCCCGGTCATGTGCCTGGAACAACCACTGTGAAGATGCCACTTGTTCTGGTTGGCTCCCAGGCATACCTACAAATGAAATCAAGTGGAAAATTTTGGAACCCAAAAATGTTTGGGCCCCTTACTAACTGTCAAATCATGCAAGCAGGATAAAAGGTGTTTTGGAATCCACATTTGATTTGTTGTCTTTAATTGAGTTGTGGATTTCTTTACTTTCTGTTTGTTCTATCTCACATTAGCATTTTGAACTTTGGTTGACAGCTTCTGCGGTTTAGCATTCTTATTATCAGCTTGAAAATTTCCGTGCCAGTGATTAACCCAATGAACATTAGGATGAGAGTGTCCAGTGTGGGCCCTAGGCTGACCAGACATAAAGTGAACAAAGCTATGAGAGTTCTGGTTTCTGAAATTCCTGAACCTAGGTTGCCCAAAGGTGTTCCAGGATTGAGGTCTATGTTTTTGACTGGAATATGAATGCTGCATTGACCTCCTATTGGGACTGCCTCGACCTTTCTGGAGATACTGGGTTGTTTTGATATGGGGTTTTCCTTGGACTTGAGCTTTAGTAGGTTTACCCCTAACCTGTCCACTAGCTTGAGGTGTAGTAGTATGTGTGCATGATCCACTAGACAGCTCAACCTTTCCTTTGCCTTTGTCCTTGGCACTGGGCTTGTTTTGATTGACATTTTTCACAGAATTTTTGTTGCTGCTCTCTTTAGGGTTCATTCTTATTAGAGGTTTGAATTTTGATGTTCCTTTCTCAGCAACGAATGTCATGATTTTTACATCAAGCCTCTTTTTATTTGTTGGATTGAAACCCAATCCTTCCGTTCTGAAATTTACCCTTGTTCCCATAATAGCATTTAGATTATCAGTTCCCTGGGTCATGCCTTCAAGGGATTGTTGTTTATCCTTATTCTCCTTCTCTAGATTTTTAATTGTCTTTTTCAAGTTATTATTTACTCCAACAACAATACTATATTTTTCATTAGCAGTTTTGGTTTCTTCCTCAAATTTTTGCAATTTAATCTTCAATTCATTAATCACATCTTTCAGATTCTCATTTTCATTTCTCATGTCAGCTAAAGAGACTTTCAAGCTATCACATTCAGCAAGAGATTTCTTTAAACTATCATTTTTTATTTCTAGGCAAGTGATTTTATTATTCAGAGATGTATCATTCACTAAGGAAGTTATTCTTCTTTCCAAATGCCTATTTTCCCTACGCATATCATCATACTTATCTAAGATCTCTGCATAAGCATCTTCCCAATCATGATGAGTATAGTTTTCAAATGGATTAGTTACCTCTTCATGACTTTCGCTTTCATCGTTTTTGGCCATTAAGCAGAGTCTGTCTTCCTCATCACTGCCTGATGTGCTGCTGAGACTACCTTCATCCTTGTCACTCCAGGTACTGACCATCGCCTTTCCTTTCTTGTTCATCGACCTGGATTTCTCCTTCTGTAGCTCGGGGCAGTCTGCCTTAAGATGACTAGCTTTCATGCAATTATAACAAATATTAGAGCCAATTTTCGTAACAGTTTCAGATCTATACTTTGACTGTCTCTTTCCAGAATGATATTTTCCTCTAAGTCCTTTTCCTTCTTTTCTCAGAAACTTTTTAAACTTCCAAGTGAACATGGCAAATTCATCTAGATCCACCTCTGAGCTCGAAGAGCTATGATCACTAGAAGATCCTTTGCTACTTGAAGCTAGTTTCAGAGCGAGGGGTTTTCTCTTCTTTTCAGATTCATCAACCCTCTTAATGTTCAACTCATAAGTCATGAGAGAACCGACGAGTTCATCTACAGTGGTCGTGGCAAGGTTCCTAGACTCCTCCATAACAGTGGCCTTAGTGTGCCAGATGGGAGTCAAGGACCTGAGAATTTTTCTAACTATTTCATATTCACTGTAGGCCTTACCGAGGCTCCTCAAGCTGTTGGTTAGTACCATCAAACAAGCGTACATCTTGGAGATGGACTCATCTGGCTTCATTTTGAAGGCTTCATATTTTGAAACAAGCATGTTAGCCTTAGTTTCTCTTACCTGAGATGTACCCTCATAGATTACCTCTAGCTTATCCCATATCTCCTTTGCAGTGGAGCATGATGAAATTCTTGAAAATTCTGTGGGATGGAGAGCACACCGAATTGCATTGATGGCACTCCAATTTAACGTTGATTTGTGAATTTGCTCTCTCGTCCATACTTCCTCATCATCAGGGAGATCGAATGGTCCCTTGCTCACAACTTTCCAAATCTCATAATCTTTCGCACGAAGGAAGACCTACATGCGATTTTTCCAATATGCATAGTTATTTCCATCAAAGTAAAGAGGCTTACTGGTTAAGTGACCTTCTACAGTTAATCCACTAGCATCCATTTCAGCTAACCTCTCCGGGATGTGAAGTCCTTAGGGAGAGTTAGGCTCCAATACCACATGTTGAATCAAATGAATATAGATCTAGAGGCGGGGTGAATAGATCTACCCCAAATTCTAATTGATTCACAGCAATTTAAAAGAAATGCGGAATTA
Source organism: Amorphophallus konjac (assembly GCA_022559845.1). Classification (NCBI taxonomy): domain Eukaryota; kingdom Viridiplantae; phylum Streptophyta; class Magnoliopsida; order Alismatales; family Araceae; genus Amorphophallus; species Amorphophallus konjac. The sequence goes on along the minus strand of CM040125.1, from coordinate 116,330,683 downwards.
AGAATGAACTACTGCAAATCAAACTACTGAACCAATATGAATGATTATCTGTGGAAACAATAGTTCACTGAATCGATAACTCAGTATGGTACCAGACGGAGGGTTGATTAGATAATCTCCTCATGCAAGGGTCAGTTTTCCAGATAGATGTAATCTATCCTCCTGACTTAGCCCTTTTTATATACCACTGAATTATCTATTATAAACCAGACTTAGGATGAAGAAAGTCAATCCAATTCAGAATAGATTCAGACTTTAGCAAATAAGCACGGTTAATGGCAATCAATCGAATATAGAAGACTTCAAATGAATACGCAGACATGTCAGAGAAATTTGTACTGGACTGTCCCAGGCATTGGCGAAAGACATATAAGCAGACAAACAACGAACAAAGCAATTTTAGGTGGTTCAATCTCGAGCTCGAGATCTACATCCACCCCTTACTCAACTGAGTAAGGCTTACTGCTGACATACAGCTTGAACCCACTGATTCACAACTTCGGGGACTAGATCCCTACAATCCACTGAGCTTCACAGCTTGCTAGACCGCTGATTCATAGCTTCAACCATTGAGCTTCACAACTTGCTATCCGAGGATTCAACCTCGCCTGTTGAGCTTCACAGCTTGCTCTGCTGATACATAGCTTATAAGAGATTTGAAAAGAAAAACTAGATGAAACAACGAAAGATGATAACACAATGTAGCTCCACAGGAGCAATCTGACTCTAGATTTGATCCAAAAGTCAGGAAACAAATATCTACTTCAATCTCACTCCTCTTACGGTACTCTATTTTCTTCTCAGCAGCACTCTTCCTTTAATTCTTCCTAGACATTTCTTCCTCGACAGCTCCCCTTGCCTCAGCTTCTCTAGCTCTCAGACACTACTTCTGATCTTCTCTATTGTCGCTCTTTTCACTCTGGAAATTCTCCCTACACTGGCTCCCTTCTTCTTCTTCTTCGTCTTCTTTTTCTTCTATCTTCCTTGTTCTATCAGTTGAGCGATCAGGCCTCTATTTATAGGCTCGTGAGATATTGGGCGCATGGAAAACACGTTCCCGCCCAAGGAATTTTGAAAGAATGCATTGCTGGATGTCCATGTGTCTCACGTTGAAGGTTCGCTTTCCACGTGGCTGAATTTCCAGTTGAGACTTGCCTTGGATCACGTGCCTATGGATAAAGATCTCGAGCCACGTGACTATACTGAGTGTAAGGCATGTTGCCTTTCATGTGTTCGATCTTGGGTCTTTCAGTGACTTAAGTGCCTATTAATTTGAACATAAGACATAAAGCATTTTGTCAGACACTTTGTAAGCATGAGTGGATAACTAATATGCACCGACTTATTGAGATAAGAGTCACATTACATACATAAATTTCAGACAAGTGTGAAAGATGCACAGACTTGACTAGGCATTATACACATATGTTGCACTGACATGATATGATACCTTGACACACTAGCATTGACCTTCTACTTGTATGCTCAGACCTTAAAGGTGCATGTGCTCCAACTTGAGTGCATATGCTTAGACTTTATAGTGGAAGCTAGCACATATGCTCAGACCTAAAATTGCACATATGCTCAGACCTTAGTTTGCGCTCATGCACATATGCTCAGACCTTAGTGTGCGCTCATGCACATATGCTCAGACCTTAGAGAGGTGCACCGACCTGCATAACTAGACTATGCTCATGTGCTCTGACTTGAAGGAAGGTGCTCAGACGTGAAAGCATGCATGTGCTCCGACTTTGAGCATGCATATCCTCAGACTTGTATGAGTATGCTCCGACCTATGTAAAGATGCTCAGACCTTCATGCTGCATGTGCTCAGACTTTGAGCATGCATATGCTCAGTCTTTATATGCAGCACTGAACATGTGCAACGACCTTAGTATGCAACATTGATAATGTGCACCGACCTTTGTATGCAACGATGACAATGTGGACCGACCTTAGTATGTACAAGTGACTATGTGCACCGACCTTTGTATGTAACAATGACAATGTGCACCGACCTTAGTCTGTACAAATGACTATGTGCACCGACCTTATGCGCTTACATGCAGACATGCACTGACCTTCATATGCGACATGTATGAACATGCACCGACCTTCATATGCAGCATGTATGAACATGCACCGACCTTCATATGCAGCATGCATGAACATGCACCGACCTTAGTGAGAAACACATACATTGGAAGCACGAGAAGCTATAAGATACTAACAATGTTGCCATAATGAAGAGTAGATTCAGAGTATTACAATTGTCAATATCCAAAAGCTGAAGATAAAATATATTGTTGTCAATCATCAAAACTTAATAAGAAATTAAATTCAGAGAATCAAGTTAAAGGAGACACAACATGATACACACATTATCCCACACAATCTCCCCACAACAGAAATAAAGAGATCACCAATAGAGAAGGAGCCAAACTGAAGGAGGCGCGCCGTGCGCTCTCGTCCCCTCTGGTAGCGCTCCTCACCGTCCTTCAGCCTCTGCTCTACAACCCCGAGACTAGTCCGGAGCTCCATCACCTGGGCCTCTAGAGCCCTCCTCTCGTCCCAATCTTGATGCCACTCTACCCTCCTCTCCTCTCTCTCCCTCTCCCTATCCACTCTCTCCCTCTCTGCGTCCCTCCTCGCCACTTGGAGAGAAAACCTTAGCTCTAGGACGTCTCGGGGCAGCTCCTCAGCGTCGTGTCATCGCCGCTTCTCCTGGCGCTCCGCTATCCGGGCATCTTGCTCCGCCACCTGAGTGACGCGCTCCTCCTCCGCTCGGACCACACAAGCTAGCGCGTCCTGGATCTCCACTGCCTGCCAGAGCCGACCATTTCACAAGGTCACAAGAAAGGGGGGTGAAACATATAGTTGAATTTCAAACCAAACCACACTCACCCGAGCTGCGAGCTCTCGCTCCGCTTCCTCTTGCCACTACCTCGGCTCGGTCCACCACACTCCATGGGGTGAGATGGAATTTTAGGGGACTGGAATGGAGTAAGAAAGTGAGGAAATTGAGAAGGAGAAGTGGCGGGGAGAGGCTCGGTGGGTTCAAATTTGAATTCGATAATTGGATGCATCTAGGCCCAAAGACGCATCCATTTGAAGCGTCCAGTCGCATAGACGCGTTAAAAAAAAATGAAAAATTTGCACGTGTCTGATGGTGGAGACATAACCATATATACACGTCTTTGACTGGTGACGCATTTTTTTTTAAAGGGGGGGTAGAGAGAGAGAGGAAGTCTTCGTAGTAGTTTTTTTAATTATATATATATATATATATATATATATATATATATATATATATATATATATATATATATATATATATATATATATATATATATATATATATATATATATATATATACGTGTCTTGGTTGATGGACACGTATAATAAAAAAAAGTGTGAATGCAAAGGGCATGCGATGGCACTAATGTTCCGTGTTTTTTCCTTGAAACGAAATGAGATACATTAGGGATTGGGCACCCCGGGCCTCAATTTCCCTAGTTTAGTTACATAAATTCTCCATAACTCGCGCTCTTCCTTTACGTGCAACATCGACCTCCTTGGAGTGCTTGCCTTCCATAGTGCTTTAATAGCCTTCACATCCTTCGCGTCTCCACTCGTACTCAGCTCCCTTTTCCTCAGAGGGAGAAGGCCGAATAGCGAGAAAAAAGAATGGCGAGGAAGACCGATTTGAATGTGACATCGGTGCTCATTGTAAAGGGCTATCTCAGTTGCGCCAATGAGTTGGAGTTCCGCATCGGGGGAAGATCTTATAAGGAGTTCATGCGAGTGCAAGCATGCTGACACGCAAGTGAACATGATCCGCACCATGTTGTTGATATGAGTCTGCCAGTCTTCACGCTTCTACAGCCGGGGTGCACGATTTACCACTGAAGTCCTACGATCAATGACACCCAAGAGGGGGGGATGAATTGGGTGTTAACAAGTTTTAAGAAAACTTTATCCGATTTAAACAAGTGTGAAGAATAGCCACAAATAAGTTCAGATCTATATAGAAAATATTGGATCTAATGAAATCTATCACACACAACGGATCTTGGTACCGTGGCGGAGGTGTGAATCTGAAGATTCTACTCACACAAAGTGTTTATCTTCCTAACAAGGTTTACCTTGTCGATCCAAACTCACCTTTTGATATACCAAAGATCTACTGTAAGACTGATCAATTGAGCTAGATCTAAGCGGAGAAATCAGTAGAGATGATTTAAGAAATTGCTAGAACAGAATGGGGGTAGAAGATAAGGAACAAACCACACAAAAAATAGAGATTTTTAGGTGGTTGGGATGCAACGATGGCAACCTACGTCCACCCCTCACAAACTGTGAGGATTCACACACTATCTTGTAAGGAATTACAAGATCTGAACACACACACACTCGTATGGAGATGAGAACTCCTACGAAGGTGTAAATACAGCTAAACACACATAAATATGACAGAATACAAACACACACACAAGGATCTAAGAAGATCCACACACACACAACTATTTAGAGATTTCAAGAACACACACTTGAAGCTTGAAGAATATGAAAGTAGAAACACCAAAAGAAAAACTTTGATTTTTGCTCCCCCTCAGTAGGTGATGAATATTATGGATGAAGCTTGGATCTCCACTTGATTTGGGGTTGATTGGCCTCAAATTCCACTTGAAAAGCTTGTAGATGGATGAAGAACTCTTTGCACGAAGTACTGTTCACGGAGCTACAGTAGCATCCTTTTCTCCCCTTGATAGCTTCCTTAATCTCTCCTTGGTAATTATCGTTTCTTTGCCCCAAGAGTTGTTTTTATACAACTAGGATGGTCAAGGATAGGCCAAGACACAGATCTATAATTCCAGGGATGTCTGGAGACTTTAAGGATTAAAATAACATTGGTAGATGCGTCAGCCTCGTAGAGAAAACAAGGTCAACAATGGAGGCTTCGAAGCTGGCGGTCGATCGTGAATAGGTGGGCGGTCGACTGGAATTTTATAGAAATTGAACCTTTCAACGCTGGGAAAACCGGTCGACCGGGCCCTGTCCGGCGGTCGACCGCTCGTTTGGAAAACCTGCATTTTGATAATGTTAGCCAATGAATCATAGCCTGTAAACAAATTACTTTGAGACCACTTCTTGTTCCAAACAATATGAGTTGGTTTGACTTATCCTGGGCATTTTTTAGGCACGATAGAATTAGGTATTTGCTTTGATGGAAGATGACTTTGAGAGGGTTTTAAGCAAGTTATCAACCTATTTGTAATGCCGGAGTTTTGTTATCATCAAAATCATATGGAGACAGGACCAAGCATCGAGGAGAGAGAGACCTTGCGTAGGTCCCATGGCGGCACATTGATTCCCTGTCCATGGAGCCCTCGGGGGGCCCGCCGTGGCCCCCGCTGCCATCGTGGATGCTCCATCGGCTTTTCCCACTCTGGTTTCTTCTTCCCTAAATGTCTTGTTAGGATGCTAGGCCCGGATACAGAGGGGGGGTGAATGTATCCTTCTACGAATAATGCCCAAAGAAAAACTCAGATGCTAGACGCAATCACAGAATGAAACAAATTCAATTAAACTTATGAGCAAACACATGGAGCGCGCCTATCCAAGCATCTAGCGGAAGCAAGCACACAAAGCAAACCATAGCTCAATAGATTTTTAGGTGGTTCGGTCCTCCAGACCTACATCCACCCCTCACTCCCAACCGGAGTGAGGCTTCACTAGCAAATGCTAGAACCAAGCAGACTCAGTCTGCGAATAGTTGCTGCCACACAGCTTGACCAGGGGAACAACCTCCCCTCTTCCACCCAACCGGAGGGTCACCCCAAGTGACTCCCAGCCACTTGGAAACCAGAGACCGAAGTCTCTCTTCCTCCAGACAGGAGGGACCCCTGGACTTGCTACCCACAAGCCCAGAACCGGAGACAAGTCTCCCTTCCTCCAAACCGGAGGGAACCCACAAGTAGCTCCCAGCTACTTGTAACCGGAGACCAGATCTCCCTTCTCCTGAGACCACAGGAGGAACCCGATCCCCAACAGGCCAATTGAAAGAACAAAGATGGAAAGATAAAAAAGGAAAATAAGAAAGGATGAAAAAGCACAGCTCCAAAAGCTGGAAACGAAATACAAGTAATGTAGCTCTCAAGGGAGCGGGTCTGGCTTGGATTTGATCCAAACACCAGAGGACAGATCTTCAAGCTTTTCCCATTTCTTCTCTACGAACTCCTTCTCTCTCTCTCTCTTTCTCTTCTGCTTCTTCACTCTTTTTCTTTCGCAGGCTCTCTCTGTCTCTTCTCTTCTTCTTCTCTGCAACTCTTCTTCTCTTCTGCTGGATCGAACTCTCAGCACTTCTGCACTTCTGCTATTCTGCTATTGCTCTCAAGGCTTCGATCACTTTCCTTCAGACAACCGAGACTCCCTTTTATAGCAGCTCGAGCAGAGGCAGCACTGGGCGCGTGTGGCCTCCACATTTCCCGCCCAGGTATTTGGCCACGTGTCAGCATCTCAGGTCCTTGGATCACGTGCCTTTAGCTTCTCGAACATTACCTGCCACACAGACATAAGTAGATATCAGTTGGATGTATATACTTGGTTCAGGTGTTAACAAAGTGTGTACAGTCAACCTGCAGCTTGAGTGAATAGGCTTTGAAGTTAACAATCGAGTGTATAGAGTTGAAGGTTAACAGATGAGTGTATAGAGTTAGTTGAGTGAGCATGCAGTGTATAGACTTCACGTATGAAGACATCCGTTGTTCAGACTTGAAGAACATTCAGCAATGTGCAGACTTCATTGAATGAGGGAGCAATGGCATACTTCAGGATGTATAGGCTTGTGAATGCAAATGCAATGTACAAACTCTCCAATGTATGGACTTCAAATATGTGAAGCTATGCGATGTACATACATTGAAGAATAGCAAGTGAGTAAGTGTGTACACTGAGTGAGTGTATAGAGTTGAAGTCTTCATGCGAGCTCAGTGTATAGACTTGCAGACTGATGCATTAATATGCCTATCAGATGTATAGACTTAGATGTAAAAACATGTAATGCAACACAGTGTATATACTTAGAACATATGCACTATGCAGACTCGTCCATTGTATACACTTGCACCGACCAATGTATAGACATGAAGATGCGAAGCCCTCGTTGAATAGTCTTTGAGACCTGATGCATGAACAGTGCGCCAATGTATAGACTTCAGCTTGAGACGCTTACAGAGACGATCGGATGTATGGACTTGATGCCTGAAACGCTCTCTAAGACAATGAGGTATGTATAGACTTTACAGTGTATGGATCCTCAGTGAGACGCAAGTTGAGACCATGCAGTGTACAGACTTCATGTTTAACATGCATGAGAACCAGTGTACAGACATGCTGTCCTCACAGCTGATGACTCCAGTGTATAGACTTGCTGAGGGAGTGACTGTACAGAGTTTGGAATGTTAGACCCAATGTATAGACTTCAGCAGGATTGCCAGTGTATAGACTTGTACAGTGTAGCGAGTGTACAGACTTTGAGTGTTAGGGCCAATGTATAGACTTGAACGTCCACTGTGGATGTATAGACTTGACGACCCTGAGCCAATGTGTAGACTTTGCGCTGTACAGACTTTAGGCTTTGAACGCTTGAGCTGAAGACAATGTACAGACTTAGCGATGTATAGATTTGGCCAGTAAAACGTAGGAAAAGGTATGAGTGTATAGACTTGGCCAAGTGTAGGAAAAGATGTGGAGTGTACAGACTTGGTGAAACAAAGTCCAGTGTATAGACTTGGTGAAATGACGCCAATGTACAGACTTGCAGGTGCGAAGCCGATGTACAGACTTGGTTCCTGTAGCAGTGTATAGACTTGAAGGTCTGAAGGCGATGTATAGACTTGGTGAACACTGCAACATCAATCGTTTGTATAGAGTAGGGGCTGCACATACTTTGGCAATGTGTAGACTTAGAAGACATATGAATGTGTAGACTTTGAAGGATTGAGACGAAATGTTCACGCTGTACAGACTTGGTGAAAGCTGAAGGAGTGAGCGATGTATAGACTTCACCAACAAGCTTGAACACAAACAGGCTGCACAGTGCACTATATAGACTTGGACCAAGGCATGAACAGTGGAAGCTACAGTCCAATGTATGGACTTTGAAGGATTTGAGCGTGAGACTGTATAGACTTGGCCCCTTTCCGGATGTATAGACTTTGAGTCAAGAAGACCAATGTGTGGGCTTACTATAAAGAACAATGTTCTGATGGGTCGACGCATCAGCAAGGGTGGGTAGACCCACCACTGTCCATACTATCCAAACAGAGTGTAGATAGATGAAGATTGAGGCCGTTGTACAGACATGGGGTTCAGCTGAGGATGTATGGACTTTGACGAAGTGAAGCAGTGTACAGACTTTGAATCAAACCGATGTATAGACTTGAATGGGCATGGAGTGTATAGACTTGAGAGATTGAACTGAAGAGTCGACGCATCAGCTCAAGGAGTTGACGCACTGCTGTGGAGACTGTGCAGACAGAGTGTAGACAGAATTAAGTGGAGCATGTTATCTGACAGCCCTATGAACTCCATACATTTACATGATAAAACATGAATTTATCGTGCATATAAAAGAAAGCATTATGATCAGAGAATGACTGAATAATAGCATGATGACACACAGCAAGATGACTCACAGTGATTAACTCACATCAAAAACCAATCATCAAAACCATCATCAAAACCACAGGGGCACAACATGTCTCCTCTGCAAACAACCTCCCGGATTGTCGTCATTCTTTTGCAGAAGTTCTAGCTTCTTCAATGTCACCGCCGATCGTTCCTGGCAAGGTTCATGAGCCTGCTGTTACAAATGGCGGAGAACCGGCTATTTTCTTCAATGCTGAGGAAATAGCTGCGTCTCTTAAGCCTTTTGATTTTGCTCTTGTGGCTCGAACGCCTCACGGCAGGCCTTCATTTCCTGAGATCAGGTCTCATCTGTCCAACCGTTGCAGATTCAAAGATGATTTTGTGATCAGTGCTTTGGATTCCAAGCACCTTCTTTTACGTTTTCACAATCAGGAGGATTATTTGCAGCTGCTCCTGAGAGAACACCTATATGTTCATGGCAGGCTATTCGGATTTTTCAAATGGACGATGCATTTCTCTCCCAATGAGGATTCTTCTATCCTGCCGGTGTGGATATCTTTCCCTGGGTTGCCCGTGAATTTATTTGTGGAACCTATGTTGCGCTCTATTGCCGGGAACATTGGGAAGGTGTTAAAAATAGATCCTTCTACTCTGAACCTTTCCAATACGGTGGTAGCCCGTGTTTGTGTTGAATTAGATATATTGAAGCCACACCCACATAGACTGTGGATTGGTTTTCCTGGGGGAGGGGCTTGGCAAGAAGTTTTTTACCCGGTGCTTCCGTCATTCTGTTCGGTTTGTTCCAGGCTAGGCCATTGTTCGGTCGATTGTAAAGGTAAATCGACTCAGATTTCGGTCAATCCTGATGTTTCACAAGGTACCTCCCGACCAATTCCAAAGGTAAAAAATGTCTGGAAACCGGTGGCCGCTTTTAGTGCAGTTGTTCATAAAAATGAAAAGTCTGATGTGCCTCCTCCCAATAAGATTTCTGACTCTCATGACACTTCAGATGTGATTTTTGTGGGGGCCTCTTCAAAGTCTAGATTAAATACTGAAGGTGAGTTGGTGCCTCCGTCAAAGGTTGCGGTGGATAATACAAACATAAATGATACTTACATTGTTGATCATTCAAACTTAAATCCTGCTCATATGGATGTCGTTGTCTTGAAGACTAATGCTGACTCAAATTTACAACCTGCAATTGATATGGCTGGATCCTCAACTTTATTGCTTCCTGTGGAACCAAATTGTCGGAATGCAGTGATACCCTCGGAAAAATTCAATGCCTCTTCCAATATGGAGCTCCCTTCAGGACAAAGATTTGATGCAAATGGCATCATTGTACCTGTTCCAGAGTTAGCTCTTGTTGATTCTCGAATTGTGGGCTCACAATAGGTCACTTCGTCCTCTTTAGGTCTTCAGCCAACATCCTCTTATTCCTCTCAGAATCAGCAGCATATTGTTGATTTGGAAGCTAAAAGACAGGATATTGCTATTGCGGCTGCTATTGATAATGCCAGGGTTCTGCTTAATGACCACACAGGTGTCAAAACTAGATCCATGATCAGGTCTGGATCCTCAGGCAACCTTCCTATTTCTAAATCCTCATGAATTTTGTTATCTGGAATATAAGAGGCATAGGAAATTATGTTTCAGTCGGGAGGGTAAAACTTTTCATTAAGGCTCATAATATTGACTATATTGCTGTGCTGGAACCCAAAATTCATGTCAGTAAAATGCAAGGCATCTGTGGGAAGTTGGGAATGGGTAATTGTATTGCGAATTGTGATGATATGGCTCATATATGGATTTTCTGGAGGGATACCCTGGATTTCTCAATTGTTAGTTCAGATGAGCAGCAAATCACTCTTAGTCACTCTAGTTCTGTTTGGCCAATTTTTCACCTATCTTTTGTCTATGTAAAATGTTCTGCTAGGGAGAGACAAGCTTTGTGGACATCTCTTTACTTGGTGCACTCACAAATATCAGGGCCTTGGTTAGTCGTTGGAGATTTTAATTGTATTCTGAATGTTGATGAAAAACTAGGTGGCAATCCACCTAATTTGGGTGCTATCTCAGATTTTAATGAGTGTGTTTCAAGCTGTGCACTTATTGATGCAGGCTACATGGGTTCTAAGTATACATGGCACAATAATCAAGCTGGGTGCACTGGTATTTGGGCAAGGCTGGACAGGGTCCTGTTTAATTCAGATTGGCTAAAATTGTTCCCCATTTCAGTTGAGCATTTATCAAGGGAAGCATCTGATCATGCTCCATTATTGGTGAAAATGCTACACAAGAACAAATTCAAGAGTAGATTTTGTTTCCAAAAAATGTGGACTTTTCATGACAAATTTCTCATGGATGTTAATACTTGCTGGAATACTAGTCCACTGGCCTCCTCTGCTATGACAACTCTGTACCTGAAGCTTAAGTACTTGAGGAGCATGCTACATAACTGGAATAAGCAGACCTTTGGTCATGTCCTTTTAAACTTGATGGCAGCAGAGGATTCAGTTCTCAAAGCGGAACTTTCTTATGATTTACACCCCACTATGGAAAATCACAAAATATTGGAGGAAGCCAAATCCCTTCATTCTGAAAGCTTATTACAGGAGGAATGTTTTTGGAGACAGAAGTCTGGAATTAGATGGTTAAAGGAGGGGGACAGAAACAAAAGATTTTTTCATGCTTCGACCAAGGCCAAAAGAAATAAGCAGTGTATTACTCAGCTTCAGAATTCTGCTGGTATGTTAACTTCAGATCATGAAGAAATGAAGGGCATTGCTACTAATCATTTTCATACTGCCTTTTCTTCTCAGCACCATTTTATTGAGGAATCCTCTCTAAACTATATCCCTAATTTAGTTACCCAGCAAGAGAATTTAATGCTATGTGCTATTCCCATAGAACAGGAAATTAAAGATACTATCTTTGCACTATCTCCTGACAGTGCACCAGGGCCTGATGGATTCACAGGAGCTTTCTTTCAAAAGGCTTGGACAATCATTGCTGGTCTGGTTGTTAGTGCTGTACAAGAGGCTTTCACTATTCCACAGCCTCTCCCAAGATCTGTTACATCCACTTTAATTGCTCTTATTCCTAAAAGGCCAAATACTGTGGATATCTCTGACTACAGACCAATCAGTTTATGAAATTTTTTCTACAAGATCATTTCTTCCATTGTAAATAAAAGGCTGGCTACTATTCTTCCAAGCATTATATCAAAAGAACAAACTGCATTTGTCAAGGGGAGGCACATAACAGAGAATATTGCTCTTGCACAAGAATTGACACAGGAATTGGGCAGAAAAACCAGAGGAAAGAATGTTATTTTTAAATTAGACATGGCCAAGGCTTATGATCGGTTAGAGTGGGACTTCCTGTTTGCTGTTCTCCACAGGTTTGGATTTAGTCTGGCTTTCATTCAACTGATTGAAAAGATGGTTAAGAACTGTTCATTTTCAGTTTTACTGAATGGAGATGCAGCTGGTTTCTTTAAGTCTTCAAGGGGTGTTCGACAAGGTGACCCAATTGCCCCCTCCTTATTTATCATTGCTGAGGAAAGCCTGAGTAGAGCCCTAAAGGAAGCTCATCTAAATAGACAAATTGAGTGTTTCCAAGGGCCTCGGAGGTGTCCCACAATATCCGATCTTTTATTTGCCAATGACACCCTGATTTTTACTAAGGCCAGCCTTATCACTGTCAGGAATTTATTAAAAAATCTCAAGACTTATGAAATGGGATCAGGTCAGCTTATTAATATTAGTAAGAGTGGCTTCTTTTTGCATCCAAAGATTAACGTTTCCATTACAACTCGGATTTCCAATCTCACAGGCTTCATAAGACATAGCTTCCCACATAAGTATCTTGGCTTTCCTCTGGTTCTAGGCCGACGTAAAAAAGTTCATTTTGCTGGTATTATACAATCCATTCAAAAGAAAATTTCTGGTTGGAAATCCAGCTTACTTTCTCAAGGTGCAAAGTTGATTTTGATTAAGCATGTGCTCACTTCTATTCCAATCTATTCCCTCTCCACTTCACCCCTCTACTCAGGAACACACCTTTTGCTTGAGAAGTCCTTTGCAAATTTCTTTTGGGGCTCTTCCCCGAATGGGAATAAAAGGCACTGGAGATCATGGGATCTTATTTGCAGACCTATTTCACAGGGAGGCCTTGGCATTATGTCACTTAGGCAAATGGACATAGCCTTAAGAGTTAAGATGCTATGGCAGGCTTTGCATTCAAATTCCTTGAGGGCCACTTTCTTCAGAGCTAAGTATATTGGTCAGAGACATTTGAGGGATGTGCATTTCAACAGTATGAATGGTCTTGCTAGAAGAAGCTGGATCAAGGCAAAAAATCTTGTACTCCAATTTCAAAAGGTCATCATCGGGGATGGAAAACTCACAAACTTATGGTATGATCACTGGATTGGAAATCAATGTCTGGCTGACTTTGTTCCTGCTAACATCATTCCTAACCCCCTTATCACTGTTAATGATTTCCTGCTGCATACCCCAAGAGAGGAAATGGAACTACTTGACAGTTTTATGCCAGCACCTATCAAGGCTGCTATTATTAACACTACTCTCACTCTAGATGCTGATTTTCAAGCATGGAGTTTGTCATCCTCAGGAAGATGCTCGGTGGCTTCTACCTATCAGGTTCTATCCGAAACTGTCTCAAACCAGCCAAGTATGCATTGGGAAAGGCTGTGATCACAATGGCTACCTATGAAAATATCTGTTCACCTGTGGAAAATTCTTCAAAATAGCCTTCTTGTTGATTCCAATGTTCAGCGCTTGGGTGTGCAACTGTGCTCTATTTGTTCCTGCTGTCAGGTCCACCATGGGGAAAACATGAACCATCTTTTCTTACACAGTGAGCTAGCCTCTCACATATGGTCATATTTCAAATCTGTTGGGCTGCAGTTGGAAGGAAATTCTGTTATCTCATTCATTTCTAATGCTGCCAGTAATGTTCAACCGAAATCTGCTTATGGCTTCCTAATCCTAGCAGTCATAGGCTATGGTTGTTGGGACATTTGGAGAGCTCGGAATTCTGTGAGGTATGAAGGCAGAACTATTTCCAAAGCCATGTCCTCCACCAAATCATAAATCAAGTGAAACAGGCTCGTGCTAGTGCCAATTTAAAGGAATCTGATATTTGCAAACGGAAGGCTCTGGATACCTTGGGTATTTCTACTTACCCCTCTAATGGTGCTCAGCTGAAAATTGTTAAATGGGTATGCCCCCCTGGCCTTTTCTCAAATTAAACTCTGATGGTGCTTGCAAACCTAATGGTACATCTGGAGGTGGAGGTGTTATAAGAGACCATAGTGGCAATGTTATCCTTGCCTACTCCCATTATTATGGTCCGACCAACAGTCTTGTAGCAGAAGCAAGGGCTTTACTTGATGGCATCAACTACCTTCACACAATTTCAAACCACCCAGCACATATAGAATGTGACTCACAAGTTCTTGTTCGTGTAATTAAAAAGGAATATCAATGCCCATGGTCTATACTTTCATATGTAAGAGAGATTTGGAGATTTATTACACAGCATGACAAGATTGATCATATTTACAGAGAAGGAAATAAAGTAGCGGATTCTTTGGCCTCTTTAGCTTGCTCAGCCAAATGTAATGTTTTCCTTTATTACAATGAGTTACCCTCACTTATAAAGGGAGAGGCTCGATTGGATAAGCTGGGTTTACCCAGCATCAGATTGATGTAATCTCTATTCTTTTTCATTAGTAATAATATTTACCTCCTAGTGGTCTGATGGTCCCTCCCATCTGTCCCTAGGCAGGGTTTTTTGGAAAAAAAAAATCATATGGAGAGACTCAACAACCACATTACCACCAAAGCCTAACGCACCGGCCATCTGGTAGAGGGTGCTTTGTTGGAAAAGTCTCGAGGCAGTTGGCGCTCCCTCACGGGGATCAAATTTGAAGTGTAAATCAATCCAGCAAGTCAAAAGAAGTAAGCAACCGAAGGGAGGTATACCGATGCTGGAAGTTGTGAGACCACTGTAAATGTAAGTAAGGATGGCTGGCCCCACTCTTTTGCCCTCCCATAATCCACAAAGTGCACTTTGTTGATCTTCCTCGACAATGTTGTCGGAGCAAGGGAATAGGAGAGCCCCCGCTAAGCAGATTGCGAATCCTTTCATGAGATCTTCCAAATATTCATCGCCCGTCAATCTTCCCAGGGCATTCGTGGTCCATTCCGCGAGTTTCTACAAATTGATTCTGTTGAGTGTGTGATTTTGATGATTACAAAATGTTTCTTTACTATTTGTCAAAAGATTTGTTAGTGATGCATTATTGTGACTTCCCAGTTCATGTGCTTGAACATCCTTGTTTTCTTGCTATGGTGTATGGAATTGCCCTATGCTTGTGGAGTTTCAGATGTTTAACATCTTTGGAATGACAAGTTGAATATGAGCTTCATCATGATATCAGTATACTTCGTTGAGCTTCATTTGATATGAGTGAAAGAATTTCTAGAAGATGGATTGTGTGAAAATAGCTTGATTGGGTTTCCATGGTAGCATGATAACTTCATATCTTTGGTTTTGTCAATAGAAGTTGGTATGCATGGCTTGGTTGAAATGTTAAATTGATAGACTTGTAATTGTGCAAGCCTTTCATATCTTGAACTCAAATTCCACTCTTGAGATCATGACATTTTGGAATGATTGTGTTCTAGTTTGAACTAAATGTTGAATTGTGCCTTTTCACTCAAGAAATGCTAGTTATAAAAGATAGAGCTATTTGAATTTCAAATCCATACTAATTTGGTTTTTCTATGGTTTTGCATGTTCAAACCGTAAAAATAATTCTTTCAGAATCAAGGGACTTTGGTCACATTAATACCATTGGGTTCTCATGGCTTAAAGGGGCTAATTTCTCACTTTTCATAACCCTCAGCAGAGGGGTCGACCCCCCCTGTGACCTGGGTCGACCCCCTTCAGCCAGACTTCTATTTGGGCTATTTTTTCAGCAGAAACTGAGGGGGTCGACCCCAAGGGTTGACCCACTCTGGCACGGGAATTTTGGAAGACTTCTAAACCCATTCTTTTGACCTTGAAACTTTACCATTTTACCCCCAAAAGGTTCCTAGACTTATGGGGGTGTTTCTAACATGCTTTAAGAGGGTTTTATGAGTCTTTTGTTCACTCTTTGTTATATATATATGTGAACTCCGAATTTGTGGAATATAACGCTAATGTGCTTATGTTCTATCTTGTAGGTGAAGAAAAAGGGGGAAAGCAACGAAGAAGCTCTTGGCAAGGGGATATCATCTACATCCATGCATCTTTGAAGCTCGTGATAGAAGGAAAAGATGAGCGGATCGAGGAGAGGAACAAGATGATGCCGACTTCGTGATCATTCATCTACGAACATAGAAGAGTCGGATCGTTTTGAGAAGGGGGAGCTTTACATTTCATATAGTTCTTTGGTTTAGTCTTTAGAAGTTGTTTTGGGCTTATTGTATCCATTTCTGAACACTTCATCAATTTCTAAAAGAATATCTTGTGTGGGTGTTTGGAGATTTGATCTCCAAGTGTTTGTGTTGACGCGTGTGTGTCGTTCTATGCGGAGGAACTCCGCGTGTGTGTTTGGAGATTTATCCTCGTGTGTGGTTGGGAGTTTTCTCCCTTGTGTGTGTGCAGGCGTCGCCCTGCGTGTGTGTTGGAGCATCACTCCGTGTGTGCTATCTTGTAAGGGTGTTTGCAAGATAGTGGAATCCTCACTGGTTTGGTGAGCGGTAGACGTAGGCACACAAAGGTGTGTGGCCGAACCACCTAAAAATCTCTGTGCCTCGTGGTTTGCTTGTGGTTTGCAATTCTTATATTATTATTCTTCGCTATTTCTGGTTTTGGCACAACGTTCCATACACACACATACTCACATGATTAACAATCACATGCGAGTGAGCTGTGAGAGCGTAATCCAATTTGCTACATCTTGTTCGTTGTTCATCTAAGCGCATAGGGATTAATTTACTATCTATCTATTTTTTATCAAAGTTGATCAAAATAGTTTAGAATTAATTTTATAGAGGGCCAATCAATTCACCCTCCCCCTCTTGATTGCCGTTGCCACGGACCCAACAATTGGTATCAAAGCCTCGCCTCTATTTATCTTGAGGTCTCGCGACCTATAGAGTGATCCTATGCAACGGCAACCTTGAACAAAATGGCCAAAATCTGTTCAACCTCTTTTTTTTATTAAATGACTTAGGGGGGCTCCAGGAGAGCGCACCCCTCCCCAGTGGAGAGGAGTGTACCCGCTCCACTAGTTGCCACCAAAGGTAAGAGGTTGAATTATAATAAGCGAGAGTTCACAATCATTGGGGCATACCACTACACAACATGGGGACATACCCCGAAGCAATCAACAGAAAGGAAGAAGTAAAGGAGAAATAGGAAAACAAAGAGATGTGATGGGAATTAGCCAATCTCTCTAATAGTGCCTAACTGTAAGCGATCTAATCTTAGTAGACCCTTGGCCAATCTGGGAACCTCCTCCTCAGTCAGGAAGAATTGTTGGGAGTCCGAGGTACATGCAAGGTTGGAGAAGAAATCAGCTACTTGGTTCCCCTTTTTGAATATATGTGGAATGGTAGGGTTGAAGAGGTCTAAGAGGCACCACAGCTCGTCACAAAGGTCCAGAAATCTCCATGGAATGCATGATCTGTAGGCTAAGAGATGTAGGAGGACCGTCGAGTCGACCTCAATGCAATGAATCCAAAGATGGAGAGCATGGCAGAGTCAAAACCCGTCAAGCACAGTAAGGAATTCAGAAGAAAGACTATTAATATGGCCATATGGGAAAGATCCAGCCGCAATCAATCTACCACAGTGGTCCCTCAATACAACACCACCACCAGCTACACCTGGATTACCTCGCGAAGCTCCACGGTGTTCAACCTCTTGTCCTCCATGCTTTAATGGTTATAATTGTATTTCTTGGAGAAATAGGATGTTAGGGTGCAGAGCGAGATCTAGAGAGGGGTGAATAGATCTCACTATTAAAATCTGTGCGTTAAAAAAAAACTTATGACAACTCAAATGAGCTGATGCTATACTAGGACCAACACTCGATAGAAAACAAGAGTTGCTACGATGAACTAGAATGATTGTAGCATTCCTAAGCAGACAAACACAAGAGTGTGAAAGCTAACATTGTAGATAAATCAGTCTGTTGATGAATAACCCCCAAGAGACAAATAAATCTAAGATTGAATTAGTTCATGTAGGATAAAACACACACACTTCGAGCACTAGGTGACTAACAAACTATGCTATCCACTAGGTTCACTCAGAACTGACTTCAAACACTTAAGGAAGAACACCTATTTAGACCTCGCAATTCCAAGTGCTCATAAAAAAAATATCGAACACTAAATGTTCAAGCCAGCCTGAAGTGGGGTTGAAAGAAAAAGACCAATCACACAAAGCACACCATAGATACAAGGGATTTTTAGGTTACGCCGAACGGTGAGCATATGAGTGGGTTTTATCTCGTTTGGGTAAAATCATGCTTTTGGGGTGTTCACAGGGTTCGCCGAAAAATAGCGACGGTTTTTAGATCAGTTGGCATCAATCGAACCCCTGGAATGTCAGCGTTCCAGATCCGCTGATTTCGTAGCGATTGGTTGTCATTTGGAGCCGGTACGAGCCCGGGAACCTCGATGACCCAATTAGGGTCGATTCGATGGAATCGCCCATTTCTTGCGATTAAGCCATTGCATGTGCCCCTTCCGGCCTGTGGAAGGTTGCTTTTGTCCATTACGACTGTTGCCCCTTCGATCGGGATCGAACGGGGCGTGGATACGGGCTTTAGGGCTCGGTCCGGCCGATTTTCCACCGTAACCGGGCGACCGGACCGGGTAGGCCGGTCAACCGACGGCGTTCGCAGGACCGTGTTGGGTCCGGTCGTTGGTCCGGTCGATCGACCCTGTCTGGTCGACCGACCCCAGGGGTCAGGTCGACCGTAAATCCTGTGTTTTTGTTCGTTTTGAGTCCTGGTCGGTCTAGTTGAGACCTAAGGACTGACATATGGCCTCGCAAGTGTTCCGGACACCCTGTGGGTTCCGTGTCCGTGTTTCTGGGGTGTCAGGAGGTGCTGTGTTACTTCGATTAGCATGCCCATAGGGATCTGTGTCTCGGGCTTTGTGTTGCCCTCGATCGAGTCACCGTGTATCGGTGTGAGTGTGGTGGGGTTCCCCCGCATGTGAGTGGCCTCCCTTGAGTTCCCATCTTGAGGGGATGGTCTCGGCGGCTTATAGTCTGCTTCGGTATTCGTGTTACCGTGGTTTTGGACCTAGTCACGATTTTAAGTCGGTTGGCCTTGGCGGCCCAACCTTCATGCGTTTCTTCGCTGTTGCTCGCCTTTCTTAGGCCGCTACAAGTCATTTTGACTTAGGTCAATGTTTTAGGGTGGTTAGTGTGGCGGTTGTCTCTTGGACCGCCTAGTCCGTGTGGCGGATCTATATTAGACAACTTTGGTGGTTTGACTGAATAGGTCGGTTCAGGGTTGACTGGGTTTACCGGCCTAATCCTTGACCCCTACAGTCACCTAGCAGCCCATTCTATGACCGCCAGCGTATGTTTCTCCGCTTAATTCCTGCGTGTCATTTCCCAATGTGTTGGTTTCCAAGTGCCTCGGCTTGACCTCGTGGTTTGCCCATTGTCCCGTGGATGCCTTTTGATGTCGATGAGGGCTATAACCATGCTATCAGATAGCCAGGCGTACCCAGCTATTGGGTAGATTTCTATATCGCTTCAGAGTCATTATTTGGGTTCTGGTCAACCCGATGAGATCTAGTGGTTGACATGTAACCTTGTGTGTGTCTTGACTATTCTGGATAGCTCGAGATAGTGGTTCTGGACACCTAAAGGTATTGTCTTACCTCGGTCTACGTGTCCAGATGCTTTGAGGGTCTTGATAATCCCTCAGGTCTCCGTAGTCATTTTATGTGGATGTGTCGTTTCCTCTTGCTTAGGATTAGACCGATTGGTGGCTTGTTCTATCGTTGTGCAACGATCTTGACTTTGAGTCGTGAGACTCAAGGATCATTGTGTTGGTAGGTCTAGTTGCCCTATCTTGAGTCTGTTGGCAATTGGTGTTCTACCATTGTGCTTCGTAGTACGTGCGATAGTGCTTTCTTGGCCTGTTTGTACTCCAGCACTCATGTTTCCGAGTCTCTGTGTCTAGTGAGCCTCCACTAGTCGTAGCCCGATGACGTTTAGTGTTGATCCCACCTGGGAGAGGTGGCGACGTAGTCCCATTTTACGGTTTGTAAGCTAGTTTCCGTGGGCCCCTACTTAACAGTGGCATCCTGCTAGGGGGGAAAACTAGCTAGAGGCCTGACTCTAGGCATGAGTCGGTGTGTGTACACATGGTCAGGGGCATTTAGGACTGACGCCGACGGGCGTGACCTTGACTAGTCACTCGTTATTGTAGTTCCTATTCTAGTTCAGAGAGTATCTCAATCTCCATCATTCTTGGCGTCCGTAGCGAGGTACTTACGGCGTAGTGTAAGACGTCAGTGGATGTATATGGCTGTTCTTCTAGTGAGGAGGTGCTCCCGTCACGTGACACGTGACTCTCACATTTCTCGGAGTCTGTTTTCCCCTTCCGAGTTAGCCTGACCTTGGCTTCGTCCGAGTTCAACTTCCCCTTCCGATTTAGTCCGTTCTCGGCTCTGCCGAGGATAGCTCGGTGTCGAACACACGACATTCTAGTCGTGTATGCGTCAGAGTCTGTTGTCTATCTAGGTCTTTTCTAGGCTTTTTGCCTGTTTTAGTAGGCCTTGGGCCTTGTGCCTGCCGACAGATTGGTAACTCCTGACTTTGTGAGATTAGGGTTCGCCTTTCTATCGTTGTTGGGGTAGCTTAGGGAGCCGAGCTTCTCTCGGAGACTGTGTTCCGGTCTTTTCGTGGCTTTGCTTTTCCCTTTTCTTTTAGCTGTTCTACTCCCGCTGTTCCGGTTTTCTTTTACAGCTTTCTAGTTGTAGGTTAGCTTTTCCTGCTTTACTACTACTATTGTTTTGGCTGTTGTTCCGTGTTACTGCATTATTTTTCAGTCGGGATCCGCGTGACCCCTACTGGGCCAGTGACACGAGGCTCACCCCTGCTTTTCAGGTGTGGTCATCTCTTCTTCCTTCGCGGTTCCTAGTATGACGTGTTCGTAGTTGCTAGCGGTACCTGCGTCGGGCTTCCCCCGACCTCAGAGTACGTTTTTCTTTCTGTCCGACTATACTTGTCTTTCCTTTGGACTGGACTCTGGTATAATTGTAATTTTAACTGTTAATTAAAAAGTAATTTTATTTCTGCTACTTTAGCAAACCTGATTAATGAAATTTAATTACTTACTGTTATATCTGCGACTTCAATGTACTACACGACATTCCTTTTATCCCTTCGGAGCTTTACAGCTCTTGGGAGGCTTCATGGGTTCCAAGCGGTATCGGGTCTGTCGATAGTCCTATCGGGTATATCTGGTATCCGGAGTCCGGGTCGTCACAACAGGGATACAACAATCTCCCCATTTTTGGTGATGGCAACACTATGAACACTATGAACATTATGAGTCATAAAACTGAGTTATAAAACAACAAACAACATGCTGACTCAAATCTGACTCATACACATGTTCATATTCTCCCCCTTTGACTTCATCAAAAAGATAGACCAAAGAGTGATGTACTCGGTGCAGACAATTCTCCCCCTTTGAAAACAGAGACACTCTCCCCTTTTGACAGAGTTGAGTTATTAGAGTGGATGTATAAGGACTGAAGATAAAATGTTTTAGAGATATAGTCAATGAGACTATCAGCAAAAGCACATGGACGGTCATGGACAGTTTCAGGTCATTGAATCAAGAAGAGGTGAACCACAGTAATCAGCAGCTGACATTAAGATGGATGCAGTGACACATTGAATATGACGTGAACAAGCAAGATGATTTCAGCAGAAATGAAAACTAAATACCGTGATTCCAACTGAAATGTCAAATGATTAGATAATTCAAGAAGATTTTCAATGAGATACCAATTTCATAAATCTAAGAATACAGATGTTTCAGAGTCTTCCATTATAAGGACTTATGAATTGAACCTTATTGAACAACATGGTTTAATTATGATGTATACAGAGTTTGTCAATAAAGTTCTGTACTCATATCTAAAATCAAGTTTCAAAAAAAATGAACCAAGCCCTCACATTTACATCTTGTTTATCCTCCCTTCATCTTACTCATTCAATTTCAATGACTTATTTAGGAATTACATTCATTAGTATTGGGGTTAAACAACCTTGAAAATTTTAGATTTGATTCTTGAGGTTCAACAATTTTTATTTTCAATTAGTTTCAGATTTTTTTTTGTTCAAACATCAATTTTCAAATTCAAATTTCAGGAGCAATTGAGTTTAGTACACCCTTGTAACTAGAGGATACATAGTGTTTAGACGCCAGTATCCTTAAGCACTTGGTATGACTAACTATCATGCTTCATATTGAATAGAGTTAATAATAGAATGGCTTTTGACGTGAGGCACAACACGTCTTAGGTGAAGTGACCCAGTTACTCACCACTCACCAAGTCATTGCTCTGCCAAAGATTTCACCGATATTGCAATAAATTTTCAGCAGAGATAACTATGGTATCTCATGACATAGTCTAGTTTTAGACATGGTTTCTCAATAGCCATTGTCATTGCTCTAACATAAATTTACACTTAGAAACTTTTCATATCTTTTAGATGTTTAAAAATAATACTAACTATATGTATCTCAACCAAAGAAAGTCATGATTTCAACATTTTCAGATTTCAGAAGATTTTACATGACTCAATATGAAGCAGCTGGTTAAAGTTTATTAAAGTTGACTTAGATATTTTCAAGATATTCATAATCAACTCAATGAATACATTAAACTTAAACTAATTTCATCTTTTTAGACATTCATAATCATGTATAACATAAGATTCCTAGATAAAATATTTTTCAGATTTATGGTCAGGGTATACGGATTGAAATCTACCCAAATTACAGGTGGATCAAGAAAGTTTTCAGAAGCAGTTAGTATATCAATAGAAACAACAACATGAACATGCACCATGTGTGAGAAAATTGAAGTTCAGACATGTGACAGAGATGGCCAAGAGTGCATCAAGCAGATAGGACTTCAAGGGATTCAACAATTGAAGCCTAATCAGGTGGAAGATATGACACACTTTCAGGTGACTTAAAGAACATCAAGCTCCCCCTCAGCAAATGGAAGAGCAACTCACAATGATTATATAACCATGAGTACAGTGAGCTCAATCAACTTTGGAACAGATAGAAACAACTAGGTCGACCTGGTCGAACAGTAGGTTGACCTGTTGGACTGAATTGAATTTTACTTCAGAGATTTCAAATATTGGTGGAGTAGAATGGATTTCACTTAAATTTACAACACAAGCCACCAACCAATAAGATTACTATCAAGAGAGTAGCTCATACTGAAGATAGGGGCATCAGTTGACCGAAATGAGTGATTTGGTCGACTGAGATAGACAGTAATGGAATAAGAGACAGAGCAGATGTCAATAATGCAATTTCAAGGACTTGATTTATGCTCCCCGTGAATATATGCATGAATCATCAAGCAGGATATATCTGAAAAATAAAAGACAATAATATGCATGAATGCAGACAATGATCAGACATTATTGTGCATATGAACAACCTAATGCACATAAACAAACTTCAGAATGCATGAGCTCTCAATCAAAATGTATCAGACCATGAAGAATGAATGCAAACAGTGATCATCCATTAGTTATGCATATGAGCAACCTACTGCACATGAACAATCTTCAGAATGCAAGAGGTCCTCCTATGTGTGTACATGCACCAGTGTATGTATAAGAACAAGGAAATGCACAATGCTAAATAATGAAATCAGGGATTCCACTTATCTATGTGCATGCATGTTTAAGCAATCTTTTGGCAATTTTGTTGATGATGATGTGCAAGTGATTCAGGCAGCATCATGCACATGAGCAACCTATAAGATGCAGGAATTCCCCTTTTATGAATGCACTTCAAACATCAAATATGACATGAAGACCGTGTAAGGAGTTGATTGATCTAAACACATATGCATATGCATAAGACACAAAATTACCTTGACTGACTCCCACTGTCTATATGCATTGTATGACTGAACTATGAATGTAGCATATGCAATGAAAACATATGCAGGGAGTTTAATGTATTATGCTCATGAACATCTAAACTATTTTAAGTGCAAGTTTGACCCAAGGTACTAGGCAGAGGACTTAGATCTTAAGATCACCTCACGCATAGTGAAAGCTTACAGACAGGCTTAACCTGTCCTTATTCATATCACCATTTATTATACCATGAAGTCATGCATAAAAATACAATTCAAGTGCAGTCCTATATACACCTCAAATTTTTCAGATTCAATCAAGACATTGCAGATGAATTTTTCATGACAATGCATGACTATGCAATTTTGTCTATGCACATGTGAAAATGTATGCAACATCTTCTCAATTCACAACCTAAATTTTCATTGATTACCCAATTAGTTCACATTCTCTTCAAACAATCAATCAGTTGAAAAGCATTCAGACAATATGAGCAACTGAATTTAACTTGCCAGATTTTAGAGCATGATATGCAATGTACTCTCAATCTAATGTATGCACAAGATTTTTAGTGACAGATAAAGCAAGATATGCTGCTATCTGAAACAGATTATTGAAAATTGACATGATCAAACCAGTAAAATTCAGAGTTTGGGATTTCATCATACTCAGGTGCCTTTGCTTATTGAACACCTTTTATTCCTCAGCCCCAAGGCACTCCTACAAAGATAACATCTCATTTTGCAGATTTAGGTACCCAAGTCTCCTTGAGTCCTGAAGTGTTAGTAACATTATTGAAAGATCCTTTCCATAACTTTTGGGCCTTCAAATCTTCACATTTCATTAAATGATAACCATTCATAGAATGCCCAACTTTACCACAATAATGGCATGAAGCATAAGGCTTTTTGTTCTTTTTATGCATATTAGCATGAGCATAGAATTCATATGCATGAACATGAATGTTTCTATTTTTAACATGTAGATTTTGTTTCTTGTGACTGTCCAACCAGCAGTCAGAAGTTCGGTGGCCTTGTTTCCCACACTCAAAGCATGCATGAAATTTTCCTTTAAAAATAAATTTGTTTCTACCAAAGCATTTTGATTTGCAGGGAAATTTACAAGTTTAGAATTAAATATTCTCCCCTGAGCATGCCAACAGTGAGCAACAATGTGGCCTAATTTACCACAGCAAAAATAGTGAATTTTCTTTTTCTGAAATGCATGATTACTACTATGAAATTTTCTAGCATGTATTGCACTTGCATTCAGATCATCTTGTTCCATCAATCTACACTCATGCATTAAATGACCAACTTTGTGACAACAATGACATAACATTTCCTTTTTGTGTGCATGTGAATGT
Organism: Amorphophallus konjac; assembly: GCA_022559845.1. Lineage (NCBI taxonomy): Eukaryota > Viridiplantae > Streptophyta > Magnoliopsida > Alismatales > Araceae > Amorphophallus > Amorphophallus konjac. The sequence goes on along the minus strand of CM040125.1, from coordinate 116,305,478 downwards.
GTGTTCAAGTTGTGTACAACATGCATAGTTATGGCATGAGTGTTTCTTGACTTTAGCTGCAAGTGATTTTTCTTTATCACCTTTTTAGGTTGTTTCTGAATTTTCTGAATAGTTGGGTGTTTAACCTTTGAGGTGGTGGCTACATTTGAAGCTTTGACAAAGGATGTCTTCAATTTATTTTCAAAAGATTTTTTATTAACTTGATTGTAGCCAAACCCCTCTTTTCTGAAATTAACCTTCGATCCCAACAAGTTGTCTAGATTTTCTTGACCATCAACAAATCTAGACAATGAATTTTTTAAGTCTTGAATCTCATTTTCTAAAGAAACAATCAACAATTCAGAATTTGCATTTTCCTCTTCACTCTCAGCTAGTCTTTCATTCAATGATGCATTGACAGATTTGAGAGTTTCAATTTCAGTTTTAGAATTTTCCAAATCGTCTGAACTGTCTAACATTACACACTTACCCTTTTCAAAACCCATCAATCTGTCTGATAGGGTGGTGTTTAGATGATTTAATTTTTCAATCTCTTCCTTGAGTTTGTCATTTTGAACTAACTCATTTATTAATAGTTGATCATCAGAAGTGATCTCCTGTTCCCTCTTAGTTTTCGATTCCTTAAGGCCTTTTTGCAGTTTTTCAATATTTTTCTATAGTTCTATGTTCACAGACTTGATAGCATCAAATTTTTCAGCAATCAAATTCTTCTCCTCTTCAAGTTTCTTGAATTTTTCTTCACTTTCTTTAATGGATTTTCTGAGAGGTCCATTTTTAGATTTCAGTTTATTTAGTTATGAGTTAACACATTCAAGATCTTCCAATTATTTTTTTAGACAATTATTTTCAGTTTTTATAGCTTCTAAGTCATCATTCTCTAAGCAGATATTCATGTTAGCATTCAGTTTCTTTTTCAACATCTTGTGTTGTTTTCTTAGCGGTTCATGAGATTCAAGTAAATCACTATATGCAATCACCCGGTCATCTATAGAATAGTTTTCGAACAGAGAACTTACCTCCTCCTCGTCCTCATTTTGATCACTGTTGTGATCACTTTTGTCTGGCATGAGACACTTGTCTTCCTCCTTTCCGTGGATAGTCATTAATTTGTCCCAAATCTCCTTGCCAGTCCTGCAAATAGAGAAACAAGGAAGTATGTCATAATCAATAGAATCCTTAATTAACTTTAGAGCTTGAAGATTATCACCATTCTTAGATCTATGACTATCAGTCCATTTCAATTTATCCTTAGGTAGTTTGTATGGACCATGAGTGATAAGATTCCATAGACTAGGATTAACAGACTCAACAAACTTGTGCATGTTACGAATCCATGACTCGAAATTGGAACCATTGAAAATCGGTGGATGAGCCATGGAGACCAATTCCAAGGCAACTCAATGCAAAGGTCTAAGCATAACAAGAAATGCACCTAAAACCAACAGGATCATCTGCACATCGTTGGATCTGATGGATCAGAGCCTACTCTGATACCAATTGTTAGGGTGCAGGAGAGAGATCTAGAGGGGGGTGAATAGATCTCACTATTAAAATCTGTGCGTTAAAAAAAAAACTTATGAGAACTCAAATGAGCTGATGCTATACTTGGACCAACACTCGGCAGAAAACAAGAGTTGCTACACTGAACTAGAATGATTGTAGCATTCCTAAGCAAACAAACACAAGAGTGTGAAAGCTAACATTGTAGATAAATCAGTCTGCTGATGAATAACCCACAAGAGACAGATAACTCTGAGATTGAATCAGTTCATGTAAAACAAAACACACACACTTCGATCACTAGGTGACTAACAAACTATGCTATGCACTAGGTTGACTTACAACTGACTTCAAACACTTAAGGCAAAACACCTATTTGGACCTTGCAATTCCAAGTGCTCATAAAACAAATATCGAACACTAAATGTTCAAGCCAGCCTGAAGTGGGGTTGAAAGAAAAAGACCAATCACACAAAGCACACCATAAACACAGAAAATTTTTAGGTGGTTCGGTTTGCACAAAGCAAACCCTACATCCACCCCTCACTCTGCCAGAGTGAGGCTTTCGCTAACTAACAGCTTGAACCGCTGAGCATCACAGCTTGCTTATACTGCTGAGCAACACAACTTGTTATCCGCTGAGCCTTACAGCTTTGCTAACTGGAGGAACATATTCTCTTACAGCTGAGCCTCACAGCTTGCTATCCGAACAGGAAACAATGAAAACAAAACAGGAAGAAATGAAAATGAAAACCAGAAAAGATGGTATAGCTCTACAATGAGCAAATTGGCTTGGATATGATCCAAAGACCAATCATGATCAGATCTTCTCTGAAACTCTGGCTACGCAGTCTTTCACTGCTCTGATGCTTCACACTTCTCCTTCTTACTCTCACGATCCCCTTCTCTAAACTCTCTCTTCTTTTTATTAATTCTTTTCTTATGCTCGCTCACTATCTCTCCTTTTTCTTCTTTGGTAATCTCTTCTTATACTTCGACAACCACACTTCTCCTATTTCACTACTACAGCTCTTTTTCAATTCCTCTCTCTTTTTCGCTTACTTTTTTAGGAAGAAGACGTCCCCTATTTATAGAACAGGGGTGCCAGAAATCCTTTTTGTTAGATCGATTTGATTCAACTTTTCCCATTGGTCAACGTGGCAAGAGGTTGGAAAGTTCTTCTGATAGAGTACCTCGGATCACGTGCCAAACATTGCTTCCTGGGTTCGCATGCCACTCATTTTCCCTTCCTGAGATCACGTGCCAGTAATTTACTAACAGCAGGTTCGAGCTCCCTTATCGGATCTGGATTTAAGTTAAGGGATCCAGAGTTGGATTGTCTGAAGCATCGACCTCACTGGCAACAGTTAATATAGCTGCATCGACCTTTGACTTAGTGCATCTAGGCACTATTCTTATGCTCTGACCTTATGGCTTAAGGTAGTGCTTCAGTGTGCTCTTCTGCTGCTTCGTCCTTCTTTTGCTGCTGCTGCTTTGTTGAACTGCTATGGACTTGGCTATTGGATCCCTTGAGTTTCTCTTGATGGTTGTTGACTAAATTTCACTGGGGTCAATCAATTTCTTCTGCAGCATCGACCTTGTGCATTGTAATATGCATCAACCTGTCTTTAGAATGCTCAGACATTAGTTGATCTGCAACATCCAGTTCCCAACAACTGCATCGACCTGCCTCTTGAGTGCACCGACCTCCTCATAGATGTAGCACTTGAGTGTCATGATGCATCGACCTATCAATCTATAAATGTTGAGGTGCATCAACCTGATATCCATTAATCGTGCCCATGCATCGACCTATCTTCTTCTTGATGAACTTGTCGCATCGACCTATTTACTGTGATCTTGCTTGGATGCTCTGACCTTATCTTGGACCTTAATAACTGCTCCTGTCTACTGCTTCAACTTTGTTGAATTCTTCATAGAGAATTTGAACTAAGTGCGTAGGTGCAGTTCTTTGTTGCATCGATTCTTAACTCTGAAGAATTCTTCTGAAAGCATAACTGCATCGACCTGTCTTGCTTGAACGACCAATGTGCATCGACCTGATTGCTTTAACCGTGGCCGCTGCATCGACCTGATCAGCATGAAACTCTCCAACTGCATCGACCTGACTGCTTTTCTTCCAGCGGTGACCTGGCTTCTCTTTCTGACTGGTTCTGTTAAAGCTTCAATTGACTTCACTGACTTTTTGATTTGTCTTCAGAATCTGTTCTTACAGAGTTCAACACACATACTTCTATATATGATGAGTTCATGATGACTTTAACAAATGCATCAAAACCAATGCAACATCACCACATATGACTTCATCTATGATTTCATCAAAACCACATTCACACACAGACTCATGATGAGTCATAGTGTTTGACATCATCAAAATTACAGGGATATAACAATCTCCCCGTTTTTGATGATGGCAACACTATGAACACTATGAACATTATGAGTCATAAAACTATCATGAGTCATAGTGTTTGACATCATCAAAACCACAGGGATACTGCATAGGATGTGTGTTTATCTTGGTTTGCATAAACCCAATGTTTCGAAGGTGATAAGTCATGGTCCATACAAACTTCCTACTGATCATAACAAATGGGATGATATGCATGTCAAGGAAAATGCAATGAATCTTAGAGCATTAAATTTTCTCATGAATGCCATTGAGTCTAATATACTTTCACAAATTCCAATGTGCAGGTCGGCAAGAGACCTTTGGGACGAGTTGGCGCGAAAGTATGAAGAAGAAGTAATGGATCCATGCTTAATGGCTCATGGTGATGAAAATTCAGAGGAGGTAAATTCTGAGTCTAAAGAGTTTTCAATTGAGGAATGGCAATTAGCTTACGCTAATTTGTATGAAAAATGTAAGAATCTCAAGTCTGAAAATAAAACATTGAAAAAGAAAACTAATGAGAATGTGCATGACAATATCTCTTGTGAAAACTGCAAGTTATTAGAGTCCAAGATTGAGAATTTAGAATATGAATATGAAATTCTGAAATCTGAAACAAGACTGTTTGAAGAAGAAATTTCCTACTTAAATGAAGAGCTTGAGACAACTAGGATATCTGATAGATCTTCAAATTTTGATAATGAATGTCATGAATTGCATGAGCAGAACAAATCATTGTTGTGTAAAATTTATTTTCTTGAGAAAAATGAAGAATGCCATAAGAACAAGCTAGCTTCTTTATCTGATGATGAGAAATTATTTGAAAATTTCTTGACACTGAAATTGATAGCAAAAGCATCATGAGTGAAAATGAAGAGCTTAAAAAGAACAACAGTGCCCTGTTAATTCAGATTTCTCTTCTTGAAAGTAGCTTGAAAAGTTTCGATAAACTTGAAAAAGAGATTTTCTTGTTGAAATGTGAGAATGAATGGTTGTTTGAAAAGAGTTCAAAGCTTGTTGAAACTGAAAATATTCTTAAAAAACTAATAGAAAAATTGAACTCTGTAAATGCTGAAAATAAGGAACTCATGGAGGAAAATGAAAACTTTAAATCAGTGAATTGCTTGATAAGTGAAAAAGTGTCTACTTGCGAAGAAAAAATTACAAGTGCTTAATTGCATATCTTTACTTTAGAAGAAGAAGTGCAAACCTTAAAGAATGATTTGTCTATATTTGTAAAAGGAAAAGAAACTTTGGACAAAATGCTCGGTGTCAAAGTAAATTTTTAAAAAGAGGGTCTTGGATATAACCCCGTCAACAAAAAGTCTTTTGAATCTAGATTGAAAACCTCATTTGTTCATGCCTCCGACATTCCTAACACTTCTAAAGCATCTCCTCCCATTGCTAAAAAGAAAACTTTGAAAATGGCTTCGAGAAAAAGAAGAATGTCAACACAAAACCCACCATGCCAAATAAATCACAAAAAATAAAATATAATGTTGAATGCTTTTATTGTGGGATGTTTGGCCATGTCATGAATGATTATAATGTCACGAAAAAGGATGACCAACGTGCATGTGAAAATAAATATGCTTTCAAGAAACAAAGAAATACTTCTTATTTTTATTGTGGTAAGCTAGGCCATATGATAAAAAATTATTTTGTGAAGCAACACGATGATCTTCATGTTATGCATGCTAAATCTAGTTTTTAAAGAAAATTCAGTGATAACCATGTTTTTCATGCTCAAAGGTTTCCATCCTCTAAGGGAAAGTTTTATGGAAAAACTCATGCTCATAATGAAAAATCATTGCGTAGATCTACTTCCCCTTGTTGTTATCACTATGGTAAGTACAGACATGTTATGAAAAACTGTTGGTTTTTAAAAAATCATGATTCTCATGCCCCTAGGATGAATGCTAGGTTCAGTTTTCTTAAATCTAGAGTTTTTGAAAACAAGAGATGGAATGCTTTTGAAAACTCTTATGCTCCTAAAAGGAAATCTTTTGCTAGAGCTGCTTCTCCTCATTGCTTTTATTGTGGAAACCATGGACATGTGCTTGAGGATTGCAGGATCATGGAAAGTGATGACATAGAGGCAATGAAAAAGATGAGGAAATTGTTTGCCAAAAATACTACTAACCTCCAGGGACCCAAGAAGACTTGGGTGCCCAAATGTGTCAAATGAGTTGATCTTGATGCAGGTGTGCCTTGAGGTAAATAGAGAATAAAGGGGTTTTAATAAAAAGGAACAAGGCACACTCATTTGGTAAAACCCCGACTTTGTTTCTTCTTTGTTAAACTTGATGATTTTGATGCTTTTACTTCTGCTACTCTGTTATGTTTTATTTGCATCTCTTCACAAGCCATACAAGCTTTCAATGAATGAATATTTGGTATATCAAATTGTGATATGTGAAATGACAGATTAAGTTTGTCAGGAAGCTATCACTATGTGTGAGGTGATCTTAGGATCAAAAGTTCTCCACCTAGTACCAAAATTCATAAATTCAATTTGTTTGACGTATGAGGAAGCTTTTGTTCTGAATGAACTTAATTTGCCTTTCATCTGCAATGTCTTTAAATTGAATCTGAAAAATTTGTGTTTCAAGAAGGTAAAAATTTCTGAACTGTAGAATTGTTCCCTATTTGCTGCAACATTGTTACTTGAATGATCTTTTCTAAAGATTTGGGTTTGAATGGCTGCAAACTAAGCTAAGAATAAGAGTGGGAAAAGGGAAGGGAGCATATGATGGATGCCAATAGGAGTGTGTGATCGCCATAGGACTCGCAGGCCTCAAAAGGAATAAACAATAAGAATAAAGAGGGATCACGATAATACCTTTGAGTGCGGGGGATTTTATGAGTGCCTTCCTTCTCTTCCTATCGGCCGGCCGATGGAGAGAGTTTCTCTTGAGATTACCCTTTCAAAAACAAAGAAAACAATCGATAAAAGAATGGATTAGCAAACCAAGTGTAGTATCAAATCCAAACGAAATATATAACGTGAGAACGTGGATATGAACACACCTTATGGGTGTTGCCCCTATAAACCCCCATGCAAAGGGAAGGGAAAAGATGATGGATGAATAAAAAGGACGTGAAAGTGTTGCACTAGAAGGAGCCTCAACGCGGTTGAGGTGAATAGAAGATCAAATAAATAACAAAATGAACGTGATGCATGCATGCATTGCAAACTAATTCATGCAATAAAAAGAAACAGAAAAGGAGATAGCAAAACCTAGGATTGTTTTCTCTTGTGATGGCTAGACGTGGCTTTAGCTTGAACGTTCAGGAGAGAGCCTCCAAGAGAATGAAGCTTTAGACCCAGGGAGCTCTTCCTTAAGCCATGAATCCGACAGCACCTCCCCGTCCTAATGAAAGTTGGCCTCTGGAGCAAGAGCCACAATGCTCAATTTATAGAGAGAAGAATCGAAGTTTAATTCCCAGAAATTAGGATAATCATCCACGGAAGGAGGTAAACTTGGGAAGAGTCCTCCCCAGCTTGGAAAGCCACCGGGAACCTTACCTAGTTGAAACGGACCTCAAAACGAGGAAAGAAGGAGCTGTCGACGAGTTTGGGAAGTTATAGGGAAATGGCGTCAGACCCTGTGGTCAAATGAGCATCCACCCAGAGAGTCGCCCAAATTAGAAATTTCCAAAATTAAGAAAGAAATAGTGTCTTAGGAACTGGACGCGAATTGACAATTTCACGAATTTTGGATTCACTAAAAATATCAAATTTAGGCAAGGAAAGACGTGTCTATGGTCCTGGACGTGTTCATGAATAGGCGACGAGTCGAGTGGACGCGCTTTTCTTGAATTATTTAGGGAAATCAAATATTACAAAAAATCGATAAGGAAACCGCGTCCTGATGTGCAGACGCATTTTATTGAATTTCAAGAATTTGTAATTAATAGAAGAAATAGTGTCCTGATGAGAAGACGTGTATTCTTGAATTTCAGGAGTTAATTGGAAATCTCGTCCGGACTAAAAGACGCCATTGTTGAATTTATGAAAATTACCAAAATCGACAAAAGAAAATAGTGTCCACATGGACAGACGCGTATTCAGGAATTTGGTAATTAAAAATGGAAAACAAAGTAGTGCCTACTTATCCAGTCACCCATTAAAAATGTAGTGCCCTAGAATTTTTATAAAATATTTCTGATATAATTAAGAATTTTCTAGAATTATTAAGGGTCTAAATGAATTAATTAATGAATATTGTGTTAAATAAATCATTATAAGGCCCAATTATGTTAAACAATTTATCCAGCCTTAATAAATAAAGCCCAATAGGTTCAAGGATCAAGCCCATTAAGTTTGACCTATATTCTAGAAGGTTATTTAGCCTATTCACGAATTATAAGGATAAATACCCCTTATATAGATAATTATGTGGATAATTAATAAAAAGAGTTTGAATAAAATTGAATTCTACGCATAGTGGATGTAGCAGTTTATCGTGCGACCGCCACAGTAATGTAACGCGCCCAGCTTAGACCGTTACACTCTGTCAGTTCTGTGAATGGAAGAAAGAACAAAAAGATTGGATCTTTGGGATCCTATCTACAAGAGACCTAATTAAAAGAATATGTAAGGTTACTAGGGACTCTTAGGGATTAGGTTCTGGCCAACTAAGGACTCTAAAATCGATCTAATAATCAAACCCTAGCCAAAATCCTATAAATAGAGCCTAGTTCTGAACTGAGTGACCCTTACTTTTGGCTCGTGAAGAAACAAGGTAAGGAGATAGAATCTCGGGTAAGTCCTTTGGAACTTTTTGTTTCTAATACTAAGGTCTGACAACTCTTAAAATTTCATGTTAGGAGGTCGAGTATCCAAGGAGTTAAGATCTTCCAAAGTTGCTGGTTTCATCACGCCAACCTAGGAAACTGTGCAACAGGGTGCTAAAGATCAGAAATTAGAGAATCTAAACGAGGTAATTAGAGTTAGATGCTTTAGAACTTTTTGTTCCTCTTAGTTTTATATTCCTAACCTCCAAATTTCACGTCCTTAGGGCAAGAGACTAAGGAGTTAGAGTGACGTGAAGTTGCTGAAAAATCACAGGAAGAGAAGAACTAGGGCGACCCTTGAAGACTCAAATTAGAAGTTTAAAGCCCAGTTAAGAGGTAGGTTATCTCATGAACGGCAAGAACATCATGTTAGAGATAAAATCCCTCTGGTTTTGCTTGATTATATGCATTATAGATCATGAATTTCATATTTTAGTAGGGTTGTGCATATATGCATATCCTTAGCCTTAATCAAAGAATATTTTGCTGATAATTCATTTCAAACTATGCATGTAGCTGGCCTATACTTCATTTTTCATGACCGGAATAGTTTAAGAATTTTGATTTCCAAGCATGACAGACTTTCATAGTTTCCTATAAAATTTACTTTCAGCAGAACCTCTGACGGATTAAGGTAAGACCGTCACATGATATACCGGCCTTACGATAAGCCGTTACACCCTTTGTTGTATTTAAATTTCTTTGTTATCTCTGACGGCCCAGAAGCAATGCGTTACAACACTCTGATGGCCCCACGATAAGCCGTCACGGCACTGTGACGCTCCCATCTTAGACCGCCAGAGTACTTTGTTCAGGCAATTCAAGACAGAATTGTAGAACAATCAAGTTACTTGTAAATAAGCTTAGTTATCTAAGTTTGGAACTATTTTCATGACTTTGAGTTTATTGATCAATTTATGATAGAAATTGCATGTTAAAAGCATCTCTAGTTATTTTAAACATATGTTAGTTTCATTAACTAAACTCTATACTTTTGTATTTACACTAAGATTTTTAATGATATAATGACGGAGTTTTTATCATGGTTTCACATCGTTACACATTCTTTTTTATAGAGTCAATTTCTTTAAGTACATGGCATATATTCCGGTATATGGCCATTAGTTCACACTTTGCACTATAGGAACATATTCTTGAACATGAGGACCTCTCTATTGGATATTCCTTCCAATGGATTAGGAAATCTTGTTTCAAGGCCTCAGTAATTCTCTGCGAGCCTGGGATTCCCACTAGGACGCTGAGTTGGTTGTACCGTGAAAGCCCAATTGTTAGAAAGCACTATCGATGTTTTCAGATTCTGGATATGTAACGGATCTATATTCGACCGTAAGACACATATAACGGTCCAATATATGACCGTCACACTGTTTGAGTCCATATCTATTTTCTTCTGGATTCAACCTTTCTAACGGCCCAACACTAGACCGTTATGTTAATGTAACAGCCCAGTATTAGACCGTCACAGTTCTAAATCCTTTAACCAGAGGTTTGACCAACGGGTTGATAGTCTAAGTTCCTAGATGGAGTATTGATGGTCTAGGACTCAGCTTATTGTCTAAAGATACTTAATTTAAATTGTGAATGATAATAAATGTACCGTTATGCTGCCAAATTATTTCCATGAGCATGACATTATCTTAAATCATCCTTGATATCTCATGTCCTAAGTTGAAGCATTCATTATTGATTATTATTATCAAGAACTTATTTGCATTCTTTGCCATATTTTATTGCTTGAAACGTGGAAATAGCTTGATTTATACTTGAAGATGCGATCGAGCACTGATTGTGTTCAAGCGCTCTATGCTAGTCCCCTCGGCTGATTGTCGGAAACATACTGTAAGCCATGGGGTATGATGCTACTGGCGTCGCATTGCGTTGGGAGTACTTTCTCTGTAAATAAGTGAAATCCACGATACACGTACATGACTTTCTTACTTGTTACATGATATTCCACAGAAATTCACCAAATACTTGCTCATAAGCAAAAGATGTTTGGGTGATGAGTATGTGAACTTGCTAGTACATTCTTGTTCATGAAAGGCCATTCTTGTTACATTCTTGCTAGTTCATACTTGTTCATTCTATCTTACATGGTCATATTGTTTCTTTGGTTACTTGTGATTTATCGCATTCACATGATTTTACCTTATTCCTCTAGAGCTAAAATGTTAATTACTTTAATAGTGCCTTCATGTTGATGCGAAGATACCTACTGTGTAAGTGTGCTCATTACCTATTTCTAATCTTTTCAGGAGATGGAAGTGAGTCAGGATCAGATTTAGAATGTTCAAATAGCGGGTCCGAGAGTGAATGAAGAATGAGTGAAGACTTAGGAAGTCTACATGTTTAGATTGAGTCTATGTAATTTTCCTATTTCTTGAGTCTAGTATGATGAAGAAAGTTGAAATAGTGATTGTAATTGCATATTTGATTTGATTATTAATGAAATAAGTTGAAGTTTGAGTAAATATTGTGCAATTGCATTAATGTGTGTAATTGTCTTGCGCTCTGATCATTCTTGCTTGCAAGAGACTTACTAAGCCGGATATTCACGTTCCTCGAGCTAGTCTTCCGCTGTAATAAAGGCTCGGGGCGTGACAGTTAAGTTGGTATCAGAGCCTAAGTCTCAAGACTTAGGGAGATGAATCATGTCATAGGATAAAGCCCAAGGTTTAAGGACCCCTACCTGTGAACTAAGGAAGAAATTTCCATACCCATGTGAGAATTGGGTAGACCCCGAGATAAGATAGTTAATTAGCTTTAAGATAAATTTTCTTCCAATTCCACGAGAAATAACAAGTTGTTATATTTCTCTCAGGTACCTTATTTTACAAATGGCCCATCGCGTAGATTGGAATGGCATGCAACAAACAGTTGCTGGCCTTACTCAGGCATTGCAAACTATGGCCTAGGCAGGCGCAGGGGCAATGGCTGGTGACTTACATCATAATTTTCAGAGTTTAAACCCTCCGCGTTTCTATGGTTTTTCTAATCCGGACGAAGTAGAGAACTGGATTGACGAGATGAACCGTATATTTGACGTAATCCAATGCACCGATCAAGAGAAGGTGCGTCTTGCAACTTTCCAACTCAACAAGGATGCCCGTACATGGTGGAAGTCGGTTCCGGCAACTCTGGCCGATGCACCTCATACATGGGATTGTTTTCTCACTTTGTTCCATGCTAAGTACTTTTCTGACCACGTGAAAGAAAGAAAGGCTATGGAGTTCGCCTCTGTTCGACAAGGAATGATGACAGTTGCGGAATATGAACTTAAATTCTCCAGACTAGCACCTTATGCATCACATTTAATCAGTACCGATCTATTGAAGGCTAATCGGTTTATGGACGGGTTACGACCCGGTTTCATTCAGCAGCTCGGGACCCAAAACATCCGTACTTATGCGGAGATGGTTCAACGGGCATACTTATGTGAAAGGACCATAGAAAAGGTCAAGAAATTGAAAGGAAAAAGGAGAAGAGTCTAGCCGACGATCTGATCGGCGTTATAAGAAAAAAAGTTCAGCATCACGGAGCCTCACCAAAGCCGTGATAGTAAGAAACGGTCCAGGAGCGGGAACGGTGGAAGTTCCCAGAAGAACAAGAAGATTAAGGAGGAGGAGCAAGTCGCCACAGCTTGCAGTTTTTGTGAAAAGTTCGGCCACTCGGCTGAAGAGTGCTAGAAGCGCCTTGGTGCTTGTTTACGTTGTGGAAGCAGGGAGCATCGCATGCCAGATTGCCCCCTTATGAAGGACCAGTCATCTGGTGGTGGACGCAGGAGGCAGGTTCGCCTCAATGTCATTCTAGAAGAAGAGGAAGCGCCCAGGGATGGTGGGCTTATGGAAGGTACTCTTCAAATTTGTTCTCGTCCTGCATTTGTGCTATTTGACACGGGTGCCTCTCATTCTTTTATCTCCACTACGTTTGCCAAAACATTATCAATTGCATCAGTTCCTCTACCTTCAGATCTTGATATAACCACACCCCTAGGTTCTGGAGCAAAATGTACTAGATATTACCCTGATAGAGAGGTGATAGTAGAAGGTCACAATCTCCCCGCAAACCTAGTATGCCTTGACATGAAAGGTTATGATGCCATTTTAGGGGTAGATTGGATTTTAGATCATGATGCTGATATTAACTGTCAAAATAGGATTATATCCTTTCGAAAATTAGGTCTTCCAAGATTCACTTTCCTTGGCATCAAGTATAGGAAACATACCACTATCATATCTTCTCTTCACGCTTGCAAACTCATCTCGTAAGGATGTGAAGCTTTTCTTGCTTCTGTCATTCTTACTGAATCCAAGGAAATTATCCTAGCAAACATTCCTATTATAAATGAGTTCTCAGATGTATTCCCATCCAAATTACCCAGTTTACCACCCGAGAGGGAAGTAAACTTCACTATTGAACTCATTCCAGGAGCAGCACCTATTTCTATAGCCGCTTATAGGATGTCCCCCATGGAACTTAAGGAACTAAAGAGGCAGTTGCAGGAACTACTAGACAAATGTTTTATCAGACCTAGCACATCCCCCTGGGGTGCGCCAATTCTATTTTTCAAAAAAAAGGATGGCTCTCTCAGGCTATGCATAGACTACCGGCGACTAAATCAACTTACAATCAAAAACAAGTATCCGTTGTCGCATATTGACGAGCTCTTTGATCAGCTTTTAGGAGTAGAGTATTTTTGTAAAATAGACCTCAGATCAGGTTATCATCAGCTTAGAATTAAAGAAGAAGACATTTATAAATCGGCTTTTCGAAGTCGTTATGGCCACTATGAATTTGTGGTAATGCCGTTTGGGTTAACAAATGCCCCAGCAGCATTTATGCAGCTTATGAATAGTATTTTCCAGCCATATCTGGACCAGTTCATTGTCATCTTCATTGATGATATCTTGATATATCCAAAATAAAAGAAGAACATGAAGAACATTTGAGGATAGCCTTGCAAACACTTAGAGAACATAAACTTTATGCCAAGCTTAACAAATGTGAATTCTAGCTCAAGGAAGTTTCATTCCTAGGCCACATTATTTCAAAGGAAGGTATCGATATGGATCCTTCGAAAGTCGAAGCTGTCAGAAATTGGAGCCGGGCAACGAATATATCAGAAGTAAGAAGCTTTCTGGGTCTAGCTGGTTATTATAGGAGGTTCATTAAAGACTTCTCAAAGATTGCTATTCCTCTAACTAGACTCACAAGAAAAGAAAATCCTTTTATCTGGTCAAAGGAGTGTGAGAAGAGTTTCCAAACTCTTAAGAATCACCTTACTACACAGCCCCTATTTTAGCACTACCGGTGGAAGGTGGTAGATTCGAAGTACATACGGATGCATCTGGCATTGGCTTAGGATGCGTTCTCATGCAAGATGGAAAAGTAATCTATTATTCTTCAAGACAATTGAAACGTCACGAGGAAAATTATCCCGTGCATGATTTAGAATTGGCAACTGTTATTTTCGTCTTAAAAATTTGGCGTCATTATCTTTATGGAGAAAAGTTCACGGTCTACTCGGACCACAAAAGCTTGAAATACTTATTCTCTCAAAAGGAGCTTAATATGAGGCAGAGGAGATGGTTAGAATATCTCAAGGATTTTGATTTTGCTATTCAATATCATTCTGGCAAGGCTAATGCAGTAGCAGATGCACTCAACAGAAAACTAATGGGTATGCTATCAAGTCTTATGATTAGTATGACTAATCTTATTCCTCAATTTGCTCAGATGAACTTAGATATTGACATAAAGGAAGATGATTGTTTCATGGCTAATATTCAAGCTCAACCTACATTGATAGATGATCTGGTCAAGTTACAAAATGATGATCCCGTGTTACTGGAAATTAAAGCCAATATTGAACAAAGGCCGGATTTCTCTGTTTCCAATGATAGAAGTTTGTTATTTAAGGGTCGAGTGTGTGTACCAGATCATGAGGATACGAAGAAACTGATCCTAGAAGAATCACATAATTCTAAGTACACCATTCATCCAGGAGGTACGAAGATGTATCAAGATCTCAAAAGAAACTTCTGGTGGCCAAATATGAAGAGAGAAATAGCTGATTTCGTGTCCCGTTGTCTCACCTGCCAACAAGTAAAAGCAGAACATTTTAGACCCGCAGGTAAATTACATCCCTTGAATATTCCCGAATGAAAATGGGAAAGTATAGGGATGGATTTCATCATGGGTTTACCTAAGACCAGAGGAGGACACGATGGTATATGGGTGATCATAGACCGATTGACTAAATCCGCACACTTCATACCAATAAAAAGTCGATGGTCTGTGGATATTCTAGTAGCATTATACATGAAAGAAATTATCAAATTACATGGCGTCCCTGTCACTATTGTATCTGATAGAGATCCTCGATTCACATCACATTTCTGGAAGGGCCTACAACATTCACTAGGGACTAGATTGAATTTTAGCACATCATTTCACCCACAAACTGATGGTCAGACTGAAAAAACAAATAAGGTAGTAGAAGATATGCTCAGGTCTTGTGCTATTGATTTTAGATGAAGTTGGCATGATCACTTGTCTCTGGTAGAATTTGCATACAATAACAGTTATCAGGCCAGCATACAGATGGCGCCCTTTGAAGCTTTATATGAAAAAAGCTGTAGATCACCAGTATGTTGGAACGAAATACGGGAAAAGCAATTCCTAGGCCCCGACCTTATCAGGGATTCTACAGAGAAGATCAAGCTCATTCAAGAAAGAATGAAGATCACACAAGATAGGCAGAAATCTTATGCTGACAATCGAAGACGCGACTTGGAGTTTCAGGTGGGAGATCATGTATATCTGAAAGTTTCTCCAGGCCGTCGTATTCGAAGATTTGGCATTAAAGGAAAACTAACTCCAAGATTCATTGGCCCATTTGAAATTCTCGAAAGGGTCGGTGAAGTGGCTTATAGACTAGCTTTAGCTCCACAATTAGCAGGAGTTCACGACGTATTTCACGTCTCTATGTTGAAGAAATATGTATATGATCCTCATCATGTCATTACTTATGATAATCTGGAGATCCAAAAGGACCTGACATACGAGCAGAAACCGGTCAGGATTCGGGAACGAGAAGTGCGTCAACTAAGGAATAAAACTATTCCTATGGTCCAAGTCCAATGGACGAAGCAATGGCCACACGAAGCAACATGGGAGACGAAAGAATCTATGCGTAAAAGATTCTCAGAATTATTCAACTGTAAGTACATCTCCATAAATCCATGAATTGAATTTGGGGACCAAATTCTTCTAAGTGGGGGAGGGTGTAGTGCCCTAGAATTTTTATAAAATATTTCTGATATAATTAAGAATTTTCTAGAATTATTAAGGGTCTAAATGAATTAATTAATGAATATTGGGTTAAATAAATCATTATAAGGCCCAATTATGTTAAACAATTTATCCAGCCTTAATAAATAAAGTCCAATAGGTTCAAGGATCAAGCCCATTAAGTTTGACCCATATTCTAGAAGGTTATTTAGCCTATTCACGAAATATAAGGATAAATACCCCTTACATAGATAATTATGTGAATAATTAACAAAAAGAGTTTGAATAAAATTAAATTCTACGCACAGTGGATGTAGCGGTCTATCGTACGATCGCCACAGTAATGTAACGCGCCCAGCTTGGACTGTTACACTCTGTCAGTTCCGTGAATGGAAGAAAGAACAAAAAGATTGGATCTTTGGGATCCTATCTACAAGAGACCTAATCAGAAGAATATGTAAGGTTACTAGGGACTCTTAGGGATTAGGTTCTGGCCAACTAAGGACTCTAAAATTGATCTAATCCTCAAACCCTAGCCAAAACCCTATAAATAGAGCCTAGTTCTGAACTAAGCGACCCTTACTTTTGGCTCGTGAAGAAACAAGGTAAGGAGATAGAATCTCGGGTAAGTCCTTTGAAACTTTTTGTTTCTAATACTAAGGTCTGACAACTCTAAAAATTTCATGTTAGGAGGTCGAGTATCCAAGGAGTTAGGATCTTCCAAAGTTGCTGGTTTCATCACGCCAACCCAGGAAACTATGCAACAGGGTACTGAAGATCAGAAAATTAGAGAACCTAAACGAAGTAATTAGTGTTAGATGCTTTAGAACTTTTTATTCCTCCTAGTTTCATCTTCCTAACCTCCAAATTTCACGTCCTTAGGGCAAGAGACTGAGGAGTTAGAGCGACGTGAAGTTGCTAAAAAATCACAGGAAGAGAAGAACTAGGGCGACCCTTGAAGATTCAAATTAGAAGTTTAAAGTCTAGTTAAGAGGTAGGTTATCTCATGAACAGCAAGAACATCATGTTAGGGATAAAAGCCCTCTGGTTTTGCTTGATTATATGCATTATAGATCATGAATTTCATATTTTAGTAGGGTTGTGCATACATGCATACCCTTAGCCTTAATCAAAGAATATTTTGCTGATAATTCATTTCAACCTATGCATGTAGCTGGCCTATACTTCATTTTTCATGACTGGAATAGTTTAAGAATTTTGATTTCCAAGCATGACAGATTTTCATAGTTTTCTATTTACTGTCAGCAGAACCTCTGACGGATTAAGGTAAGACCGTCACATGATATAACGGCCTTACGATAAGCCGTCACACCCTCTGTTGTATTTAAATTTCTCTGTTATCTCTGACGGCCCAGAAGCAGTGCGTTACAACACTCTGACGGCCCCACGATAAGCCGTCAGGGCACTGTAACTCCCCCATCTTAGACCGCCAGAGTACTTTGTTCAGGCAATTCAAGACAGAATTGTAGAACAATCAAGTTACTTGTAAATAAGCTTAGTTATCTAAGTTTGGAACTATTTTCATGACTTTGAGTTTATTGATCAATTTATGATAGAAATTGCATGCTAAAAGCATCTCTAGTTATTTCAAGCATATGTTAATTTCATTAACTAAACTCTATAGTTTTGTATTTACACTATGATTTTTAATGATGTAATGATGGAGTTTTTATCATGGTTTCACATCGTTACACATTTTTTTCTATAGAGTCAATGTCTTTAAGTACATGGCATATATTCTGGTATATGGCCATTAGTTCACACTTTGCACTATAGGAACATATTCTTGAACATGAGGACCTCTCTATTAGATATTCTTTCCAATGGACTAGGAAATCTTGTTTCAAGGCCTCCGTAGTTCTCTGCGAGCCTGGGATTTTCACTAGGAGGCCGAGTTGGTTGTACCGTGAAAGCCCAATTGTTAGAAAGCACTATCGATGTTTTTAGATTCTGGATATGTAACGGATCTATATTCGACCGTCAGACATATAACGGTCCAATATATGACCGTCACACTGTTTGAGTCCATATCTATTTTCTTCTGGATTCAACCTTTCTAACGGCCCAACACTAGACCGTTATGTTAATGTAACGGCCCAGTATTAGACCGTCACAGTTCTAAATCCTTTAACCAGAGGTTTGACCAAAGGGTTGATATTCTAAGTTCCTAGATGGAATATTGATGGTGTAGGACTCGACTTATTGTCTAAAGATACTTAATTTAAATTATGAATGATAATAAATGTACCGTTATGCTGCCGAATTATTTCCATGAGCATGACATCGTTTTAAATCATCCTTGATATCTCATGTCCTAAGTTGAAGCGTTCATTGTTAATTATTGTTATCAAGAACTTATTTGCATTCTTGGCCATATTTTATTGCTTAAAACGTGGAAATAGCTTGATTTATACTAGAAGATGCTATCGAGCACTGATTGTGTTCAAGGGCTCTATGCTAGTCCCCTCGGCTGATTGTTGGAAACATACTGTAAACCATGGGGTATGATGCTATTGGCATCGCATTGCACTGGGAGTACTTTCTCTATAAATAAGTGATATCCACGATACACGTACATGACTTTCTTGCTTGTTACATGATATTCCACAGAAATTCACTAAATACTTGCTCATAAGCAAAAGATGTTTGGGTGATGAGTATGTGAACTTGCTAGTACATTCTTGTTCATGAAAGGCCATTCTTCCTAGTTCATACATGTTCATTCTATCTTACATGGTCATCTTGTTACTTTGGTTACTTGTGATTTATCGCATTCGCATGATTTTACCTTATTCCTCTAGAGCTAAAATGTTAATTACTTTAATAGTACCTTCATGTTGATGCGAAGATACCTACTGGGCAAGTGTGCTCATTACCTATTTCCAATCTTTTCAGGAGATGGAAGTGAGTCAGGATCGGATTCAGAATGTTCAAATAGCGGGTCCGAGAGTGAATGAAGAATGAGTGAAGACTTAGGAAGTCTACATGTTTAGATTGAGTCTATGTAATTTTCTAATTTCTTGAGTCTAGTATGATGAAGAAAGTTGAAATAGTGATTGTAATTGAGTATTTGATTTGATTATTAATGAAATAAGTTGAAGTTTGAGTAAATATTATGCAATTGCATTAATGTGTGTAATTATCTTACGCTTTGATCATTCTTGCTTGCAAGAGGCTTGCCATGCCGACTGTTCACGTTCCTCGAGCTAGTCTTTCGCTGTAATAAAGGGTCAGGACGTGACAAAAAATGCGTCCAGTGGGTCTGACGCGTTCAAGAAAATGTTCTGAAAAATTGGAGAAAAGCCCAGGAAAAATCAAAAAAATTAGGATAAAGTTGAAGATTCAAGAAAAATGGGGAAAACCAGTACAATAAGTTGATTTGAGGGTCAAATTGGGCATCACGGTGCGATAGGAGATATGCTCAAAATGATGTCAATTTTAGCATGTCTACAGCTGCCCCGCCTTGGCGTCTGCTTTGCAAGGGAGCGAGATGGAGTGGAATAAAGTGAAGTGGAATGGAATGTAATTGAAGGAAGTGAGAGCGAACTGAAAAGTAGATGCCAAGGTGTGATGAGACACGTAATCAACACCACCTGATAGGAATTGAATCAACAGTTCGAGATGACGCAATCTCGGGAGGAAATTCAATGAAATCAACAATTGTTTGGATAAAGGAGGAGCGTGCACACGGGCACGGAGAAGATAAAAAGAGTGATCAACTTCCAGCGCGGTGAAAGTACCCCAGGTCACAAACCTATGAGTTTCACCATTGGAGAATGGTTATCAGCCAATGTGGATGTGCTGTAGCCAAGGTGGATCTAAGGAAAAGGATTGAATAAGAGGATAGAAATCCAAACAAAAGAGTTTTTAAGGAAACAACCCAAAACGGCAACAAGGTGAACTGAGGACTCAATTCAGCGTGGAATATCTCATATCATGAAAATTAAGATCATTTTGACTCTCAAAATTAGCTTATCAAAATGATTTTCTATTGTTGATTCAAAGTCCTACATGAATGCATGCTGAGTTTAAAAGAAAAATTAAAATAAAATAAAAATAAAAAATAATCAAGGATAATATTGGTAAGCTACCAGACTGAGTCAAGAAACCAATTTTGTGAACTGATACTAAGCCGAAGCCCGTTTATCCGCGCACTAATTCATAAAAGGGAACCATCATCCCCAGTCTTGGACGGCTCAACGGCCTATCCGTATGACTAAGATTCCTCTGAAATTATCATTATTTTTGATGAAGGGGAACTCAAATTCCAGATTTACCAAAGTCACAAGGTCCTTGATATAATCTAATAGCGTAGATACCATATAGTAGGAATGCATACATGAAGAGATGGTGATAGCAATAGGCATGAGGGAACTGCAAAAATGCAGCATGTAATGCAGGCACCGTAGGACCTGAGTGACGATGTCCGGACAGTGGGACCAAGAGCTTCTTCCTGCGCTCAAAGATTTGTTAGCCAAGATATCATGAAAGATAAGCAACGAATAAAGCCATTGTGCATATCATTAAAGCATTCAATCAATTGATAGCATAGCGTGAACCACAACATGCATAGTGTGTGAACATAGCAGTGATAGCACAGCATCGCGAAAAGCATGGATGTAGTCCAAAGTATCAAAGTATGAAGGCATTAATCATTGTTGATTATCACATTTGGATCATGAGGATGACAACTTGGCCAATCATCAGTGGTATGCATGAAAGATCAAGCTTGGTTGAGATTTGTTCTTGAAAGATTAGAATGAATGCCCAGAGCCCAGAGTAAATGCCCAGAGTGGCAGGGATAATCAGATAAAATCAGCAGTAATTACTTAGAAAGATGTGGGAATGATATCCAATCGATCATGATAGGGAAGAATCGAAAGGTAGATAGCAATGAATGAAGAGGACTCATCCCAAGCTCTTGGGTCCTTGCAAAGAGTTGTTAGGTCCGATAGGTGCAATTAGATCTAGAAGGGGGGTTGAATAGATCCGTTGACGAACTATGGCTAATTTAAACCATAGTTAATTAAAATACAGATCACTGTAGTAGTGCAGATAAAGCACATAAACATAAAGCACATCAGATTAAGCATAAATGATTCAAGAGTTGGAACCAGGAACCGTGCTCAGACTACTAAGATCAACGCACCCACAAAGGTTTGTGGTTCAGCAAGGGGGTGCATTGAAGTAGCAGACTAGTGGTGGCAATGCGCCCACACAATCAGATCAGGACTCAAGGAAATGGCCGCTCAGGAGGCACCTAGTGCGTGTGTGAATAGAGTGATGAGGTATGCCGTGGAAAACAACTAAATTTGCATGCGAGAGTGCTAGCACACGAACCTATGAATGGGGGGTAAAGGATAATGAGCAAACGCACACAAACAGTCCACTACACAAGGATTTTTAAGGTGGTTCGGTTGCAAGCCCGCAACCTACGTCCACCCCTCACCAAACCCGGTGAGGCTTTACCACACGCTGCAAATGCAACTCCACTTCCTACACACAAACCGGTAGGGATGATTTTCCACACATGGTACAAATGCAGCTCCACTTCCTACATACAAACCGGTAAGGATGATTTTTCACACACCCTACAAATGCAGCACAACACGGGGACGCCCCCCCCCCCCCCCCCCACACACAAAAACAAGGAAAAACAAACAAGCAGCAAGTGCAGCAAACACTCGGGGACAACTCCCCAGAACACACACGGTTTACAGATTGAGAAGATGCAAATGAAAGCAGAAAACTAACACACGGATCGAAGTCTTGAAGCTCTTTCAACCACAAGTCGGCTGCAAGGAGTGGATGCACTCCTTTCAGCTTCTTCTCCCCTTTTCAGCACTGGTTTGGATCAAACCAGGGTTGGACTGCACTCCACACTCCTTTCTTTCCTTTCTCACAGATTTTCTATTGAAGGCTCAAGGTAGACGTGGGATTTTCTCTTCAAGGCAGCAGCTTCAGCAGCAGCAACCTTCTTGCATGGAGTCCTTCCTATTTATAGCTGTAATCTGTCCTTCCAGAAGAAGGTTTCAGGGTGAAGGTGATTGGCTCTTCATAAATAATCATTTTTCTTCAAGGGCCTTTTGTCTTGGCAGCTTCTGGTTGGCCAGGGAGGTAGCCGAGAAATTTCTTCCATTTTGTTACTTTGGTTGACCTGAGAAGGTGTGAGAGGAGTCTCCCAAGAAGGATCTGTAGCATCTCCTTTTTCTGCAGGTAGGACAATCCAAAATGTCCTTTTTGTCCTATGCCATCTTAGTGACAAAGTATTTGATTGGGTGGAGGCAAAAGGCTGGGTACCAGATAGGTGACTGTTCTCGGATATGGTAACCTCCTTTTCTATTGACCAAAAGGGCTGATATAGCAAGCCAATGATGACAAGGATGGTTGACTGAACATGGACACCTTTTCAGACCTTAAAAGACGTGTTTTTAGGCCTTTGCGGTACCTATTTTTACTCTCTAGATTCTTTTTTTAAAATACCGTAGGTTTGCTAAAAGAGGCCTTGGGAGCCGCTGTGGACGCGGGGATTTTTTTTCTTCTTAATCATCTTTTTATCTTATTGTTATTTATTTATTTATTTATTTTTATTATTATTTTTATTTGGTTTGTTAGGCGTGCCAGCCACATGTGTCACGATTTCATCGTGCGCTCGACTTGACTTGGTCAGTCGATTGTGAAGTCCGAGTCGGGACCAAAAGTCCGCCATACCATAAAGGCTATGACGTTAATTACGCCCTTCCTAAAAAGGACAACCCTTGATTAAACGCCGAAATAGGAGGCCTCAGAAGGCAGTCAAAATACTGATGTGCGAAATAAAGGCTTCATGCTTATGAATGGAGGGCGGATTTATTTAGTTCAGCGGACTGAATCGGGCGGCACAACCTTTAACTTTGAGCCGTACCGGGTAAGGATAGAAGATCATCCACGCAGTGGCGGGACGGAATTCGGTTAATCATTGGGGTATTCCCCTTTTGACACTTTCACTTGACCGGTCGCTCCAAATGGGTTCGTTTCCCCCGAAGATGGAGTCGGGTGGGAAGTGTATCGGAGACACTCCCTCGACTCATCGGGGTTGATGATATTGGAATAGATTTCGGCAGCATCTCCCCTCGACTCGAAACATGCCCAAGGGGAAATAGGTGATCATCCACGGAGTGCCGGGATGAAAACCGAAAGAGAAAGGCATCGAGCCCTGGCATGGTGTGATGTTGGGGATGGTTCCCCGTTTATTTATTCCATGGGGTGTACCCTGTGACTTATAGATATCCCTCGAGTTAGTATGGTAGAGTGCTCAAAGATGGGGCAGAGGAGGAGAGGCTCTCGGCCCAGCAATAACGAGCATAGGCAGGCTTCCCGGCGCGGCGGAATGGGTTCTCGGCATGGCCTTAGAAGGAAGAGGCAGCTCTCGGCGTGGGGTTCCCGGAGCGGGGGAATGGGTTCTTGGCATGGCTTTAGAAGGAAGAGGCATCTCTCGGCGTGGGGTTCCCGGCGCGGGCCGCGCCGAGAGCTCTTCTGGCGCCGAGAAGGCTAGTGGAGGTTCGTGGGGGTTCTACGATGCTCTGTTTTGGGGATTTTTCATGGGATTCAGATAACGGCTAGGGGGTTTTAGGATGCAAATGAGGAAGGGACTGAGGGCCCTGTCAAGTTGCCAGATTAACATCAAGGAGTCACATGAATAGAAGAGATTTCGAGGGATTGAAGTCACAGGCGTTAGAACCCTCTGGAACAGGCTTTATGCCGTCTATATTGCCAGCCATCCAGGAGATCAAGAGATGACTGTCTCTGATCCCTGTAATGGCCCCAATGGCTTGGGAAACTCGAGAGGACTATGGACTTAGCAACGTTTAAATCATCGATGTTGTCGCGGAAGAGAGAAGGGACAGAACCCAAGAATCCATGGAGGCAAGGATTGGGGCTCTGTACCAGCTTCCTAAAACCCACAGAAACCTGGGCTAACGACAAACACCCAGAACCACACATTCATCGATCGAAACTCGCAATCGGAAAGGTGACCACCACTGTCATCAGAGAGGGGTGAGAAGAGGGAAACCCAAACTTCCATCCATTCAATCGGTTCTACTGCTTATACATCATCGGCTACAGAGGTACACCTCAAATGACAACGAATAAGGAACCTTTAGCATCAATACAGATCCCACATAAACGTGGTAGAAGGAGTACACATGACATAGCGAAATGAAGCCCATTCAAAACAGCAGAAAGATGGGAGATAGCATGTTCAAAGAGAACACAGACAAAAATAGTATGCATCGGGGGAAGAAATACAAGAGAGACAGGGGAGGGCGGAGCATTGACTCCTCTCCCTCCCCCTTCAGCAGACCTTCTTCTTCTTCCCACGATCTCTAAGCAGCCGCCGATTTCCTGGAGCTGGGTATGGACTTCTCTCTTCCTTTCTCTGGCTTCTCTTTGTGGCTATCTTCTCTTCTCTTCCCCTCTTTTTTTTTGTTCGTTCGTCCCCCTTTTTTCTCGAGAGAAAAGGGGTTTTTATAGCACAAACCCTTCCCCTCTCGGCATGCTCACCTCGGCGCGCAGACCAAGAGCTCCCGGCGCGCCCTAATCGAAAGCGGGAGGCCTCTCGGCGCCAAAGGATGGGGCTTCCCGGCGCCGCCCCACATGGGCTTTGGGCCCTGGTGAGGAACTCCCGGCGTCACACTAGTGAGCCCATTTAGGTTTTTTTAATATTTTACCCTTCCTCATCAGTAGGTTTGAGCTGTCAAAGCTGCCTAACCTGCCCTTTCATTTATCAGTCCCTCGAATCTGTCAGAACAGGTGGAGGTCCCTTAGTTGATGGGTTGACACAGTCTTATCAGAATATCTCTGGGGATTTTCATCAGTCAGTAGACTGCAATTCTTCATCAGTACTGCCGTCTGAGCGACGACAATACCGGACATCAGCTTGACCGGGAAGGGTCTCAGCTGGGTGATAACTTTAGTGACGACTCTTCTGCCATTCTGACTTTGCAGGAATTCCTGAGAGCTTCATGTCTAGTTCAATCTTCTTTTTTGGTCTCATCT
Source organism: Amorphophallus konjac (assembly GCA_022559845.1). Taxonomy (NCBI): domain Eukaryota; kingdom Viridiplantae; phylum Streptophyta; class Magnoliopsida; order Alismatales; family Araceae; genus Amorphophallus; species Amorphophallus konjac. The sequence goes on along the minus strand of CM040125.1, from coordinate 116,280,391 downwards.
TGTTCTCAGTTACATTTCAGGTGTCAACAAATGCCCCCCACCTGTGGACGGCGTAAGCACAGAACAAGCGACACGGGGTCCGCAGGTGCACTTCATCATTTGAGGATATCTTCCTCAGTCTCTCTTTGACGTTGCCCTTCGGTTTATCATGTTGCTGTAGCAATATTATGCACATGTATCTTTCATTCTCATGTTTTTCATCCCCATATCCTCTGATTTTATTGTCAGCACTTTGGAGCCTTATTGGCCTTGCCTTGGGCTTTTCGACGCGAGGTAAGACCCTTCTCGGCGCGGGTGCTTCTCGGCGCGGCCTGTGGGTGCGCGCTTCTCGGTGCAACCCTCTCGGCGCGAAGTCAACAGGTTCCCGGCGGGGACTTCTCGGCGCGCCTCTTGGCCGAAAGGGGCTCTCGGCCTGCCCATTTTCGGCGGGCTTTTTGAAATATGGGGGGTTCTCGGCGCGCCTCTTATCGCGCCGAGAACCCTTCTTCTGCGGGGCCTATTTAACCCGCCGAGAGCCCCATTTGCCATCATTTCTCACGGTCCCTTCTCTCTCTTCATCCTCTCGGCAGTGGCAAGCTCCTCTTCGTGAGTGCTCCCATCCCGTTTCTTCCCCGTTTCAGTAGATTTCGTCCGGGTGGGACATTATTTGGGGATTAAATCCCTATTGATTGCGGGATCACTCCCTCTTGGTGGGTGACTCCCTATTCTCTTTGGGCATACCCTAAACAAGGGGAAATACTGCCAAAATTTTCACAGAACCTTATACTTTAATCTTCGTAAGACTGTTTCTTATTTTGGGACTTTCATTCACATCTTTTCTTTGACTGCAGGCATTGTAATGGCTTCCAGTTCCGCTGATGCATCTTCTGGAGCTGTTGGAACAAGCTCGTCAGCCCAGCCAGACATATCACGGGCTGTAGTAAACTGGCTGAATGTGCATAGCCTAGACTTCGGATATGATAAAGTTGCTACCGTTGACGACTCGTCTGATTCTAAGACGGATACAGTATCAACATCGCGGGTATATTCCACTGCAATGGAGACATGCTTTAGACGGGGCAACGACTATCGGCCGGATCTCCCGAAAGACCGCCACTTGATGCCATTCATCCGAACCTTTATCGTAGGTGGCATGCGAGACTATCGGATAGCTCGTGTAGTTGAAGCTGCTATATTAGCTGAGAGGGACAGTCTGAAGGACTCAGTGTATCGTGGCAAAGCCATCTATCTTCCCGGGGAGAAGCGCGACTGGGGTGCAGTCCTCGGCATCTCGGAGCTGGAATCGGAGAAGAAAATTGATGTGACACGACCCCTCGGACCTAGAATTTCAAGCAACACAACGATTTTGGCAACGTGACACAAGCGGATTCACTCGCGTTGGCACACTCGGGTCCGTAGGAGGACCGACGATGACGGTGAGGGTCCGAGGTTGGACCTCAATGTTCCAAGGGTATGGCCAGCTAAGGATGGACCCCAATGGGCCAGGGATGCCCCAATTCTGTGGGCGGCCAGCATGCCAAGGGCGTGGGATGTAGTGGTTCTCTCTTAACTCGCTCCGCGGTGGCACTCAAATCGATGATATTTTGAGATCGGGCACTCACTCACCGACCGACGGCACTAAGCAGCAATACTAAACAAGCAAAGCAATTCCAGTAGAGTAGGGAAACCCGAAGCTCACCTGATCGGTGTGAAGACACCGATCCCGGTCAGAGACGAGGGCGAGCGGGGAAGTGTGGAATCCTCGCACACTGCGCCGATGAAGCTTGACCTGTTTAAAGATTACAATCACTACACCTCACACAGGAGGGTGGACTTGGGGTGGGGATTTTTGTATTACAAGTCAAACACTACCTCCGCACAGGGAGGGGCGCTAAGCCGGCCAGGCGGGGAGGGGAGATAAGCTCGATCGCGCCGACGGAGCACCCGGCCGAATCTGCCCGGGTCTGGGACAGCAAGATAGGGGGTCGATGTAGTCGCCTCTGTGAGCTCCCCTGGACTCAGAAGTTGATGAGACTTGCGCCAAAATGTCACTGACGTACCCAGGTACGACTGTGATTTTTAGTGGGCGGTCCCGAGGTCGTCGCTGGCAGGGACGGTCTCTGGAACAGGTCCCTTGCGTGCAGAAGCAGACTGTTCCCAGGGACAGCAGCGGATGGCCGAAGTCACCACGGCAGCTCCTGAAGTCCGAATGAGGCGGGACCAAGTCTAGGACGTCCGTGGATGAGTCTTCTTCGAGCAGCAACCAAGAACAGCACCAGAGGATGTCAGGGCGGTGAGGAGGAGTCTGTTGAGTGAGGCACTGTCCGGGCAGGACCTAAACGAACTGTCTGCGCGCCCAGGAGAGAAAAAAATGGGAAAGGCACTTCCTGATGCCGAACGGGATGCCTCTTGTTGTTGGTGGTGGAAGACTCGTGGTTGCAGCTCTCGGCCAAGTGGCGCCTCCAGAAGTTGAAGGATGTGGCCGTGGTGGAGGTTCGAACAGCGTGGCAGAATCTGGCCGCAGCAACTACCTGATATGAACAGTGACTTGCAGAAGCTACACCGGCCATTCCCAACCTCTGAATCATGAGCCGTTGGAGTTTCTGGAATCGTGGTCGAGTCTACTTCGCAGAGAAACTGACGGGGAAGCCTGATGAGGTCGGAGGAGACCGGGGAACCCAAAAAGGTCCTGACAGGTCGAAGCAGACTTGGGGAAGCAGCTTGGAGCAGTCGGAGGAGAAACTCTATAACTCTGTCTCACGGAACCCGAACGTAGTTCCGCTTCTTGATCCTGGAACAGGACAGGATGTGGAAGAACTTTGATGAAGAGGCCTCGGCTTGGTTCTGCTAGGGTTGGCCGTGGCACAGCCTCAAAACCGGTTCTGGTACTCTGCAGGGAGAGCCCAGCGCAGTCAGGGGAGAATGGCTCTCCCGGACAGCCCCGAACTCGGAATGGGATGAGATCGCCTCGCTTGCGAAGAAGACTCGCAGACCTTTCCGTCGATGTAGGCCACGCCCCCAGGAGCTTCGGGAAGAGGTCGTGGGCAGCACTGTAACTGGCGGCTGTTCTGCAGGTCTTCAGCTGTATGCAAATGAGAAGGGGGAAAAGGGTGGAGGGGTGGTTCCTTTGGTGGAAGGAGAGGGGAAATGGTTGCTTTGGTGATGGGGAATGGTTGGGAGGTGGCAAGGGGAGGTGAGGGAGGAAGGAGGGGCGGAGCTAGCAGGGGAGGGGGGGTGATTGCGCAAATGGTCAAGGGGGGGTGGAGGTGGGGAGATGGGGGCGCAAGTGGCTTGGGGAAATGGGGAGGGTTCCCTTCGATTTGGGTGGAGGGTTAATGGAGGTGCTAATGGGGGCCTAGGGAAGGGGAAGAGTTACTTTGGGAACAGGAAAGGGTGTCTAGGAGAATGGATTCTCCCTTGGGAATGTGAAGGGGTTGTATGGGGAAGGGGAAAGGTTGCTTGGGAAGGGGGAGAGGTGCCTAGGAGAAAGGGGTTCCACCTAGGGGTTGGAGGGGGAGTAAATGGAAGGTATGGGGAAGGGGGAGGGGTCTTAAATAGAGGTGAATAGGGAGGAGAGAGAGTGAATTTCAAATTTGGAGTGGGGAGGAGAGAGAATGGGGTTCGCCCCCTTTAGTGAGAGAGACAAGAAGAGAGAGAGAGAGATGCACAAATGCGTTGGCAAATTTTTACTCAAATATTCATTAGCTTCCAACTGAGGGATTGGGGTCCTATTTATAGGAAACCCACTTTTACATATAAGACCCTGACTTTTAACATACTAACAGATAACCAAGGAAGGGGGGTGCGCCCATGGGCCTAGCCCAAAGAAATAGGCCCAATAGCAAGCACTATAGCCTAATGAGACTCGAACTTAGGGAAATGACTTAATAACCTAGGTACAAGACTCAAATAAAAGGCAAATTACATGAGTAGAAAATGAAAATTACATCATAGGACTCGAAATAATGTGGTGAACAAGATGTAGCTTAGGCGGCGAGTATCGGGATCCTCGATCATATGAAATTACTGGTGATGTCCTCATCATACCCTCGGGGTGCGGAAAACTCGACTCTGTCGAGTATGGGCCCACCGGGGAAGTTCTTCTCCAGAAACTCAGAGTGAGCCTCAACTTCCAAACTCAACCCTGCGTCCGCAACCAGGGGACGGTCCCTCATCCTCTCGAGGTGGCTCAGGCGCACCCTCTTGCTGGTGATAGGACCCTGCTTGCCTAGTATTGCCTTCGTGTGCACACGTCGGACTCTTAGGCCATTTTTTGGTGGCTCTCCGAGGGTGTCCCTCTCAAAGGAAGATAAAGGCTCGAGGCACTCACTAGGATCCACCGCGGTGCCCATATAGGGTGCCGGATCTGCCATGTGGATAATGGGGTGAATCCCAAAACCCATTAGTAAGTCCAACCCGATGGCCGGGTTGCCAAAATCACTTGGAACTTGGGAAGGTCCAAGTCCACGTGCCCTCGAATTGGAGGTGACCCTAGGGTAGAGCCACTCCAATGCCATCATCACCAGATTGCCTACTTGGAATTCCAAGTGGCGCTCGCAAGCTTTTGCCCGCTCTTTGTGAACCTCACCGCTCGTTGTTAGATGCTTGCATGAATGTGTATGCCATGCACTATGATGCAGTGAGTGGGTGTGGAAGAGGATAGTATGTAAAGGTGGACCGGGGCAACCGTACATAGACCTATCATGCATAGATGTGATGAAGACTTTCATGGACTCTGGGGGGCCGGGGCAACCATAGGTTGACATATCGTGCATGGTGGCGTTAGTTACCGGAGGACCCGGACATCCATGTATGCTCCATTCATGCGTAATGGTTATGACGAATGTGGGTGGACCAGCACATCCAAATGTGGGCCAGTCATGCATTGGGCCTAGACTGTGTGTGACGTGTATGGGAGGGCTGGACTTGTGACCCTTGTCGAATGATGTGATATGCCAAGATGGGTGCATTCCTATCCTATGGGTGACGACCATGTGTGTGGGTATGGGGTGGTCTTTGAGCTTCCACTTATAAGGGTTGAAGGGGTCAAAGAAGGTATGCATCATGGGGTGGGCTTGGTCCGATAAGGTTGGATGGGATAGGGACAGGTTGGTGGTGAGTAAGGTGGGTGGGTATAGGAAGGGATCGAAGGAGTCATTGAATGTGTTTCCAAGGAAGGGGTATTCTATCTCCTCAAGGTTTTCAAATGATGGTGAGTCCTCCTCCTCAAATGTAGTATTTGAACCGAAGTCCTTGGCGGGTTGGTTGGCCATGAATGGATGGCTTGGCATCCTACCCGAAATAAGCAACTCTAATTTGTGAAGAGCATTGGGCTCCTCGGGTGTAGGGAGGAATAACAGAAGGTCACTAGTGTAGCAACCCATAGTGTAAGTGGAGGAGATGGACCCGACACATAGGTGTAGGAGGTCAAGGCTCCTAGGTTGGTCGGCTACAGTGGTCAACAGGTTAGTTAGCTCCATTTGCCAAGCTATACCCTTAAGAAAGTCCCCTAATGTCTCCACCTGATAGGATGATTGGATTGTGGTGTGGTAGGTGGGTAAGGGTACTATAGGGAGGTTTTGTTCCATAGGAGGGCAGACATGGGCCATGAGATCTCTAAATGGGTTCTCCTTTAGCCAACATGAAAGGGGTTCTCCTAAGATGAGCTCGGCCCCTACTAGGGAGGGTGGTGTAAGGTGAAGTCCACCATGTGAAGTTTCTTCTTCTTCCTGGACATGGGTGATCTCCATGGCGGGGGTTGGGTCCGGAGTATTCACCACTATGGGGTCGGGTATGGGGATCATGGTTTCCTCTACCAAGGAGGTGAGTAAGTCCATTGTTTGTGGGGTGATGATGACTGGCATATGGCTCTTTTGGGGTGGTGGGTAATGGGGGACTTGGGATAGGATGGGGAGGGGTAGAAGTGGAGGCCTAGGTTGGGCATCTTGTAACTCATGGGGGAGGGTGCACCCCATTTGGCTCAATGGGTCTTCTTTGGGTAGGAATGAGTTCTCTTGACCTATTTGGGCCTCATATTCTTCTTCCCAATCTAGGGGAGCCTCATAGTCTTCGGTCACCTCCGTAAGTTCCTTTTGGAAATGGGTGGGATGAGGATTTGTGGAAGCTTGTGGGGTGTGGGTTTGATGGGGAATGTTGGGTTGGGTGGTGGCCAATTTGGTTTTAATGGTGGTGGTGATCGGGATTGGAATCATTTGGGGTGGTGGAGATTGGACCCTAAGGGAGGTCTTGGGTTGACTGGGAGGGAAAGGGGGAGTGGGAGTGCTCTTCGGGTTATGGTTCTCAAGGTAGGAGTGGGAAGGTCGGGGAGCGTAGTTCTTCCTAAGCTCAAGGTAGGAGTGGGAGGGTCGGGGAGCGTAGATCTTCCTAAACTCAATCTTCATCTCTTCCCATGATCCTATGGGTTCTTGCCTCCAAATACTTCTTAAGCTCACTATGCGTTCCCACTCCTTCTTGGCTTGTCCCCGAAGCCACCCTGTGGCCCTGCGGACCCTAGCATGTCCATAGACCCTAGTCCTATCAAAGTGTTTATCCATGGTAGCCTCCCACTTTAGGTAGGCATTAGGATTGGATCCGTCAAAATTAAGGTCTCCTTCTAGGATGATGTCCATGAGGAGGGGGTCAATCGGACTCTTGTGGACGGCCGTGTTGAGGGGACTTAACCAATGTGGAGTGTACATGATGATGCACTGGGTGGCCCGAAAATGACTCTAAATGCGAATGTGCCCTAGGACCAACTTGTAGAGAGACAAGTTGTGAACCTGGCTCTGATACCATTTGATGTGACACGACCCCTCGGACCTAGAATTTCAAGCAACACAACGATTTTGGCAACGTGACACAAGCGGATTCACTCGCGTTGGCACACTCGGGTCCGTAGGAGGACCGGCGATGACGGTGAGGGTCCGAGGTTGGACCTCAATGTTCCAAGGGTATGGCCAGCTAAGGATGGACCCCAATGGGCCAGGGATGCCCCAATTCCGTGGGCGGCCAGCACGCCAAGGGCGTGGGATGTAGTGGTTCTCTCTCAACTCGCTCCGCGGTGGCACTCAAATCGATGATATTTTGAGATCGGGAGCTCACTCACCAACCGACGGCACTAAGCAGCAATACTAAACAAGCAAAGCAATTCCTGTAGAGTAGGGTAACCCGAGGCTCACCTGATCGGTGTGAAGACACCGATCCCGATCGGAGACGAGGGCGAGCGGGGAAGTGTGGAATCCTCGCACACTGCGCCGATGAAGCTTGACCTGTTTAAAGATTACAATCACTACACCTCACACAGGAGGGTGGACTTGGGGTGGGGATTTTTGTATTACAAGTCAAACACTACCTCCGCACAGGGAGGGGCGCTAAGCCGGCCAGGCGGGGAGGGGAGATAAGCTCGATCGCACCGACGGAGCACCCGGCCGAATCTGCCCGGGTCTGGGACAGCAAGATAGGGGGTCGATGTAGTCACCGCTGTGAGCTCCCCTGGACTCAGAACTTGATGAGACTTGTGCCAAAATGTCGCTGACGTACCCAGGTACGACTGTGATTTTTAGTGGGCGGTCCCGAGGTCGTCACTGGCGGGGACGGGCTCTGGAACAGGTCCCTTGCGTTCAGAAGCAGACTGTTCCCAGGGACAGCAGCGGATGGCCGAAGTCACCACAGCAGCTCCTGAAGTCCGAATGAGGCGGGACCAAGTCTAGGACGTCCGTGGATGAGTCTTCTTCGAGCAGCAACCAAGAACAGCACCAGAGGATGTCGGGGTGGTGAGGAGGAGTCCGTTGAGTGAGGCACTGTCGGGGCAGGACCTAAACGAACTGTCTGCGTGCCCGGGAGAGAAAAAAATGGGAAAGGCACTTCCTGATGCCGAACGGGATGCCTCTTGTTGGTGGTGGTGGAAGACTCGTGGTTGCAGCTCTCGGCCAAGTGGCGCCTCCATAAGTTGAAGGATGTGGCCGTGGTGGAGGTTCAAACAGCATGGCAGAATCTGGCCGCAGCAACTACCTGATATGAACAGTAACTTTTAGAAGCTACACCGGCCGATCCCGACCTCTGAATCATGAGCCGTTGAAGTTTCCGGAATTGTGGTCGAGTCTACTTTCCAGCAAAACTGACGGGGAAGCCGGATGAGGTTGGAGGAGACCGGGGGACCCAAAAAGGTGCTGACAATTCGAAGCAGACTTGGGGAAGCAGCTTGGAGCAGTCGGAGGAGAAACTCTATAACTCTGCCTCACGGAACCCGAACACAGTTCCGCTTCCTGATCCTAGAAGAGGACAGGACGTGGAAGAACTTTGATGAAGAGGCCTCGGCTTGGTTCTGCTAGGGTTGGCCGTGGCACAGCTTCAAAACCGGTTCTGGTACTCTGCAGGGGGAGCCCAGCACAGTCAGGGGAGAATGGCTCTCCCGGACAGCCCCGAACTCGGAATGGGATGAGATCACCTCGCTTGCGAAGAAGACTCGCAGACCTTTCCGTCGATGTAGGCCACGCCCCCAGGAGCTTTGGGAAGAGGTCGTGGGCAGCACTGCAACTGGCGGCTGTTCTGCAGGTCTTCAGCTGTATGCAAATGAGAAGGGGGAAAAGGGTGGAGGGGTGGTTCCTTTGGTGGAAGGAGAGGGGAAATGGTTGCTTTGGTGATGGGGAATGGTTGGGAGGTGGCAAGGGGAGGTGAGGGAGGAAGGAGGGGCGGAGCTAGCAGGGGAGGGGGGGTGATTGCGCAAATGGTCAAGGGGGGGTGGAGGTGGGGAGATGGGGGCGCAAGTGGCTTGGGGAAATGGGGAGGGTTCCCTTCGATTTGGGTGGAGGGTTAATGGAGGTGCTAATGGGGGCCTAGGGAAGGGGAAGAGTTGCTTTGGGAAGGGGAAAGGGTGTCTAGGAGAATGGATTCTCCCTTGGGAATGTGAAGGGGTTGTATGGGGAAGGGGAAAGGTTGCTTGGGAAGGGGGAGAGGTGCCTAGGAGAAAGGGGTTCCACCTAGGGGTTGGAGGGGGAGTAAATGGAAGGTATGGGGAAGGGGGAGGGGTCTTAAATAAAGGTGAATAGGGAGGAGAGAGAGTGAATTTCGAATTTGGAGTGGGGAGGAGAGAGAATGGGGTTCGCCCCCTTTAGTGAGAGAGAGAAGAAGAGAGAGAGAGAGCTAGAGAGAGAGAGAGAGATGCACAAATGCCTTGGTAAATTTTTACTCAAATATTCATTAGCTTCCAACTGAGGGATTGGGGTCCTATTTCTAGGAAACCCACTTTTACATATAAGACCCTGACTTTTAACATACTAACAGATAACCAAGGAAGGGGGGTGCGCCCATGGGCCTAGCCCAAAGAAATAGGCCCAATAGCAAGCACCATAGCCTAATGAGACTCGAACTTAGGGAAATGACTTAATAACCTAGGTACAAGACTCAAATAAAAGGCAAATTACATGAGTAGAAAATGAAAATTACATCATAGGACTCGAAATAACGTGGTGAACAAGATGTAGCTTAGGCGGCGAGTATCGGGATCCTCGATCATATGAAATTGCTGGTGATGTCCTCATCAAAAATGTTGACCCGGGCCCCGGAATTCACACCTGCCCGGTGGGATAATGCTAGCGGCCGGGTTCATAGGGAAAATCCTGGCTGTGGTTTATTCCTGGCACCGATAAAGTGGGGATACCGTGAAGAGCCCTTTGTATTGAATTGTTCGGCCATCCAGTTCAAGTATCACCTAGCTGCCGGTTGGTTTGGAGATACCAAGATCACTGACGCCCACTTATTCTGGGTGGGAGCGGCGGAGTTCACCGAGTTTTTTTTAAAGGAATATGCCCCTCTGCTGATCAGAGCCGGGGTATATCACAGTGTCTTTGCTTCTAGATTTCGCTACCCCATATCCCGAGGGTTATGCTGTGGAATGTTTGAAGTATTCTGCCCTCTATTCAACATATTTTATACAGCAGAGGGCGAAACATCTCTCGACCTCTGGAGTTTGTCACAGCTTTCTGGTCTGCCTATTGACGGCGAGCCATATGAAGAGGTCTGCTTGACAGATTCCGAGAAGGATAGCTCAGATGGCGAAGGCAAGTATTCACTTGGCTATTCGTACCGGTATTTAATGAAGGTGTATCGCTCCATCTATCTGGCGTATAGCAGAGGATCCTCCAAGGGTTACCATCCTAGAGAGAAAGGCAGCAAGCTGAGGGTCCGGATAGGGCAGTGGATTCAGTATTTCTTTGACGGCCCCTTGAAATATGCAGACTTCCCTTCCATGGGTCCGACGGCCAGCAAGCAGATAAGGGCTCCTCGCTATAAGTCAACGTTGCCATCTTCACTGCATCGTGTAGGTAAAGGTGGTCCAAATCCAGCAGGGGTGGACCCCATCACACATTGTGCGGCTTATTTCACATTCTGGTTGTGCACTTTCGCTCTCCCTCAAGGGGACGAGACAATCATTCGGCCCGAAGCCATATACCCGGCATGCCAGATGGCCTGGGGGATGAGGCTGTCACTTTGCCCAGTGGCCTTGTGTTTAATCTATAAATCTTTGGGGGATCTGTACAAGCATCGGACTCCCCGCTCTTTGAGGACCGTGGGCCCCTTTCATTTCTTCAATGCCTGGGTCTGCAGTCTATTTCCTGAATTGGCCCCTAGAACTCTGCAGGCAGATACAGTGTTGCCCAGAATGATTGAATTTGCCAGTGCCGAACCTGGCTCTTTTTCTGACCAGTTGTTTAAAATAAGGGGCCGACTGACAAGGATACCAGTGGATGCCCCTGGCAGCATTCATTTCTGGAGCTTGGCAGCAGGTTCAGCTCCTTTGGTTCATTCTCAAAGAGAATGCAAGATGGAAGAGGTAGATACCTATGTTCACCCCGTTTCAGGGGCTAATGTTGTTCGGTCTATTCTGGAGCCGGAGCTGGTTAGATGGGCCATGGCCATTCGACCCAGTGTTTTAGTCTTCAGGAAGGGTGGTCTGCTTCTCCTAAAACCATACTACCCATTCCGCTTTGGGCGAAATTTTGGCTATGATCAGCACATCCCTACATCAGTTGCTCAGTTTCCCCTAGATAGCCGAGCCAAGCATGGGTCCACCATTGTTGGTGATGGCCGGTTGTGGTGGGATTTCTATCATCGCCAGGATGGTGTAGTTTTCAGAGTTCCCACTGTTTCCAACCGTGTTCCCCGTGTCACATCCGAGTATATCAAATGGTGGAACATTCGGACCAGCTTTTACAGGGATGGCAGGGGTGCATTCTGGGACGTGGCCGAGCGTTCTTTCCTGAAACAACAGCCCAGGCCGATATTTGACATCTCCGAGGCCCACCTGAAAAGGATTTATTCACAACATCCGAGGGAGGCCGAGAACTATCTGACTCAGCATCGGGTTTTGAAAGAAGGAGGCTCCGAGCCGCCCGTGCCTGTCTTTGTTGCCATTAATGAAGATACTTTTATGAGGAGCTTGAAACATCTGTGTCATGTAGGAGACGCTCGTCTGGAGGCGCAGCAGTACCCTTTCCCTGTTGAAGAGCCGCTCCTGAAGGTCGTCCCTTGGAAGGGTCCGACAGATAGATTTCATCCCTACAGGACGTTTGTGCGCAGGGAAGATAGGACTCAGACATACTACAAGCACACGTCCTGGCTGTTTGTTCTGCTGAATGTACATGGGCTATCTGCAGAGAGTCCGATAGCCGGCATACTGAATAAGCCATTGTTCGTTTCTTTTCATTATGTCGACGGCTGGGGCATGGACCACCTCGACTTATTTCGATGCCTTGATTTTCATGGTCATAGCGATCTGGCATCTTTAGTGGAGAAGTGCCAGACATTTGGTGATGTCTGCTGGCTTGTCAAGGAGGCTGCTTTCCGCTCCAAGGAGGTAGCTTATCTGTACTGGCCACTTTCTATCTTTTATGATGGCCCAGCAGGTATGATCTTTTTCTTTCTGACTGTAGTGCTTTCTGTTTAGTATTTAAACTCTGCATCCACTGATCTCATTGCTTCTTTGATGTCTTCGACAGACAGGCCAGATATAAAGCGACAGGGGCTTTACAGAAAAATCATTGCGCAAGCTGAGAAGCCTACTTATTTCGAAGTCCCTGCAGCAGCACCGACGACCACTCCCCTACCTCCGGGCAAGAAGAGAAAGATTTCTGCAGTGAAGACTGCAGTTGGGAAGGCCAAGAAGGCCAAGAAGGCCCATGCTCGACAGTCGGCTTCAGCAGTGACGGACCCTGGGACCCATCTTCCTGATATCCCCTCCTTTGATGAGTTTGAATCTCAAAGGGAGGGCACCCAGACGTCAGTCGAGGGTAACATCAACAGCCCGTAGTTGTATCTTTCATCGGCTTTTGCTGAATTTTATAGAAGTCTTCGAATCTGACCCCCCTTTTTGCACAGCCCAAGAGCCAGTTGTGACACCTTCTTTGGTGGAGAGCAGATTGCCTTCTCCTACGCCGGCTAGTGAGGCGGAGGGTAAGTGTGTTTTCCCATCTTTTCTTGCACATTTCAATTGTTTTTTCATTATCTTGCTCACAAGCTTTTCCCTGCAGTGACGGCCGACGAGGGGGCTGCAGTTATGGGAGCAGCTGGCGGTATGACTCAGTCACAAGAAGGTCATAAGACCCAGATGAAACGGGGCCTTGTCCCTGTGAGGCACATAGTTACCCGGTCGTGGATAGTGTGGAAATCTCTTCTAGCAGTTCCGCGACCGCTTCCGAGGCAGAGGGAGAAGGAGCAGATTTCAGCGGGAGCGAGCCGGAGAATATCTCCCAATCAGAGGCCCCATTCGTATGTACTGCCATTGTCCCACTGTTCCCCCCCCCCCAAACTGCTGGTGCCATCTTCTGAGGAGGAACTATCGGAAGAATTTGCTGGCTTGGATACCGAGGCAGATATAACTCCTCCCTTTGCTGCTTCAGCAGCGGAGCTTTCCTCTTCCTTGCACTCCTTTGAGGATATCGCCATCACATTAGAAGTGGGTCTCTCTCCTTTTCCTCACTGTCATTATTATCATATTTCTTATCTGCTGCTTGATGTTGCATTGATCTGTTCACAGGAATCCCCTGTTGCTAGCCCGGTAGCGACTGCAGCCCTTGACGCCATTCTATATGACACCCTGGATGTTGTTCCTGCTTCGTCAGCCACCTGCGCAGGCGTTTCTGAGATAATTTGCCCTGTGCCGGTGAGGGTACAGTCTTCTACAGAATTAGCATTACTGGACTTGAGGACCTCGGGGGAGAGTTCGGCCCTCACCCGGGTCTTGGATTTCAGAGCTGAGACGGACCCCGTTAGGGGTTCTGCCTTTATACCGGCCGCAGTGATGACCATTGCGCCGAAGTTAGCAATTCCCGTAACAGTAATTATGGAAACTGAACTTTTACCTTTACGGTCCGTAGCCCCTGCCGCCTTGTCATTGAAGGAACTGGCTGCTGAAGTAGAGATGGAAGAAGGGGAGGTAGCTGCCACAGAGACCGGAGTATTGTCCATAATCGACCCAGAATCGATCTCCTTGCTCTCGGAATCTGAGGAGGAGGTGCCCCGAGAAGAGGATGCTGAAGATGCGGGTATCATATTGGGGACCCAGGAAGCAGCCGCTCCAGCACTTATTAAAGTTGCCCCTACGAGCATTCAAATAGCAACTCCCGAGGAGAAGGAGGTGGAAGGCCTCTTGGTCTCGTCAGGGGTTGCAGAGAGAGCTCAGCTGGCACCTTCCGCAGACCTCCCATCTTCCTCTTCCCAACCTGATGTTACGCCATGGGCGGACATTGACAGTGAGGTGACTTTCGAAGTAGCTCCAGTTCCTTCTCCTGGCTTCGCTTCCTCTGAGAGTTTTGTCTGGCAAAATCTTGACATGCTGCGCCAGTTGGTGGAGTCCCAGCCTGGACTGACTTATCTGCGGCTGAAGGAGATAGCCGAGCGTTTCACCGCTGGTCTACAGGCGATGGGCTGTCCCATGGAAATATGGAGCCAGCGGGTTATATTGTTGTTAAAGTTTATACATCGCCGGGACTTCTTGGCACATATTATGGCTGACAGACTGGCAGCTTTGAAGTTGCAAAGGAAGGAGTGCAAATCTGAGCTGGAGAAGGTGGGCTCTGTTCTCCAGAAGCGCCAATGCCAACTGCAATCTCTGGCGCAGCGGGAGCAGTTCGTGCGCAGCCGGATAGCCATCCTGGAGGCTGAACTGTTTGACCTCCGGGCTGAACTGCCGTAGATAACAACTTCTCGGCCGCAGCTTGCGGAGGAAGTAGCCCTGCTGGAGGGGCAGGTGGCGTCCTTTCAGGACGAGTCTGCTCGGCTGCAGGCGGAGGAGGCTCGACTTCATGAGCTTGGGGCTGCCCCGCATGTAGGGCTTCTAGCCTTCGAAGACATATTCCGGCGCCCGTGAATATCTATTTTCCCCTTTTTGTAATACAATTCCCCCTCAGGGGCCCTTCTTGTATTCCCTTTTTTTTATTCAATGAAAAGGAATCTTTATACCAGTCTCATATGTGGTTTGTTCTTGACGATCGCACTGTCAATATACGACGATTTGGCAGCGGTTTCAGCGGTCCCTATGGGAATAGCCCGTACCTAGCAGGAGAGCGTCCATCCTTTCAGAGAAAGGATGGGGAACTCGCTCCACCGCGCGATGGTATCCGGAGGGTGCCTAAACCCAATCCTGGGGGTAGCTGAATAAAAGAGGTTTAGAACATCGTTTGGAACAAATGGATGGTTCACCTCGGACAGGTTTCAAAGCTGGTCGGGGCAATGTATCAAACGACCAGTGACGGATTTTATCATCGATATTGGGTTTATATCGACACAAAGGAATTTCATAAGTTTCATCAGGATAGACGTAAGGTCTAAACTGGGTAGACTTGATCACAGGTGGGACGTGAAAAGGGTATGTGGTTTTCATCAGGACAGACGCAAAATCTGAACTGGACAAGTTTTCATCATTGATCGGGCAATGCACCGATCGACCAATGGTTGGTTTCATCATCGATATGGGGTTTATATCGATGCAAAGGGATTTCATAAGTTTTATCAGGATAGACGTAAGGTCTAAACTGGGTAGGTTTTCATCATTGATCGGGCAAGGTGCCGGTCAATCAATAGCTGGTTTCATCATCGATATTGGGTTTATATCGATGCGAAGGAATCTCATAAGTTTCATCAGGATAGACGTAAGGTCTAAACTGGATAAGGTTTCATCATTGATCGGGCAAGGTGCCGGGCGATCAATAGCTGGTTTCATCATCGATATTGGGTTTATATCGATGCAAAGGAATTTCATAAGTTTCATCAGGATAGACGTAAGGTCTAAACTGGACAGGGTTTCATCATTGATCGGGCAAGGTGCCGATCGATCAATAGCTGGTTTCATCATCGATATTGGGTTTATATCGATGCAAAGGAATTTCACAAGTTTCATCAGGATAGACGTAAGGACTATTCCAACAGGTTCTATTGCGGATGGGACTTTGCCAAGAAATATGTAGGTTTCATCGGGATAGGCGTAGGGTCTATCCTGGTAGGGTTTTATCGTTGACCAGGCAAGGAGCCGATCGGTCAAGGGATGGTTTTAGGAGTTTGATCAGGACAGACGTAAGGTCTGAACTGGCCAGGCTCTATCAGACTGGTGACCGGTTTTATTGTCGGTGGGACATGTGAAAAGAGGGTATGTAGATTTCATCAGGGTAGACGTAAGATCTACCCCGGAAAGGCTTTATCATCGGCGGGGCATAGAGCCAGATGACCAACGGAAGGCCTCATCAGTGAAGGGGAGGTAAAGGTAACGTGCCGGTTGGCATGGAACTTCTGAATTACCACATTATCGACCCAAGCGCCCTTTCGGGTTTTCGCCGGAGCCAGCCCCCTCTTACTTTTGTCCACGCGTCCTTTCAGATTTTCACGTGGCGGGGTACCCGATTTTGCATGCAGTGCCCTTTCGGGTTTTCACCACAGCTGGGTTTTAGCCATTTTTGCCCTTGTCCAGAATGCCTGAACAAGTCTGGCGGGGTATCTCTATTTTCAACCCCATTTTTTATATATATATACTTTTTATCGTTTTCTTTCTCTTCTTCTTTTTCATTATCTTTTCTGGGACCAGAACTTTCATCCTATGGACCATGGCGCCATATGTTTATTGTGGACACACGATCATTGATGTGGGTGCCAACATCAATGCAAAGGGAAGTAGGGTTTCATGATCTATCCGGACAAAAGGTCCGAATCGATTCAGAGGATATAAGTAGCAGCTCAGGCACGAGGCCGTTTGCTGAGAATATGAGTTTCATCGTTAATGCGGGGTTTAACATTAACGCAAGGGAATAGAGTTTCATGATCTATCCAGACGGAGGGTCTGAATAGATTCAAAGAGCAGTGTTGTGGTATGTCAAAGCGGGCGGAAGGTCCACCCTGGATGGATTTTAGCGTCGATCAGGCAGCGTGCCAATCGATCGATAACAGGTTTCATCATTGGTATTGGCTCATCCCAATGCAAGGATTTCATATGTTTCATCAGGATAGACGTAGGGTCTAAACTGGATAAGGTTTTATCATTGATACTGGGCGAGATGCCGATCGATCAATGGCGGGTTTCATCATCGGTATTGGATTTATACCAATGCAAGGAGTTCATGGATTTCATCAGGATAGACGGAAGGTCTAAACTGGATAGGTTTCATCATAGATCGGGCAGTGTGCCAATCGATCAACAACAGGTTTCATCACGGCGGGACGTAAAGAGACATGTAGATCTAGTCGGAATAGACGCAAGGTCTAAACCGGACAAGGTTTTATCGCTGATCGGGCAAAGTGCCGGTCGATCAGTATCAGGTTTCATCATTAGTATTGGGTTTATACCAATGCAAGGATTTCATAGGTTTCATCGGGATAGACGTAAGGTCTAAACCGGACAGGGTTTCATTGTTGATCGGGCAGTGTGCCAATCGGTCAACAACAGGTTTCATCGCGGTGAGACGTAGGATAGGTTTCATTGGGATAGACGTAAGGTCTAAACCGGGCAGGTTTCATCGTGGTGGGTCTTAGACAGAAACAAGTGGAAGTGTTTTATCGGAACAGACGGAAGGTCTATCCCGAGGTGGGCTTATTATCGAGGGAATTTTTTCTCGAGCAATGCATGACGGCTTCAACAGAATAGACGTAAGGTCCATTCCGGATGGGTTTAATCGTTGATCGGGCAAGGCGCCGGTCGATCGACGAGGAATTTTATGGTGGCAGGTGAGGCTTTCTTTAGAATCACCACATTACCGACCCAAGCACCCTTTCGGGTTTTCGCTGGAGCCGGCCCCCTCTTGCTTTTGCCCACGCGCCCTTTCGGGTTTTCACGTGGCGGCGTACCCGATTTTGCATTCAGTGCCCTTTCGGGTTTTCACCACAGCTGGGTTTTGGGCCATTTTTGCACTTGTCCCTAATATAGGAGCAAGTCTGGCGGGGTATCTCTATTTTTAACCCCTTTTTTTTTACTTTCTTTTTCTTTCCCTCCCTTTTTAGAAGGTGACAGGTGGGAATGCCACAAGCTTAAGATGAGGGCAGCTTGGCTAGGGCGGAGTGCCGCTAGCCCGGGAAATGGGTGTAGCTTGGCTAGGGCGGAGTGCCGTTATACCAAGAAAAGGGTGTAGCTTGGCTAGGGTGGAGTGCCGCTAGACCAAGAAATGGGTAGCTCGGCTAGGGCGGAGTGCCGCTAGACGAAGAAATGGTAGCTTGGCTAGGGCGGAGTGCCGCTAGACCAAGAAATAGGTAGCTTGGCTAGGGTGGAGTGCCGCTAAACCGGGAAGAGGGTACAACTTGGCTAGGGCGGGGTGCCTCTAGACCAAGAAATAGGTGTAGCTCGGTTAGGGCGGAGTGCCACTAGACCAAGAAATGGGTAGCTCGGCTAGGGCGGAGTGCCGCTAGACCAAGAAATGGGTGTAGCTCGGTTAGGGCGGAGTGCCACTAGACCAAGAAATGGGTAGCTCGGCTAGGGCGGAGTGCCGCTAGACTAAGAAATGGGTGTAGCTCGGTTAGGGTGGAGTGCCACTAGACCGGGAAAGGGTGTAGCTCGGCTTGATCACTCGGGGAATGCTGGTTGTGCCGCATGATACAGCTTTAGATGTCTTCCGTTGAGTGGTGAGAATTGGATTTCCCCTCGATGGTTAACAACCACGTAGGCCCCTCCTTCGTAGACCCTCTGTATTACATAAGGACCTTCCCAGTTAGCATTCAGCTTTCCTTTTGGGTTGGACGCCATGACTTCTTTTTTCTTGACCATGACAAGGTCACCTTTCTTGAATTCTCGTGCTCTTACAAGTTTGTTGAATGTAGCGGCCATGCGGGCCTGATACATTTGGATACTCTTCTGGGCTTGGAGGCGCTTCCCTTCCAATTCAGCCAGTTCTTCTAGTCTTCTTTCTGCATTGGTCTGTTCGCCACGGGCCAGGCCATATTGGACTGCCACTCTGAGTGACGGGACTTCCAGCTCTAGCGGAATCACTGCCTCCGAGCCGTATACCAGCGAGTATGGTGAGCACCCTGTAGGTGTCTTGAAGACGGTGCGGTATGCCCACAGAGCTTCATAGATTTTCTCTTCCCAGTCCTTCTTATTGGAACCGACGACCTTGGCCAGCAAGGTGCAGAGAGTCTTGTTAAAAGCTTCTGCCAATCCGTTTGCCTGTGGATTGTAAGGAGTGGAGGTCCTCCATTCGATCTTATACTTCTCAGCAAGCCGATAGACCTTCTGATTTCTGAAATGACTTCCATTGTCAGATATTATTCGGCTCGGGATCCCGAACCAGAAGATAATGTTCTGCTTGATGAATCTGGCGATCAGTTCACCAGTCACTTCTCTTAATGCTATAGCCTCCGCCCATGTGGAGAAGTAATCTGTTATGGCCAGTATGTACTTATGTCCGGCCGAGGAAGTCGGCAGTGGCCCGACTACATCAGTTCCCCATTGTGCAAATGGCCAGCTGGGAACTGTAGGGTGCAGAGTTGTAGGAGGCCTTCTAGGCACAGTAGCATGCTCCTGGCATTTCTGGCATGATTTTGCAAATTTACAGCAGTCTTCAAACATGGTGGGCCAATAGTAGCCTAGCTTCTTGATTTCTATCTTCATCTTGGGACCAGCCTGGTGGGCACCTGCTGCCCCAGCATGTATCTCTTTCATCGCTTGCCAGGCTTCCTCATTGGACAGACAGCGGAGTAGAATTTTCTTGCGTGCATCTGCCATTATTCGGAAAAAAATTCCATTCCTGAGTTCATAAGAATCTTTGATTCTTAAGAGTTTCATCTTTTCTTCTCTTATCTGCGGCAGTTGTTGGTGTAGAAACCACTGCAGCAGGTGCTGTCTCCAATCAGACGCTTGTTCTGTGCTGATGGTGGCAACTTCGTCTTCTTCGGGGCACCCTTCTAGCATACTGGGGATTTGCCGCCGGTTCATGACGACAATGTTCAGTGTCTTATTTGGCGGAACTGCTAGTGAGCTAGCCAGCTTTGCCAGTGCATCAGCCTGGGCGTTGTGTCCATGGCCCACATGCTTGAGCTCAATATGGTAGAATTTCGCCATGAGGCGCACAACTTTTGGTGGTAGGGACTCAGTTCTGGCTTCCGCACTTCGAACTCCCCTTGGATCTGTTTTATTATCAGCATCGAATCCCCGAACACTTGAAGCATTTGAATACCCATGTTGAGGCTTATATATAGCCCGATTATCAGAGCTTCATACTCGGCCTCATTATTGGTGCAGGGCTTGTTTATAGAACAGGAAGTATGCACGACCTCCCCTTCTGGTGATTTCAGCACAATACCGGCTCCAGCCCGTATTCTGGTCTTTCCATCGGAGTCTGTCTCTGTTCTAGATGCTCCATCAAAGAATAGTTGCCACATAACTGACTGAGCCTGGCAGGCCTCGAGTGTTTCATCATCGGGTAACTCAGTCCCTAGCATATTATTTTCCGGCACAGGATGCTCTGCGAAGAAATCAGCCACATCCTGTCCTTTTATTGCCCTCTAGGGTGTATAGGTAATATCGAATTCCATCAGGATCACTGCCCATTTGCCCAACCGGCCCTTCAGTACTGGCTGAGTCAATATATATTTGAGCGGATCTGCTGCAGATATCAATCTGACTTCATGTAACAACATATAGTGTCGGAGCTTTTTGACAGCAAAGACTAGTGCCAAGCAGGTCTTTTCTATGTAGCTGTAGCCTTCTTCAGTTCTAATCAGCCTCCTACTCAGATAGTATAAGGCTTGTTCTTTGCTTTCTTCATTTACCTGTGCCAGCATTGCCCCCAGGGAACAGTACGTGGCTGCGACATACAGTATCAAGGGCTTGCCCTTAATTGGTGCCCCCAGCACTGGAGGGGTCTTGAGATATTCTTTCAGCTTCTCAAAGGCTTCCTGACAGCCATCGTCCCAGAGGAACGGCACATCTTTCATCATGAGCTTGTGAAAGGGGTGGCATCTTCCCGACAGATTTGATATAAATCATCGGATATAGACCAGACGCCCTTGTAGAGATCTCAGCTCGGACAGATTCCTTGGTGGATGGAGCTCCTGGATAGCCTTAATCTTGGATGGGTCAATTTCAATGCCCCTATGACGGACAATAAACCCGAGGAATTTTCCACTGGACATGCCGAAGGCGCATTTCATGGGATTCATCTTGAGTTCATATTTGCGCAGCCTCTGGAATACTACCCTCAGGTCTTGCAAATGGTCTTCTCTTCTTTTAGTTTTTACTACCAAATCATCAATGTAGCACTCTACTTTCTTGAAGAGCAAATCATCAAAGATCTTAGTCATAGCTCTTTGGTAGGTAGCGCCGGCATTCTTGAGACCAAACGGCATCCTTTTGTAGTGGAATATCCCCTTCGGAGTGCGGAACGCAGTGTGCACTCTGTCTTCTTCAGCAATCCAGATCTGGTTGTATCCGGATGACCCATCCATAAATGATAGAGCCTCATGACCAGTAGTCGCATCGATCATCACTTCAGTGATTGGCACTGGAAAGTCATCTTTCGGGCAAGCCTTATTAAGGTCCCGGAAATCAACACATATTCTAATCTGCCCATTCTTCTTCTTTACGGGCACTATATTGGCTAGCCACGTAGTGTATTAATTTTCTTCAACAAAGCCTACATCAATTAGCTTGTCAACCTCTTTGTTAATCTGATTTATTAATTCAGGGCGCATTCTCCTGGAAGGCTGCTTTACAGGGCTAGCCTCTGGGTTTATTGCCAATCGGTGCTGTGCCACATCAGAACTCGGTCCCGGCATTTCATCATATGTCCATGCAAAGCAGTCTCGGAATTCCTTCAAAAACTGTATATACTATTCCCTGGTAGCTGGCTCCAGCAGTGCACTGAGGAATGTCGGCCTTGGCTCATCTGTGGTTCCCAGATTTATTTCTACAAGCTCATCGACGGTGGCCAGACCTCCATCTTCGACCTCGGACGGGGCTTCTTGCAAGTCAATGAAGCCTCCCGGGATATAATCTTCTTCAGTTTCATGATTTTCTGTTTCATCATACTGGTCATCAGCGGTTGCTGGCTCATCATATACGGCCAATATTGCTGTATTCTGTTCAGTATGCCCCGAGGACGTAACCGGATCAGCAGGAAACTCGAAGACGGAGTCTTCCGCCCTTAGAGGCTCTTCTGATGCAGACTCCCTTGAGAGATCATCATTCTTAGAGCCCGGACTTCTTCTAGGATGCACTCAAACTCCAGGCATTCCCTCAGCTCTTTGGCTGCTTGATCCTCATCCGGGATTCCCGTGTCGAACTTTGCTTCAGCATGGATCAGATCTTCTTTGCAAGGTAGGTCTTCCCAGCACCAATCTTTCTTTGCTTCATCAGACGTCCCCGTCTCCGGCTGACTGTCTGGGGCTTCATTGTTCATTATGGATTGATAAATGATTTCTTCATCTTCCGAGGGGTACTTGTCATATCCAACCTCGGGAGGGTCTTCATGTTGGTAGGAGACAGATATGACGTCCACCTCAGCTTCATAGTATTCTTGAAGGGTATAACCCAATCCTGGGCGCTGAGTGATCTTCCTCAGTTCTTTATTATCCCGAGGCGGATCCCATAGCTCCTGGAACGCCTTCTTTTGGGCAACAAGCTGTAGTGATGGCATCTGCATCTTAGAGAACATCTGCGAAACTTGTCGGGTAGTATAATCTAAGCCTGTAATTGGCACCATCTGGTTTGCAGCCTCTTCAGGGACCATGCAGTCTTGATCATCTTCCTCGACTGACTCCCCAGTGTAGAATATGGTAGGAGGCTCGCAGAAGCGAGGGACTTCCATAGTCTTTAGTGGTAGCACCGTCTGGTACTCAAGGCTGACGATGGGTTTAAATAAACCCTGCGGCACCTCCACTTGTGTGTACTTTTCTTTCATTTCTTCATTGATATCATCCGGGTGAATGCTAGGAGGAGTGATCCGAGCAAAGTCACTGGCATAAGAGATGTGCGATACCTCATGCTTTTTAATATAGCCCTTTGGTGGCGGTGGAGACCAATTTCTTGCCTTCGTCGCCGGATTTTTCTGGCTGACCACAGCCTCTTTCTCTTCATCCTTTTGCGACACCTCCGTGTAGTAGGATGCATCGAGCATATGGCACTCGAATACTTCGAAGGGATGCAGATCCGCAAACACCCTCTCTTCCTTTCCTTCATGGCAGTATTTAATGCATTGATGTAGCGTGGACAGCACTATCTGATATTCATGCAGCCACGGTCTCCCCAGCAGGGCCTTATATGTGGTGTTGGAGTCGATTACATAGAACCGTACCACGGTAGTGAGATCCCCCAATGTGAGGTTAAAATCAGCCACCCCAAGGGGTGTCTCACATTTCTGGTTGAATCCCGCAATTTTCATGTCTCTGACCTTGGTAAGCTGCAGATCAAAGTAATATTTTTGGTAGATGCGGTATGGGAGAATGTTCACGGCAGCCCCGGGATCTATCAGTATCCTGTTCAGTGGCTGACAGTTCAGGGAGCCCCTCATATACAGCGGTTTGTTATGGCTGGAATTCGGAATCAGCATGTCATCCTCTGTGAATGTAATTGACGGCCCAGAATTCACTTCTGTCAAGAGTGCTTCATATTACGCCGGTGACTGCAGAGCATCAACAATTGCTTGGCGAGCCTCCTCACTCAGAGAGAGAATCTCCCAGATGGAGAATCTGGTAGGGAGCTTCTTTAGCATTTTCATGATCCGGCTGCCCACCCTGACATTAGACAGTCTCATTTCCTCTATCCATCGGGGCTTTGGAGGTTCATGTGGTGCCCGTGGCCTCTGCTGACCAGTGCTGGCCTCAACCTCTAGACTGACTTCCTGGGAGGATTCTTCTATAGCAATGGCCCCTGGTGCCGTCAGAGGGTTATCCCCTTCTTTCTCATTCTGCCTGTAGGCTACAGACGCTGATTGCTGAGGTCCCTTGCCTTTATCTGGCCCAGCCTGTATCGATTGCCCATCTTCTAGACTAGACAGAAATTCCAGAAATGTTGGAGTTTGACCTCCTTTCTTCTTCTCTTGGTACAAGCCGGTAGGGGGAGGAACCTGGACACCTCGTACCTCCGGTTTGGGAATCTGGTAGGGCTGTTCCCCTCTGAACATAATGTTATGATTAGCTGGTGGTGGGCGCCCCCACCTTCTTCCAGAGCGTGTTGCATGTGCCGAGGTTGAGGCCTCGGCATGGTTGGCTTCTAGCGGGGCATTTGATGTTTCATCCTCATCATCCTCCCCAGGCGAGGTAAAGAGTGCTGATAGGGTGTTGCATTGTACTGTCACGACCCTCTTTCCCTTCTTGGACTTGGGCCGTCTCTTCTTTTTCTGGGAATTTGGCTTTATTGGCCCCTGCCCCCAGAAGGGTTCAGTCTCAGCTTTTTCTTGTTCTGCCTCTGACTGCTCTTTAATTTTCAATTCTTCGAGCTGTTCCCAGAGTATATAGTCTTTCACCAGCAGGTGCCCGGGCTTTTTCTATTCATATTCATCGAGCCCATTAATATACTACTGTAAACGCCTGGTTGCAGGACTTACTTCCTTATGCGCAGGTAGGGGGACTTGTCTTCTTCGGTTATGAGTGGGGATCCGGATGACCGGCCCTGTTTCAGCTGTGCGCCATACTGACTTTACTGGAGGTGGTTCGGATCTTGGTGTGACACCGCGGATAACTGCCCCATTGGTATTGACTGCGGGAGTCTTCTTTCTGTTCTTTATGGGTTTCATCTGCCATCTTTCCTGATCCTTCAGTGGGGTGAGGAAGCAAGCTTCATAAGTATGCCTGGTACATTCTTCAACGGCCTCTTTAGGCAGCTGTTGGTAGATTGAAATCATATTGGCGGCCATTTTTAATGCCGGAGGCTCATGTGGACGAGGTGGCTCTACCTGGTAATCTCCCAGCTGTAGCTCGCCCTTTTTGACCATGCCTTCCATAATATCTTTGAAGACGTAGCAATCTTCAATTGCGTGCCCCAGCGCACGGTGATATGGACAGAACAGTGGATCTCCTTTCTTCGCCGCGTCATCGGGTCTCTTTGGCTCAGGCAATGTTACCTTGTTGAACTTGTATGCCCAGTTGAATAGTGCGGTTGTCTTATCTTTCGGGAAAGAGTACGGCTTTCTCATTTTGTTTCTCAGAGAGACCTTATCTTTTCTTTCTGCTGTGTCTGCTGGTGGGGGAGCTTCATCTGCCCCCTTCTTCCCTTTCTGTTGCTCGAAGGTTCTAAAATCGACGGTGTTGGCCTCAGAGTGCGTTGGTCGTCGATCATTAGATTTCCCTTTCGGCACAGTTGGAGCATTGGCGATCGGACGCTTAGACAGGAACGTCTCGACCTCCGCTACTATATTGTTCAATCGGTCAAATGTTCTGACATCTGCACCAATCATCTTTTCCAGTACCTCTCTCCTGAGGCTCTGCTTACATATTTGCACTGCATCTTCTTGATGAGGAGGTCTTCTGCATCTCATAGCTAAGTTCCTCCACCTTTTGATGTAGTCCAGTGCTGTTTCATCTTGCTTTTGCCTGGTTGCATATAGTTCGGCTATTGTAATTTCTCTTTCCGTGACGTGAAATCTGTCGCGGAACTTTCTTTGCATATCAGGCCAATCGGTCACTGACCCAGCCGGCATGCTTGAATACCATTCAAAGGCTATCCCGGTGAGGGATGAGCCGAAGAACTTAAGCAGATAAGCTTCATCAGCTTCCAAGTCACCCATGATTGTGGTGTAGTAAGCTATGTGCTCCCTGGGAGAGCCCTGGCCATTAAACTTTTCAAACTTTGGCGGCTTACTGACGCCTGGAGGTAGTCTCTTAGCAGCATACTGGGGAGGATATGGTACCTTGTATACATTGTAGGTACTAGCATCATCACCAGTCTTTTCAGACAGCTTCATCTCCATAATCTTTTCAATCATCAGCTTCTGGGCTATGGCCGGATCTATGTTTTCCGGGAAGAAGTGAGCTTGTTGCTGACCGTAAGGAGTTGTCATCACAGTTGCGCGCAAGACAGGCGCGGCAGGCTGCGTCTGAGATACGGAGGGCTGAGCTACCATCTGCTACAGAACGGGTTGGCTCGGTGCTTTGCCCTTATCAGCCGGGAGAGGATTAGCTGGAATAGCCATTTCTGTTGAACTGGCAGTCTGCCCCACAGGCTCGGCTTGCTTGGAGACCGGTGTAGCTTCATGCCTCTCATTTAACTGTCTTCTGAGAGCATTGATCTCTTGTTGATATCTTCTAAACATCATCTGGATCATGGGATCCAGGGTTGATGGGATCTGTAGATCTTCTGAAGTCCCTTCAGCATCATCAACGAAGGGATTGTCTTCCTCTTCCGTTGTCACCACATTAACTGTCATAGTGGTGATCTTGCAGGCTTCATCATTAGTCTTCATCTTATCTTTTGCCGCCTGGCCCCTTCTTGTGACGGGGCCTGGTCTGGTTGCTAGTCTGAGCAGTTCATCTGGCTATGTCGGCAACACATCCTGCCCTTTGACAAGCCCGGCCATATTGCAGGCAAAGATCTGCATCTTTTCCCTCTGCCTGAAGACTTTCCTTTTCATCTGATCGGGGTATTTGAGCCGGTCAAAGACTGATATTCTTTCTCTGGCTTCTTCCCTATGCAGGTCTTCTTTCCCATACCAGGCTCTGTGGCCTTCTTCATAATCATTGGAGTCGGAGGAGGAGACTCTGATCATCATTTCTTGAAGGGTTTCTTCTTTTTCTTCATCCATGGTGCCCAAGGCACAGGATAATCTTTGCTGACCGAGGGCAGAATTCCCCAGGTAGTGGAAGTAGTCTTGAGCCACTTGCTTCATCTCTTCTTGATTGTGCCTTCGTGGCTTTGGTTGGAGCATCAATCTTTCCTGGCTCTTCTGCTGATAAGCCAGTCTTGCCACCTGAGCATTCAAATGCTCGGCCTGTCTGGCACAGGCTCTTGGTCTTCTTGGAGTGGCAGCAGCGACTGGTTCGCTTATTCTCATTTCCTTTATCTCCCTGAACCTTCTACTCCCATCCTGGCAGTAGTTGACAGCAGCAGCATAGTTCTTTCCTTCCCATCTTTTGCCCCCAGCCATGGGGTGAGTGACCATTAGGTCTTCCTTCTGCTCGTATCCTCTGCCCCTCATCCTGGGGCAAATAGTAGTCAGATTTCTTCCTTCGTTCTCTTCCTCATCTCTCCTACCCTGAGCCCTGGGGTGAACAGCAGCAGCATTGCTTATGTCTCTTCCTTCTTCTCTTCTTCTTCCTGCCCTGAAGCGGGCAACAGTGGTATCAACAATGTTTTCTTCTTCTCGAGCTGGGACCCAGCTCTGGATCTTCTTCGGCCGCCAGATCTGCCTGAACTTGGGCAGCTTTGGTGCCAACGGCCTTCGGTCCTCTTTCTCGACGTCGGCCCTCCTAGTAGCCAGAGTTTGGAATCTGTTGGTGGTGGGTACTCTCAGGACGACCACATCTGGGTTGACACTCCACGGGCGGCCGTTAAGGTTCGTCCGGATTCCTCCGATCATCATTGTCTTTCCAGAGTTGGATATCCGGCGTCCCGCCACAGTGGATCGGGCCTTCCTGTCGGATCTCCTCCTCTTTCCAGCAGCAGAGGGTGCGCTCCTTTTCGCCTCGTGATGGACGAAGCAGGCCACGACCTCAGGAGTATCCTGCATCCCCCGGCTCATTTTGGGGATGGTAGCTTGTGGCAATGTATCGACAACAGTCTTTCGTTCCTGGTTGTCGATCTCGAGCAAGTTGGTGAAGATGAGGCCCAGGCAGTTGGGCATCCCGACAGCAGGCGGCATCGATCCGAACGCAAGAGGTACCGCCAGGTAGCCCTCTCACACATGTACATCGACCACTTGTTGATCAAAGTGTACAGAGATGATTCCAGCCGTCATTGTAGTTTCCAAAAAATAACGAAAGCACGGAATCAGAAATTTGAGGGGGGGCCCACTGGGCCTCCTATTTCGGCGTAGAGATGAAGGGAGACTAGGTCCCACCGGGCGTGCCAGACTTGTGGACGCGGGGATTTTTTTCTTCTTAATCATCTTTTTATCTTATTGTTATTTATTTATTTATTTATTTTTATTATTTTTTTATTTGGTTTGTTAGGCGTGCCAGTCACATGTGTGACGATTTCATCGTGCGCTCGACTTGACTTGGTCAGTCGATTGTGAAGTCCGAGTCGGGACCAAAAGTCCGCCATACCATAAAGGCTATGACGTTAATTACGCCCTTCCTAAGAAGGACAACCCTTGATTAAACGCCGAAATAGGAGGCCTCAGAAGGCAGTCAAAATACTGATGTGCGAAATAAAGGCTTCATGCTTATGAATGGAGGGCGGATTTATTTAGTTCAGCGGACTGAATCGGGCGGCACAACCTTTAACTTTGAGCCGTACCGGGTAAGGATAGAAGACCATCCACGCAGTGGCGGGACGGAATTCGGTTAATCATTGGGGTATTCCCCTTTTGACACTTTCACTTGACCGGTCGCTCCAAATGGGTTCGTTTCCCCCGAAGATGGAGTCGGGTGGGAAGTGTATCGGAGACACTCCCTCGACTCATCGGGGTTGATGACATTGGACTAGATTTCGGCAGCATCTCCCCTCGACTCGGAACATGCCCAAGGGGAAATAGGTGATCATCCACAGAGTGCCGGGATGAAAATCGAAAGAGAAAGGCACCGGGCCCTGGCACGGTGTGATGTTGGGGATGGTTCCCCGTTTATTTATTCCATGGGGTGTACCCTGTGACTTATAGATATCCCTCGAGTTAGTATGGCAGAGTGCTCAAAGATGGGGCAGAGGAGGAGAGGCTCTCGGCGCAGCAATAACGAGCATAGGCAGGTTTCCCGGCGCGGGGGAATGGGTTCTCGGCATGGCCTTAGAAGGAAGAGGCAGCTCTCGGCGTGGGGTTCCCGGCGCGGGGGAATGGGTTCTCGGCATGGCTTTAGAAGGAAGAGGCAGCTCTCGGCGTGGGGTTCCCGGCACGGGTCGCGCCGAGAGCTCTTCTGGCGCCGGGAAGGCTAGTGGAGGTTCGTGGGGGTTCTACGATGCTCTGTTTTGGGGATTTTTCCTGGGATTCAGATAACGGCTAGGGGGTTTTAGGATGCAAACGAGGAAGGGACTGAGGGCCCTGTCAAGCTGCCAGATTAACATCAAGGAGTCACATGAATAGAAGAGATTTCGAGGGATTGAAGTCACAGGCGTTAGAACCCTCTGGAACAGGCTTTATGCCGTCTATATTGCCAGCCATCCAGGAGATCAAGAGATGACTGTCTCTGATCCCTGTAATGGCCCCAATGGCTTGGGAAACTCGAGAGGACTATGGACTTAGCAACGTTTAAATCATCGATGTTGTCGCGGAAGAGAGAAGGGACAGAACCCAAGAATCCATGGAGGCAAGGATTGGGGCTCTGTACCAGCTTCCTAAAACCCACAGGAACCTGGGCTAACGACAAACACCCAGAACCACACATTCATCGATCGAAACTCGCAATCGGAAAGGTGACCACCACTGTCATCAGAGAGGGGTGAGAAGAGGGAAACCCAAACTTCCATCCATTCAATCGTTCTACTGCTTATACATCATCGGCTACAGAGGTACACCTCGAATGACAACGAATAAGGAACCTTTAGCATCAATACAGATCCCACATAAACGTGGTAGAAGGAGTACACATGACATAGCGAAATGAAGCCCATTCAAAACAGCAAAAAGGTGGGAGATAGCATGTTCAAAGAGAACACAGACGAAAACAGTATGCATCGGGGGAAGAAATACAAGAGAGACAGGGGAGGGCAGAGCATTGACTCCTCTCCCTCCCCCTTCAGCAAACCTTCTTCTTCTTCCCACGATCTCTCAGCAGCCGCCGGTTTCCTGGAGCTGGGTATGGACTTCTCTCTTCCTTTCTCTGGCTTCTCTTTGTGGCTATCTTCTCTTCTCTTCCCCTCTTTTTTTTTGTTCGTTCGTCCCCCTTTTTTCTCAAGAGAAAAGGGGTTTTTATAGCACAAACCCTTCCCCTCTCGGCATGCTCACCTCGGCGCGCAGACCACGAGCTCCCGGCGCGCCCTAATCGAAAGCGGGAGGCCTCTCGGCACCAAAGGATGGGGCTTCCCGGCGCCGCCCCACATGGGCTTTGGGCCCTGGTGAGGAACTCCCGGCGTCACACTAGTGAGCCCATTTAGGTTTTTTTAATATTTTACCCTTCCTCATCAGTAGGTTTGAGCTGTCAAAGCTGCCTAACCTGCCCTTTCATTTATCAGTCCCTCGAATCTGTCAGAACAGGTGGAGGTCCCTTAGTTGATGGGTTGACACAGTCTTATCAGAATATCTCTGGGGATTTTCATCAGTCAGTAGACTGCAATTCTTCATCAGAACTGCCGTCTGAGAGACGACAATACCGGACATCAGCTTGACCGGGAAGGGTCTCAGCTGGGTGATAACTTTAGTGACGACTCTTCTGCCATTCTGACTTTGCAGGAATTCCTGAGAGCTTCATGTCTGGTTCAATCTTCTTTTTTAGTCTCATCTTGTTCTCAGTTACATTTCAGGTGTCAACAGCCGCTCACTGAGACATTTCATCAAACAGGTTCTGCTTCTTCATTGTGGTCAATATATGAGGACTTAAGCAGCGAGGTCAATGTAGTTGGATTGGGCTCACTGAGGCAGTTCATCAAGCAGTATGTAAGTGCATAGACATTGGTCTCTACATGTGCATGGACCCTGGACAAGCTTGGACTTCAATGTGCATGAACTTATACATGTGCGTATACCTAAATTCCAAATGTGCATAGACCTGGTTATGCAAATGTGAAAGTGCACAGACTTGGATATGTGACACATGCATAGACCCTGATGTATTGAAGGCAAACATACACAGACCTATATATGACTAAGATGCATATGTGCACCGACCTGTATGTGTTGTCTTACATAATGTGCACCGATCTTGTAGCCTTATATGCAGACATGCATCGACCTTATAGCAGTGATGGCAAAACATGCATCGACCTTGTGAGCAGAAATGCACATGTGCACCGACCTTGCAAAGCAAGAAGTGAAATGTGCATCGACCTTGATGTGTTAGATGCAGATGTGCACAGACTTGGTATGTGCCATAATGCAAATGTGCACCGGCATGCGGTCGTGCAAATGTGCACCGACCTTGCTGGGCGCAGATGCAAATGTGCATCGACCTTAGTATGCATGATGCAAGATGTGCACCGACCTCAGAATGCAAGACGCAATTTGTGCATCGACCTTACCTGACAGACATAGGGTATATGCACCGACCTTGATATGCTAGAGTGCAGATGTGCATCAACCTTACCGGGCAAGTAGAAGATATATGCACCGACCCTGATAGTCACAAATGCACAGTCCTAACAACATGCGTCGACCTTGGTGCTTCAACTTGGGCATGTGCATCGACCTTAGTCTTCAGTCTTCAGCATGTGCATCGACCTTTGTTCTTGTGTGAACAGTATGTGCATCAACCTTTGTACTGTAGAACCTGAGGCAGCATCGACCTTGGCTTGTGCTAGCGAAATTTGCTCCGACCTTGATATGCATAGAACTGAAATGTGCATCGACCTTAGTCTTCACCAGACTAAAATGCAGAATAATCTTTTCTTTCTTTTGCCAAGCTCTTTCTTGGTTTCTGTGCCTACCAACCATTTCGTGATATCTGTGCATGCCTGTTGCCTAGATTTTCGTGCACCCTACTATGTTATCACTTGCCTTGATTCTTGTGTTGGGACGGATGGGCACTAAGAACTAGAGGGGGGTGAATAGATCTACACCTTAGAAACCTACAGCAGTTAAAATCAATGCGGAATAGAAACAAACTACTGTAGCTCAATCTAGAAATGGAAATACCAGCAAAATTAAAGAGGATCAGATGACAGAATTTAGCATATGGCTAAACATCCAGGTACAATACGATGGCAGAGAGTTATCCTCACGCAAGAAGTGGAATTCCAGATAAGCTTTGCTTATCCTTTCAACCACATCTTTTGATATACCTACTGGATGAAAAGCTTTAACGACAATCTCAGATAGATGTTATAGCGAGTGAAGACATGTATTACTTAAGCATTCATTCAAGTGCCAAACAGACAAGAGCAATAAAAACGTAGAAGCACAAACCAATCACACAGAACACAAACGATTTTAGGTGGTTCGATTTCCACCTACATCCACCCCACACTTAATCAAGTGTGGCTTACTGCTGATTCACAGCTTTAATTCGCTGATCCACAGCTTCGGGGATTAGATCCCTACACACCGCTGATCCACAGCTTCGGGGAAATGATCCCAGACCGCTGAGCCTCACAGCTTGCTACTACTGAGCTTTACAGCTTCGCTGTCCGAGGTCT
Source organism: Amorphophallus konjac (assembly GCA_022559845.1). Taxonomy (NCBI): domain Eukaryota; kingdom Viridiplantae; phylum Streptophyta; class Magnoliopsida; order Alismatales; family Araceae; genus Amorphophallus; species Amorphophallus konjac. Next base: position 116,248,572 of record CM040125.1, on the reverse strand, counting down.
CAACCTCGCCCGCTGACTCACAGCTTAATAGAGTTCAGAAAAAAAACTTAAAACAAAAGAAAGGAAACAAGATAACAATGTAGCTCTTCTAGAAATAGATTGACTCTGGATTTGATCCACGAGTCAATTACAATTCACCAAAACTCTCAAGGTCTCTCAAACTCAGACTTATGATACCCTAATCTCCTTCAGATTTCTCCTCTCAGCTTCAGTCTCTCTTCAGCTTCGTAATCTTCTCCGTCTCTCTACGCTTGCTCTTCCAATCTTCAGCTCCCGCTTACTCACTCTGTTAGTCTCCTTCTCTTCAATTTTCGATGATATTTGATCTGAGGGATCATGTCCCTTTTATAGCCTCTACGAGGAGAGGGCGCGTGGAAACCACGTTTCTTGCCCGAGGAATCTCGATGCTAGCGCTTCACTGGAGGTCCACGTGTAAGGATCTGAAGGCTCACCATTCCACATGGCTAAATCTCCTTTAGAGCCTTGCCTTGGACCACGTGCCAATAACCTAGTACTTTAACTTCCTTGTAAGTCAACTTCGCAGGTTGTCAGCTCACCCATCAAGTGTTCGACCATATAGCTGCCCTGGCAAGAAAACGACAATATTAGCTTTTAAGTCAATGGAATGCTGCTTGTACCGACTCTATATATGCAGCACAGTGATGTGCACTGACGTTACATGCAGAATAACTAAGTGTTCACTGACCCTTAGCAGTAGACTATATACGTATGCATCGACCTTCTATGAAGGACTAGAAATATGTTTGGACCAATGGGCTGGCCGATCAAAATGTGCACGGACCTGCTATGCATAGAAAGACACCGATGAACTGACGTTGTTGGTCTCAGTAGAAAGATGCACCGACCTCTAGGTATGTAAGACAAATACTGCACTTACTTCTTACCTGCGTAAAACAATGCATGCACCGACTATGTCTATGCATGACACAAATGTGCACTGACCTGAGTCCATGCATATATCAATATGCATCGACTTTATTTTGCCTTATAAAGAATGTGCACTGACCTTACTGAAACTTGTTAAGTACGGACTGAATAGATCTAGAGGGGGGGTGAATAGATCTAGCCCCTTTTTCAATTTATAAATCAACAATTGATTAGACCTTAAGCAAGCTATGGGTTGCAACGATAAAACTGATAGCTATAGCGACAGCAAGCAATAATAAGAGCACACACCACACGAAAAATCACAAGACAGGATTTTTAGGTGGTTCAGTCTCTTCCCGAGACTTACGTCCACCCCTTGCTCAACTTGAGCAAGGCTTCACTAAATGAGAACTTCTGATCTCACACAAACACCGCTGTCACACAGCTTGTTCCTGCTGACACACAGCTTGACTCCGCTGCCTCACAGCTTGACTCCGCTGCCTCACAGCTTGACTCCACTGCCTCACAGCTTGACTCTTGATGTAATGAAAAGATAAATAGAAAAAGGTGTAACAAGGCTGAACATAGACTTTTGAAGCAGAGTAATTAAAGAGTTCAGCTTGGGACTCAATCACATAGGTAACAAGGCAAGACTCCCTGTAGGACTTCCAGCAGGATGCCTTCAGCTGCCTTGCTGCTGGAACTTGCAACGCCTTGAGCCAGGTCTTCTTTCTGCAGCACCGAAGAACACTTCTATCTTCTGCTGCTTCTTGATTGTCGGAGAGCCACTCTTCCTTTTCTCTTTCAGAGTATCTTCGTGGGTGTCCTTTTCTTCTGCTCTATGTTCCACACCCCGCTTTCTATCTCTTCTCCTTTTTGCACCAGTTCTTATTAAGCACCAAGCTGTTTCCCGCGCAAGTGCAAACCTGTTAGATTACTCGCTAAAAACAGGGAGAAGATTAAATAGAATCTTAGAAAAGATTTGACCGGTTCTTAGCAAGATTCTCTCCTTGAATCCCGTGCGTAATCTTATCATCTGAACAGCCCAACAACCTGCAACAACAATCTGCAGGTTTTAAGGAACCAAAACAGAATTCGGTTAGAGTTCGGTTCTGGACGCTATAACACCCGTGGTCGACTATGAGCTTGTCACTGGTCGACAAAGAACAATGTCCAGACGACTGGTTCTTCAGGCTGATGCTCGTATCGCTCATTGTTGACAATAGCCCTGTCGCTGGTCGACAAGGGGCAATGTCCAGATGTATGGCAGTTCTGTCTGATGCTCTGTCTGTTCCGTGGTCGACAACGGGCAGGCCTTTGGTTGACCACCGAAGTCTGTACAGAGGAGAATTAACTGGTCGACCACTGAAGTCTGTACAAAGGAAAAGTAACTGGTTGACCACCGAAGTCTGTACAGAGGAAAGTCTGTACAGAGGAAAAGTCTGTACAGAGGAAAAGTCTGTACAGAGTTGGATTCACTTGTATTGCTTCGTGGTCGACAACGGGCAGGGCTCTGGTCGACAACCAGAGCACGTACAGAGAAAACATAGCTTGAACTGTGTTTGGTTGGATTCGTTGGTCGACAATGACTACTACTCTGGTCGACAAGAAACCTTGACAACTTCCTCTGATCTGTTGACTTCATTAGTACTTCAGTATACCTGAAATTACTTGAACTATCAGATTTGCATTGAATTAGTTAACCACATCTTTTGTCATCATCAAATTATCATGAGTTCATTACTTTATATTGAAGGAGCAATTAAACATATCCTTTGTCATCATCAAAACTAAAGGGATGCACAACATTCTCCCCCTTTTTGATGATGACAACCGTGAGTCATTGTGACAAACCATGCAATTATTTAAGCCAGACAATTCATTTGATATGTTATTCAAAGATATGTTATTCAAAGACATCCATAGAGAAGGTAAGATGACAATAACATAACCATAAGTAGACTTGGCATTATTTGGCACAAGGACAACAAGCTCTTTCTCCCCCTTTGTCAACAGCAAAAAGAGGGGAAATCAAAAAAATAATCACTCCGAACAGGATGTGAAAGGAGGTGGTGGAGCAGAATGAAATACGAAGACTCCTGGGTGTTTATCCTAGGGTAGAGAAACAGCTTGATGAAGAAAACGAAGGGTCATGATTTAATCAGCCGAATTGAATTTTGGGGAAATTGATTGAAGTGTACGCCCTTTCCTTAATGAAGCATTTATTTAACCTATCCATTCTTAGCAGAGATCACCTTGTAAACAAGTAGAGTGGGTCTTGTGGTTCATTGAATTTGAAGGTATTGCACCAATAAACTTGCGCCCCATATCTAATTTTCCTCCATATGACTTCTCAAACTTATAATAGATTTCATGAGGCTGTTTGACTAACAGTGCGAGCTGAACAGTGTTTTTAGCTTTTCTTTGCATGCCATGCCTTCGGTCAACCATTTTCTTCTGTCGTTTGAGTAATTTTGAAATTTTCTTTTTGGAATCATTTTGAAGGCTGTGGTCAGGTTTATCACATGCTTTTCTACACGAGGAGACACACTTTTTACATGCCAGAAACCTCGGCTACTTAGCATGCCTAACCATTCCACTTTTAACTGGGACACACCTTTTATCCGTGAAGATATACGTTTATCAGACGCCAATATCCCCAGTTACTCAGTATGCCCAATCTCAATAATTTTTGAGAGCAGCAGAGATAGATTGATTCTTCATGACACACATGCCTCTCACTTATTTTTCATCCAATTTTTTCTTTAACATGGGAGGCAATAGTTTCTCAGAATCCAATCCATTGCTCTACCATGAAGACAGAATTATGGCGTATTCCACGTGCATTCATGCTATATTATTGGATTTATATTAACTGTTCAGAATTAGCACAGGTAGAGAAACCGACTCACTACTAAAAATCATAAGTCTTCAAAATCATGTGACAGAATCATAGTTATGGCTTGACTTTATTGAAGTAGTACAGTCCAAATCCTCATTACTACACTCAACCTCTACTCTTATTGATCACCTTGGTGATTTTATTGGAAGATATGGTTAGGTTATTCAATGTTTCATCAAGGAATGAGTTTACACTTTTACTCCCCCTCAATTTGTGAATCCATGCTGAATCAAAAAAAATGTTGGCCAGGATGAGATAGACAGACACAAGGAATGGAAAGTATGAATGATGATGAATGAGTGAATATGAATCTGAGTACAAACAGTTTAATCAGTCCAGAAGATTCCCTACCAGAACTAGTGTCAACCAGGAACCTGTCTAAAGTGGACATTTGCTTCCGTACAGATCCACTGTCGACCATGGGACTGTCTGTTGTCGACATCTGCGCAGCCACAGAACCCATCCAGTATCCTGTCCTGATGGCGTTGTCGACCACTGCCCGGTCGTTGGTCGACCACCAGAGCTAAATAGTAGCAGTACCAGGAGCTTGCAGGCTTGCTTCAGTAATCAGTTGAACTCCCAACCTTACCAGTAGCAGATACTTAGCTGACATAACTATTTGCAGAAATGATAGAGAGTCATAAACAACGACTGATTTTCTTTTCTTTCAAACAGATTTAGTTTTTCATGCATGGCACTTATCCATGATTCAACCTTTAAGGTTTTCACTACAGATTTGGGCTCTATTTGGGACACAAGGGCAAGTTGATCTAGTTCATTAATGGTCTTGAGCTGAGATCTAGTCTTCCTAGGATCATGACTACTACCAATAATGTTATCCAAGGGATGATCTCTAAGAAGTCTTGAGTTTTCAAGATTGTTACCTGAGTTGACCTCTCCTTCGGTTTGGTCATTAGAATTACCTTGATTTCTTTCTTGATTCAGTTCTTCTTCATTCTCCATCGGTTTTTCTTTGCCATCCTGAAATTCCCCATCTTCTTCTTCCTTGCTGACCTGTTCATTTTTGCCAAAATCATTAATTTCATCAAATGAAATATGAGGGGGTTCTTCAACCACTTGATCTCTGGTGTTAAATACCCTATAGGCTCTTGATCGATCAGAATAGCCCAAGAATATTCCTGAGTTGCTCTTAGGTTCAGATTTGTCCAAGACTTTCTTATCATTGTTATGAATGTAACACCTTGCACCAAAGATTCTAAAATGAGCTAGGGATGGTTTCTTACCTTTGAATATTTTACATGGAGTTTTTGCACTAAACGGTCTTACCACTTGTTGTGCATGACTGCCTGACATTCCTGCATCACAAATTACACAGAAACTTTTGGACCCCAATGGTACCCGGGTCCAAGATAGCTTGTGAAATCATGAAACTGCTGTAACAACATCTTGGGAACCCAAACTTTGTTAGAACAGTTTGTCTTTTCGATTCTTAACTTGTTCAGGTTGTGTTCCTTTTGATTTAATGTTCCTCTATGTTGAGTCCATTTTCTTAAATTCCAATTTCCATTCTGTTTCAGCTGAGAGAAGTTGTGGGTTCTGTTTGTATGTCTGGTCGACATCTGGTATGTCTGTGGTCGACCAGGGTTTCTCCCGAAGCCAGTACTGTTGTGCCCCTGTGGTTATTTGAGTTTCACATGGTCACTTGGGTCATTCGACATCATTCTATGGTCATATGTGTTCTGTGATATTCTTGGTTTTGATAATGGCTAAACACTATTTGTCATTGTTGCTTTTCACTCTTATATGACTGACATATGTTCTGTTGTGTTTATGACAGATATGCACATGAAAGCTCAATGTTGCGCCCTCGCACGCGGATCGACCTGCGCGGTCAGGTCGCGGGGATCGACCTGCCCGGTCAGGTCGCGGGGATCGACCTGCCCGGTCAGGTCGCGGGGGTCAAGGGGGCAGCGCCCCTTGCGGGGGTTTCTGGGGGCTGCGGGGGTTTCCGGGGGCGGAGCCCCCGTAACAAAATTTAGAAATGCTCAAAGCATATTCTATGTTGATTTCAATCCCAAAATACATGAAATTGATGAGGACATGAATATCTTGACTTATGAACATGTTTCATTGGTCTAACACTTCATTTTTGCAGGTATAGGTATTTCTGGTCGACCTACACACCTTGGCCGGTCGACCAGATTTGCCAGAGCCTAAGAATTCCACGTTTTACAGGTTTCGGTCGACCGCCCCTGCCTTTCCGGTCGACCGGTTCTTCCAGAAACGAAACCTCCAATAATTACAGATTTCGGTCGACCGCCCCCAGGCGTCCGGTCGACCGGTTTTCCCAGAACTGAAATGTTGACATTTTTACAGGTTTCGGTCGACTGCCCCCAGGCGTCCGGTCGACCGGTTTTGCCAGAGCCGAAATGTTCTGGCTGCAGCAGGTTCCGGTCGACCGCCAGCCCCGAGCCTTCATTTTTGACTTTGTTTCCAACTTCGAAAAGGGCCATTCAACCTTGATTTCTTTAATCCAAATGTCACCTAATCACCCACAAATTGTGGATCTGGTCTGAGGCTTGTCTATAGACCATTCAAGGTCTATAAAACCAACACATGAGGGGATGAAAACCCTAATGCTTCAAGCCTTCAAGGGAGCCCATTTTCGAGCTACTGTAGCACCTCCGTGAACAGTGTTTCGGGAGGAAGTTCTTCATCCATCCTCTTCATCTTCTCAAGGGGATCCATTGAAGCTCACTCTCAAGGGAGATCATCTTCATCCATTCAAGTTCTTTCAACCTCATTCAAGTTCAAAGAGAAGATCAAGAGAGAAGAATTGAAGGAAGAGGTACTGTTCACGTGAACAGTACTCCGTGAAGAACATTCATCCAATCAAGGGTGAATCAAGAAGATTGAGTTGAAGCCAAGAGGATCCTTGTTGCTGATCAACATTTCATACAAGGGCCAATTCATTTCTACTCATAACTCAATTTCTTGTCTTAGTTCATTCACATTTATTTTCCTTTCAATATTGATTAAACATTGAAGTTGTGATTCGTCCCTACCGTTGGTTAGTAGGAAGGCAATCGGAGGTGTTTCCGATCTGCGGTGTTGACGTCCCTACCGTTGGTTAGTAGGAAGGTAATCGGTGGTTTCCGATTTACGGGTTGGTGCGCTGCACAAGTGAAGCCTCACCGGGTTTTGGTGAGGGGTGGACGTAGGGCTGAGGATTCAGTCCGAACCACCTTAAAAATCCTGTCTAGTGTGGTTTGCTTGTGTGATTGATTAGTTCTAGATGCATGCTTAGGATCGAATTATTATATATCTTGCTTATCTTGCTAAGTGAATCATAGCATTCTTGGAAGCTAGTTTCTATTCCACTGCAATTCATTTTAACTAGCTGTTTAGAGGGCCGCATTACGAAAAGTGGGGCTGATCTATTCACCCCTCCCCTCTAGATCCGCTGTCCACTACACAACAAGTGGTATCAGAGCCTAATCTCTCATTATGGGGTCCAACGACCTTGAGGGAAATGGTGGATCAGCGTCTAAGGGTTTTCTACCCGAAGGACATGCTGTGAATAGGCCTCCTTACTTTAGTGGAACTAACTATCCTTATTGGAAACATCGCATGCAGGTGTTTATTCGCGCCCAAGACTACGAACTTTGGCGAGTGATCAGCAAAGGTCCGTATGAGCTTACGGAAAAGGAAGACTTGTGGACCAAAGAACAGATAAGGCAATCAACCGTCAACTGGAATGCTAAACACATTATGCAATGCTCACTCCATCCAGTAGAATTCTCAAGAGTGGCTACCTGCGCATCTGCAAAACAAATGTGGGATAAGTTAGAGGTAATCTACGAAGGAACCTCTCAGGTACGAGAAACAAAAGCCAACATCTTAGTTTCTGAATATGAAATGTTCCGCATGAAGCCTGATGAATCAATTCAAGATATGTATGCTCGATTAACTGTGCTTACTAACAGTTTGACTGATTTGGGAAAGAAATATTCAGAACAGGAAATTGTAAGAAAGATTCTCAGATCACTGACTGCAGCATGGCACACAAAGGCTACCGTGGTTGAAGAGTCGAGAGATCTCGCAACCACCAAGGTAGATGAACTCATTGGGTCATTAATGACCTATGAGATCAACCTCAAGAATAAAGAGGCTGAGGCACCTAAGAAGAAGTCCCTAGCTCTTAAAGCAGGGCCCAGCCGTCAAAGCTCTTCCGATGAAGGTGAGGATTCGGAAAGCGAGCGAAATAAGGATGACGTAGCCATGCTCACACGTAAGTTCAAGAAATTCCTGAGAAAGGAAGGTAAGAGCTTCATGAGAGGAAGGTCAAAGGTAAGAAATGGTTTCAAATCTAATTCTGAAAACTTTAAGAAACCTGATAAAATCATTTGCTATTCTTGCAATAAACCAGGACATTTCAAGAATGATTGTCCCGACAGATTCAAAAAGGCCGACAAATGGAAGGGCAAGAAGAAGAACAAGGCCATGGTGTCCACATGGAGCGATGAAGAGGAAAGTGATGACGGAACTAGCTCCTCGGACAATGAAAAAGAAGATTTCTGCCTTATGGCCAAAGGTGATGAAGAAACAGAGGTAAATTCTCCATTTGAAAATTATACAACTGATGATTGGGAGGATGCATACATACAACTCATGGAAAAATATGAAATGTACAAAAAGGAGAATAAATCACTGAAAAAGAAAATTAACTCATTTGTGCATGATCATAATATGAATGATAAGAATGCTCTACTTGAGACTGAAATTGAAGATCTTAAGAAGATGATTGAGGATTTGGAGGAAGGAAGAAAAGAAATGGCTGACTTGGAAACTGAAAATGAGGATTTGAGAAATGAAATTGATGGCATGAAGCTCAAAATGCAAAGCTATGAAAAAGATAGTAAATTGAGCAATGAAAAGTATGAAGCTGTCAAACAAGTCAACATTCAACTTCTTCAAAATATCGAAAACCTACAAAAAGAGTTGAAGGATAAACAACAATCTTTAGAAAAATTTGTGGATGGAAGAGAAAACCTAGATGCATTGCTAGGTACTAGAATGAACTTCAACAAGGAAGGGTTAGGTTTTGAACCTACAAACAAAAGGCCAATTGGGTTAAAAACAGTCACATTTGTTTCCTCTTCTGATGCTTCAACCTCAAAAATAACATCCAAAGGAAAAGAAAAGATTGAAGAGGTAGTAACTGAAATTCCCAAAAAGTCTATCCAAAAGCCTAAGAAAGGTCGACCTTCCCCGCAACATAGGTCAACACTTCCTTGGCCATTGCATGCTCAACCTTCCAGATTTCACCACAATTACATTGCACACTCATATAGGCTACCACCATACTTTTGGGGAAATTGTGATTCATGTATTCAGCAATCCTATAAGTTTCAATCCCCTAGGTGGCAAAACAATCACTTTCAACCCAAAACCAACCAACGGCCTCAATGGTTTAAGAAGCAAACTTTATCAAACTTCCACAAAATTCAACAAAGAGCTTCTAAACAAAATGTGAATGTCAAAGCTGAAAAGAAAAACCAATTTCATGCTCCAAGCAAACAAAGCATGAATGTTAAGAAGGTTTGGATTCCAAAAGAAATGGTTTCATGTTTTGAAATTCTGAAAAATTTGAAGGGACCCAAATTTGGTTGGGTTCCAAACACCATTGCTTAATTGCTTGTGCAGGAATGTCTTGCAGCCATGCATAACAGGTGGTACCTTGATAGCGGCTGTTCAAGACACATGACTGGAGACAAATCAAAATTTTATCTCTTGGAGGAAAAGGAAGGAGGACACGTCACATTTGGAGGGAACAACAAGGGAAAAATCATTGGAACAGGTAATGTAGGTAAGAACCTCTCCAACTCCATTTGTAACGTGTTGTTAGTTGAAGGATTGAAATATAACTTGCTCAGCATAAGTCAATTATGTGATAAAGGTCACAAAGTATTGTTTAATTCTCTTGAATGTAAGATCCTTGAACCAAAATCTAACAAGGTAAAATTTTCTGGTAAGAGAGTTAACAATGTTTACATGATTGACTTAGATGATCCTGCTCATTTAAACCTTTGTCTTGCTGCACCAAAATCTGAAATTGCTTGGTTATGGCATCGTAGACTAGGACATGCTAGCTACAATGTATTGCATAAACTCTTGAAGCATTCAATGGTAAAAGGTTTGCCTGAACTATCCTTTAAACAAGAAAACAAATTGTGTGATGCATGTGCCCTAGGTAAACAAACTAGAAAATCATTCAAGGGAAAATCTGAAAATACATCATCCAAACCACTCGAGCTAATTCATATGGACCTGTTTGGCCCAACCAGAACTGCTAGCTTAAGTGGTAGAAAATATGGATATGTCTTGGTGGATGATTTTTCTAGGTTCACATGGGTTTTCTTTCTCACACATAAAAATGATGCTTTTGATGAGTTTCAGGCATTCTACATGAAGATAAAGCAGGATGGTGAGTTTAAACTTTCCAAGATTCAATCTGATCACGGTGGTGAATTTGAAAATGCTAACTTCTATAACCTTTGCAGGGCTGAAGGCATTTCACACCGATTCTCTTCACCAAGAACGCCGGAGCAAAACGGTGTAGTTGAAAGGAGAAACTGAACACTTGTAGAGATGGCAAGAACTATGCTTGTTGAACGGCAACTTCCAAGGAGATTTTGGGCTGAAGCGGTAAACTCGGCATGTTACATTATCAACCGCTCTATGGTAAGGCCACACACCAAAAAGACTCCTTATGAGTTGCTAAAAGGTAAAAAGCCCTCTCTCTCTCATATGAAAGTGTTTGGATCAAAATGCTTCATCCACAATAATGACAAAAGAGATCTAGATAAATTCGAGCCCAAGAGCGATGAAGGTATATTTCTTGGATATTCTGATAGATCTAGGGCTTATAGAATTTATAACATTAAAAGTCAAACTGTGGAAGAATCACCCCATGTTTCCTTTGATGAATATCATGATTCTAACAATGATAACTCTTGCAGAAAAAATGATGAAGATGGGGAATTCCTTAGCATAAAGGACAAGAGTGATCCTCCACAAGAAGAAATAAAAGAAGATGGTGACCAAGCTGAATCAAGCAGTGCAAGGAATCAAGCTCCAGGAGAAGGTAACGATTCCACAAATATTAGAATCCTTAAGGATCATCCCTTGGAGAATGTCCTTGGCAGCTTGAATGACCCACCTAGAACAAGGTCACATTTTAAGATTGTGGAAGAATTAGATCAACTTGCTCTTGTCTCACAGCATGAACCCAAAAACATTGATGAAGCCTTAAAAGATGAAAACTGGATAAATTCCATGCAAGAAGAGTTAAACCAGTTTGAAAGAAACCAAGTTTGGCATCTTGTTCCTAGACCTTCGTCACAATCTGTCATAGACACTAAATGGGTCTTTAGGAACAAACTAAGTGAGGATGGCAAGATAATAAGAAATAAGGCTAGATTGGTGGCTCAAGGGTATAATCAAGAGTTTGGGGTAGACTTTGATGAATCTTATGCCCCGGTTGCTAGACTTGAAGCCATTAGAATCTTACTTGCCTTTGCATGCTCCCTTAGAATAAAGCTTTATCAAATGGATGTTAAAAGTGCTTTCTTGAATGGCTTGATCAAAGAAGAAGTCTATGTTGAGCAGCCCCCTGGCTTTGAGAACTCTAACAATGCAGATTTTGTATATAAGCTAGACAGGGCGCTTTATGGACTTAAGCAAGCACCAAGAGCTTGGTATGAAAGGCTAAGCTCATTCCTCATTGAAAAAGGGTACACACGAGGTAAGGTAGATCAAACACTTTTCACCAAGAAGCAAGGTAAAAATATCTTGATTGTTCAAATTTATGTTGATGACATTGTGTTTGGTTCTACAAAATCTGAAATGTGTGAGGAATTTGCTAACCTTATGACTAGCGAATTTGAGATGAGCCTAATGGGAGAACTTCAATTCTTTCTCGGTTTGCAGGTCAACCAAGGAGAAGACGGATGCTTCATAAATCAAGCCAAATACATTAAGGAGCTGTTGAAAAGATTTGACATGGCAAACAGCAAAATCATTGCAACTCCTATGAGCACCTCAACTTCACTGGATTCGGATGAAAATGATAAATTGGTGGATGCAAAGGTCTATAGAGGTATGATTGGTTCTTTGCTTTACTTGACTGCATCCCGACCAGATATCCAGTTTAGTGTTTGCCTTTGTGCTAGATTTCAAGCTAGTCCTAGAGAATCCCATTTGACTGCCGTCAAACGTATCCTTCGATATCTTGCCGGCACTCAAGATTTGGGATTGTGGTATCCGTCATCATGTGATTTATCTCTTATCTCTTATTCTGATGCGGACTACGCTGGATGCAAGCTGGATCGCAAGAGTACTAGTGGCTATTGCCAGTTTCTAGGCGGGTGTTTAGTTTCTTGGGCCTCCAAGAAACAACACTCGGTTGCCCTCTCAACCGCGGAGGCAGAATATGTTGCTGCGGGGAGCTGTGGCACCCAAGTGCTGTGGATTAAACACCAACTCCAAGACTACTTGGTGGATCTTGGTTGTGTCCCGATTCTGTGTGATAACACTAGTGCTATCAACCTTGCCAAAAATCCGGTCCAGCACTCTAGGACTAAGCATATTGAGATTAGGCATCACTTCATTAGAGATGAGGTCGGTAAGAAAAACTTTGAATTACATTTTGTTGATACATTGAATCAGATTGCTGATATCTTCACCAAGCCCTTGTGTAATGACAGGTTTTCAACACTCAGAAGGGAGCTTGGTCTTTGCCGACCTCAGGCCAATAAGAATTTGAATTAATGATCATGTTCAATTAGTCGTGTGTCTTGCATTCATGCATTGTTTATATGTCAATATGTCTTTTTGCATATGGTGTCGCATTGCATGTAGTTGCATAATAATGAATTGAGTTCATGTTCATAATGCATTGTATGGTTTGTGTTGCATCATTCTCGCATGGCCATGGTATATCAAATGTTGATGTATGGAAGGGCAAGTTATGCTTGTCACGAAGCACTCAATATGCGTGAGGTTTCACCTCCGCCAAGTACCATGCGTCAATGACGCATATAGGCCATATAGTAAGGGGGAGTTATTTTTGTGCAACATTCATACATATATTTCATCTTCATTCTGTTGCATTTAATAAGTGTACAACCATGTGTTGAGTCTTGCACATCACTTCTACCAAATTCATGACAACCCCTGCATGTTTTAGGTCTTTCTCCTCTAGACAGCTATCATTACACTTGTTGGCAAATATAACTCCTTCGCGCATCTATTGCATATATTTAGGGGGAGTTTTGCTGATTCTGTTCACCTCTTGCCATCTACACTTCTTGGCTTACAGTCTGAATTTGAGTTCTTGAGCCTGACGAACATATGGTGTAAGAGCTTTCTATTATGTGCCTTGATGATTGTTCATTCAATGACAATGGTTCAGATTTAATGATTTCCTTGAAGTTCTGATATTTCTTTTGAAATCATCTATGTTATGTGGATTTAATAGACCTTAACTAACGATTGCATATTGTGCTTTGCATGACTATCCTGAAATCTGAAAATCCAGATTTTATGGCAATCTTGGTGAAACTCTAGAGTTTAGTATTGTTTCTAAACATCTTGATGAGCTGGAATTCCTGAAAATCATTCTGACAGAGCAATGATATTGTTGCACGGAGAAACATGTCATGTCATCAAATCAAGTGACAAATGCATATGTCATGATGTGCCCCTGTTATCTCTGTCATAAAACTTTTGGACTCTAGGCAGAGCAATGGCATCATTGCTGAGAAACATATCTTCTCATCAATGAAATGAGTTTGGATATGTCATGACGTGATTTTGCTATCTCTGTTCATTCTTGCAGCATGACAGTCAGTCTTGTCAAATACCTAGGAATACTGGCGTCTAAACAACGTGTATTCTTACGGCTAGGAGGCATGTACTAGACTTGATTGCTCGTAAAATATGAGTCATGTGCCTTCAAATACTAAAGATGTTGAAAATCAAAATATGAAACTTCTTGCTTCAATCATCCAACTCCATGCTCTAGTCATGATTGTTTAGCCTCAATACTAGTTTTTGTGTTATTCCCTTTGTGGTTATGGAACATGGATATATAAGACAAGGGAAGGTTAAGCACTGCCATGATATGCATCTTTTGGTTCATTTCTATTACATCTTGAATGTAGCTACTTTTCGAACTCTATTGATGAATTCGGATCTCATTAGCTTTGAACCATATATGTTGCTCACGGCATGTTTCAGGTTTGCATATAATGGCTTGCTCTTCATTTCTTTCAGCTCTGGTCTCACATACATTTTACTTTCTCACTCCTTTTTGCTGTTGGCAAAGGGGGAGAATTTTTTGTGTGAGTCCTTTGTAAGTGGTATCATAAATTCTTTGTGGGCGTCCTTTATAGGAGCTGTGTGTTTGTATGTTGTCAAAGAGGGAAAGAAGGGGAGAGAACCTTCATCTATCATAAGGGTTTGTGCATTACATTCACATGTAGTGGGTTTGTGCATAGCATTGTGCATAGCATTCACATGTATTATTCACATGCTTTGATCCTCCATGTATACATATCCGCATTCACATATTTCAATATCATGGATCTTGAGCTGCACAGGTTGCATATGTCATACACCTTGCCATATAATGACTCACAGTGTTGCCATCATCAAAAAGGGGGAGAATGTTGTGCCCCTGTGGTTATTTGAGTTTCACATGGTCACTTGGGTCATTCGACATCATTCTATGGTCATATGTGTTCTGTGATATTCTTGGTTTTGATAATGGCTAAACACTATTTGTCATTGTTGCTTTTCACTCTTATATGACTGACATATGTTCTATTGTGTTTATGACAGATATGCACATGAAAGCTCAATGTTGCGCCCTCGCACGCGGATCGACCTGCGCGGTCAGGTCGCGGGGATCGACCTGCCCGGTCAGGTCGCGGGGGTCAAGGGGGCAGCGCCCCTTGCGGGGGTTTCCGGGGGCTGCGGGGGTTTCCGGGGGCGGAGCCCCCGGAACAAAATTTAGAAATGCTCAAAGCATATTCTATGTTGATTTCAATCCCAAAATACATGAAATTGATGAGGACATGAATATCTTGACTTATGAACATGTTTCATTGGTCTAACACTTCATTTTTGCAGGTATAGGTATTTCCGGTCGACCTACACACCTTGGCCGGTCGACCAGATTTGCCAGAGCCTAAGAATTCCACGTTTTACAGGTTTCGGTCGACCGCCCCTGCCTTTCCGGTCGACCGGTTCTTCCAGAAACGAAACCTCCAATAATTACAGATTTCGGTCGACCGCCCCCAGGCGTCCGGTCGACCGGTTTTCCCAGAACTGAAATGTTGACATTTTTACAGGTTTCGGTCGACCGCCCCCAGGCGTCCGGTCGACCGGTTTTGCCAGAGCCGAAACGTTCTGGCTGCAGCAGGTTCCGGTCGACCGGCCCATGAATTCCGGTCGACCGCCAGCCCCGAGCCTTCATTTTTGACTTTGTTTCCAACTTCGAAAAGGGTCATTCAACCTTGATTTCTTTAATCCAAATGTCACCTAATCACCCACAAACTGTGGATCTGGTCTGAGGCTTGTCTATAGATCATTCAAGGTCTATAAAACCAACACATGAGGGGATGAAAACCCTAATGCTTCAAGCCTTCAAGGGAGCCCATTTTCGAGCTACTGTAGCACCTCCGTGAACAGTGTTTCGGGAGGAAGTTCTTCATCCATCCTCTTCATCTTCTCAAGGGGATCCATTGAAGCTCACTCTCAAGGGAGATCATCTTCATCCATTCAAGTTCTTTCAACCTCATTCAAGTTCAAAGAGAAGATCAAGAGAGAAGAATTGAAGGAAGAGGTACTGTTCACGTGAACAGTACTCCGTGAAGAACATTCATCCAATCAAGGGTGAATCAAGAAGATTGAGTTGAAGCCAAGAGGATCCTTGTTGCTGATCAACATTTCATACAAGGGCCAATTCATTTCTACTCATAACTCAATTTCTTGTCTTAGTTCATTCACATTTGTTTTCCTTTCAATATTGATTAAACATTGAAGTTGTGATTCGTCCCTACCGTTGGTTAGTAGGAAGGCAATCGGAGGTGTTTCCGATCTGCGGTGTTGACGTCCCTACCGTTGGTTAGTAGGAAGGTAATCGGTGGTTTCCGATTTACGGGTTGGTGCGCTGCACAAGTGAAGCCTCACCGGGTTTTGGTGAGGGGTGGACGTAGGGCTGAGGATTCAGTCCGAACCACCTTAAAAATCTGTCTAGTGTGGTTTGCTTGTGTGATTGATTAGTTCTAGATGCATGCTTAGGATCGAATTATTATATATCTTGCTTATCTTGCTAAGTGAATCATAGCATTCTTGGAAGCTAGTTTCTATTCCGCTGCAATTCATTTTAACTAGCTGTTTAGAGGGCCGCATTACGAAAAGTGGGGCTGATCTATTCACCCCTCCCCTCTAGATCCGCTGTCCACTACACAACAAGTACCTGTTCTGGCAGACCCTCTGGTCGACATAGGAGGAGTCTGTTGTCGACCAGCCTGTTTCCAGACACCTTGTTTTACAGGTCTGGGTTTATTAATATGATTTAATGCTCTGTTTGTCTGGTTACTTCTGTGAATTTGAACTTCTCGTCTGATATGGCTGTTGTTTTTAAGCTGATGTAGATTGACCATTTTCCCTTTAGAATTCCTCTCTTCCCAGGTGACATTAGTCTGTTTAGAGGAACTTTCAGCTATGTCCTTTTGTTTGTTTTGATATAGGTTTATCAGGGGGCCTTTTCCTTTTGTGTCAGCTTTTTCATTTAACGTTTTTAGTTGAAATTCCTTTTTAGCTGTTGGGTTGTATCCTAACCCCTCTTTCTGAAAATTTACTTTTATTCCTAACACCGCGTTCAAGTTTTCTTCACCCTTAGTCATTTTTTCCAATGTTTCCTGTTTGTTTTTTAGTTCACTTTGGATTCTTTCTATTTCTTTC
Organism: Amorphophallus konjac; assembly: GCA_022559845.1. NCBI lineage: Eukaryota > Viridiplantae > Streptophyta > Magnoliopsida > Alismatales > Araceae > Amorphophallus > Amorphophallus konjac. Next base: position 116,231,786 of record CM040125.1, on the reverse strand, counting down.
AGAAGTTGACTGTTTTCTTCCTTGAGTGAGTTGTTTCTTTCTTGAGTTAACTTAGTTTGCTGTTCATATTCTTGAGTCTTTAGTTTTAACTCATCAATTGTGTTTTTTAGTATCTCATTTTCTTCCAATAGTTCTTTGACATTTTCTTCATCTGTCTTGTGTTGATTCAGCTTATTTTGCAAGGTGGTGATTTCCAATTCTAGTTTAGTTCTGTTAGCAATTTGGTTGCTGTCATCATTGAGCTGATTAACTTTCTTCTTCAACCTTTTATTTTCCTTTCTTGTTATTTCATATGTATCAAGTAAGTCTGAATAGGCTTCTTCCCAATCTGAACTAGAAAAATCTTGAAAAGGGGAGGTTACCTCAAGATCGTTGCTGTCTCCTTTGGCCATCAGACATGTGTTTCCTTCTTCTTCTTCGGAGGTTGTTTCCTCTTCGCTGCTTTCCTCCTCCTCGCTCCATGTGCTTATCATTGCCTTTGGTCTCTTGCCTTTCCACTTGAAGCTTGATTTCTTAGGAGCCTCTGGACATTCAGCCTTCATGTGTCCTGATTTTCTGCAGTTGTAGCAGGCAAGTTTGTTAGATGAGGCTTTAGTTTTGTCAGACTGAAACTGGGGTGACCTTCTTACCATGCCCTTCGGATTTTTAAATCCCTTACCTTCCTTCCGCAGAAACTTTCTGAACTTTCTTGTTAGCGTGGCAAGCTCACCAGTTTCCTCACCTGTGCTAGATGAGTCATCAGTGTCAGATGATTCAGAGGTGCCTATTTTAGTTTTCAGAGCTAGCTGTTTCTTTTTCTTGCCCTCTTCTTCCTTTCCTTTTAGATTGACCTCATAGGCCATTAGGGAACCTACTAGTTCATCCACAGTCATAGTAGTGAGGTTCTTTGAGTCCTCAATGACTGTGGCTTTGGTATGCCACATAGGAGTGAGGGACCTTAAAATTTTTCTCACTAGCTCTTGCTCCTTGTAGGTTTTCCCTAGACTCTTTAAGCTATTTGTTAGTTGCACTAGTCTAGCATACATATCAGAAATGTTTTCATCAGTTTTCATTCTAAACATTTCGTATTCTGAGACTAACATATTTGCTTTTGTCTCCCTTACCTCTGACGTACCTTCATAGATGACCTTGAGTCGATCCCACATCTCCTTGGCTGTTGCACATTGTGAGACTCTTGAGAACTCCGTGGGATGAAGTGCGCATTGCATTACGTTCATAGCTCCCCAGTTGATGGTTGATTTTCTGACATGTTCTCTGGTCCAGGTATCCTCGTCTTCGGGCAGATCATAGGGTCCGTGGCTCACTACTCTCCACATCTCATGATCTTGTGCTCTCAAGAACACCTGCATACGATTTTTCCAGTATGAGTAATCATTTCCATCAAAGTATGGTGGTCTAGTCACTGAGTGTCCCTCAGCCATTAGACTTCTAGAGTTCAGTCCGCTAGGTCTCTCCTGGTTGTTAGACCACATTTTCGGAGAGTCTAGCTCTGATACCACGTGTTAAGTACGGACTGAATAGATCTAGAGGGGGGGTGAATAGATCTAGCCCCTTTTTCAATTTATAAATCAACAATTGATTAGACCTTAAGCAAGCTATGGGTTGCAACGATAAAACTGATAGCTATAGCGACAGTAAGCAATAATAAGAGCACACACCACACGAAAAATCACAAGACAGGATTTTTAGGTGGTTCAGTCTCTTCCCGAGACTTACGTCCACCCCTTGCTCAACTTGAGCAAGGCTTCACTAAATGAGAACTTCTGATCTCACACAAACACCGTTGTCACACAGCTTGTTCCTGCTGACACACAGCTTGACTCCGCTGCCTCACAGCTTGACTCCGCTGCCTCACAGCTTGACTCTTGATGTAATGAAAAGATAAATAGAAAAAGGTGTAACAAGGCTGAACATAGACTTTTGAAGCAGAGTAATTAAAGAGTTCAGCTTGGGACTCAATCACATAGGTAACAAGGCAAGACTCCCTGTAGGACTTCCAGCATGATGCCTTCAGCTGCCTTGCTGCTGGAACTTGCAACGCCTTGAGCCAGGTCTTCTTTCTGCAGCACCGAAGAACACTTCTGTCTTCTGCTGCTTCTTGATTGCCGGAGAGCCACTCTTCCTTTTCTCTTTCAGAGTATCTTCGTGGGTGTCCTTTTCTTCTGCTCTATGTTCCACACCCCGCTTTCTATCTCTTCTCCTTTTTGCACCAGTTCTTATTAAGCACCAAGCTGTTTCCCGCGCAAGTTCAAACCTGTTAGATTACCCGCTAAAAACAGGGAGAAGATTAAATAGAATCTTAGAAAAGATTTGACCGGTTCTTAGCAAGATTCTCTCCTTGAATCCCGTGCGTAATCTTATCATCTGAACAGCCCAACAACCTGCAACAACAATCTGCAGGTTTTAAGGAACCAAAACAGAATTCGGTTAGAGTTCGGTTCTGGACGCTATAACACCCGTGGTCGACCATGAGCTTGTCACTGGTCGACAAAGAACAATGTCCAGACGACTGGTTCTTCAGGCTGATGCTCGTATCGCTCATTGTTGACAATAGCCCTGTCGCTAGTCGACAAGGGGCAATGTCCAGATGTATGGCAGTTCTGTCTGATGCTCTGTCTGTTCCGTGGTCGACAACGGGCAGGCCTTTGGTTGACCACCGAAGTCTGTACAGAGGAGAATTAACTGGTCGACCACCGAAGTCTGTACAAAGGAAAAGTAACTGGTTGACCACCGAAGTCTGTACAGAGGAAAGTCTGTACAGAAGAAAAGTCTGTACAGAGGAAAAGTCTGTACAGAGTTGGATTCGCTTGTATTGCTTCGTGGTCGACAACGGGCAGGGCTCTGGTCGACAACCAGAGCACGTACAGAGAAAACATAGCTTGAACTGTGTTTGGTTGGATTCGTTGGTCGACAATGACTACTACTCTGGTCGACAAGAAACCTTGACAACTTCCTCTGATCTGTTGACTTCAGTATACCTGAAATTACTTGAACTATCAGATTTGCATTGAATTAGTTAACCACATCTTTTGTCATCATCAAATTATCATGAGTTCATTACTTTATATTGAAGGAGCAATTAAATATATCCTTTGTCATCATCAAAACTAAAGGGATGCACAACAAAACTTGCACCGACTTATATGCACGATGCAAACTTGCACCGACTATATGCACAATGCAAACCTGCACCGACTATATGCAAACCTGCATTGACTATATGCTTAATGCAAAATGTGCACTGACCCTATGTGCCAATGCAAAACATGCACCGGTCTTTTATGGAGTTATACAAGACGTGCACCGACCTTAGATGTAGAGGGTGCAAACATGCACCGACCCTATCAAAGACTTAGGCCTATATGCACTGACCTTTTGCGTTCTTCTATGAAAACTAGCACCGATCTTGTATGGAGTTATACAATATGTGCACCGACCTTAGATGCAGAGGGTGCAAATATGCACCGACCTTAGATGCAGAGGGCGCGAATATGAAAACTAGCACCGATCTTGTATGGAGTTATACAATATGTGCACCGACCTTAGATGCAGAGGGCGCAAATATGCACCGATCTTATATGGAGTTTTACAAGACGTGCACCAACCTTAGATACAGAGGGCGCAAACATGCAAAATGAAATGTATAGATGCCAATCATCAAAACAAAATAAGAAATTAACTTCAGTGAATTAAGATAGAGGAGACATGACATGAAATTTATTGAACCACACCAACTCCCACAACATCTTGTGCATCCAGTTGCCTTGTTTTCTGTGCCATTTTCTTATTCTTACTTATAATGACCTGAAATGCATGAATGTTGACATTATCAAATGCAGGTCAAACCCATTAATGACTTCATCGGCAGACATCATCAGAGCCATAGAATTAATCATGTTACACACATGCCCAACAAGAGTGTCCCTGCAAAACAGCACCATCAGAAAATACAATGCATTTTTTTTGGAATATGCAAATTTTTATGACTTTTGAAAATATTCATTTTTTTGGATTTTGGAAAATATTTGAATTTTTTTTGGATTTTTTTGCATATTCAACCTTTTTTTTGGATTTTTGTTGTGAAATATTCATTTTTTTTAGATTTGACTTTGCTAATGCAGCATCAACGGATGTTTAAACCGCTGGCTAGGGGTCCTCGTTCTTTCCCCTTTCACTAAAGACTGCCCAAAGCCGGGTGTGCATTTAAGGTGGCGCCCTATAGCCGACTACCCATGGTTAACGGTGCCCCTACCAAGGCCATACCCGAGAAACACTCGGTCTTGGAGGGAAAAGAGAAGAACAATTGGAGATAAGCCTTATGCAAGATGGGAGACATCAAGACTCGAATTCCTTCTAAGGTATTACCCCTCAAAGAGGTAGTCTGTTGCGTCGGGGCTTTATGCCTTTGATTTTTAGACCCTTGACACGCATACGACCAGGATTTTTCCCTGCGGGGACTTTGCCTCTCTTGACATGCCTTTATTTCATAATTGAAATTTGACTTGACTTTCATAATAACCCTTTCTGGCTAGATTTATCATGAAAAGCTCTCTTTATTCTGGGTCAAGACCGCCCATATTTGAGACTTCTCCCGTATTGGGGATTACCTTGGTTGGTCATCTTATCCGTGAACCTCTTACTCTTTCACTCGACCGTGTAAAGAAGAAAAAAGACTTTTGATGCATACCCATGGCATGGCCAAAGCAGCAACGATATTTTACCAAAGGAGGCTGACTAAGGACACCGTGAAGTGTGTGGAGTGCCCAGCTAAGGGTTACCCTTAACAAGCGGGGAAAGAATGCCAAATTCCCAATGTAGGATTCTTATAACCAAAGGTGCTGCAAAAGCAAGCCTAAAGATTCTTTTCTGAAATTCAATAAAGATAAAGACCTAGGATAAAGGCCTTGAAATACCACTCTTAATCAAGTTAAGAAGCACTTCATTTTAAAACCCGTACGTGAAGGAATGAATGCAAACCTTATGCAAAAATATTACCTTGCAACCTTGTGAAGTAGTAGCCGACGGAGGCGATCTTGATCATCATGGGATTTGTCCTCAAGTGATAGATAAAATGATTGGAAGCCAAGGTTTGAAGTGGCTTAACACGAAGGAGTGGTACCAAGACCAGACTCAGACGAATAAGGAGAAAAGGAAAAGAGGCTAGGGCTAGAACTCCCTCGCTAAGGTACGGAGACCCTGATCATAAGAAAGGCCAATAGAAGAAACGGAAAATCCAGAGGAGGAGTGAGGACTAAAGCCTCGGAAGCAGTGGGAGAACGGGAAAATGCCCAAAGCAGTTGATGTGGAAGAAGTTGGGTCAGACCCGGGATCAAGAGATATTAAAAGGAGGAATTGATAGATGGATAGTGGTGGATCTGGGGGGTCTAGAGGCAAAGGAGGGGAATCATGATGGGAAGAAGAATCTAGAGGCTCCGGAGGGAGAGAGTGATGAGGGACGCAATGCCCCAGAAAAAGGTATTTAAAAAGATGAGTTAAAAGGAAGAAGAGAATAAAGGACGCACCGTCCCGGAGGAGCAGGAGGAGGAATCAAAAGAAAGATGGGAGGTCCGGAGGTTCCAAAGGGGGAAGATAGAAAGGGGCGTGATGCCCAGAAAGGATGTCCGGAGGTTCCGGAGGAAAATCATGGAAAGGGGCACGATGTTCCGAGAGATCCGGAGGTTCCATAGGAATGAAATAGAAAGGGGCGCGATGCCCGGAAAGGAGATTGAAGGGGATGAGGGAAGAATCCAGAGGTTCCGATGGGATAGAATCAGAAGGGAAAATTAACTACCAGTTCACACTATGATGTATCAACCCATACAAGACACAACTCGAACACTTGGCAAACAATGAGTGTGGAATGCTTAAACTGATCACACATCAGCCTGTGATGGGGGAAGAAGATAGGGAACAATCACACGAAGCAAACCACTGCACATTGGATTTTTTAGGTGGTTCGGCCAGACACCAGTCCGCCTACATCCACCCCTCACTCCAAACCGGAGTGAGGCTTCTCTACCAAAGTAGACATAGACTCAGTCTGCTACAAATGTTGCCTAACAGCTTGACCCAGAGGAACACTCTCCTCTCTTCTTCTGATCAAATCAGAAGGAAACTTGAGTAACACCCAGTTACTCAAAAATTGGAGGACCAATCCTCCCTTCCTCCAAACTGGAGGGGAACCACTAGTGACACCCCGTCACTAGCAACCGGAGGGGAACCACTAGTGACACCCCGTCACTAGCAACCGGAGACACCGTCTCCCTTCTTCTGCAAATGCAGAAGGCACGTGAACAGCAACCCACTGCTCACCAAAACCTTGAGGATTAGATCCTCTCTTCCTCTGAATCCACAAAGGGAAATCGGAGATCACTCTCCCTTCTCTTGCTACCGCAGAAGGAACCCCGATCCCACACTAGGGACACGTAAACCACACAATGAATGGAGAAAACAAGCAAACGAAGGAGAAAATAAAAACAAAAGTAAATTGTTGCTCCAAGGAGCAGATGGACTCTGGATCTGATCCACGAGTCAAAATATTGGAAGATTTCCAATTGAAGCTTTGGGTGCTCTCCTTCTTCTCTACTCTTTACTCTCGGCTCTCTCTTTTATTCTTCTTCTGTTGGCTTTCTTCTCTTTCTTTCTCTCCTTTTCTCTCGATCTGATCTTCTCTCAAACGACCACTCTTTCTTCTACACACCCCTTTTTCTTTCTTTCTTGCGCCTTTTTTTCTTCGAAGGATGAGGGTCTATTTATACAAAACAGAGTATCGGAACCCATTTGAATAAAATGATTTGGTACCCTTTAATTTCTATTAGACCACGTGTCAAGAGGGGTAAGAGCATTTCTGATAAAGAGTCTTAGGATCACGTGCCTATTACTGCTCAGCTGGGTTCACGTGCCACTCGCCTGCTATAGTAATGATTGGTTGAAGCCCAGTCACGTGTCTGTTGACACCCATTTTTTGCCTATGAGTTGGGTCATTCCTTTTACTATCATTTATTGATGCCTCGAGTTGTCCATTACTCACTGGGCTATTTCCGGGCACGTCTTTGGGCTTATTTTATGAGTGTCTCCCTCCCTGGCTAGGTCGCTCTCGAATTCGGGCTTAATGGGTCTTGATTTCGCTTGATTTTAGGGTAAATGGGCCCATTTATCTTATTTCATTGATTTCGAACGTCCAGGATATACGCGGTCTAGCGACTGGCCGTTCAGTTATGGCGCGGTCTGATTGGAACCGTTTTGGATATTTATTTGATTTTTTGAATTTTCACCGACAAGCCTTTGAACGGTCCAAGTTCAGCCGTTTATTGCCATTGAACGGCCTGTCTTTAGACCGTCCAGTTCCCAGAGTCCTAAATCGATGAATTTTCCAGATAATCATCTATTTATCCTATTTTTTTAGATTTATCACCGACACGCTTTACACGGCCTGAAATAGACCGTTCCATTCATTGGGTGGTCTATCATTAGACCGTTTTATCCTAAAGAGTCCAGCGCCGTGATAGCCGGTTAGTTCGGTGGATAATTGGGTGATTTGTTGATTTATTTTATTTACAACCGATAGAATTAAGCGGTCTACCAATGGACCGTGTACAATATTGGGCAGTCTATCGAAGGACCGCGTACCTGGCCGAGATCTGTGGAATATGTGGGTTTTCTCTCTCCATTCATGGTTAAACCTCCACCTTCCTCCGCCATTTTTGCCACGGTTTCTCCACCAAATGGGGTGCCGTTTGATTCCGGTGGAAGATATAAGTATTATTTACGATTTATCTTTTATTATCTCGCCTTAATTCCCATTGAAAAACCCTAATTCGGGGCTGGACTTTCAGGGGCTATAAATAGAACCCCTAGTCCAAGCTTGAAAAGGGGGATCCAACATCGATGTCGAAGCTCTGCCGAATTCTTGAGCGAGCTGTAGCCAGGGAGGGAGGCTTTCTACATCTTTCTTAGCCTCCAGTTCAAGGGAGTAGTCTTCCGTTTCATGTTTGGTCTAGGCATTTAGTCATCTTTTCATTCATTGCATGCTTCTTTTCATCATCTTCTCCCCACATTTTGCATTTGCCAGCATCATTTTCACACCCTCCTATTCTTTTCACGCCCTATAGGGGTTTAAAAACCACCCCAGGTATCGCCCATTCCATGCTATTATGTTAATTTTCCATTCTTTTCTATAGTTACTACACATTCCAGGGCTAATTTGGGTTTTGTTTTCTTGTCCTCTACATTGTTTTGCAGGTCAGCATCAGCACAGCCGGAAGGGGTGGAGGATCAAGTCCTACAATTTGGAGTCTGACGGTTTTGAACGATCTTCTTCCATCCGTCTACAGATCAGAGCGGTCCTCCATAAACCATCCAGATCCTGTGAGCAGCCGTCTGTGAACCGTTCTGGAGCCAGTCCAGCCTTCGTCCTGCTTCTCTCTCCAGCGCTGTGAGCAGTCTATCGAGCGGCCGTGCCATCCACTGGGCGGTTCTCCCTGGACCGTGTACTACTGCCAGCGCTGCACTTCAGGCGAGTGTCTTCTCCCCTTCCAAGGTACGAGTGCATTTCCTTTGCATTCCGTGTCTTGGTGGCGATCACGATCACACACACACACCTCTCCACACCTTTCGTTCCTTAATTTTGCTTGTCTTTATATCTTTACTTAGAAAGGTAAGGAAAAGAAATGAAGAGGGGGGGAAAACATGTCAACCTCTCATTTTTTGACGATCACGGTGGGACACCTACTACCCATCGTGATGTTGTTTTGCTGATATGTGTTTTTTGTGCTTGGTTAGGGTTTTTTCTAAGTTGTTTCAGGTTGGTATTTCATCCACCCCGGGTTTCTATCCTCGGAAGTGTACGCGGTTCCTTCAGAGCCGCTCAATCATTCCCGCGGTGGGGCGATAGACCGTGTAGTCTCAGTCTCAGGTGCGCTGCTATTTCATTTCTGTCACGCTGTTGTTGATTGCACGGTTTCATCCTGGCCGCTCCTCTGTTTCCACGGTCAGACGATAGACCGTCCATTTCCATCTTAGAGTGTTTGTGCTTCTGTGAGTCTGTTAGTTTTAGCGGTCCTATTTGGGCCATTCACTGATTTCCACGGTCTGTCAAAGGGTCGTTTACGTCTGCTTGCTCAGGTACGTTACTGGAGTTCATACACTTGTGATTTTTACTGATTCTCCGTAGTTTGTTTAGGGCCGTTCTGTAGTTTGCACGGTCGATCGATAGACCATCCAGTCAGGTATGCTGCTGTCTCTGCAACCTCAGTTCATTTCAGTTTAGTTCTTTTCATTACTCTCTGTCATTACACGGCCCTGCCCTGGGCCATTTATCTCCCTGAGCGGTCACCCCCAGACTGCTTTTCTGTGCTACCGTGCACCCGGGATTACCATTTTGAGGATTATTCCATATTATTTCATATTTGTTTGGTGCTATTTTGGTCTCCGCTGATAGTCATTTCATTTTGCATGATTGTTGTCACACTTGTTATAAGTGATTGATCATCGCTTGTTAGATTTAGGTTAGATGTTGCATGCACTCCGGTGCGCATAGGATTCATTCATATTTTTTCATATTAGTTGCATTCCTACCTTGGTAGGGGATCCTCTCGTCTCCATACTCCTTGGAGCCGACTAGGTGACCTTACCCGGGACCTCCGTAAGCCCCCGCGAGCCGTGGGTTCCCACACAGACGCCGGGCAGGTTGTACCTTACTACACCAGTCTAGGGTTGCATTCGTGAGAGAGAGTCCCCTTTAGAGTCAACCAAGTCTTCCGTTCCACCCTTGCTAGGTACCTTTGTGGTTGTGAGAATTGTCATTTTAATTAATCCACTAAGGTTCTAAAAGGGAGAAGTTCTAAAACTTGTCGCGCATCATTCAACTTGGTTGATCATTTGATTGCCTCTCCTCTCCTCTCTTTCGATGTGCATGTGATTGATAGTTCGATTGTTTAGAAGCTCATTAGGTTTGTTCTCTTGTATCGGTGAGTGTTCCATGTGGAGTTGCTTCACACCCTCAGGATCTTCTCCTAGGGGCAGCTCTCCTTTATTTTCCTATTTCAACCCTTTGTTCAATTCTTCACCCACCATGTCTTCCTAAAATTTCTCCCACTCCCATGAGGACTCTCTCCCTCAGGGACTTCTGGAGGACCCACCTAGGGTCACGCACGTGCAGGGAAGAGAGGGGACCGCCCCTCCTCTTCTGTCCATTGTTGTTGAGGGTGCTCAACACTCCCTTTCTGATTCTTCCTCACAGAACTTGGCCAATCAAATCCTTCATATGATGGCCCAGCTAGATCCAACTCAGCTTCACCTCATCCGTCAAGCTTTGCAGGGGCCGGACGCCCCGTCTTCTGTTTCTCCTCATGGCATGTCTGCTGTCGCCACGTCATCTCCGATTGTTGGGTTAGGGGCCGCCTCTGCTACGCCCATTGATCTCACTCATGTCCATCCTCGGCCCCTCCGATTTCCTAGTATGGAGGTGGGCCAAGCTTCTAGCTCGGTCCATCAGATTGTTGATAAGGGGAAGACCCATATCCCCTCATCTTCCTATCCGGATCCTTATATCACTGCTTCTCTAGCGCCGCAGGCCCTTGTGGCCCAGACTGATTTTGTTCATCTTCAAGCAGGGGCTGCCCAACTTGCTCATGCAGATATGGGCCCTTCTCTGGCCCATTATCCATTTTATGGGCTTCCCCTCCATCAGTCTACCCATCAGCTCCGTATACTGGTTATGTTCTTCCTGCTTTGTCTCCTCCTTCTCGGGAACGGGAACTCCTTGATAAGTGGGCTGTCATGCAGTAACAGATTGACCTACTTCACAAGCGGGTCGGCCCACAGTCTCTCGCCGATGTCCCCGTTCCTAACTTCCGGGACATTCGCTTCCCTCCACAGTCCAAGCTCCCTACATACCGTAAGTATGACGGGAATGGCAACCCGTTCATTCACATAAGGGAGTTTCTATATGAATTGGCGCAGTTCTAGCATGATGATCACCTCATGGCGTATATTTTTCGCCGGTCATTGGACGGGGTCACGCTAGAATGGTTCTACACTTTGCCGTTAGAGGAGGTAGAGAGTTTCAAGGTGGTCAAGGAGAAGTTTATACAAAGATTTAAAGATCGGGTAGGCCCTGAGTATTCATTCACAGACTTAGGAGCAGAGAAGATGAAGACAGATGAAGACTTTACCGCTTATGTAGATAGATGGAGGCAGATGGCCTCCCGTGTGCCCGGGCAGATCCCGGAAGAAGAGAAAGTAAAATTATTGATTTCAAATGCTACACCCACGTTCTGGAACATTCTGGCAATGAATGATATATCAAATATGCACCAGTTGTATAGCAGGGCCCAGTTTATCCAGACCCAGTTCAAAGACTCCCCCATTCATTCCCTATTTGAGGCCCAGAAGTCCAAAACCACAAGAAAATCCCAGGGCCCTATTACTGAAGGGGTCTAAACCAACGAGCAGGTGCAGGCTGTCCAGTTCCCCAACCAATCCACTCCACCATGCTTCTAGCAGCCCCCACATAATCCCCAGTTTGCCGCTCCACCAGCCACTCGACCTTCTTTTCCAGCTCCTTAACAGCCACAACACCCACCACCACCACAACAACCTCAGCAGCCACCCCAATACCACAATATTCCTCCTCCTGCTGGCTATGCACCTGCTTGACCAGGTCCTAAAAGAACCCATTATCCTGCACTTCCTGAAACCCTGCCAGATATATTCTCGGCCCTAATGTACACTGGTGACATACAACTCCCTCCGGAACGTCAGAATTGGAATCCGGCTGCCGATCAATCAAGATATTGTATATTTCATCGGCAGCCTGGGCACACAATCGAAAGATGTTATCAGTTCCAAGACTTAGTGTATGACTTGCATGAGGGGCAAAGGATTGACTGGGCCCAGATGCATAAGTTAATAGAAGATATCAAATAAAGGAGAAGACAGGCGAGGCCGCAGTAGGCGGCGCCACAGCAGCAACAATTTTAGCAACCCCAACCTCAACCTCAGCAGCAGTAGCAACCTGAACTTGGGATTCATCAAAATCCCATGCCAGACCATCCCCCCACTCCGCAACAACAGCCACAGGCAACGGCACAAGTCAATGTTGTTCACCGCCTAGCCCCTAATGCTGGGTGGTCTTATGATGATGAGACTCCCGCTCATCTCCTGGCCTTCCACCACGCATACCCCAACTCCCCCGCACCTACTATTCCTTCCATCCTCCGGCCCACTACCTTGACCACTGCTCCACCCTCTATTCTCTCCAGGTCACCTGCTACACCCATTACATTACCCACCATTCCGCCAATCCTTGCACCATCACCCGCCATACCCTCCACCGTCACCCCTCCACTTAACCCTTCACCAATCACCACTCCCCTAGGGCCCGTCAGACTAGCCTCTGCCATCATCACCCCCATTTTTATCCCTTCTACTCACCCCACTGGGCCTGCCGGGAGTCCATCCGATGCTGTGCCGACACGAAACAAAACCCTTTGGAGCGGGCGATTATTTCATAGAAGTTATCCCTCTACTGGTGCACCTGCACCTAATCCCCCAATTCCTTCCTCAGCAGTTGAAGTAGAAGAGTCAGACTGATGTGACACAACTAAGGGGCATGCAGCAAACAAACGGAAACTTAGGACCTACTCCGCAAACACAGTCACATAGCAATCAAGTCCAAGATTGGGGCCAATTCGCCGTCGCACACACACAAGCCCGGGGTGACAAAATGATGCTAAGCGGAGGTGATGGATCAAGACCCTTGCTGGTAGAGTGCCATCATGGCTAGGGTTGCCCTCCCAAAGGTACGAGGCCCACACTTAAGGGGCTGGCCGGTGCCAATTGGGGCACTAGGTCCCTTTCTCTCACAGCCCACGGTGACCGCTCGTAAGTGGAACACGCGGGGTCGGACGCTCACTCTCTTGCACAATGGAGCAATTTCCACGGATATTACATGAACAAGCACCAAAAGAATGGAGAAAAGGTCAGAGCTTACCCTGGTTGGTTTGAAGAAACCAATCCCGTTTGGAGACGAGGGCGAGCGGGGAAGTGTGGATTCCCCGCACACTGCGACGATGAAGCTTGGCTTGTTTAAAGGGTTACAATCACTACGCCTGACACAGGAGGGTGGACTTGGGGTGGGGACTTCACTGATACAATCAAACACTACCTCCACACATGGGAGGGGCGTTAAGCCAGCTAGGCGGGGAGGGGAGATTCGCTGAGAAACCCAAGAAAAGGAGCCGCTGCCGAATCGACTTGCTTGCTGTGATAGGTGACAGACAGTTGGTGTAGCTGCCGTAGATTTCAATCTGGAAATTTGCTGATGACGAGACCAGAGGGGACCTTTTCGTAACTGGAACCGGAATGCCTCAGAATTATGTTGAATTCTTATGATGTCTTTGCTGGCCGTGGTGGAGGTTTGAACAGAGTGACAGAATCTGGGACTGGCAGCTTCTGATCTCACACAGCAGGTTGCAGAGAGTGCCCCGACCGCTTCTGGACTCCGAATCACAAACCTCTAGAGTTTCTGGAACCGTGGATGATCCCTCTTTTCAGTATAACTGACGGGGAAGCCGTCTGATGTCGGAGAGGACTGGGGGACTCAGAATAGTGGAGGCAGGTCGTTGCAGACTGTGGGAGGCAGACCCGCGCAGCCGAGGGAGAAAAATGGTAACTTTGGCCCACGGACGCGGAACGAAGTTATGCTTCTTGATTCTGATCATTGACTGGATGAGGGAGATCTTTGTAGAAGAGCTCATGGCCTGAATCTTCCGTCGTTTGTCGTGGTGTAGCTTCTAACCGGGTTCAGGTACTCTGCAGATGGAGCCCAGCGCAGTCGAGGGAGAATGGTTCTCCCGGACAGCCCCGAACTCAGAACGGGATGGGATTGCCTCGCCTGCAAAGCTGATTGGATGACCTTTCCATAATGGTATGGTACGCCTTCAGACGTCGCCATATGAATCCGTGAATGCTTCTGCAAGTCGACCCTTTCTCTGCCACCTGCAGACTTGGGCAAAGTGACAAGGATGGTGGTGGAACTAGGTTGATTGAAGTGGAGGTTAGCAGTGGTGGGAATGGTGGTGTGATGGTGGATGGGGAGGGGTGTTCAGGAATGGTGAGAGGGGTGGAGCAGAGGATGAGGAAGTCTAAGAGGGAGGTGGGGTGAGAGGGGCGCAGCTTGGAGGGGTTGATGGACGGGGTCGGCCAAGGCAAGGGGATGGGCTAGATGGGGAGAGGGGGCCGCAACTTGTGGAGGGAATGGGGTTTAGTTCCCCTAGGGATATGAATGGGGGGTGGGGAAGTGGGATGGTTGCTTGGGGGAGAGGAAAGGGTGCCTTGGAGGTTGAGAAGGTGTATGGGGAATGGGAAGGGTTGCTTGGGGATGTAGAGGAATTGATGGGAGTTATGGTTCTTGGGGAGGTGAAAGGGTGGGGGGTGAGTTGGCTGATGATGTGGCAAGAGGGGGGGGGAGGGGAAGGGGCAGGTTCGCCCAAGGGAGAGAGAGAGAGGGGGAGGAGAGAGAGAGGGGTTCACCCCCTTTTGTGTGAGAGAGAAGAAGAGAGAGAGAGAGCTAGAGAGAGAGGGAGAGGTGCACTAATGCTTTGGCAAAATTCTTTCAATATCTCATTAGTCATCTCAAGTGGAGTTGGGGTCCTATTTATAGGGATCCCAGCATTTACAAAAATCCCCTGACATAAGTGCTAAAAACACATAAGCAAGAGAAATGGGGAAGGGGGAGGGCGCCCCTGGGCCAGGCCCACTTAATTGGGCCCAAACGACACACTAGCCCACATGATGACACAACTTAGGTAAATAACAAGATAACCTAGGGACTTGACTCAAAACAAAGGCAAAATACATCAAAATGACTCAAGAAAGAAATGAAAATTACATAGCTAGATTCAGAAAATCAAGATGAACATAATGGCGAGCATCAGGACCTGTGGAGAAATGAGAAGTGGTAAGTGATGTCCCCATCATACTCCCGGGGTGCAGAGAACTCGACTCTATCGAGTAAAGATCCATCGTATGCGGAGGAAGCCACAGTGAGGTTGCTCTCAAGTCTACCAAAGGTAGCTGGTCCTTTCCACCAAGCGAGGTAGTGCCCATCCCTTTGCTCCAGATGACAGTGACCTGTTCATACAATATCCGCTCCAATTGCTCACGTTGCCCCTAGGGGTTTGTGGAGCTCTCTCATGGGTGGTGGCTCTCTCAAGGGGTGGAACAAGCTCAATTTCCATACTAGGTGTCACCGTGGGACCCCTATATGGCACCAAGTCAGCCACATTGAATGTGTGACTTACTCCATACTCCTCGAGGATGTCCAACACGTAAGCATTTGTGCCGATCCGCCTCGAAACCTGGAAGGGACCTGATCCACGCGACCTCAGTTTGGAGACATTCCCAGGGAATAGTCTCTCGGTTCTCACCATCACAAAGTCACCTACACGAAATTCTCGGTGGCGTCGGTGGGAATCGGCCGATTTCTTATACGCCTCATTGCTTTTGTTGACGTGTTTGCGGATGTTACCATGCAGAGTTGTGAATGATCCTCTAGTGATGAAGGGAGGGCCTGGACAACCATATTTAGCCTTATCGAGTGTCATGTTGATTTTGATGGTCCTAGGAGGGCCGGGGCATCCATAGATGAAACCATCATGCAAAGGGATGTTTGGGGGTCCGGGACATCCATGAATGCTTCCTTCATGTTTTGACTTCATACTGATTGACCTAGGGGGGCCTGGACATCCAAATGGGATTCTGACATGTGAGGGTTTCCTAACAAGGTTGACTGCTAAAGGGGGTCCTGGACACCCAGATGTAAACCTATCGTGCCTCGGTCCTAGTGTGTGAGTGACACAAATGACGTGACTAGCCTGACCACATGATGCAAAAGGTTGTGAAAAATGTATTCCTATCAAGATGGTCCCATCTTTGAGATTTGGGGGTTTCCACTCATGGGGGTCGAAGTGGTCCCAAGAGGGGGACAACTTGGGATGGGTCACTGCTTTATTTCCAAGGTGGATGTCACCCTTGTCCTCGACTCTCATAGTGTGGGCTGAATTTTGGAATGGGTGAGTTAGGTCTGACATGGTGGGTGAGGGTAGGAGGGAGTGGGTGGTGAGTGAGGAGTTCTTGGAAGCCCATAGGAAGTGGCCAAACAGATCAAGATGGGTTAAGGGGTGAGTGACGTGGAGGTGGATTTCAATCCAAGTGCCCGCCCTAGGGTCCCTAGCACACATAGGGAAGTGGAAATCATGATCCTGGTGGGGCCCAACGCAAGGCTCCTTGTAGGAGGGCAAGGGGGTGATGTAAAACTCATTAGGCTCGGGTAGAAACAACAAGAGCTTACTCGTGCAAGGACCCTTGGTGTAAATGGAGGTGATGGTCCCGATAGAGGGGTGTGAGAAACTAAGGTACCCCATGTTGCTTGCTTCTGAGGCCCACATGTTTGTCACCTCTATTTGCCAAAGTACACTCCTAACCAAGTCCCTCATGGCTCCTACAACGGAGAACGATTGGATGGTTGTGTGGAATGGAGAGGTGGGCACAATTGGGTAATGATTTTCCATAGGGGGGTGTATGATGTGGAGGAGGAGGTCTTGCTTTAGTCACTCAATGAGGGGTTCCCCTAAAATCACAATTCTCATGGAGGGAGTGGTGGGGGGACTTGGTTGGTCATCTAGCAACTCTAGGGGGATGATGTTCCTAGTTAGGATCGTTGTGGTTTCTTTGGATAAAGATGAGCATTCTTGACCCAACCGTTGGCATTGGGCTTCATATTCTTCCTCCCAATCTAGGGGAGCCTCATAGTCTTCGGTCACCTCCGTAAGTTCCTTTTGGAAATGGGTGGGATGAGGATTTGGGGAAGCTTGTGGGGTGTGGGTTTGATGGGGAATGTTGGGTTGGGTGGTGGCCAATTTGGTTTGAATGGTGGTGGTGATCGGGATTGGAATCATTTTGGGTGGTGGAGATTGGGCCCTAAGGGAGGTCTTGGGTTGACTGGGAGGGAAAGGGGGAGTGGGAGTGCTCCTCGGGTTATGGTTCTCAAGGTAGGAGTGGGAAGGGGGAGTGAAGATCTTCCTAATCTCAATCCTTATCTCTTCCAATGAATCTAAGGGTCCTTTGGGTGGTGGAGTTTGGGTCCGAAGGAAGGTCTTGGGTTGGCAGGGAGAGAAAAGAGGAGTAGGAGTGCTCCTCGGACTATGGTTCTCCGAGTAGGATGGGGAAAGTCGGGGAGCGTAGATCTTCCTAAGCTCAATCTTCATCTCTTCCCATGAGTCTATCGGTTCTTGCCTCCTAATCTTTCTTAACCTTACTATACGTTCCCACTCCTTTTTGGCTTGTCCCCGAAGCCGTGCCTCGGCCCGGCGGACTCTCGCAGATCCATAAACCCAAGTTCTTTCAAAATGTTTTTTCATGAAAGTCTCCCACCTAACATAATCACTAGGATGTGACCCATCAAAGGTGATACTCTCATCTATAAGGATGTCCGATAAGGGGTGGTCGATCGGACCTTTGTGGAGGGCCGAGTGGGACCAACGAGAGGGAGCCATGATGATGAACCGAATGACTCTAAATGCTTATGTGCCCTAGGACAAGACTTAGTAGAGACAAGTCTAGAACTTGCTCTGATACCACTTGATGTGACATAACTAAGGGGCATGCAGCAAACAAATGGAAACTTAGGACCTACTCCGCAAACACAGTCACATAGCAATCAAGTCCAAGATTGGGGCCAATTCGCCGTCGCACACACACGAGCCCGGGGTGACAAAATGATGCTAAGGGGAGGTGATGGATCAAGACCCTTGCTGATAGAGTGCCAGCAGGGCTAGGGTTGCCCTCCCAAAGGTACGAGGCCCACACTTAAGGGGCTGGCCGGTGACAATTGGGGCACTAGGTCCCTTTCTCTCACAGCCCACGGTGACCGCTCGTAAGTGGAACACGCAGGGTCGGACGCTCACTCTCTTGCACAACGGAGCAATTTCCACGGATATTACATGAACAAGCACCAAAAGAATGGAGCAAAGGTCAGAGCTTACCCTGGTTGGTTTGAAGAAACCAACCCCGTTCGGAGACGAGGGCGAGCGGGGAAGTGTGGATTCCCCGCACACTGCGCCGATGAAGCTTTGCCTGTTTAAAGGGTTACAATCACTACGCCTGACACAGGAGGGTGGACTTGGGGTGGGGACTTCACTGATACAATCAAACACTACCTCCATACAGGGAGGGGCGTTAAGCCAGCCAGGCGGGGAGGGGAGATTCGCTGAGAAACCCAAGAAAAGGAGCCGCTGTCGAATCGACTTGCTTGCTGTGATAAGTGACAGACAGTCGGTGCAGCGGCCGTATATTTCAATCTGGAAATTTGATGATGACGAGACCAGAGGGGAACTTTTCATAACTGGAACCGGAATGCCTCAGAATTATGTTGAATTCTTCTGATGTCGTTGCTTGCTGTGGTGGAGGTTCGAACAGAGTGACAGAATCGGGGACTGGCAGCTTCTGATCTCACACAGAAGGTTGCAGAGAGTGCCCCGACCGCTTCTGGACTCCAAATCATGAACCGCCAGAGTTTCTGGAACCGTAAACGAGCCCTCTTTTCAGTATAACTGACGGGAAGCCGTCTGATGTCGGAGAGGACTGGGGGACTCAGAATAGTGGAGGCAGGTCGTTGCAGACTGTGGGAGGCAGACCCGCGCAGTCGAGGGAGAAAAATGGTAACTTCGGCCCACGGATGCGGAACGAAGTTCTACTTCTTTATTCTGATCATTGACTGGACGAGGGAGATCTTTGTAGAAGAGCTTGTGGCCTGAATCTTCCGCCGTTTGTCGAGGTGCAGCTTCTAACCGGGTTCAGGTACTCTGCAGAGGGAGCCCAGCGCAGTCGGGGGAGAATGGTTCTCCCGGACAGCCCCGAACTCAGAACGGGATGGGATTGCCTCTCCTGCAAAGCTGATTGGACGACCTTTCCAGAATGGTATAGTACGCCTTCAGACATCGCCGTATGAATCTGTGAATGCTTCTGCAAGTTGACCCTTTCTCTGCCACCTGCAGACTTGGGCAAAGTGACAAGGATGGTGGTGGAACTAGGTTGATTGAAGTGGAGGTTAGCAATGGTGGGAATGGTGGTGTGATGGTGGATGGGGAGGGGTGTTCAGGAATGGTGAGAGGGGTGGAGCAGAGGATGAGGAAGTCTAAGAGGGAGGTGGGGTGAGAGGGGCGCAGCTTGGAGGGGTTGATGGACGGGGTCGGCCAAGGCAAGGGGATGGGCTAGATGGGGAGAGGGGGCCGCAACTTGTGGAGGGAATGGGGTTTAGTTCCCCTGGGGATATGAATGGGGGGTGGGGAAGTGGGATGGTTGCTTGGGGGAGAGGGAAGGGTGCCTTGGAGGTTGAGAATGTGTATGGGGAATGGGAAGGGTTGCTTGGGGATGTGGAGGAATTGATGGGAGCTATGGTTCTTGGGGAGGTGAAAGGGTGGGGGGTGAGTTGGCTGATGATGTGGAAAGAGGGGGGGGAAGGGGAAGGGGCAGGTTCGCCCAAGGGAGAGAGAGAGAGGGGTTCGCCCCCTTTTGTGTGAGAGAGAAGAAGAGAGAGATAGAGCTAGAGAGAGAGGGAGAGGTGCACTAATGCTTTGGAAAATTTCTTTCAATATCTCATTAGTCATCTCAAGTGGAGTTGGGGTCCTATTTATAGGGACCCCAACATTTACAAAAAGCCCCTAACATAAGTGCTAAAAACACATAAGCAAGAGAAATGGGGAAGGGGGAGGGCGCCCCTGGGCCAGGCCCACTTAATTGGGCCCAAACGACACACTAGCCCACATGATGACACAACTTAGGTAAATAACAAGATAACCAAGGGACTTGACTCAAAACAAAGGCAAAATACATCAAAATGACTCAAGAAAGAAATGAAAATTACATAGCTAGATTCAGAAAATCAAGATGAACATAATGGCGAGCATCAGGACCTGTGGAGAAATGAGAAGTGGTAAGTGATGTCCCCATCACAGACCCCTTACCTGGCACGAAGTATGATTTGTTACAGCACTTGGACCGGATGCCGGCCAAGATCTCAGTCCCGGAGTTAATCAAGAGGTCCACGCTACACCAGGATGCCCTAAAGGCTTTTCTACAGAAAGTTATAGTTAGTGAGGACGTGGAGGTAGACATTTTGCCGTTGGTTTTGGCCACTATCACAAAGGGGCCGTCTATTTCCTTCTTTGAGTCAGAGTTAGCGCCCCCAGAGGCACGTCAGATGCCACTATGCATTTCCATTACATTGAATAAGGTGGCCGTTGATTCAGATCTAGTGGGCACATGAGCTTCTATTAATGTCTGTCCCATGAGCACGTTGCGTGGTTGCAATATTTCTGAAGACATGCTAAGGCCAACACCGACAACTATTGCAGCGTACGATAACTCCCGGTGAGCTTGCCACGGGGTCGTGACAGTTCAAGCCGAGCTAGGGTCTTTGAAAATGGACATGGAATTCTATGTGTTGGACATAGACCTAATGTTTAAGGCTATTCTGGGTCGTCCATGGATTGACAACTTGCATGCGGTGCCCTCTACCGCCCACCAGTGCCTCAAATTCCCATTTCAGGTGCGGGTAGTCAAGGTGAAAAGTGTTTCCACGATCCAGACGGTCGATGCCATTGCTGACAAAATTCTACCTACACTATGGCCGAGTAACAAGCCAGTTTTATCTGTGATGGACTTGAACTTTCCATGGGCATATGCGTCACGCAAGCCCGCCACTGCACCAATTAATGTCAAAATCAAGTCCAAGATTAGAGATTCCAAGGAATGGCACATGATCCTGAAGTTAGGCTATCAGCTAGGCATGGGCCTCGGCGCACAGTTGCAGGGGCGCACTAAGCCCGTCCCCAAGGGCAGAAAGATGAGCAGGCGAGGCCTTGGCTACCGGGAGTCAGCATTGGCGATATTGGGAGACTCCGGGCCACTGACATGGGACTACCATCAGCATTTTGTGAAGGGCCCATTGCAGCCAGGTACCTTGAAGAAGTCACCCTGTGTTGATGAGAAAAGTGATGTCGCTTGTGATGTTGCCGACCCACCGCCGCCGCTGAAGGGGCTGGTGGGTGACATGGAAGATTTTTGTCACAACTTTGAAGAATTGTTTCATGAAGAGGAAGCTGTTGTGCCCCATGTGCCTTGATGATGTTATATAGTTTTGATGATAGCAATCACTAATGAATCATGTAAGATTAGAACTAGTAAATGTTCTGCATGCTTCATCGTTCTTCATACTTCAGCATATATACTTCATGCATGAAGAGGAAAGGGAGTGTGCGTTAACACAAGTATGGGCATTGCATTGACGCAGCTATACGGTGCATTGTCTGTTCTCTGCATCAGGTCTATTCTAGTTCGTGCATAACTTGCATTGGTGCATTAATTATAGTTGCATGCCACATAGTCAGTGCATTGACCATCTCTTGCATATCACTGATCGATGCGTGTTTGCATGTATTAGCCATAGTCAGTGCACTCGTTTGTTTCATGCGTACACTAAGTCTACACACGGTTGGTCTGATGACTGAGCAAGTCTGTACATCCATTAGCAGATGATTGTGCAAGTCTATACATCCGTTAACTCAGCTCGTGACTTAGTCAGTCCATCCGTGTTCATTGTGCATGTGTGCATCTTTCTCATCAAAGTCGGTACATTCTTTGGTGGCTAGTCTGTACAGCCTCCGTTGTTTCACTCGACCAAGGTAGTACAGCCAGTGTTTTTCATGCATATGCAAAGTCAGTGCATCACGTTGCCTTATGCATACACAAGTACACAAAGTCTATACAACCTGTGATGATACTAGCAATTAAGTTCCTACATTAATTCATAAGTTTGTACAACCGTTGCTGGCACGAGCATTTAAGTTCATGAATCATCACACCAGCATGTCTGTACATCGTTGTCGCATGCACACTAAGTCCATACACTCCTTAATGGCATGCCTGAGCATTCATCTTCAATGTGCATACTTTCCTATATGCATATCGCATTACAAGCCAGCAAGTCTGTACATTGTCTTGTACATTGCACACAAAGTCTATACATTCTCTGGTGGCATGTCCGTGCATTCACCTTCATTGTACATACTTTCTAATATGCATATTGCATTATGTGCATCAAGTATGTACAGGCTTAGATCAAATCTCGAACCAACTCTGTGCTTTAATCTTTGCAGGGTATTTGCTCGAAGAAATTAAGAAGGGCACGTGATCCAAGAATGAAGGATGTGCCAGGATCGTGACACGTGTAACATAGTGAACTGAAATGCTGCCACGTGGTCAAGGCGCTCTGGGCGGAAATTGTGGAGGACACACGCCCACCTCTCTGATGCTATAAATAGAAGACTTCTCCATCTGGAGAAATTGATCGTGCAAGAAGATATGTGTGTGCTATTGAGAATAGAAGAAAAAGAGAGAGTGCAGCAGAGAAGAAAAGAAACGATCCAGAGATAAGAGAAAAAGATAGTTGAGAGAGACTTTCTCTGAATGATTGTTCATCAGTTTCTTGGTTCAGATACCAGAACTGAGATTGCTCATTGTGAGCTACATTCCATTTGAGATTTCTTGTTTTTCGTTTGTTTCTGTTTTATTTTCTGAAACCTTGTTTTCAAGCTGTTAGTCAGTAGAGCTAAGCTGTATTGCTCAGCGGGCAGAGGAGGATTCCTCTGGACGGGTTAAGCTGTAGTCCCCAGTGGTTGGCAAAGCTGTAATTCCCAGCAGTCAAGCTATTAGTCAGCGGTTGTAGGCAAGCTGTGAGGCCCAGCAGTTGAAGCTATGAATCAGCGGTTGAAGCCACATTCCAGGTTGGAGTGTGGGGTGGACGTAGATCTCGGGTTTGAGATCAAACCACCTTAAAAACTTCCTGTCTTCTGTGTGATTGCCGTGTGAATTGTTGTGCATCATGATCATTTCCATTATACGCTGTAGATGCATGCTTAGGTCCGTTTAATTTTAGATCTGCTATAGTTGAATTTCTGTGACTGCACTCTCTTACATTTCTGCCGTCCAACAGTAGTTTGTTTTCTTTCCGCACTAGAAACTGTTGCAGTAGATTTTATTGGGTGACTGATCTATTCACCCCCCTCTAGATCGTTCATAAACCCCCATCACTTGGTATCAGAGCCTAACTCTTTTCAGGGACTAACATCTTAAGGAGGAACGACCATGAACGCTAAGGGAATGACAGCAGAAGGACATTCAACCTCCAAGCCTCCGTACTTCGATGGCTCTAACTACGCCTACTGGAAGAACAGAATGCAGGTCTTTCTGAGAGCAAAAGACTACGATGTAGCAACCCTGGTAAAATAAAAGGAAGATTTCAAGAAAGATTAAGTAAGTAAATGATAAGAACCAAAATGAATAAATAATAAGTCAAATGTAAATAACGCCTCTCAACAAGGCGCGATTTAAATAATAAATGCCTTCACCTGAGGCGTTAATTCAAAAAGTGATGCCTATACCAAAGGTCGTCAAATTTCAAAACGTCCAAAAGGAAAGAGAAAGAAACGCCCTCTTCTTGGGCGCGAATTACAAAAGAAATGGTACAGGTCAAGACGTCAATTAAAATGCACGCCCTAACCTAAGGCGTTAATTGCATTTGTGTTCCGTTCGAACCGGGAGACAATCCATGGTAAGTTTTAGGATTGGTACGTGTTCGATTGATTATGGTAAGGACTCTATCAAGGAAACTAGAGTTCTAATCAAATTCTAACCCTAAGGGATTCCTGAAACCCTATAAATATCCCTTTCAGTCGAACCTATTAGCTATTTTGGTCAAAGGCGTTCTGTTGCTGTCTCGTGAGTGAAGAATAGGTTTGTTCTTCTTCCTCTACCTTCAGTCAGAGAATATGAAGATTTTTAATCGTTTTCATCTTCTTCTATAGGTTGCCTGCAGCAAGTAGAAACTCTCTCATCTATTACTCACCCTCATTGCACCCCATGTGTGCTGCTGCTATTGATTGTGTTCGGGGGTTGCTGTTTTCATAAGCTTCAGGAGGCTCTGTTTAGAACAGAGTATCATTCTCTCTTCAACTTTCTTCACGAAATTACACCCAGATCATCATCAGGTAGGTTTTTCAAGAATTGTAGCCCAAGCTAGCATAATAATTACGATAATGTCATCTGTTAATACATGCATATAGATTCTCTGCGTTTTCATAGTTTTCTGAGAAATTTTGTAAGTAGCGACCCTCTATAGGGCGCTAATTAAAGTTCTGACGACTGACCTAAGAGTCGTCAATTTCAATAAATTAATAAATATGCACGTTTAAAATTTTATATCTATGAAAGCTTTGGTTAAATCTAATACATGATAATATATCTCGAATCCTGATATTTTTCTTGTCCTGACCATGTAATTGTTTCCTGAAAATTATTATCTTGGAAATTACTACTGCTCATGATAAAACCTGGAAAAGAATGAATTAATGACCCCCAGTAGGTCGTCTTTTATGAAAGTGACGCCCCACACAAGGACGCTATTTTAAATTAAAGACTTAGAATAAGTCGTTAATTCCCTAAAATTCTTGGAAGTTATTAAATTCTGAAAAAAAGTGATTAACGACAGAGTGCAAGTCGTTTCTTGGTGAAATAACGCCCCTGGCTAAGGCGCATTTTTATCAAAAATACAGAATTAAGAAAATTTCAGCAAAATAGAAATTTATAATGGACGACTGTTCCTGAAGTCGTCAAATTGAAAATAAACGACCCCGTGTAGGGCGTTAAATTATTAAGTAGTGACTTATGTTAAGTCGCTAATTTTCTGTGTCATTATTTTATACTGTTTTCTGTGAATCGAGGGTTTATATATATGTATATATATATATATCGGCACTATATTCCATTCCGTGAGTATAGTCTCATATTTTCACGATGATTTATCGCATTACCCACTAACTCTTGGTGACATACAAGCCCTCCATTCGACATTCCGTTCCTTTGGACTGGCAAGTTAATCATTGGGACCTCCGTAAGTCTCCACGTAGCCTTGGATTCCCTCAAGGCCGACTGAGGGGGTTGTACCATAAAAACCCTTTACACTTTTTTGCCATGTCACTTTATAGAAACATGGTATACCGGCCCTCATGATATGCTATGTGGATATCATGAGAATATTCTTAATGGGATGTGGAAATCATGTCATTATTATGCTGTTCTTGTGGACCTCAATTCTATATCAAATGACATGACCATCTATATATGGACTTAATTGTCATGGTACCCAATTAGGGAACCAACTCCACCCAGTTTTATCGATACTCGTGTTTATATCGTTATTATCATCATTATACATCAAGTTCAATTTTTGAACTCTACTCTATCTTGAATTTCCCCAAGCTTTCCTTGAAAATTCCATATTGGCTATACAGAAAGTGGATGTCAAAATACATGATCAATGCCTGCGCATATAGGGCCCGATCTGGTCTTGGGAGGAGCACCCAAAAGTACTAGTGCCCATGGGAGTTGTAATGATCACGGTATGACATTGTACCGAAGTGCATGACTAGCTTGATTGGACATTCCACAATTCTTGTACTTGACTCGTACTTGACATGACATGACTTGCGTGCCCCGAAAAAGGGTATTTATATACTTGCTTACTTGAAACGTGATAGCCAAACTTTCAACATGACATGATGAATATACTTGCTTGAATGTCTTGACATCTATTTGATACCAATTCTTGAAAGTTCATGAATAGTTCATTTATACTCTCTATCTTGTCGTTTTACGCAAGCATGAATAACCATAGTGCATTCATGGAAAATGTAATTACTTAAACCCATTGCTAGTTCTTGAGATATAATTTCCTACTGAGCATTTGCTCACTCAGTGTTTCCCTACTTTTCAGGTAAGTCCGACGACGAGACTCAATCGGACAGGGAAGGTCAAGAGTGAAAGAGATTAGAGCTTCTCAAAGCATCAACTAGTCTTGTCTTTTCTATATTTTCTTGAGTCAATTTTATACTTTTTATTAAGTTTAGCATTTTCAAGGGATTGTAATAGAAATACTTTTGTGAAGGAATAAAAGGATTGGGTTATCTTTACTCTTGCGCATCTCTGATTTGGTGTCGAATACACTAATACTCTGATTGACATGATCGATATAAACTCGTCACGCGTCTCCGGGTATCTTCCGCGCTCGGGGCGTGACAGTTTTGGTGGTATCAGAGCCTAGGGTATTCAATTCCTAGGAAACCCAAGTCCAAGGATAAGTCTGAACCTCTAACCAGTGAGATTGGGTAAAACCAAGGGTTAAAGTCAACATAGAATTAAAAGCCTTTTAACGCAATCACATACTAATATAGCTATCGTAATTATAGGACAATGGCTGCCGAACGTGCTCAATAGCGCAACATGCAACGCACTCTTCAAGGCATGACACAGGCACTTCAACAAGTGGCACAAGGAGGTGCACGTCGTGGAGCAGGAAATCTCCACCAAAGCTTCAAGAACATGAACCCTCCTAAGTTCATGGGATCCACTGATCCAGATGATGCCGAGCGCTGGATCCGAGAGACAGAACGTGTTTTTAGAGTCATGCAATGTTCAGACCAAGAGAAGGTCATGTTAGCCACATTTCAACTAGAAAGAGACGCCCGATGCTGGTGGGAGTCGGTAGAAGCCACATTAGATCAAGGACAAGTTACTTGGGAGGAATTTGTTGAACATTTCAACAATAAATATTTCTCAGATAGAGTTCAAGAGAAGAAAGCCGCTGAATTCGCCGCACTTAAGCAACGATCTTTGTCGGTGGCTGAATATGAAGCGCAGTTCTCAAGGCTGTCTCGGTACGCTAAACACTTAGCTAGTACTGAGAAGATGAAAGCTCGAAGATTCCTTATTGGGCTCAGGCCCCAATATATCACACAACTGGCACCGATGGACATACAAGTCTATGCGGAGATGGTTCGACGAGCCCAATTACTAGAAGATGCCACGGAACTATCTGATAGTATCCGTGGGAAAGACAAGAAGGAGAATGTTACTAGCTCCGGCACCTTCAAACCCAATTTCAAGAAGAGGCCAAGTAATGGAGGTACTCCCTCACAGGAGCAAAAGTTCAAGAAGACCAAACCTTTCTCCATCACCACTACACCTTCTAAGGTGGTATGTAAGCACTGTGATAAGGCCGGGCACAAGGCCGAAGAATGTTGGAGGAAACTTGGAGCGTGTCTCCGTTGTGGGAGCCGTGATCATCGGATTCCCGACTGTCCCCTACTCAATGATCAAGCCGGTGACGGAAAGCGCCCAGTGACAAAGAATGCTCATCTCCAAGCTATTAAGGAGGCGGAACAAGATGAAGGCGGACTAGTAGAAGGTACACTGAAAGTTTGTTCCAAGTCTGCACATGTCTTATTTGATACGGGTGCATCACATTCTTTTATTTCCAAGAAGTTTGCTGATCCACTACCTATGGAACCGGAATGGATGAAAATATTTTTATCTACTCCTCTCGGAAACGAAACCGATATTACTCACCATTATCAAAACTGTGAAGTCTTGGTAAAAGGAAGAAATCTTCCTATCAACCTCATATGTTTAGACCTAAAGGAATATGATGTCATATTGGGAGCAGACTGGTTATCTAGGTATTAGGCAACTGTGGATTGCCGTAACAGTAAAGTTACTTTCAAGGACTTTCCAGAACTAGTCTATTCTAGCCCTAAGAGTCGGAGCAAGTCACCTCTTATTTCGGCTCTCCGAGCTAGCAAGCTAATAAGGAAAGGATGTGTATCTTTCCTTGCATTTGTCACCATTAAGGAGACTAAGCTAGAAGACATCCCAATTGTGCACGAATTTCCGGACGTGTTTCCGGAGGATTTGCCTGGATTACCCCCACAAAGAGAAGTGGCCTTCACCATCGACTTGGTCCCTGGTGCTAGACCAGTTTCTAAGGTACCATATAGGATGTCCCCTACCAAGCTCAAAGAGCTGAAGGAGCAATTGATGGAACTTCTCAAGAAGGGATTTATTAGACCAAGCACTTCCCCGTGGGGAGCACCTGTGCTATTTGTAAAGAAGAAAGATGGATCCATGACGTTATGCATCGACTATCGATAGTTGAATCATCTCACTATCAAGAACAAGTATCCACTGCCGAGAATCGATGAGTTATTTGATCAAATTTCTAGATCCATGTATTTTTCGAAGATTGATCTCAGGTCGGGATATCACCAACTAAGGATCAAAGATGAGGACATTTATAAGACCGCGTTCAGAAGCAGGTATGGGCACTATGAATTTGTTGTTATGCCTTTTGGACTAACAAATGCCCCTGCTGCCTTTATGCAGTTGATGAATAGTATATTCAGGCCTCATCTAGATCAATTCATAGTGATTTTCATTGATGATATACTGATCTATTCAAAGACCAAGGAAGAGCATGAGGAGCATTTGAGAATAGCATTACAAATATTAAGGATAAATCAGTTATATGTAAAGCTCAGCAAATGTGAATTTTGGTTAGGAGAAGTAGCTTTCTTGGGGCATGTTATATCAAAAGACGGTTTATCCGTAGATCCATCAAAGGTTGAAGCTGTAAGGAATTGGGAAAGACCAACCAATGCTAGCGAGATCCGTAGTTTCTTGGGTCTTGCGGGCTACTATCGGCGATTCATCAAGGATTTCTCCAAGATAGCCGTACCACTCACTAGGCTAACTCGCAAGGAGATACGTTATGAATGGAGTGTGGAATGTGAAAGAAGCCTCCAAGCTCTCAAGGATCATCTAACTACTGCCCCGGTTTTAGCTTTACCAATTGAAGGCGAGAGATTTGAAATATACACCGATGCATCTGGCATTGGCCTCGGATGTGTTTTAATGCAACAAGGGAAGGTCATAGCGTACTCTTCTCGCCAATTGAAGAAGCACGAGGAGAACTACCCAGTTCATGATTTAGAATTGGCTGCGGTAGTATTTGCACTGAAAATATGGAGACATTATCTGTACGGAGTGCAGTTTATTGTATACTCTGACCATAAAAGTCTTAAGTATCTCTTCTCTCAGAAGGAATTGAATATGAGGCAAAGACGTTGGCTAGAATATCTTAAGGACTTCGACTTCACTATACAATATCATCTTGGAAAGGGTAATCCTGTAGCCGATGCCCTCAGTCGAAAGCCGAGAGTACTATTAGCCAATTGTATGATTCAAGAGTGGAAGTTGCTAGAACAATTCTCTAGACTTAATATAAGCATGGACAAGGACAGTAGGTGTGTCACCTTATCCCATATGAGCATACAGCCAGACTTGCTATCTGAAATACAAGGACTTCAAGGTAGTGACCCCGTACTAGTGGAAATCAAGGGTAAAATAAAAGAACAACCTGATTTCAAATTAGCACTAGATGGAAGATTGATATTCAGAAATAAAACATGTATACCGAATTGCCCAGAGCTAAAGAAGAAAATCTTAGATGAAGCTCACAGATCAAGGTACACGATTCATCCAGGATCAACTAAGATGTACCAAGATTTGAAAAGGACCTTTTGGTGGCCCAATATGAAAAGAGAAATAGCGGATTTTGTGTTTCGCTGTCTCACATGTCAACAAGTCAAGACAGAACAGCAAAAGCCTGTCGGTAAGCTACATCCTCTAGATATTCCCAAGTGGAAGTGGGAGGATATCGGTATGGACTTCATTATGGGTCTATCCAAATCAAAGGGAGGATATGACGGAATATGGGTTATCATCGACCGATTGACCAAATCGGCACACTTCTTGCCAATCAAGAGTCGATGGTCAATTGATGTTCTTGCTGCATTATACCTTAAAGAGATATTCAGGTTACATGGAGTACCTGTCACAATCGTGTCTGACAGAGACCCCCGTTTTACTTCTCACTTTTGGAAGGGTTTACAACATTCACTAGGGACGAGGCTTAACTTTAGTACAGCTTTTCATCCTCGAACGGATGGTCAGACCGAGGGAACTAATCAGGTGGTTGAAGATATGCTCAGAGCTTGCATCATCGATTTTGGTGGAAGCTGGCATGATCACTTGACTTTGGTTGAATTTGCATACAATAACAGCTACCAGGCAAGTATACAAATGGCACCTTTCGAAGCTTTATACGGAAGGAGTTGACGATCGCCTTTGTGCTGGGACGAAGTTGGCGAAAAATAACTATTAGGTCCAGACATGGTAAGGGATATCACTAAAAAGATTCAGTTGATTAGAGAAAGACTTCAAGTTGCTCAGTCTAGCCAGAAGGATTATGCTGATACACGAAGAAGAGATCTCAAATTCCAAGTGGGAGATCACGTATTTCTCAAGATATCACCTGGACGTGGAATAATGAGATTTTGTGTTAAGGGCAAGCTTACACCAAGGTTTATCGGACCTTTTGAGATACTAGAAAGAGTTGGCGAGGTTGCTTACCGCGTCGCTTTACCTCCTCAATTGTCCGAAGTTCATAATGTATTCCACATATCAATGTTGAAGAAATATGTGCATGATCCATCACATATCATTGATCATGGAGACCTGGTGATTCAAAGGGATCTCACTTATGAACAAAGGCCCATGAAGATCCTCGATCGCGAGGTACGAACATTAAGGAATAAAATTATTCCCATGGTTAAGGTGCAATGGAGTAAAGGTACAGAACACGAAGCGACATGGGAAACCGAGGAGTCTATGAGGAAACGATTCCCAGAATTATTCTAAAAAGGTATGTATTCTACACTCTCCACGTTTATATGTGATGGAATTTGGGGACCAAATTCTTTTTAAGTGGGGGAGGGTGTAGCAACCCTGGTAAAATAAAAGGAAGATTTCAAGAAATATTAAGTAAGTAAATGATAAGAACCAAAATGAATAAATAATAAGTCAAATGTAAATAACGCCTCTCAACAAGGCGCGATTTAAATAATAAACGCCTTCACTTGAGGCGTTAATTCAAAAAGTGACGCCTATACCAAAGGTCGTCAAATTTCAAAACGTCCAAAAGGAAAGAGAAAGAAATGCCCTCTTCTTGGGCGCGAATTACAAAAGAAATGGTACAGGTCAAGACGTCAATTAAAATGCACGCCCTAACCTAAGGCGTTAATTGCATTTGTGTTCCGTTCGAACCGGGAGACTATCCAAGGTAAGTTTTAGGATTGGTACTTGTTTGATTGATTATGGTAAGGACTCTATCAAGGAAACTAGAGTTCTTAATCAAATTCTAACCCTAAGGGATTCCTGAAACCCTATAAATACCCCTTTCAGTCGAACCTATTAGCTATTTTGGTCAAAGGCGTTCTGTTGCTGTCTCGTGCGTGAAGAACAGGTTTGTTCTTCTTCCTCTGCCTTCAGTCAGAGAATATGAAGATTTTTAATCGTTCTTCATCTTCTTCTATAGGTTGCCTGCAGCAAGTAGAAACTCTCTCATCTATTACTCACCCTCACTGCACCCCCTGTGTGCTGCTGCTATTGATTGTGTTCGGGGGTTGCTGTTTTCATAAGCTTCAGGAGGCTCTGTTTTGAACAGAGTATCGTTCTCTCTTCAACTTTATTCACGAACTTACACCCAGATCATCATCAGGTAGGTTTTCTCAAGAATTATAGCCCAAGCTGGCATAATAATTACGATAATGTCATCTGTTAATACATGCATATAGATTCTCTGCGTTTTCATAGTTTTCTGAGAAATTTTGTAAGTAGCGACCCTCTATAGGGCGCTAATTAAAGTTCTGACGACTGACCTAAGAGTCGTCAATTTCAAGAAATTAATAAATACACACATTTAAAATTTTATATCTATGAAAGCTTTGGTTAAATCTAATACATGATAATATATCTCGAATCCTGATATTTCTCTTGTCCTGACCATGTAATTGTTTCCTGAAAATTATTATCTTGGAAATTACCACTGCTCATGATAAAACCTGGAAAAGAATGAATTAACGACCCCCAGTAGGTCGTCTTTTATGAAAGTGACGCCCCACACAAGGATGCTATTTTAAATTAAAGACTTAGAATAAGTCGTTAATTCCCTGAAATTCTTGGAAGTTATTAAATTCTGGAAAAAAGTAATTAACGACAGAGTGCAAGTCGTTTCTTGGTGAAATAAGGCCCCTGGCTAAGGCACGTTTTTATCAAAAATACAGAATTAAGAAAATTTCAGTAAAATAGAAATTTATAATGGACGACTGTTCCTGAAGTCGTCAAATTGAAAATAAACGACCCCGTGCAGGGCATTAAATTATTAAGTAGTGACTTATGTTAAGTCGCTAATTTTCTGTGTCATTATTTTATACTGTTTTCTGTGAACCGAGGATTTATATATATATATATCGGCACTATATTCCATTCCGTGAGTATAGTCCCATGTTTTCACGATGATTTATCGCATTACCCACTAACTCTTGGTGACATACAAGCCCTCCATTGGACATTCCGTTCCTTTGGACTGGCAAGTTAGTCATTGGGACCTCCGTAAGTCTCCTCGTAGCCTTGGATTCCCTCAAGGCCGACTGAGCGGGTTGTAGCATAAAAACCCTTTACACTATTTTGCCATGTCACTCTATAGAAACATGGTATACCGGCCCTCATGATATGCTATGTGGATATCTTGAGAATATTGTTAATGGGATGTGGAAATCATGCCATTATTATGCTGTTCTTGTGGACCTCAATTCTATATCAAATGACATGACCATCTATATATGGACTTAATTGTCATGGTACCCAATTAGGGAACCAACTCCACCCAGTTTTATCGATACTCGTGTTTATATCGTTATTATCATCCTTATACATCAAGTTCAATTTTTGAACTCTACTCTATCTTGAATTTCCCCAAGCTTTCCTTGAAAATTCCATATTGGCTATACATAAAGTGGGATGTCAAAATACATGATCAATGCCTGCGCATATAGGGCCCGATCTGGTCCTGGGAGGAGCACCCAAAAGTACTAGTGCCCATGGGAGTTGTAATGATCACGGTATGGCATTGTACCGAAGTGCATGACTAGCTTGATTGGACATTCCACAATTCTTGTACTTGACTCGTACTTGACATGACATGACTTGCGTGCCCCGAAAAAGGGTATTTATATACTTGCTTACTTGAAACGTGATAGCCAAACTTTCAACATGACATGATGAATATACTTGCTTGAATGTCTTGACATCTATTTGATACCAATTCTTGAAAGTTCATGAATAGTTCATTTTATACTCTCTATCTTGTCGTTTTACGTAAGCATGCATAACCATAGTGCATTCATGGAAAATGTAATTACTTAAACCCATTGCTAGTTCTTGAGATATAATTTCCTACTGAGCATTTGCTCACTCAGTGTTTCCCTACTTTTCAGGTAAGTCCGACGACGAGACTCAATCGGACAGGGAAGGTCAAGAGTGAAAGAGATTAGAGCTTCTCAAAGCGTCAACTAGTCTTGTCTTTTCTATATTTTCTTGAGTCAATTTTATACTTTTTATTTAGTTTAGCATTTTCAAGGGATTGTAATAGAAATACTTTTGTGAAGGAATAAAAGGATTGGGTTATTTTTACTCTTGCGCATCTCTGATTTGGTGTCGAATACACTAATACTCTGATTGACATGATCGATATAAACTCGTCACACGTCTCCGGGTATCTTCCGCGCTCGGGGCGTGACAATTTTTATGGTATCAGAGCCTAGGGTATTCAATTCCTAGGAAACCCAAGTCCAAGGATAAGTCTGAACCTCTAACCAGTGAGATTGGGTAGAACCAAGGGTTAAAGTCAACATAGAATTAAAAGCCTTTTAACGCAATCACATAGTAATATAGCTATCGTAATTGTAGGACAATGGCTGCCGAACGTGCTCAATGACGCAACATGCAACGCACTCTTCAAGGCATGACCAAGGCACTTCAACAAGTGGCACAAGGAGGTGCACATCGTGGAGCAGAAAATCTCCACCAAAGCTTCAAGAACATGAACCCTCCTAAGTTCAGGGGATCCACTGATCCAGATGATGCCGAGCACTGGATTCGAGAGACGGAACGTGTTTTTAGAGTCATGCAATGTTCGGACCAAGAGAAGGTCCTGTTAGCCACATTTCAACTAGAAAGAGACGCCCGATGCTGGTGGGAGTCGGTAGAAGCCACATTAGATCAAGGACAAGTTACTTGGGAGGAGTTTGTTGAACATTTCAACAATAAATATTTCTTAGATCGAGTTCAAGAGAAGAAAGCCGCTGAATTCGCCGCACTTAAGCAACGATCTTTGTCGGTGGCTGAATATGAAGCGCAGTTCTCAAGGCTGTCTCGGTACGCTAAACACTTAGTTAGTACTGAGAAGATGAAAGCTCGAAGATTCCTTATTGGGCTCAGGCCCCAATATATCACACAACTGGCACCGATGGACATACAAGTCTATGCGGAGATGGTTCGACGAGCCCAATTACTAGAAGATGCCACGGAACTATCTGATTGGATCCGTGGGAAAGACAAGAAGGAGAATGTTACTAGCTCCGGCACCTTCAAACCCAATTTCAAGAAGAGGCCAAGTAATGGAGGTACTTCCTGTCTCCTGTGTGATTGCCGTGTGAATTGTTGTGCATCATGATCATTTCCATTATACGTTGTAGATGCATGCTTAGGTCCGTTTAAGTTCAGATCTGCTATAGTTGAATTTCTATGACTGCACTCTCTTACATTTCTGCCGTCCAACAGTAGTTTGTTTTATTTCCGCACTAGAAACTGTTGCAGTAGATTTTATTGGGTGACTGATCTATTCACCCCCCTCTAGATCGTTCATAGACCCCCATCACTTGGTATCAGAGCCTAACTCTTTTCAGGGACTAACATCCTAAAGAGGAACGACCATGAACGCTAAGGGAATGACAGCAGAAGGACATTCAACCTCCAAGCCTTCGTACTTCGATGGCTCTAACTACGCCTACTGGAAGAACAGAATGCAGGTCTTTCTGAGAGCGAAAGACTACGAGATCTGGCGAGTAGTGAGCAAGGGACCATTCAAACTGCACGAGAATGAAGAGGTTTGGACGAGAGAGGAAATCAGAAAATCTACTTTGAACTGGAGTGCCATCAACGCTATCCAGTGCGCACTTCATCCCACGGAATTCTCCAGAGTGTCATTGTGCAAAACCGCCAAGGAGATGTGGGACACACTGGAGGTTATCTACAAAGGGACATCACAGGTGAGAGAGACCAAGGCGAACATGTTGGTCTCTGAATATGAAGCATTTCGGATGAAACCTGGTGAGACTGTGACTGAGATGTATGCTCGTTTGACTATCATAACTAATGGTCTGAGGAATTTGGGAAAGAGCTATTCAGACTATGAGTTGTAAGAAAGATCTTGCGGTCTCTGACTCCTGTTTGGCACACAAAGGCAACAGTGATCGAGGAGTCAAGAGATCTTCAGACGATGAAAGTTGACGAGCTAATAGGTTCTCTAATGGCATATGAGATGAACCTTCCCAAAATTGATGAGCTCGAGAACAAGAAGAAACCAATTGCGCTGAAGGCGAGTTCCAGCTAAACAAGCAGATCCAGCCACAGTGAATCATCAAGCGAGCAGAGCAGCCTATCTGGGTCAGAAATCGATGGAGATCAACTTGCTATGTTGACAAGAGAGTTCAGGCGATTCTTGAGAAAAGACGGCAGAAATTTCGGCCGAAGACAATTCAGCGGCCGGCGACACAACAGGTATTGGTCCAACCAAGCTAAGAAATCTGACACTAATGTTTGCTATCATTGCAGGAAGGCTGGGCATATGAAGGCAGATTGTCTAGAGCTCCAGAAGCTGAAAGAAAAGTCCAAGAAAAGAGCTCCCATAGGAAAAGCAATGGTGAGCACATGGAGCGACGAGGACGAGGGCAATTTGAGTAGTACATCAGAAAGTGAAGACGAAGAAAAGCCCATCTGCCTGATGGCCAGGAATGATGAAAAGGAGGAAGAAGACTCCGATGAGGTATCCTCTCCCTTTGAGCACTATACAATTTCTGATTGGGAGGATGCTTACGGAGACTTGCTAGATAAAGTAGATGATATTAGAAAGGAGAACAGGCATTTGAAGACGAAAGTAAACTCCATTTTGAATGATAAAACCATGTCTGATAAAATAGCCTGTCTGCAATCAGAAAATGACAATCTAAAAATTTCATGTGCTGAGTTTGATGATTTGAAGCATGCTTTAACAGATACTAGAAAGGAAAATGAATTGTTAAAGAATGTTATTGATGATTTGAAGCTGAGATTTCAAATGTTTGAAAATGAATCAAAAATTTCAAATGACAAATATGAAGTTGTTTCGTGTGTGAACTCTGAATTAAAGAAAACAGTTGAAAATTTAGAGAAAGAAAATGTTGACAAAAGAAAAATAATAAAAAATATGACCCAAGGCATAGACAATCTCAATGCTCTGTTAGGGTCAAAGGTAAATTTTAGAAAAGAAGGTTTTGGATTCAACTCAACTGCCACTAAAAGCCTTGCCATGAAAACCATATCATCTGTGACAGAGAAAAAGAAGGGACCTCTCATAAAAATGGTATGTTAAAATTCTATTTCAAAAATTGTTAATTCGAAAATGTCCAGTGCCAAGGACAAGGGTAAACAGAAGGTAGGTGAGCTTAGCAGATCTTGCCCTTCACCCAAATATAAGTCTCAGGTTCGGGGTCAGCCTCCAAGCAAGTCTAAACCCCAAGGCAAAGCCACCAAGTCTCCACCATCATCACCTGTCCAGAAGAAGACCCAACATAAACCTGTACAGAAGTTTAGTGGGTCAACAATGCAAGGGAGACACAATGCTGCATGGGGACAGAAAAGCCATACTTACCAGCCCAAGGTTCAGACCTATTACACTTATCCTCAGAAACAGGTGCAATCATTCTATAGGTCTGAATGGAATCAGGTCCAAGGGAGGTCTAGATATCAACCTTTTACCACTCATTGGCATAGACCTCAATTTGCTAGCTGGGATGGTCAGTCTAGGACTACAGCTGGCCATATTTATCTGAGGACCTATTGGCCTGGGCACTGGCACAAAAATAATTTTGCTGCTAATAAAGATGGAGCCAGAACTCAATATAAACCAAAGCATCAGAGGAAGAAGGTTCAATTAGTTGGTGCTGAGAGAAAGAAAGATGATGAACAGAATGTCATGAATTCCACTAAACCAACCATCTTTAGACAAATGTGGATTCCTAGACAATTGATGTCTTGTTTCAATTGTTCTGTCTCTGCTTCGGAGCCCAAACAGTTTTGGGTTCCAAAATTCTCTACCTGATTGTGATTGCAGGTATGCCTGGCTGCCAGAAGCAATATGTGGTATCTTAATAGTGGCTGCTCCAGGCATATGACAGGAGACAAGACCAAATTTTGCATGCTGACTGAGAAGAATGGAGGTCTTGTCACCTTTGGAGGAAATACAAAGGGTAGAATCATCGGATCAGGTAAAGTAGGTAAGTGTACTACCTGTTGCATTGAAGAGGTACTGCTGGTTGATGGTCTTGCATACAACTTACTTAGTATCAGCCAGCTATGTGACAAAGGACACAAGGTAGTATTTGACTCTCAATACTGCAAAATCTTTGAACCTGGTTCTGATATAGTTAAATTTTCAGGAAAAAGGGTAAATAACATCTACTTGGTAGATTTAGATGATTTAGCTCATTCTAATCTTTGCCTAACTGCAAATAAAGTTGACTTAGCATTCTTGTGGCATCGTAGATTAGGCCATGCCAGCTATACGGTTTTGCATAAATTGAATAAACATAGCATGGTTAAAGGACTCCCTGAAGTTTCTTTCAAGAAGGAAATTAAGGTGTGCAGTGCGTGTACACAGTCCAAGCAAACTAGGAAGTCATTTAAATCAAGAACTGAAAACATGTCCTTTAAACCTTATAAGTTGATACATATGGATTTATTTGGACCCACACGTTCAGTCAGCTTGTCAGGGAAGAGATATGGATATGTCCTAGTCGATGACTTCTCTAGGTTTACTTGGGTCTTTTTCCTTGCACATAAAAATGATGCATTCATAGAATTTCAGGAGTTCTATTTGAAAATAAAACAGAAAAATGTAAATTTAATTGAAAATATCTTATCTGATCATGGAGGTGAGTTTCAGAATTCTCAATTTGATGAATTTTGCAGGGTCAATGGGATTACTCATCGGTTCTCCTCACCAAGAACACCTGAGCAGAATGGAATAGTAGAAAGGAGGAACCGGACAATTGTGGAGATGGCCCGTACACTGCTTGTTGAAGGTGGCTTACCAAGAAAATTTTGGGCAGAAGCAATTAATACTGCATGCCATGTAATCAACAGAGC
Organism: Amorphophallus konjac; assembly: GCA_022559845.1. Taxonomy (NCBI): domain Eukaryota; kingdom Viridiplantae; phylum Streptophyta; class Magnoliopsida; order Alismatales; family Araceae; genus Amorphophallus; species Amorphophallus konjac. The sequence goes on along the minus strand of CM040125.1, from coordinate 116,193,467 downwards.
CATGGTAAGGTCTTTCACTTAGAAAACTCCTTATGAGATTCTGAAAGGTAAGAAGCCTTCAATTGCTTATTTCAAGGTCTTTGGCTATAAATGTTTCATTCATGTTAATGATAAAAGAGATCTTGATAAATTTGAACCTAAAAGTGATCCAGGAATTTTTCTTGGGTATTCTGAATACACTAGAGCATATAGAGTGTACAATCTTAATTCTAAAAGTGTTGAGGAATCTCCACATATTGTCTTTGATGAATCCCTAACTAAATGTGAAAATGGTTTGTTCAGGAAAGAAGATGATGGAGAAATATTAAATGAAAGACAATCTGCAGACCAATCAGATCAAGAAGAAGAGCCAGAAGAAAACAATGCAGAAGAGCCTGCTGTTCAGGGGGAGGTAAATGAAGATCAAGGTAACCAAATTACCAATGTCAGATTCTTAAGAGACCATCCTATTGAGAACATCATTGGTGATTTGCATGAACCTCCTAGGACTAGAGGTTTTCTTAGAGCTCAAAATGAATTAAATGCATATTCATTGGTTTCACATGTAGAACCCAAGTCCATTGACATTGCCCTAAAGGATGTGCATTGGATCAATGCCATGCACTAGGAGCTTAATCAGTTTGACAGGAACAAGGTGTGGCATCTAGTTCCACCTCCTGTTGATGGAAATGTCATTGGGACAAAGTGGGTCTTTAGAAATAAAACTGATGAGAAAGGTAATGTTGTCAAAAATAAGGCCAGACTAGTTGCTCAGGGGTATAACCAAGAATTCGGAATTGATTTTGAAGAATCATTTGCCCCTGTAGCCAGGTGTTGGCACCCAAAATATGATCGTCGGCGACCAAGCCACAAAGACAAAGGACCTGGCCCGCTGAAGCACGGAAGCCGATAAAGATCAACACATTGAAGACTTCTCAAGCTGCCAGAGCCTCGAGTCACCCTGTATGGACACAGGGACTTCACCTCAGGAGAGCCGAGACGAACTCACAACCAACCGGCAGTGCGATCAAGCCTGCCCAATGAACCGGCATCGACTCCGTCGTGCCGCATACACTACACTCGTTGTCCGATCAAGGACGACGGTCTACCCAGTGGCTACCAACCTCATGAAAGGCTCTCCTGAAGATGAAAGAGTCCCCCTGGCTCTCTGGGACGGAGGACCAAAAGCTCTGTTGGCAGAAGATCCCGATCACCCGACATGGGTACGGCTTCCCACCAAGATGGGCCCGTCAGTGGCCGAATGATCGCCCAGCTTAGGCAGAACTATCCCTGGTGTTATCCCACCCTCTAAGGAGCTTTGAGCACAAGCCAGACCGAGCCGGCAGCATGAATCATAGAGCCGAAGGCCGTGTCAGCTGAAAACCCGCATGATCAAACCAAAGTTATCGGAAGTTCCGAGAATGGCCGTACATCGACCTGGGGGCTTCGACAAGACATCTCGTCGAGGTTTCAAGGAGCATTGGCAAGATAAATGTTCACGGTGACCCTCGGAATCATCCCTGGACTCATCGACTGGCTCGAAGCACACGAGGAGCATTAGCACGGCGCGCCCTAAACCGACGCGCCCCCCACCTGATGCCCCTTATCCCGGCGCGCAAAGAACCCCACCCGGGGCCTGGCTATTCTGGCGAGCAAAAGGCCATGAAGCCTTTCCCAGCATGCAGTTCTTCACACCGGATGAGGCTTGGGGTTCGACCATATATATAGACATATGGCTGTTCGAAAAAAAAAAAGACAACAAAAGAGAAAGGAAAGGAAGCGAGAGAAAGAAAACTCAACACAAAGAAGAAGAAGAAAAAGGAGGAGGGTCGGAGAGCAAACCATATTCCGAGAGAGATAGAGCTCCTGGGAAAGGGGGTTTGGCCTGGGCGTCCTCTGCCGGCCGTCTTCCTCTACTTTAGCTGAAGATCCGATACTCTGTTCCAAGAACAGGTGGGCACCGGCGCTTTCGTGGATTCCTTTTCTTTGGTTTCTATCTATCATATGTAAGCGAGGGGGGGAGGGATGGCGATGATACGAGCCGACCCCCCTCCCCCTTCTCTGCAATTCTCTCTTCTCGTTTGTTCTATTGTTGTGCCTCTACGCATCCCTCTCCCTCTGCAACCGATGGACGGTGACCGGACGATGATGCCGGCATCGGATTTGTAATGTGAATGATTAGTCCACTCCCGTTTACTGGGTGGTGATATGTATATAGATGTGTGGACCAATAGGTCGAATGAATGTTCGAAGCTTATTCCCCTTTTCTATCTATGTCAATGTGTATGTATGAATTCTTCCGCGCGTGGTTCCCGACTCTGATTTCCTCGAGTCCCGATCATGCCCCAAAGCATCGTGGGCTACAGAAATGACCCCTCCCCGGGTCTTTCCCATCGACCACTTCCATGTTTGATTTAAGGGTCTTTGTATCCCCTCAGTGGACAGAGCTGTGCTCATGCGCATGCTTCTTCCCACCGTGGTATCGAGGGTCTAACTCCCAGTAACTCCTACCTTCGTACCGCTCTATTGTTCGCGAGGTGGAGTTGTCTTTGGGACGGCAGTATCCATCGCCTGAATGTTGCGTCCTAGTTGTTCGAGCATATGCTTCTACGATTAGCTCCTCTCATCTGTGCATTGACTACCCCTCTGCATCACGGTCAGTTGAACTGCTCCGAGACTCTTTCATTCCGTTTTAATCTCCCGGGGAGGGGGACATTCCCCATTGCTTCACGGAACTCCTGGGTGATTGAGGGCTCTACCTCTCGATGGTAGATGCTTCCTCAAGGCCACAGCAGATAGTAACGGGGTCTTAGTCTGACATAGCCCTAACAACCTGGAGACCCGATAGAGGCCAAGGGATGGGTGCTCCTGGTAGGCTAGCCCTCGGAGCTTCACTCTCTTAATGGTCGGTCCCTCTAAGGGATGAGTCATAAGCTGCGGGTTGCCCACCCCTCGTAGGCTAGCCCTCGGGGTGCTGCTCCCATTGTCAGTGGCCTCATCCCTCTATCTTTGCCCACGGAGCCTTGGTGCCCCTCGCAGGCTAGTCCTCGGGGTACTCCATCCGTTGGGAATTTGCTGGCTGCCACTGTGCAGACCGGCGGTTTAGGGGCTTACTCCATAAGTGGGTATGACCCCGTTCCTTCCCTGCAACCTTTCAGGTTCAGGGGAGATGCTGCCCGATTGTTGGCAGGATTTGGACACACATTCGTCTCCGTGGAGATGGCTATAATAAAAGTGACTATGCTGGGTCCAGGAACCTCAGTGCTCAAGTTTGAACCTCGCACTGGCTTATGACTCTGCTCCCGAAGAGTCTCGGACTTTGTTTCAATAGGCAAAAAGCCCAATTGAACCTTTAAGCCTTCAAAGCATTCCAACAAGTTCAAGGGTTTCTAAATTCATCAAAAAAATAAGTTAAAACGGCGCGGCCCTAATCCGACGTGCCTTAATACGGCGCGGTACCCCCCGCGCCGGATTAAGCCTAGACTCATAACTTCTATTTTTTTGTTTGGCACGTTCCCTAAACCGGCGTGCCCCGTGCCCTGCGCGCCGTCTTAATTAGTTATCAAGGCCGCGCCAAATTAGCTCTTCACCTACGCTTTACCGCGCCGGATTAGCCTCTTTACCTACGCTTTACCATGCCGTGGAAGCTATCTCTCGCGTGATCACGCCGTTTCAAGTCGTTATGCCATTCTGATCCTTTGCTCACTCTCGGGGCAATCCTGGCCTCCCGTGGTCGATATTGGCTACCCTAATTAGCGGTAGATTGAGTAAGGCAAGGGCTGTGCATGCTCCGAATAACCTCTTTATCATGTTGGCTATCATGTGTATTAGCACTTTACTTTCGTTATCACCCTTGTGTTACCGTCTCCCTCCCTTTTGACGGGGATTAATGAATGTGATTGATCACTGCTTACTTTCATAATTTTTTTGCCATGCTTAGCATAGTTATCATCATCATGCATGCATGCTTGCATCGACCCTTGGGTATATCAAATGGCGCTGATAGAAGACCGGGTTACGCCCGATCGGAAGTCTCCGCTATTCGCGATGGTGGTCTTCGGACCTACGCCCTCCGCCACGTATCAAGGGTCTCCAACTCAATGAACCATGCCTCTCCTGCATGGTAGATAGACGCATCTCGCATGATTCCGTCATGTTCATAACGTCGCATCTTGTATTCCGGCCTCGACAGCCCACTATCTCGGTAATTAATCAAAGGTGTTCCCTCCTCACGGGGGATGTAATTAACGCCATAGCCTTTATGGTATGGAGGACTACTGGTCCCGACCGAACCTCGCTTTCGCCCGACACGGGTCAGAATGAGCGCATAATAAACTTGTCACTCACGTGACTGGCACGCCCGCGTCGTCAATCAGTCAGTTAATTACCAGTTAGTTAATTGGTTGATCGACACGTGAAATAAGATATATATATACATTTATATGTATAAAATAATAATAAGAAGATCGAATAATAAAAAAAAAAGATCGCAAACACCAGGTTAGAAGCTATTAGAATTTTGTTAGCTTATGCATGCTCCCATGGAATAAATCTCCAGCAGATGGATGTAAAATCTACTTTTCTCAATGGGGAAATTAAGGAGGATGTCTTTGTTCATCAACCTCCTAGCTTTGAATGCTCAGACTTCCCTTTTTATGTATATAAGTTGAATAAAGCTCTCTATGGTTTGAAGCAAGCTCCTAGAGCTTGGTATGACAGGCTCAGCAAATTCCTTACCGACAAGAAGTTCTCAAGAGGTGAGATTGACCAAACGTTGTTTACAAAGGTAAGTCACCCTGACATACTTATTGTTCAGATTTATGTGGATGACATTGTTTTTGGTTCAACTAACCCAAAGATGTGTAGGGAATTTTCTGACTTAATGACACAAGAGTTTGAAATGAGCTCAATGGGTGAGCTGAAACTCTTCCTTGGATTGCAGGTGACTCAAAAAAAAGATGGAACCTTTATCACCCAATCCAAATACATTAGGGACCTCTTGAAGAAATACAAGCTCGAAGACCTCAAGGACATTGCAACTCCAATGGGTACCTCCACAAGTATTGATCAAGATACAAAAGGTAACCGAGTGGATCAAAAGCTGTATAGAGGTATGATCGGATCCCTTTTGTACCTCACTGCATCTAGGCCTGATATACAATTTGCAGTATATTTATGTGCTAGATTTCAGGCTAATCCTAAGGAGTCTCATTTTAGTGCAGTGAAAAGGATTTTTAGGTATCTGTCAGGCACCCAAGGACTTGGTCTTTGGTACCCTACTAGGTGTGAGTTTGAGCTTATATCTTACACTGATGCAGACTATGCTGGGTGTCGGATAGATAGGAAGAGCACTAGTGAATATTGTCAATTCCTAGGTGGTTGCCTAGTATCTTGGGCCTCTGAAAAGCAACACACTGTAGCACTCTCCACTGCAGAGGCAGAATATGTTGCTGCAGGGAATTGTGCTGCCCAAGTACTATGGATTAAACATCAGCTTTCAGATTATCAGATAAGTCTGGGATGCATTCCTATTCTATGTGATAACACTAGTGCCATCTGCCTTACCAAGAATCCTGTTCACCACTCTAGGACTAAGCACATTGATATTAAACATCATTTTCTTAGACATGCTGTGGGCAAGAGTGAAATTGAATTAGTCTTTGTTGAAACTGAAAAACAAGTTGCTGATATTTTTACAAAACGTCTTGGAAATGAAAGATTTAAATATCTAAGAAGAGAATTGGGGCTTTGTAAATTTCAGTAGGAAAATGACTAATCTTTTTTTCTTGAGATATCTTTTAGAATGCTTGCAATAATTGGGTGCATGTTCTTAAACTTGAGGATAAAGTTGTTTGATGATAGAATAATCTCTTGTGGACTGAGTACTTAAGTTGATGCACATCATCTGTTGGTATCATGAGTTGGAGTCAATGCATAGTTGGACATATAATTGACGGATGGTTATGCATGTAGTCAATCAATTGCATTGTATAGACCTCATGTCAAAACATGCTCTACTCATAGTCTATGCATTCAATGCCTTAACTGCATGATAAGTCGAATCATTGCATATTTTTGTGAAATGCATACTGTTGTCAGGGGGAGGGTTGCATCATCTGAAATAAATTCAACTCCTTCACTGATTGGATAACTGTCTAGTGATTGGTTCATTATTGTGAGCTGAAATTATCATAACCCTTCTGCTATAAGAATCTAATGTGATCATTGATTAAAACTAAGGTTTAACTTTAATAGACTGTAATGTTCAAAAGACTGTCTTCTGAAAATAAGGTGATAGAAAGCATTTATAGCTCTTAACCTCTGTCTCATGATTATGATAGAACAAGTCTTCACAATACCTAAACATGACAGATTTAGTGTTGGTTAAGGTTTGAAAACCAAAAATTCTGTATTGTTCTTAAACAAGTCACTCCCAAAATCATAAGGCAGCTAAAATTAAGATCTTCAAAGAAAAAGGAAGTGAACAAAGTGACAGAGCAATGATTGAGTTTCACTGATAAACTGAGGTCTCCATCAAAGAAATGGAGAATACCTTAAGTCATGAAGTGACTGAGATTACCTATGTTCCATTAGTCGAATCTACCAGGGAGATTTCACTGAGTAACTAGGGGTATTGGCCTCTGATCAAGGTATACCCTTAACGTCAAAGGTGCAAATTATTCCTGTAGCTTTGATTAGAAATAGATATAGTAGTTTATGCTTAGTAACTGGGGGTATCAGCCTCTGATCAAGGTATACACCTAATGTCAACGGCAAAAATGATACTTATCTGTTCAATGAGTTCATGTTTTAGAAATTTGTGAATGAAATTGCTGTAACCCTTAGAAAAACAAATTTCTTTGAGTGTCAATTGTTTATTCTCAATACAAATTCAAGTGACCTTCCTTGCTTTTCACTTTCTCTGAAGTAACTAGGGTCTTGTATCGACCTAGACTATTATGGTCATGTGACTTAAGTTCATTGCTATAATTGAAGCATATGTTCCTATCTCAGAAAGCCAGTTCTTTCTCCTCACCTTCTATCACTGTTAAACCTAATTGACATCAAGAAAGCCATTGCTCGATTCATATATTTTAAGGATTGCGTCATAATGTTCTCACATTCTGAACTGCCACATAGAACGTTGCTCCTGTCTTTCCTCCTTATTTGCTGATGGCAAAGGGGGAGAATGTGCAGGGGGAGATGGGAGATGGGATAGGAGTCTCATTTAGTGCATACATCTATTAGTGCATAAGTCTGTGCATGCATGAACTGATCTCATGGCATCTATTCATTATATTACCATCATCAAAAAGGGGGAGATTGTTGTGCCCCTTGTGCCTTGATGATGTTATATAGTTTTGATGATAGCAATCACTAATGAATCATGTAAGATTAGAACTAGTAAATGTTCTGCATGCTTCATCGTTCTTCATACTTCAGCATATATACTTCATGCATGAAGAGGAAAGGGAGTGTGCGTTAACACAAGTATGGGCATTGCATTGACACAGCTATACGGTGCATTGTCTGTTCTCTGCATCAGGTCTATTCTAGTTCATGCATAACTTGCATTGGTGCATTAATTATAGTTGTACGCCACATAGTCAGTGCATTGACCATCTCTTGCATATCACTGATCGATGCGTGTTTGCATGTATTAGCCATAGTCAGTGCACTCGTTTGTTTCATGCGTACACTAAGTCTGCACACAGTTGGTCTGATGAATGAGCAAGTCTATACATCCATTAGCTAATGACTGTGCAAGTCTATACATCCGTTAACTCAACTCGTGGCTTAGTCAGTCCATCCGTGTTCATTGTGCATGTGTGCATCTTTCTCATCAAAGTCTATACATTCTTTGGTGGCTAGTCTGTACAGCCTCCGTTGTTTCACTCGACCAAGGTAGTACAGCCAGTGTTCTTCATGCATATGCAAAGTCAGTGCATCACGTTGCCTTATGCATACACAAGTACACAAAGTCTGTACAACTTGTGATGATACTAGCAATTAAGTACCTGCATTAATTCATAAGTTTGTACAACCGTTGCTAGCACGAGCATTTAAGTTCATGAATCATCACACCAACATGTCTGTACATCGTTGTCGCATGCACACTAAGTCCATACACTCCTTAATGGCATGCCTGAGTATTCATCTTCAATGTGCATACTTTCCTATATGCATATCGCATTACAAGCCAGCAAGTCTGTACATTGTCTTGTACATTGCACACAAAGTCTATACATTCTCTGGTGGCATGTCCGTGCATTCACCTTCATTGTACATACTTTCTAATATGCATATTGCATTATGTGCATCAAGTATGTACAGCCTTAGATCAAATCTCGAACCAACTCTGTGCTTTAACCTTTGCAGGATATCTGCTCGAAGAAATTAAGAAGGGCACGTGATCCAAGAATGAAGGATGTGCCAGGATCGTGACACGTGTAACGCAGTGAACTGAAATGCTGCCACGTGGTCAAGGCGCTCTGAGCGGGAATTGTGGAGGACACACGCCCACCTCTCTGATGCTATAAATAGAAGACTTCTCCATCTGGAGAAATTGATCGTGCAAGAAGATATGTGTGTGCTATTGAGAATAGAAGAAAAAGAGAGAGTGTAGCAGAGAAGAAAAGAAATGATCCAGAGAGAAGAGAAAAAGATAGTTGAGTGAGAGGAGTCTGAGAGACTTTCTCTGAATGATTGTTCATCAGTTTCTTGGTTCAGATACCAGAACTGAGATTGCTCATTGTGAGCTACATTCCATTTCAGATTTCTTATTTTTCGTTTGTTTCTATTTTGTTTTCTGAAACCTTATTTTCAAGCTGTTAGTCAGCAGAGCTAAGCTGTATTGCTCAGCGGGTAGAGAAGGATTCCTCTGGACGGGTTAAGCTGTAGTCCCCAGCGGTTGGCAAAGCTGTAATGCCCAGTGGTCAAGCTGTTAGTCAGCGGTTGTAGGCAAGCTGTGAGGCCCAGCAGTTGAAGCTGTGAATCAGTGGTTGAAGCCACATTCCAGGTTGGAGTGTGGGGTGGACGTAGATCTTAGGTTTGAGATCGAACCACCTTAAAAACTTCCTGTCTCCTGTGTGATTTCCGTGTGAATTGTTGTGCATCATGATCATTTCCATTATACGCTGTAGATGCATGCTTAGGTCCGTTTAAGTTCAGATCTGCTATAGTTGAATTTCTGTGACTACACTCTCTTACATTTCTGCCGTCCAGCAGCAGTTTGTTTTATTTCCGCACTAGAAACTGTTGCAGTAGATTTTATTGGGTGACTGATCTATTCACCCCCCTCTAGATCATTCATAGACCCCCATCAGAAGCTTGTTCAAAGAAAGCGGAGATGCAGCTTGTGAAGTGCTCTCCGACAAAGCCAGTTTACCGGAGGCCGCGGGAAGAGGGGAGCTCCATCATTACTTTTTCTTGGCCTCCCTCCCGTTTTGCCTCCCTGTTTCAGCGGTTGGTGTTTATTCCCCATTCACCACCAATCATGGTCGACCTGTTCTTTATGGAAAGGCCATACGAAATTTTGTTTGTTCCGTGTGCTTGTGGGCAGTGCCCACCTATTGATCTGTGCACTATGTGGACCCCTACATCCAATCTTTCAGACATGTGGTTTTCTTCTTCTGACCCTTTCTTCGATGTTCTCTTCCCGTCTCTCTTCCCCCTTCAACTTCCTCCTCCTCCTTCCTCCCCTGATCTCTGTTGTTGCATGATTTCCTCCGATCTCCAAAAAAAATGCCAATTTCAAATCGAAGATTTCAATGGAGGATTATGCTGTGTTGTGTCTACATTCTTCCCAGGGGCACGAGGCCCTTGTTTCCCTTCCAGTAGATTTCCTATCCCCTAGGTTAGATGTAGGACTTGTCGAGATTAGAGAAGTAGAGTCAGTTGAGTCTAGTGAGATAGGTTCTTGTTCTAATGTCTCCAATCCGTCCACACTTGCTACGCGCCCGATGACGCGTCCTTCTGAAGCCATTCCTGATAGATTCGTTCAAGATCTCATCCAACGTTGTCACTCCCTCCTCAAGTGCCCTGAGTTTGTAGAGACAACCAGAGTCTTGGAGGATGATGAGGAGATAGATGGGGTATGGAGCGATGACGGGTTAGGTGTATATGAAATCATAGATGAGAAGGACCCTATCGATGATGAGGAAAGTGACGTGGATGACGCTGCCGATTTATACGCACAGGGTTTGGAGAGATTTGACGAACCGTCGTTAGTAGTGGATGAACCCACGAAAGAGATTAATCTAGGGACTGAAGAGGACCCCATGCTTATAATTATCTCTACTAATCTCTCTCCTCAGGTTGAAGAGGAGCTGTTCAAGATTTTGAGGGAGTATAGTGATTCATTTGCCTGGTCCTACGAGGACATGCCGGGCCTTGACCACACTCTGGTAGAACATAGATTGGTACTCAAACCAGGCGCAACGCCCGTTAAACAAAAATTGAGAAGATTCCACCCCCAAATGGCCTTAAGGATAAAGGAAGAAGTTGATAAATTACACAAGGCCAAGTTTATCAGAGTTGTGTTATATCCTCAATGAGTGGCAAATATTGTCCCTGTGATGAAGAAGGATGGAAAAATTTGGATTTGTATTGATTTCAGGGACTTAAATAAGGCATGTCCGAAAGATGATTTCATGCTTCCTCACATTGATGTGTTGGTAGATAACACGGCTGGGTATGAAGCCCTCTCGTTTATGGATGGCTATTCTGGATACAACCAAATCCATCTTGCTCCCGAAGATCAAGAGAAGACCTCATTCACCAAGCCCTGGGGCACATATTGCTATGTTGTCATGCCATTCGGGTTGAAGAATGCAGGTGCCATGTATCAACGGGCCATGATGGCTATCTTCCACGACATGATGCATGTGTATATGGAAGCCTACGTGGATGATATTCTGGTGAAGTCTAGGTCGAAGGAAGAACACCCCATCATTTTAGCCAAGGTGTTGCAAAGGGCTAGGGAGTATAAGTTGAAAATGAATCCAAAGAAATGTGTGTTTGGAGTTGCATCAGAGAAATTGCTAGGGTTTATAGTTAGCAAGAGGGGGATTCAGATTGATCCAAATAAAGTAACGGCCGTTATGGAAATGCCACCGCCTAAGAACATCACTGAGCTTAGAGGATTGATTGGGCGTTTACAGTTTATCCAAAGATATATATCTTAACATTCACAAAGATGCTGCCAATTTTATGAATTGTTGAAGGCGGGGGCTAAATTTGAATGGAATGAACAATGTCAGAAGGCCTACGAGGATCTTAAGGTTAATTTGTCTAATCCCCCTGTTTTGAAGCCCCCTGTCCCTGGGAAACCCCTAATTTTATACATTTCTATTATTGATGACTCCTTAAGAGCTGTCCTGGCTCAAGTGGACGACGAAGGAAAGGAAAGGACAGCATACTATCTCTCTAGATTGTTTAATCCTGCTAAAGCTAAGTATACTGCCATGGAGAAAACCTACGCAGCATTAGTATGGGTAGCTCAGAAACTCAAACACTATTTCCTTGCCCATGAGGTTAAGTTGATCTCTAGAATGGACCCAATTCGCTATCTTTTGAAAAAACCCGTCCTTTCTAATAGTTTAGCTCGCTGATAGAGCTTTCTTTCTCAATTTGATATCACATTTGTCGTTCAGAAAGCGATCAAGGGATACGTGATTGCTGAACATCTTGCTCATCCTCCTATCCCCTGCACCGATTCAATCCAGGATGAGTTTCCCGACGAACACTTGGCTGTACTTACTCATCTCCCCTTCTGGTCCTTGCACTTCGACGGTGCTCTCAATTCTCAGGGCCATGCAATCGGCGCCATTCTCCTCACTCTGGAGGGAGTTACCATTCCCATCACATACCAACTCTCCTTTCCTGTTACCAATAACATAGCCGAGTATGAGGCTTTCTCCTTGCTGGATTGAAGCACACCTACATCATGGGCGTGCGATACCTAAACATCATAGGAGACTCTCAGTTGGTGCTGTGCCAAGTTCTTTCAACTCACTGCACCCGTGACCGTAGGCTCAAGCCCTATCAAGATTTGGTCACGCTCTTGGCTAAGCAATTCCGTAAACTGATTTACATTCATACTCCCTGTTCTCAGAACATTCTTGCTGATGCATTAGCATCTCTTGCTTCCTCCCTTACCCTCCCTCTCAATAGTTCCACTGAGACCATCGTGGTCCAGCGGTTAGACGCTCCTTCCCTCCAGGATCTGTGGTTCGAGAACCTTAAGAAATCTGTAGAGAAGAAGGCTGAGTTGGAAGATTTGAAGGAAGTGTCTTTAACTGAGCTTGAGGAGATTATAGAAGAAGAGGAATTGCCGTGGTACCATGAAATAGAGCAGTACTGTAGGGATGGTTCATTCCCAGAAGCGGCAAGTTCCGAGCAGCGCTGATGTGGCACAGCCCACTAATGAGATGTTTGACCCTTGGACCTACCAATCCACAAGCATACAAGCACTCAAATGGCTCACCGAGTGGCCGAGCTCACACGACGCACACGTGCACCCGGGTGGGCCCGAATGATGACGGCGAGGGTCCGGGGTGGGACCCCAAGGTTTCCACCGGTTGGTGGGCTTATGGTTGACCCCTAATGGGCCTGGGATGCCCCCTTTATGGGCGGGCCAGCACGCTGGGGCGTGGGTTTAGGGTGGCTCTCCCTCACTTACCACGGTGGATACTCACGGCGAAATCAAACATTCATGCTCAAGCTCTCACTCACCGCCGGCGAACTAAGGAAACGATACTAAACGAGCAAAGCAATTGAAAGGACCAGGAGAGGGACCAGCTGCTCACCTGATCGGTGTGAAAACACCGATCCCGGCCGGAGACGACGGGCGCGCCGGGAGGCGTGGGTATGTACCCGGACGCCGCGGCGGGGTAGCTTCAACCTGCGGGTTAACTGTTACACCACTACGCCTCTCGCAGGAGGGGTGATCTCGGGGTGGGGATTAACTTATTACAACCAAAATGTACCTCCACGCAGGGAGGGGCGTTAAGCCGGCCAGGCGGGTGGGGGAAATGTGCCCCCGACGGTGGAGCGGATGTCTCCGTCGATTCTGCTCGCTTGCTGTGGACAGGGGCAGGAGGCGGTGCAGCAGTCGTATCTCACCCTCAGGAATTTTGCCGATGGCGAGACCACCTGCGTAGTCTTCGTGACTGGGCCAGGGACACCTCTGAATTTTACTGATTTAATCGGACGTAGTCTCTCGCCGTGGTAGAAGTGCGAACTGGAGGTAGGATCTGAGAGCCGGTACCCACAGAATTGTTGCAGTAGCTTGCAGGAACGGTACCTGGGACTCCCGAACTCCGATTCTCGAACCGCTTGAATATCTGGAACCGTGGTCGAATCCCCCTTGCAGCAAAACTGGCGGGGATGTCTTCTGGGGTCGGAGTGATCCGGGGGCCGTTGTTGACTGACTGTGGGTCGAAGCAGACCTGAGCAGACTGCCCCGAGTGACTGGAGGGGAAAAATCAGAAATCACGCTCCCGGGGACCAAACGCACTTCTGTTTCTTGATCTTGGTCGCAGACAGGGGGAGGAGTATTTTTGTTGAAGAGACTTGGGTCTGATTCCGGCACCGTTGGTCGTGGAGCAGCTTTCCACCGAGCTCAGGTCCTCTGCAGGGGACAACTGGACCAGTCGTGGGAGAATCGCCGTCTTGAATGGCCACGAAGTCGAAACCGGACGATTCCACCTCGCCTGCGAAGAGGTTCCGCAGACCTTTCCGTCGATGTAGGCCACGCACCAGGATGTCGCCGTATGACTCCGGGAAAACTTCTGCAAGTCGAGACCTGAACTGTCACCTGCAGACTCTTATGTGAAGATGGGGCAGAACAAGGGAGTATGGGTAGGAGGTGGTAATGGAGGGGCCTGTGGGGTGGAGGGTTGGATGAGGAGGGGATCTAGGGCTGTGGAGGGGGGAAAGAACAGGTGGGGAAGGGGTGTGTGGAGGGGGGAGGAAGGGGGAACCGCAGCAGGTAGGGGGAGTGGTGATTTCGGCCAAGGCAATGGGAGAGGGGGAATGGCAAGGGAAATGTTGCGCAACCAGCTAGGGGGGTGGGTAATGGCTGGGTGAGGGCTGTTAATGAGGGTGTGGGGAAGTGGGAGAGTTGCTTGGGGAAGAGGGAGGGGTGTATTGGGTGTGGAGATGGTGTATGGGGAATAGGAAGGGTTACTTGGGAAGTGGTGGGTATTGATGGTAGTTATGGGCCTAGGGGAGGTGAAGGGTTGAATGGTGAGGTGGCTGATGAGGTGGAGGAGGGAGAGGGGAGGTGAAGGGGCAGGTTCGCCCCTGGGAGAGAGAGAGAAGGGGGGGAGGGAAGAGAGAGAAAGGGGCCGGCCCCTATAGTGAGAGAGAGAGAGAGTGAGAGTGAGAGAGAGAGAGAGAGAGAGAGCTAGAGACAATATTGGGTGGCAAATTTCTTAATTCATCAAAAGCTGCTACAAAGGAGGGAGGGGGGGTCCTTATATAGAGCTAGGACCTTTACACAAAACCCCCTGACATTTAACACAACTACAGAAAACTATGAGTCAAGAAGGGGGCGCCCCTGGGCCCAAGCCCACTAAGTGGGCCTAACACCCTCAACTAAGGGCCCAAGTGACTCACTATGGCTAATTAATCCTTAAACCTAGATAGTGGACTCAAATAAAAGACAATTACACCTGATATGACTCAAATAAAAGAAAATACATAAGCAAGAAAATAAAGATAGATATGAGAACCACTTCTCCAATGGGTCACGAAGTCGGGGACGCCTCGTGCCATAGTGAATACTGGGAGATGTCCTCATCAAATCCCCCGGGGTGGGGAGAACTCGACCCCGTCGAGTAGGGGTCCAATCGCCTCTCATACTGCTCCAGCAGGCTCGGGTCCAGGCGCATCAAGTCCTCTCGGCTTACCCATGCATCCTCGGTCGGGGGACGGCCCTTCCACCTCACGAGGTAGCGCTGGTAGACCCTGTTCCTGGTAAGTGTACTTTGTTCATCCAGTATTGCCTCCACTTGCTCAAGCCGGCCTCTCAATTGGGGTGGTAATTTCGCTCCGGGAGGGTCACTCACAAGGGGGGGTAGAGGTTCAAGATCCTGACTGGGTTCCACCGTGGGGCCCTTGTAGCACACTAGGTCCGCCACATTAAAAGTGGGGTGAACCCCAAAGCCCTCAGGTAAGTCTAACTCATAAGCATTGGTACCAATCCGTCGTAGAACCCGAAAGGGTCCCGAACCCCGTGCCCTCAGTTTGGAGGCGGGCCCTGGAAGGAGCCGCTCCGTTCTCACCATCACCTGGTCTCCCTCCTGGAACTCACAGTGTCGCCGATGAGCATCAGCCCGCCTTTTGTAAGCCTCATTGTTTTTGCCTATATGCTTGCGGATATCTGCATGCAATTCTTTGATGTGTTGTGCAAATGACTCAGCTGAGACTGACACTCTAGCATGAGGGGGGAGGGGTATGAGATCCGAAGGCTTTCTAGGACTATATCCATGCACTACCTCAAATGGACTCTTTCCTATGGACCTATTGACAGAATCATTATATGCAAATTCAGCTTGGGGCAAGAGGAGGTCCCAATTCCCAGGATGGTCCCCAACTAGACAACGGAGCAAGTTTCCGAGACTACGATTGACAACCTCAGTTTGGCCGTCAGTCTGGGGGTGGTAGGCGGTAGAGAACTTGAGAAGAGTGCCCAAAAGGTGCCACAAGGTTTTCCAAAAATAACTAGTGAACTTGACATCCCGGTCAGAAACAATGGTCTTGGGTAGTCCATGGAGGCGGACCACCTCATCAAAGAATAGCCGGGCTACCCTTGAGGCATCGGAGGTTTTGGAGCAGGGAATAAAGTGGGCCATCCTAGAGAACCTATCCACCACCACAAAGATAGAATCATGCTTGCGTAGGGTCTTGGGGAGGCCCAGGATGAAGTCCATGCTCAAGTCTTCCCATGGGCGGTCTGGGATGGGGAGGGGTGTGTAGAGCCCGGTGTTTTGCTTCACCTGTTTGGCGGAGGCACAAGTACGGCATTGACCAACAATGTTGGCCACCTCTCTCTTAAGGCTAGGCCAATAGAATTGTCTTTCTACCAGCTCAATGGTCTTTTGGACCCCAAAGTGGCCAGCCAAGCCACCCCCATGTAACTCCCTCACCAAGAAATCTCTAAGGGATGTCCGGGGTATGCACAGCCTAGTACCCTTGAAGAGGTACCCATCTTGGAGAATGAACCCCTCATGTTCCTTAAGGGGTTGGGTGGAGAGAGTGTTATGGATGGTCCCAAAGTCGGGACAAGTGGGGTACTCTTCTTTCACTCTCTCAAACCCGGTGACTTCCGCTTGGATAGTGGATAGCAAAGTCACCCTCCGGCTAAGGGCATCGGCGGCCCGGTTCTCACTACCCATTTTGTACTTGAGGACAAAGGTATAGGACTGAATGTACTCCACCCAGCGGGCATGGCGGGCATTGAGCTTTTGTTGGGTGTTGAGATATTTTAATGCCTCATGGTCGGAGAAAATCACAAACTCACTGGGGAGGAGATAGTGTCTCCAATGCCGAAGGGATTGGACCACGGCGTAGAGCTCTTTGTCATAGGTGGAGTATCTAGTCTTAGCCTCACAAAGCTTCTCACTAAAGTAGGCCACAGGGTGACCTTCTTGGCTAAGGACTCCTCCAATCCCGACCCCCGAGGCATCACATGTGACTTCAAAGACCTTGGAGAAGTCGGGTAGGCAAAGGACCGGGGCTTGAGTCATCCTGTCTTTCAGCTCTAAGAGGGCCTTGGAGGCCGCCTTGGTCCAAACAAAATTCCCCTTTTTGAGGCAATCCGTGATGGGGGAGGTGATGGTGCTAAACCCACGGATGAACCTCCTATAGAAGGTGGCTAGTCCATGAAAGCTACGGGCCTCATGGATGTTCTTGGGCTCGGGCCACTCAATGATAGCTTGGACCTTCTCGGGGTCCATGGACACTCCTTGGGAAGAGACTATGTAACCTAGGAAGGCCAATTGGTTGGTCATGAAGTGGCACTTCCCGGGGTTGGCAAAGAGGCTCTCCTTCCTAAGGGTGATGCAAACTTGCCTAAGATGATCGAGGTGGGCCTTCTTGCTTTGGCTATAGATGAGGATGTCGTCAAAGTAGACGACCAAGAATTTGCCTATGAAGGGCCTAAGGACCTCGGTCATTAGCCTCATGAAGGTGCTTGGGGCATTTGAGAGCCCGAAAGGCATGACAAGCCATTCATAAAGACCATCCTTGGTCTTAAAGGCGGTTTTCCATTCATCCCCGGGCCTAATGCGGACCTGGTGGTAGCCACTCTTGAGGTCTATCTTGGAAAAGATAGTGGCTCCTGCAAGCATGTCGAGCATATCATCTAGCCGAGGGATGGGAAATCGGTACTTGACCGTGATTTTGTTGATTGCTCGGCTATCCACGCACATGCGCCATGTCCCATCTTTCTTGGGTGTTAAGAGGGCCGGGACGGCACATGGACTCTTGCTTAGGCGGAGGAAGCCCTTCTTGATGAGCTCCTCGATTTGCCTCCTAAGTTCCGCGTGCTCGGTGGGGTTGAGGCGGTAATGGGGAAGGTTGGGTAAGGTAGCCCCGGGTACAAGATCGATGGCATGTTGCACATCGCGCATGGGAGGTAGCTTATCCGGAAGCTCTTCGGGGAATACATCTTGAAATTCTTCAAGGACTTGTTGGATCTCTATGGGATGGGGGTTGGTTGGGGTGGAGTCCCCAAGACAAATGACAATGGCACACACTTGACCCCCTTGGCTAACCTCTTCCTCAAATTCCTGCCTAGTGACGAGATGGAGGCTCCTAGTGGGCTCTTGGACTACACTAAGGCTAGGTGAGGGGGAAGGGAGACTTGGGGTTAGGTTTGGTGGACTTGGGGTGGGGTTTTGAGGGATTGGGGGGGTAGGAGTCCCTTCAAGGGAAGGGGGTGTTTTCTTGGGACTTGGGCGTGGGGGTGTGGGGTTGAGAAGGATCTTCTTCCCCTCATGGGTGAAGACACAAGTGTTGACCCTCCCATAGAAAGTGGCATCTACATCGTAGATCCACGGTCGCCCTAAAAGAATGCTACCCACCTCCATTGGGAGGATGTCACACCAAACTTGCCCTTGATATGACTGGAAGGTGATGGGGACAAGGCATCGGGTGCTAACGGGTGCGGATGTGGCATCTATCCAAGCTACCCGGTATGGTTGGGGGTGTGGGGTAATGGTAAGGCCTAGGAGTTTGACGGTGTCGGGTGACACTACGTTCACACTACTCCCATTGTCCAAGATGACTTTCCTAACATGGTTCCCTACCCGGATGTAAGTATGGAAGATGGTTGTCCTCCTCCAATCATGCTCTTGGGTTTGGGTAAGGGTGCACCTCACAACTCCGAGGGGGGAGTCGGCGGATGGGGAAGGTTGTTCTTGGTGGGCCCCTAGAAGATGACTCTCATATTCCTCCTCCCATTCTTGGGAGGGTTCATAAACCTCTAATTCGCCCTCGTACTCAACTTGGGTTTGGGGTGTGGCCTCCTCTATGTAGAGGTTGGATGCACTTTTAGTAGGGCATTGAGTGGCAATGTGGCCATACCCCGAACATCTAAAGCATTGTGGCCCACTAGGGGGATTTTGGGCACCTTTGGTGGGCGTAGGATTGAGCCTAGTGGGGGTGGGGTTTTGGGGCCCATTAGTAGGGCGAGGGAATGGAGTGTGGTTGGGAGGGGCTACCCTAGTGGGTTGGGTTCCCGGGGGTATGGGAAGGAGGCCCCTTTGGGGAGGGAGTGGGTTAGGCCGAGGTGCCATGGCTTTGGGGTCAACTCCCCATGGGGGAGTGAAACGCGTGAACCTGGTAAACTTCTCCGCATCCCTAGCCACTTGGTAAGCTTGCTCTAGGGTAGTCACTTGCCTCATGAAAAGTTCCTTTTTGATATGGAATTGGAGGCCATTCCTAAAGCGTGAGAGGGTGACGGCGGGGTCCTCTTGGACTCCACACTTGAGAAGGTAGTAATCGAATTTTTTGATATAATCCATGACGGGTTTTCCTTCTTGTGTCAGGGCTTGCCATTCATCTAATAGATTTTGGTGGTAGGAGGGTGGGACATATTTGATCCTAAGTTGTTCTTTCATGGCTCCCCATGTGGTAATGGGTGCCTCCCTCCTAACAATTCTAAGGGCTTCCACATTTAGCCAATGGGTCTTGGCTAGCTTGATTAGTTGCATTCTTGCAAGCCGAACCCGCCTATCCTCGGTCATTGGGTACCAATCAAAATATTGGTCCATGGCTGCCTCCCAATCAAGGTAGATACTAGGGTGGTGTGATCCGTCAAAAGTGGGAGCATCCACTTTGACAAGCCTCATAAGGTGGTCATCCGGGTTGTCCCGGGGTGGCCGTTCATTTCCTCTAGGTATGGGACCCCTATGTGGTTCGGGAGGAAGTTCATGGTGTGGTTCCCTATTGACGGGCTCCTCACGTGGGGGAGGGGCTACTCTCTCATTCAATCTTGGCATGTGGGTCTCAAGTTGGCCAAGGCGCCGAGTGATGTCATCAAGCCGAACCATGATGTCGGCCATACCCTCCATTACAAAGCCCATGGGATCGGGGTGTCTTGCTCCATTGTGGTCGGGCTCCTCATGGGGATTGGGCTCCATTGTAGTTTGGGAAGATGATGCTGAATGATGTTGGTAAGGGGTACCACTCCGGGTGGTCATGCAAGGTTGGGCTATGCAACGGCGAACGATATGCACCTAAGACCTAGGATGCAAATGACCCAAGACTAGGCTTGATGGGACAAACCTACAACTTGGCTCTGATACCACTTGATGTGGCACAGCCCACTAATGAGATGTTTGACCCTTGGACCTACCAATCCACAAGCATACAAGCACTCAAATGGCTCACCGAGTGGCCGAGCTCACACGACGCACACGTGCACCCGGGTGGGCCCGAATGATGACGGCGAGGGTCCGGGGTGGGACCCCAAGGTTTCCACCGGTTGGTGGGCTTATGGTTGACCCCTAATGGGCCTGGGATGCCCCCTTTATGGGCGGGCCAGCACGCTGGGGCGTGGGTTTAGGGTGGCTCTCCCTCACTTACCACGGTGGATACTCACGGCGAAATCAAACATTCATGCTCAAGCTCTCACTCACCGCCGGCGAACTAAGGAAACGATACTAAACGAGCAAAGCAATTGAAAGGACCAGGAGAGGGACCAGCTGCTCACCTGATCGGTGTGAAAACACCGATCCCGGCCGGAGACGACGGGCGCGCCGGGAGGCGTGGGTATGTACCCGGACGCCGCGGCGGGGTAGCTTCAACCTGCGGGTTAACTGTTACACCACTACGCCTCTCGCAGGAGGGGTGATCTCGGGGTGGGGATTAACTTATTACAACCAAAATGTACCTCCACGCAGGGAGGGGCGTTAAGCCGGCCAGGCGGGTGGGGGAAATGTGCCCCCGACGGTGGAGCGGATGTCTCCGTCGATTCTGCTCGCTTGCTGTGGACAGGGGAAGGAGGCGGTGCAGCAGTCGTATATCACCCTCAGGAATTTTGCCGATGGCGAGACCACCTGCGTAGTCTTCGTGACTGGGCCAGGGACACCTCTGAATTTTACTGATTTAATCGGACGCAGTCTCTGGCCGTGGTAGAAGTGCGAACTGGAGGTAGGATCTGAGAGCCGGTACCCACAGAATTGTTGCAGTAGCTTGCAGGAACGGTACCTGGGACTCCCGAACTCCGATTCTCGAACCGCTTGAATATCTGGAACCGTGGTCGAATCCCCCTTGCAGCAAAACTGGCGGGGATGTCTTCCGGGGTCGGAGTGATCCGGGGGCCGTTGTTGACTGACTGTGGGTCGAAGCAGACCTGAGCAGACTGCCCCGAGTGACTGGAGGGGAAAAATCAGAAATCACGCTCCCGGGGACCAAACGCACTTCTGTTTCTTGATCTTGGTCGCAGACAGGGGGAGGAGTATTTTTGTTGAAGAGACTTGGGTCTGATTCCGGCACCGTTGGTCGTGGAGCAGCTTTCCACCGAGCTCAGGTCCTCTGCAGGGGACAACTGGACCAGTCGTGGGAGAATCGCCGTCTTGAATGGCCACGAAGTCGAAACCGGACGATTCCACCTCGCCTGCGAAGAGGTTCCGCAGACCTTTCCGTCGATGTAGGCCACGCACCAGGATGTCGCCGTATGACTCCGGGAAAACTTCTGCAAGTCGAGACCTGAACTGTCACCTGCAGACTCTTATGTGAAGATGGGGCAGAACAAGGGAGTATGGGTAGGAGGTGGTAATGGAGGGGCCTGTGGGGTGGAGGGTTGGATGAGGAGGGGATCTAGGGCTGTGGAGGGGGGAAAGAACAGGTGGGGAAGGGGTGTGTGGAGGGGGGAGGAAGGGGGAACCGCAGCAGGTAGGGGGAGTGGTGATTTCGGCCAAGGCAATGGGAGAGGGGGAATGGCAAGGGAAATGTTGCGCAACCAGCTAGGGGGGTGGGTAATGGCTGGGTGAGGGCTGTTAATGAGGGTGTGGGGAAGTGGGAGAGTTGCTTGGGGAAGAGGGAGGGGTGTATTGGGTGTGGAGATGGTGTATGGGGAATAGGAAGGGTTACTTGGGAAGTGGTGGGTATTGATGGTAGTTATGGGCCTAGGGGAGGTGAAGGGTTGAATGGTGAGGTGGCTGATGAGGTGGAGGAGGGAGAGGGGAGGTGAAGGGGCAGGTTCGCCCCTGGGAGAGAGAGAGAAGGGGGGGAGGGAAGAGAGAGAAAGGGGCCGGCCCCTATAGTGAGAGAGAGAGAGAGTGAGAGTGAGAGAGAGAGAGAGAGAGAGCTAGAGACAATATTGGGTGGCAAATTTCTTAATTCATCAAAAGCTGCTACAAAGGAGGGAGGGGGGGTCCTTATATAGAGCTAGGACCTTTACACAAAACCCCCTGACATTTAACACAACTACAGAAAACTATGAGTCAAGAAGGGGGCGCCCCTGGGCCCAAGCCCACTAAGTGGGCCTAACACCCTCAACTAAGGGCCCAAGTGACTCACTATGGCTAATTAATCCTTAAACCTAGATAGTGGACTCAAATAAAAGACAATTACACCTGATATGACTCAAATAAAAGAAAATACATAAGCAAGAAAATAAAGATAGATATGAGAACCACTTCTCCAATGGGTCACGAAGTCGGGGACGCCTCGTGCCATAGTGAATACTGGGAGATGTCCTCATCAAGCGCAAGGCTATCAGAAGAGTCGCCTCTAGATACACCATTATTGCTGGAGAATTGTATAGGCGGGCTCTCAACGGAGTTCTTATGAGATGCTTAAACAATGATGAGGCCTGGAAGGTTGTTGAGGCAGCTCACGCAAGTGAGTGTGGAGGGCATGTCAATGGTCAGGCTTTGGCGAAGAAGATTCTTAGGCAGGACTATTACTGGCCAACCTTAGAAGAAGATTGCTCCACCTATGTCCGTAGGTGTCTTCAATGCCAACAAAATCCATGCTCCTGCTTCCTCTCTCCATCCTTTCTCTGCTCCTTGGCCATTCTTCATGTGGGCTTTTGATATTGTAGGCCCACTGGATGATCCGAACTCCCAGGTTAAACAAAAATCTTTCATCTTAACTACTACGGAGTACTTCACCAAGTGGGTGGAAGCTGAAGCCTATGCAGAAATCAAAGCTACCACAGTTTACCGCTTCATCCTCAAGAATATCATTTCGCAGTTCGGAGTGCCGAGCGACATCGTCATCGACAACGGGCCTCAATTTGTGTGTCAAGAACTTCAGGACCTCTGTAAGAAATTCAACATTTCATTGCATCATTCATCACCATACTACCCTCAAGGCAACGACCAAGACGAGGCCACTAACAAGACTCTTCTTCAAATCATTAAGAAAACATGCGAGTCACACAAATTTACTGATTGGGCCGATAAATTGGTAGAAGCTCTATGGGCTTATCGCACCTCCGTCCGCACCCCCACGGAGCAAACTCCTTTTGGTCTCACTTATGGGATGGAGGCGGTACTCCCGCATGAGATTTTGATCCCTTCCTTAAGAGTGCAGCTAGACAAAGAACTTAATCTCGACGAATGTCGAGAGGCGTTGCTAGTCCAGCTGGAACTCTTGGATGAGAAGAGGCTTAACGCGGCCAATCACGTCTCTGTTTATCAAAAACGTGTCTCGCATCATTTTCAAAAGAAGGTCATCGAAATAAAATTTCAAGTGCGTAACATGGTTTTGAAACGTAAATTTATTAGATCAGTAGGTCCTAGGTCTAAGCTGCAACCCAATTGGGAGGGTCCGTTTGTGATCAAGGAAATTTATCCTGGGAGCGCGTACCGTCTTATTAATGCCGAGGGCGAGGAATTAACTAATCCATGGAACGGGTTGTATCTAAAACATTTTTATCCATAGAGTAGAGCCAGTAACGGCCCGGTGGCGGGGTGTTTTTCAACTTGATCATGAAGGGAGGTCCCTCGTTCAACACTCACACACTACACGACCCCCGTGGTTGGGTCTTTCTTTCTTGCGCAACACCATTTCTCCTCGGCCATGCTTGGGGGAAAGTGAAAATCATTGTTTTTCTCCTCTTTCGGCTGAAAATAGGGGCAAGTGATAAATAAGGGGGCGAGAATTGATCTAGATACCCCGATAAAAGGAAGGTCTCAAATAGGGGCAGTCCGTTATGACCTAATTCTACATTCACAAAAGCAAAAGAAAGAAAAGAAATAAAAGAAAAGGGGCAAAATCAAGGCAAAAGCTAAAATCTCATTTGAAAGCTCGAAGCTCAAAAGTCTAAATGCTCCCAAAAGAACGAAACTAGGCATGGCAAGAGTGGCAGTATAGTTTCCCCACGGGACGTCATAAGCCCGGTCGTATGCGTGCCTAGAGCGGATGTAGGTTCGATGACGGACACAAAGCCCCGGTGCAACAGACCAAACTCCTTGAAAGGGGCCATTGTGAGAAGAACTCAAGCCCTAAAAACTCGTATACCTATTGCCGGCTTCCCTGTTAAATTTTCTTTCATTTTCCAAGGACTAGATCGTACCCCGGGTATGGCCTCGGTAGAGGCACCATTTAGTAGAATTGGACCCCGGCCTTGGGCGGTCACCCATAATGCACGTTGTACTTGGGAAACCCCTAATGAGATACGAATGTATCCCATCGCCGGGTTTGAGCTGGCTCCAAAAAAATCAAATATTAAAACCCCAAAAAATAAAATATTTCAAAACCCAAAAAATCAAATTTTCAAAACCAAAAAAAAATTAGATATTTCAAAATCTAAAAAATCAAATATTTCAAAACCAAAAAAAAAATTAGATATATATCAAAATCTAATAAAAATCAAATATTTCAAAACTAAACAAATCAAATACTCCAAAATCTAAAAAAAATCAAATATTTCAAAACCCAAAAAAATCAAATATTTCAAAACCAAAAAACTAGATATTTCAAAAATTGAAAAAAAAATCAAATATTTCAAAATTTAAAAAAATTAAAAAATTTCAAAATCCAAAAAAAATAATCAAATATTTCAAAATACAAATATCTTTAAAAATAACAAGATTTTTTTCACCATTATGATTTGCATTCATGGCATGCATTGTATCCATTTTTCCTTTGTGTTATTCGCCTATTTAATAAGGCTTACCCCCTTGACCAAAAATCAAGAACTGGTCATTTCCTAACTTGCTACAGGCAAGGGGTTAAGCCTAAAATAGATTTAATATGTTTTCTTGTTTATATGTGTGCAGGGGCAGATTAAAGACAAGATTCAGCATCTCCATCCCTTCACGGTCCTCTGGCGACCGTTTTAATCCCTCCAACGGTCAACATCAGACCGTGCCAATCTTCACACGGCCTTATTCAGACCGCTTCCAATTTCTGGATCCTTCAAGAATCAACGGTCTTTACTAGACCGTTTACAAATCAAAACGGTGCATGCTTGACAATTCTACTATGTTCACGGTCCATCGATAGACCGTTCCACTCTTCAAAGGTCCCTGTTCTTTACCCTGTGGTTGATCTTTTACGCGGCCCGGGTTTGGCCGTTCAATTCTCTGGCGCGGCTATCCACTAACCATTTATCTAACTAAGCGGTCTGGTTATGGGCCGTGTTCATCCCGAAATCCTATCTCAAACTCATTCAATCACGTGCAAGAAAGGCCAAACTCAAATCAATCCAAGCATCAATTTTATTTCATTCAAATGCAAATATTTCCAAACATGAGTCCGTATATCAACATCATGAAGATAAGAAAATCACTCAATCCCTAGCCGGGCATCCCCGCGAGGCCTAAACTCTCGTAGCTCTCTCACATATGCCTGGTACGCCTCTTGGAGCTTCGTCACCTCCGCAGGTAGGGTACGCACCTTGCTGATCTCCCACATGATCAGCGCGCTCCTGACCGCCTGCTCATCCTCCTCCGTCCCGAGCCTCCTCGCCTATAGTGCGGGAAGGTGGGGCAGTGCTGGAACTGTCCTCCTGGGAAGCCTGACCTGTAGAAAACACCTATGTGGGATGTACATCGCCAACGTGGTGTCTCCCACAAGCCGCAAGTCAAGCCCAAGCCTCTTATGAAGCAAGAGCATGATGCCGTGGAGGAAGAACGGGCGTATCACGAACCAGTCCAGGGGCAAGGTGTTGATGTAGAGGCGCCACTCATCCCTGCTCTTCTTGTCTGCCATCCTACACTCCACCTGCTGGGAGAACCTGAAAGAACCACCAATAAAGAACAATGGATAGCTCCCGAAGATCCGGCTGACCGAGGTGACATCCTCACTAGGCATAAACGTCATCCTAACTCCCATCCAACACTTTAGGAGAATCATAGAGCCAAAGAGTGGACCCCCTAGAGCAGCAAAGCTAAGACCTTCATATAGGTAGGCAAGGACGACCTGGGAAATAGAAAGACCCTGCCACAGACCACTGATGGTGCTAAGGATGGGGACATCTAAGACATGGTCGGTAGAGGGGAAGAGTATGGCCCCGCATAAGCAAATGGAAGCGGACTTAGCTATGGCCTCGTCCCACCCACGCTTATTTTTACAATGTGCTATCAGCAACTGGCTGACCCACTATGGTTCGAATGTCCTTGTTGCTAGGTATGAACTCTCCTTAGATAAGGGCAGGATCCACATGGGCAACAGTGTGATAGACTAAATCCTCCTCGCCCACCTTGGACCTAGGCAAAGACAAGTAGGTCTCCACCGCCTCTAGAAGGATGGTGGCCTCAAAAGATGAGAAAATGAAAGTGTGGGTCTGAGGGTGCCATATCTCTACCAAGGTTGAAATGCTATGCCAATGTAAGGAAAGCTTGGGGTAGTTCTTGGCTAGCACTAGGAGAGGGTGAAGGTGCTAGGACCTAAGGATGGATGTCACAGATATGGGTAGTTCACGGATCATAGGATCCATCCACTTCAAGGTGGAGTATCGTCTTGGGCCAGGCAGAAGCTGCATTAAAGAGAAGAAGAAGAGAAAAGAGAGGAAGAACATATAAGCTTTTTGAAGGAAATAATGTGAAATTGATGAAGTTGAGTGGAACAACCTTAACTTACCTCTCTCATAGGGCTGGAACTCAAATGCCCCGGGATTGTGGTTAGCCGTTATAGCAGCCCGTGCTCCTTACTAGTCGGCTTTGGACCTTGGTAAGCCACCTCACCCATTGAGCTCCCTTCCAATGCCCTTTTCATGATGTTTTGAGGAAGATTGAGAAGGATTTCAAGGTTTGAAAGAGGGTTGATGTGTGAAGAATGAACTTGAAGGTCCCCTCTTATTTATAGGATTTGATTAGAGGCCTAAACCCACTAGAATTGAGGTAGGATAGTTCTAGATCGGGTTAGGATAGAATTTGGCTTGATTTGGAACACCCACTCTCAAATTAGGACTCTCCAAGAGAGTCCCGTTCGGACTCTCAGGGCGTCTGCGTACGCGGTCTGTCGATAGACCACGCCGATCAAGGAACGGCCTCATGGAGACCGTGCAGTAATCTTCTACACACTTCGAATGATGGAATTTGCACGGTCATGGTGCGGCCGTTCTACTAAACACACGGTCAATGAGTAACCGTTCCTTTCCTTTGAACGGACCATAGTGGACCGCTTAATTACTTATCTGGGTTCTAGCCGAGTGGCTTTCAGCGATCTAAAGGTAGGCCGTGTGGGTTATAGAGCGGTCATTTGGATGACCGTTTAGCAACCTGAAGCCTCCTTTTGTTCTCCTTGCACCAAGTCCACTCAAACCCTGTTCGTTTCTCTCTCCCACTCACTCGTGTCGGGTTAGGGGTCGTTGTTAGTTAGTTGAAGTCAAGCTTTTGCATTCATTCACACATTTCATTCACAAAACCAAATCAAAAATATCACATATCACTATCATATCCACATGTATAAAGTCCTGTTTAAAATACATCAAGCATGTCCCTCTCCTGGGCCCCCACCACTGTCGCCCGAGCCCTCATGCCTCTTCGTTGGCGGGGGCATCACCCGAGCTCACCTCCTCCCGGTGTCATCGGCGCCGCTCCTCCTGCTCGTTCCTCCGACGATCGGAGGAACCTGTAAAGTAACTCCTGACGGAGCCGTGGGTACCGTGAGTGCTGCCGCTCGGAGTCCCGCTGCGCTCCGACCGCCGGCTCATCTCCTTGTAGGCCCGCAGCTCCCCTCTCAGCTCCGACGCCTCTATGCAAGCACGATCCCCGCTCGGTAGCGCTCCACCTCTCCAGTCCCGGCCCAGAGACGCTCTAGCTCTGGGTGGAGGAGCGCCGTCTCGACCGCGTCTGTCGGTCGGCTCCGCGCCATCTCCCCCCGGAGGCGGGCAACCTCCTCTCGTGCTGCTGTACGGCTCTGCTCCAGCTCCACCCTCAGCAGGGTCAACTCGGTTGTCTACATATACACATCATGGTTAGTCAATTGCATTTAATAAGCATAATCAACTGGAAAAGCGTAGTGGTCACTTACCCACTTAGAGAGCGCGGCCTCGGCTACCTTAGCCCTTGTCACCATCCGTGTAAATTCTGCCTCCCACTCAGCATGGTCCGCAGGAGTATGGGAAGAGGAAGAAGGTGCGTCAGCCCTCTAACGCTGGTCTCCCTCGGCTCGCTGCATTTTAGAAGTCCAAGGTTAGTCATTCACAATCATAATCATAAATATGTGCATAAATAAGTTTAAGAGTTAGAGAACTCACTAGAAGGGTCAGGGCCTATCGGTGCTCATCTCGCTCCTGGATGGTCGAGTGGAGGAGTCCATGCAACTCCGCAATCCTCCCCTCGGGGTCGATCTACATTTAGGAAGTCCAAGTATCAGTGCATAATCATATAGAAAGCTTAATAAGAAAGCATTAGAGTTTAGAAGTCATACCGATCGGTGGGCACTATGGAACACCGGGTCCCTATAGTGCCTGGCGTAGGCTGTGTAGTAGGCCTCCTCGCTCTCTGCTCGGGCGGCCACTGCCCGCCCGCGTTCTACCCAGTCGACGATCTACTCTGCCACCCGCACTATCCAGTCCAGCTCCGTGGCCAGTCCTCGTGGGTGTCACCGAACTCGCTCCTCCGGCTTCTCTGGTGCCGGAAACTCGACCGCAGGCTGATGGACGCCGATCGTCCTCATCACCAAGCAGAAGTGGAGCGGCTCCACCACGTTCATGCGGTGGATCCAAACGTCTCAGCCTGAGTAGGCAAGGGCCACCACGACCCAGGGCTGACCCTCGTGCCCCTCACTCTCGTACGGTGTCCACCGAACCTATCGAATAGGAAAATTACATTAGCATCATAAGCATATAAGTTGCACTTAATGAAACAGTTTGAGTTTAGAGTCGTACCGAGGCGAAGGGCAGTGTGTCTAAGTCGTCCTGGATCCGCCGGACCTGTCTCCGTAGGGACCCAGTCTCCCGTGAGGCCGTCCACCGCCTCGCGATGGGCCGCCAGTCTGGGTGAGTCTCCTCCCCTCTCCCTAGCCCACGTAGGCGTACGTAGGCCAACACCTACATTGCATTGCATCAAATGTCAGCATATAGCATTTATAAGAATCACATAGCTAACTACATAATAGTTTAAGAGTCGAGTCGTACCTGGAGTAAGGGAGAGAAGCCCCCGAGCATCATCCGCCGACTGGTGGAGCTAAGGGTGTCAAACAAGAACGCAAGGACTACCGCGCCCCAAGCGTAGTCACAAACGTGCCCCAGGTCCTCGAGCAGTGGAAGGAACTGGAAGCTGATGACGTCGGCCCCCGTCGCGAACAACAGACGCCCGAAGAACAGCATCAGGAACCTCCTCAGCACTCGGTCAGCCTCAGGTCCCGCCGCAGCCGCTACTCAAGGTCAGGCTCGGTCCACTAACCTCTGCAAGTGCTCCTCGGGCAGCTCCCCGATAGCTATCCTCGCACCCCTCAGTCCGAGGCTATCCTGTAGCCTCACCCTCGTCAGCGTCGTCGACTGACGCTCCGGGTGCAGCAACTCCAGGCCTAGCAACCTCTGGGCCAGCTCCCAATAGTCGGGGTACGTCCTCCCGCTAATCGGTGTACCCTGCATACGCAATCCGGTGATGTGCGCAACATCCTCTAGCGTGGGGAGCATGTGGCCCCACGGGAAAAGGAACGTCCGGCTCACCGGATCCCAATCGTCGTGCAGAGCGTAGAGGAGCGGCGTGTCCAGTTGGGCCACCTCTACACTCAGGAACTCCGCGAAGCCCATCGCCGTGAGCCTCTCCCGCTAAAAGTCCGGCAGTGCAAGGTACACTGCTCGGACCTACAGCCAGGAGATCCGAGTCCCACACTTTCCCTGTATACATTTAGAACAATTGCATTTCATAATAGGATCATGCATTTCATTTAATTGAATAAATCATTCTGCTAACAGAACGGTCAGCTATGAGCCGTTTCCCTTTTCAACTGTTTTATTCTAACCATTCCAATAAGCCCCCTTCAGAAGCCCACGGCCGCCCATGGACTGCTCTGACTTAGGGACGGCCCTGTGAGGACCGTTCTACTGTCTCGTGTCCACTTATTAACAACCGTCTTTCGGCCATCCAGCTCACCCACGGTCCCCCTGTGACCGCGTCATTCTCCCTGTTGGACCCCTTGGTGAGTTTGATGATTTGGTTTTAATGTTGACAAAACTTGTGTGCATGTTTGTGTGCATGTGGTGTGCAAAGTATCCATTGTTGATTGAATGACTATCAAGGATCTAATGCAAAATATGATAACCTTGCTTTGCAGGACTGAAATTCATGATGAATATCATCTTGAAGTCAAAGGATTGAATGAACATGTACCGCGTCATTAACAAGACCAAACAGGTTGAAAATCCCATGCAATGACCACTAAAAGGAAATGGTAAGATCCAATATTGCAAAATAGTCATTGGGATTGTGAAGGTAACAAATGTTCACTCTTATGCATTTCTGGAAGGTTTTGGATGTTGGATGATTAGGTACAATCATTGTGATTTCAAATGCAAATTCATGCATATCATTCTTCACATGTTGAACTTGCATATTGATTAATCATGTGTTGTGAAGATTGGTTGAAAAAGGTTCTTCTGGGTTTCACATCTTGCTCACATTCATGGTGATAGGTCACTCATGCTAGGTGTGTCTCATTGGTCTTCAAAGTGCATCCTTGCATATTCTTTTAGAGTTTTCAAAAGGTGAAATTAGTTCTTGGGTTGTATTGCATATCATTTGTTGAAACTTAGCATCACCATTGAGCATTCATGTTGAATATGCATTGGGATTGGTTGATGCTTGGTTTAATTGGCATATTGTAGATGTGAATTGGTTTCAAAGTGTTCTTTTAGTTGTTTTCACATTGGGGTATTATGTATATACATCTTGCTTTTAAACCCTTGGCATTAACCACCGGATTTGTCAAAATTTGTTCTGGTCTGCCTTGTGCAGAACTATAATCGATCGACCGACCCCCTGAACCGGTCGATCGGATCCTTCATGTTTGTTCTGGTATGCCTTGTGCAGAACTAGAACCGGTCGACCACCCCACTGAGCCGGTCGACCGGTTAAATCCAGACAGAACCAAGTTCTGTCTGGTCGACCGACCCAGTGTAACTGTTGACCGTTTTTTCTCTGCTACGCCCAAAACAGAACTTGTGTTGGCCCGGTCGACCGCCCCAATGAATCCGGTTGACCGAAAATTCTCTGCTACGAAATCGGGCTTCACGAAATGCATCTGAAAACCCACTAAACCCAATCCATTTAGGGCCAAACTTGACCCCAATACCCCTAGGGCATACATACACATATTAGACTATATTTGGAGGGGTTTAAATATGGGTTTCTTGGTCTTTTCATGCATCTCTTATGGCCATATATATGAGTTACGAATTTGGGAGATATGAACCCTAATGCTTATTGTTCTATCTTGTAGGAGAAGAAAAAGGGGGGAAAGGAAGAGGAGCTCTTGCAAGGAGGTTTTCATCTACATCCATGAAGATTTGGAGCTCATGGTAGAAGAAGAAAAGAAGCGGCTCGAGGAGAGGAACAAGAGGACACCAAAATCGTCACCATCCGACAACGAGTCAAGAAGAGCCGGAAATTTAATTGAAGGGGGAGCTTTATGCTTGTTGAATCTTTCTTGATTCAGTCTTTAGAAGTTGTTTTGGGTTTATTGTATCCATTTTTGAACACTTCATCCATTTCTAAACGATTATTCTATGTGTGGGTTCGGAGAATGGTTTCTCCGAGTGGTTTGAGTTGACGCTTATGCGTCGTTTGGTGCGGAGCATATCTGCATGTGTGTTGGGGTTTTTGCCCCGTGTGTGTGGGGAGAAATCCCCGTGTGTGTGTGCTACTTTTGTAGCGTGTTTGTGTTGGGGTTTTTACCCCGTGTGTGTGGGGAGAAATCCCCGTGTTTGCTACATTTGCAGCGTATGGAGAAAGCCTTACCGATTTGGTAAGGGGTGGATGTAGGGAGCCTGTCGTGGTCTCGAACCACCTTAAAAATCCCCGACTCCTGTGGTTTGAATTGTGTGATTGTATGGTTAGCCTGTTATACCTATTTGTGTGATCATGTGTGAACGGAGAGATTGAGAGAATCTAGTTAACTAGTTTAGCTTAAATTCCTCAATCTTATCAATCTCTTTAATTACGCTGTGCGTTAGATTTGAGATTGTAATTGGACATCTTTTTAGTTGAGGGTTCTATTCACCCCCCCCTCTAGAACCGTATTCCTGCACTACGGGACCCAATAATTGGTATCAGGGCAAGGTCTCTTATTTTAGGACAACCTCACGGTTGTAGAGAAAAGATCTCTTGATGTGGCCAACAATGGAATGATCCCCGAGGGACATTCGATTCATAGACCTCCCTTCTTTGATGGGACTAACTATCCTTATTGGAAAAATTGAATGATTGTGTTCATGCGAGCACAAGACTATGATACCTGGAAGGTCATCAACAAAGGTCCCTATGTTTTACCTCCAAATGAGGATGGATGGAATGATGAGCATATTAAGAAATCGTGTGCTAAGTTTAGAGCTATGAATATTATTCAGTGCACAATACATCCTAATGAGTATTCATGCATATCTATGTGTTCTTCTATGCAGGAAATATGGAACAAATTGAAAACCATTTATGAAGGTACTTCAGAAGTACGTGAGACTAAAGCAAATCTGCTAGTTTGGGAATATGAGCTTTTCACAATGAAGCCTGAGGAGAACATCACGCAAATGTACGCAAGGCTGAGCGAGATAACCAACAATCTGAAGGCTCTGGGAAAGGAGTATTCCGATCAAGATTTGGTTAGGAAGGTGCTGCGGTCCGTCACACCTCCGTGGCACACAAAGGTGACCGCCATTGAAGATTCAAAGGATCTCACCACACTCACGGTGGATCAAATCATTGGATCGCTAATGACGTATGAAATCAACATCATGAAGCCAGTTGAGGAGGAAAGGAAGAAGAAGAAATCCATTGCACTGAAGGCATATCTAGCATCGTCAGATGAGAGTGATGAAGGGTCAAATCTTAATAGCAGTGAGGAAGAATTTGTGGACCTCATCACTAGAAGAGCTAGAAAAATTTTCAAAAAGGCTAGAAGGAATGGGACCTCGTCTAGAAAAGTTAAGAAAAAATCACTAAGGAAGAAAGGAGAAAATAGATGCTTTGAATGCAACAAGGTTGGACACATGAGAAATGAATGTCCAGATCTTGAGAGAAAAGTGAAGAAAGGAAAATCTAGCAAGCAAAAGGTGATGAAAGCTGCTTGGAGCAATGAGGACAAAAGCGAGTCCAAATCCGAGATGGAGGATGAACTGGACGAGCTGGTCCATAATCTTTGTTTGATGGCTAGTGAGGAGAACGACACTGAGGTAAACTCTGATGATGAAAACCTTACTTGTGATCAATGGAAACTTGCATATGCTGACATGTATAAAAGTTACAAGAAGGTTAAATCTGAAAACAAAAAACTAAAAAAGAAGTTTCATGATTTGATCAGTTCCACTAATCCTTGTGATAGGTGTAGCTTCTTTGAAATGCAATTTGAAAAGTTTAAAGTTGAGAAGGAAGATTTTCAATCTAAGCTAACCTTGTATGAGGATGAACTTGGATGTTTAGAAGCTGAAAAACAAAGTGCTTATGAGAAGGTTGAGAAGTTGAAGACTGAAAATGAAAAATTGGTTGAGGTGTTGGATGAAGTTAAATCAAAATCGAGTGAATGTGAGAAAACTAAGAAACAAATTGAAACCAACTTCAATACCATGCATGATGAGCTAAGAAAATTGAAAAGTCTTGTTGAAAAAGAGTCAAAAGGAAAATAGAAAATGTATGAATATGGTGAGACTAGCAGTGAAAATGCTAGGATGGAGAAAAGAGTTGTGGGACACTCACCCACAAAGAAAAATTCATTTGTGAAAAATAAATTTCAAAAATCATGTGATTCATATGGCTACACTCATGTTGACTCATGCATGAACTCATATATTGATAGATCTCATATGCATGGGAGTCATTTTAGAAAGGCAAATGTCACATGCTTTTACTATGGTATGTTCGGCTATTCTATGTATGTGTGTGATTTGACGAGGGCCGATGATGACTAGTTTGAGAAGAAAAATAAAATATGTTTTGGTCATGCTAGAACTAACCCCTCGGGACCCAAGAAGGTTTGGCTACCAAAAAGTGTCAAATGAGAACTTTTTTTGCAGGATTGCCTTGAGGCCAAGTGGAAGGCTTGGAAATAATGGCTGCTCAAGACACAGGTGTTGAAAATGAAATTCTGAACTGTCTATGAAATTTTGAAATTTGCTTTATTTGAATTTCCATTCATGAAAATAAAAAAAATTTATTCTTCTTATGAGTTTGCATTGTATCTGTCTGTTCATTGTTGCATGACTACATGGTATATTAAATGGTGACTTGAGGAAGGACATGTTATTCCTGTCTGAATTCTTTCACCATGCATGAGAATGTGCCTCCGCCCGGTACCATGAGTCACATGTTCATGTTAGGTCGCAGGTTACATGTCTTTCAGAAAATGTCAATTGTGAAATTGTGCACATAGAAAGGGAGAGTTTGTTTTTGAATGAATGATTTAGAATTGTGAATTCTAACTCATCTTTATGGAAATGCTCCTTATTGCTATATCTAAATTGATCATGACCAATGATGAATTACTAGCCTCTTTTAAGGCTATTATTGAGCTAGTGTGCTTGAAGGCATATGCGGATGCCTGCTGAACTCAGGTATTGAATCTAAAACTTGATTTGTCATTTCTATAGCCTGATGTGATGAATATGCTTGTTGGTTGAATGGACTTAAAAATCTTGAAAACCTTGTTGACTATTGAATATGAATTGCTTGAGCACATTTGAGCTAAAATGCATATCTGGTATATCAAATGGCGTTTGTGGAAGAGTGGATTATGTCCGCTCGGAAGTATTCCCGATGCGTGATGTTGGTCTTCGGACCTATGTTCTCCGTCACGTATTGGAAATCATCTTGCATGACTTTACATTCATATCCTTGCTTGACAGCATGTATATATATATATTTCTAGAAAACCATTTCTTGAAAATCTTCTAAGACCTCACTTCCTTGCTAAATAAAATGCTTTGACTTTGATCATTTGTGAATCATGACATATACAAAGGAGGATGAACTATTTCCTATTGTGCATATATTTAGGGGGAGTCAGGGCTATATTTTTGACAAATTCATATTCTACATACATAGCAATTACCCACACACCTTGCACAAGATGATGCATATGACTTTTATTAATAAGGATTTCAGAAATTCTTTTCAAAACTTTGAGGGAAATTAAATTTCTACATGGAAATGAAGAGTAATCGTGAGGAAAAAGCTGTCAACCCCATTCAATAAGTGGAATGTGGAACCGAGTAGACGGGAATCTCCATTGAAACAAATGCGGAAACTCACATCGAAAAGTGAAGCTAAAATTCACAAGAATAAAAATTGTGATAAATCCTAGTAGCCGGGAAACCCCATTGAGACACATGAGGTGACTCGTGCCGAAAGGTAAAGTCCAATTAAAAATAAAAAAATAAGGGGGTTGTGCGAAGCTACCAAAAGTTGAGGATCTCAATGGAATTGTAGAAAGGAAATAACCCTCTAGTATTTTCTAGAAATTCTGTCAATATCCATATATGTTTGAAGTTCATTGCTCATTTTCACATATTTCACTCGGGTACTATTGTGATGTTTGTATAGCTTGACTTTACTCTTATCATGACTTATGCAGTGCTTCTAACATATGTATGCACTACCTCTTTTGATTATGGTTCATGTCTCACATTCTGATTCGAATCAAATACTCATTTGATATCCTTCTATCCCAGTGATGGGAGATATACATATTTACATGCTTGCTTGTCTTTCATGCTTGCGTGCTTACTTTTTAGTGCTGACAAAAAGGGGGAGAACATGTGTGCATAACGTTGTCATTAGCATTGTTAATATCATCTCCAAGTGGCCTTATCAATCACTATTCTGAACCATGCACAAACACACGTTCTAGTTTGTTTATCAAATGTTGGGCACACAATGCATGTTTTGTCATCATCAAAAAGGGGGAGATTGTTGGACCCCTTGGTGAGTTTGATGATTTTGTTTTAATGTTGACAAAACTTGTGTGCATGTTTGTGTGCATGTGGTATGCAAAGTATCCATTATTGATTGAATGACTATCAAGGACTTAATGCAAAATATGATAACCTTGCTTTGCAGGACTGAAATTCATGGTGAATATCCTCTTGAAGTCAAAGGATTGAATGAACATGTACCGCGTCATCAACAAGACCAAACAGGTTGAAAATCACATGCAATGACCACTAAAAGGAAATGGTAAGATCCAATATTACAAAATAGTCTTTGGGATTGTGGAGGTAAAAAATGTTCACTCTTATGCATTTCTGGAAGGTTTTGGATGTTGGATGATTAGGTACAATCATTGTAATTTCAAATGCAAATTCATGCATATCATTCTTCACATGTTGAACTTGCATATTGATTAATCATGTGTTGTGAAGATTGGTTGAAAAAGGTTCTTCTGGGTTTCACATCTTGCTCACATTCATGGTGATAGGTCACTCATGCTAGGTGTGTCTCATTGGTCTTCAAAGTGCATCCTTGCATATTCTTTTAGAGTTTTCAAAAGGTGAAATTAGTTCTTGGGTTGTATTGCATATCATTTGTTAAAACTTAGCATCACCATTGAGCATTCATGTTGAATATGCATTAGGATTGGCTGATGCTTGGTTTAATTGGCATATTGTAGATGTGAATTGGTTTCAAAGTGTTCTTTTAGTTGTTTTCACATTGGGGTATTATGTATATACATCTTGCTTTTAAACCCTTGGCATTAACCACCGGATTTGTCAAAATTTGTTCTGGTCTGCCATGTGCAGAACCAGAACCGGTCGACCGACCCCCTGAACCGGTCGACCGGATCCTTCATGTTTGTTATGGTCTGCCTTGTGTAGAACCAGAGCCGGTCGACCGCCCCACTGAGCCGGTCGACCGGTTAAATCCAGACAGAACCAAGTTCTGTCCGGTCGACCGGCCCAGTGTAACCGGTCGACCGGTTTTTCTCTACTACGCCCAAAATAGAACTTGTGTTGGCTCGGTCGACCGCCCCAATGAATCCGGTCGATCGGAAATTCTATGCTACGAAATCGGGCTTCACGAAATGCATCCGAAAACCCACGAAACCCAATCCATTTGGGGGCCAAACTTGACCCCAATACCCATAGGGCATACATACACATATTAGACTATATTTGGAAGGGTTTAAACATGGGTTTCTTGATCTTTTCATGCATCTCTTGTGGCCATATATATGAGTTACGAATTTGGGAGATATGAACCCTAATGCTTATTGTTCTATCTTGTAGGAAAAGAAAAAGGGGGGAAAGGAAGGGGAGCTCTTGCAAGGAGGTTTTCATCTACATCCATGAAGATTTGGAGCTCATGGTAGAAGAAGAAAAGAAGCGACTCGAGGAGAGGAACAAGAGGACACCGAAATCATCACCATCCGACAACGAGCCAAGAAGAGCCAAAGATTTAATTGAAGGGGGAGCTTTATGCTTGTTGAATCTTTCTTGTTTCAGTCTTTAAAAGTTGTTTTGGGTTTATTGTATCCATTTCTGAACACTTTATCCATTTCTGAACGATTATTCTGTGTGTGGGTTCGCAGAATGGTTTCTCCGAGTGGTTTGAGTTGACGCTTGTGCGTCGTTTGGTGCGGAGCATATCCGCGTGTGTGTTAGGGTTTTTACCTCGTGTGTGTGTGCTACTTTTGTAGCGTGTTTGTGTTGGGGTTTTTACCCCATGTGTGTGGGGAGAAATCCCCGTGTTTGCTGCATTTACAGCGTGTGGAGAAAGCTTTACCGATTTGGTAAGGGGTGGACGTAGGGAGCCCGTCGTGGTCCCGAACCACCTTAAAAATCCCCGTCTCCTGTGGTTTGAATTGTGTGATTGTATGGTTAGCTTGTTATACCTATTTGTGTGATCATGTGTGAACGAAGAGATTGAGAGAATCTAGTTAACTTGTTTTGCTTAAATTCCTCAATCTTATCAATCTCTTTAATTCCGCTGTGCGTTAGATTTGAGATTGTAATTGGACATCTTTTTAGTAGAGGGTTCTATTCACCCCCCTCTAGAACCGTGTTCCTGCACTATTGGACCCAACACTCCCCTCAAACCTAACTCGCACGGTCTCTCCTTAAACCGTGTCGCTTCCCACTGTTTGTTGGAGACCGTCATGTTCTCAACGCTTCAAATTCTGAACGGACCCAATTGGGCCATTCCATTTAATCACGGTCACCCCTAGACCATGCTAACATCCCCAATATCACGCCGGTTCAACTCCCTTGGAATGGCCACCCATGGGCCGTGCTATTTTTGAACGGTTCTATATGAACCGCGTGTATTGAAAGTGGTTCCTGTTGAACCGTGTTTTGCTCGTCGTCTCTGACGGCATTCATCCCCTCCCCGCCAGCGGTAAGGGCCCGTAGGGCTTCCCAACCGACCCTAAAGAGATCGCAAGCCCCTCATCTACCCTCTTAGGCTACATGCATGGACTAAGGATGGGGTGGCCTACCTCGGATGGGCGAGGTCCCTTGGTCGGTTTCTCTGCCGGTGCTACCGTCTCCTCCGGTGCCACGCCTTCTCCCTCTGCCGCTCCAGCATCTTCAGGCGATCTGACGACGGTCGTCGTCACCTCCCCTTCGGCCGTGGGCGGTGGCGGCGCGTCACCTTCGACCGTGGACGTCGGCGACCGTGGACGTCGGCGCCGGAGCTTCCTCCGTGGGGTGCATCGCCAGCAGCGGTGGGGCGTCCCCTCTAGCCATCTACCGTGCAGCACGTCTTAAGGATTGTTTCTTGAAGCGCATGTAAGCCGGGAGTAGAAGAGGAGAGTGGGAGAATGAGGGAGGATGTGGGTTGCAAGGTGAAAATGGGGGGTGGGCTTCCGTCGGTTGCGGTGAGTGTGGGAGAGTGGGAGACTAGGTGGGGAAGAAGATGAAAGGCGTCAGTTTATTTTTTTTAAACCGATAGTTGGATACGCGGTCTATCGATAGACCGCGTATATTATGGATGGTCTCTCGGTAGACCGTTCATTGGTAACGTCTTAGCTCCCATGCTAACGGTCGTTCTTTGACCGTTCTATTTATTGAGCGGTCCTTCACTAGGTCGTGTTAGGGCCATGACCAGATTCACTCTCTCTTGCCCTAAGAGGCCTTGTCTAGACCGTTTGTGTTCTTTGGCGGTCTGGGTTAGATCGTGTATATGCTGAAATGATACTATCGATGCTATGTTGCTACATTATGTGCTTAAATTGATAACTCCTTTTGACTTAAATTGTTTCATGATACATATATCAATTACAAATCATGTTCATGATCCCTTTGTAGCTTCACTCCAACTGGCCTCCCGTTGCCGTCAGGTAAGTCAAGTAAGTATTTCGATCCCTATATCCCTTATTGCATTACTATATGGTATTATGCTATATTATCTTGAGAACCAGTTGGTTATCTAAGTGTTCCAGGATCTGATGTTCCCCTTTAACAAAAATAATGATGATCTAGGTTCACGTGTTTAGTCATCAGATAAGCCATTAGGTTGGAAAAGTTGGGGGACGATGGTTCTGTCTCGCACGCCGTGATTACAGACATCGTCTTGACCCTGATTTGTCCGGTCTAGCAATATTATTCTCGAGTATTTTTTATTTTGTGGCTTTATTTGCATTCGATTTAACGATTTCTTTTATTTTAGCCCAGCATGCATCATACGCATCTTTGAGCATTCATGACCCATGGTTTGTCTGAAAATGTCTCGCCAATGATGGATGATTGTGCATTCATGGTTTTGAGTAAGAGGAATAATTCCACGCAGAGTTGGAAGGTTTTCTTTGGTCTATTCACCTAGTTGGGTTGACTGAAGGCCCATGTCTGGAGTTTTTAGTCTGTTTCTTTACGTTTTGCTGCTTGCTCCGGTCTCCTCATTGGTCCAAGGGATTATGTCCCCCATGAGGTTGATCGTGTGTTTTCCTTTTTGTTTAGTTAGTTTCTCCAGACTGGTGTTGTTTTGGTCCGATCGTTCCTTGTGTTTGGTTCAGAGTTTTCCGAAAGATTCCTATCACTCGTCGGCAAGAAAACTGGTGTCTTTTACCTTAACGCCCGCTTTTCAGTCTGCTCCGCATCATTTCCGCTTCATCTCCATGTTCCATTTCGCTTTCGCTTCGCCTCCGCTCGCTCCCCTACAAAGAGGACGTTAAAGAGGGGCATCTATTGACACCCATTTTTTGCCTATGAGTTGGGTCATTCCTTTTACTATAATTTGTTGAAGCCTCGAGTTGTCCATTACTCACTAGGCCATTTCCGGGCACGTCTTTGGGCTTATTTTATGAGTGTCTCCCTCCCTGACTAGGTCTGCTCTCGAATTCGGGCTTAATGGGCCTTGATTTCGCTTGATTTTGGGGTAAATGGGCCCATTTATCTTATTTCATTGATTTCAAACGTCTAGGATACACGCGGTCTAGCGACTGGCCGTTCAGTTATGGCGCGGTCTGATTGGAACCATTTTGGATATTTATTTGATTATCTGAATTTTCACCGACAAGCCTTAGAACGGTCCAAGTTCAGCCATTTATTGCCATTGAACGGCCTGTCTTTAGACCGTCCAGTTCCCAGAGTCCTAAACCGATGAAATTTCTAGATAATTATCTATTTATCCTATTTTTTTGGAGTTATCACCGACACGCTTTACACGGCCTGAATTAGACCGTTCCATTCATTGGGTGGTCTATCATTAGACCGTTTTATCCTAAAGAGTCCAGCACCGTGATAGCCGGTCAGTTTGGTGGATAATTGGGTGGTTTGTTGATTTATTTTATTTACCACTGACAGAATTAAGCAGTCTACCAATGGACCGTGTACAGTATTGGACAGTCTATCGAAGGACTGCGTACCTGGCCGAGATCTGTGGAATATGTGGGTTTTCTCTCTCCATTCATGGTTAAACCTCCACCTTCCTCCGCCATTTTCTCCGTGGTTTCTCCACCAAATGGGGTGTCGTTTGATTCCGGTGGAAGATAGAAGTATTATTTATGATTTATCTTTTAATATCTCGCCTTAATTCAAATTGGAAAACCCTAATTCGGGGCTGGACTTTCAAGGGTCTATAAATAGAACCCCTAGTCCAAGCTTGAAAAGGGGGATCCAACGTCGACGTCGAAGCTCTGCCGAATTCTTGAGCGAGCTGTAGCCAGGGAGGGAGGCTTTCTACATCTTTCTAAGCCTCCAGTTCAAGGGAGTAGTCTTCCGTTTTGTGTTTGGTCTAGGCATTTAGTCATCTTTTCATTCATTGCATGCTTCTTTTCATCATCTTCTCCCCACGTTTTGCATTTGCCATCATCATTTTTACACCCTCCTATTCTTTTCACACCCTATAGAGGTTTAAAAACCACCCCAGGTATCACCCATTCCATGCTATTATTTTGATTTTCCATTCTTTTCTATAGTTACTACACATTCCAGGGCTAATTTGGGTTTTGTTTTCTTGACCTCTACATTGTTTTGCAGGTCAGCATCAGCACAGCACGAGGCCCATCCCCTCTGGCCGGTCGGAAGGGGTGGAGGATCAAGTCCAACAACTTGGAGTCTGACGATTTTGAACGATCTTCTTCTGTCCGTCAGCAGATCAGAGTGATCCTCCACGAACCGTCTAGATCCTGTGAGCGGCCGTCTACGAACCGTTCTGGAGCCAGTCTAGCCTTCGTCCTACTTCTCTCTCCAGCGCTGTGAGCGATCTATCGAGCGGCCGTGCCATCCATTGGGCGGTTCTCCCTGGACCGTGTAATACTGCCAGCGCTGCACTTCAGGCGAGTGTCTTCTCCCTTTCCAAGGTACGGGTGCATTTCCTTTGCATTCCGTGTCTTGGTGGCGATCACGATCACACACACAAACCACTCCACACCTTTCTTTCCTTAATTTTACTTGTCTTTATATCTTTACTTAGAAAGGTAAGGAAAAGAAAGGAAGAGGGGGGGGGGAACATGTCAACAGTGTCTGCCTCAAGTGACGATGCTGCCACTTGTTCACTCAGGCATTTCATCAAACACTTTTCCTTCTCCTATAATGACCTCAAATCCCAGTAACTACACCGACCTTGGTGAGCTTCTCAATAAGTGCATTGAGTTGATTGTTCTTCACCACTATATGTGCTTCGACCTTGATAAACAAAGCTTTGGTGTAGCAACCCTGGTAAATTAAAAGAAATAAAATCCTAAATGGATTAAAAACTCGAACCAATGTAAAAGCCCAACTCATATATATACTTAAAATTTATGAAATATAGGCCAAAATGAATAATGCCTCCTGACAGGTCGTTATTTAATTGAAGACTGTTCACGCAGGCGCTAATTCAATAATTGACGCCCCCTTAACAGGCGTCATATAAAGAAATTGAAGACTGTGTACAGAGGCGTCATTTTAAAATAACACCCCAACCTTAGGTGTCATTTACAAAACGGGACCCATTGGTGTTTTGTTCGAACAAGGATGTTATCTGGGTAAGTTTTGATTAGGAAAGGATCAACACGTGGATGTCTAAGTTTAATCAGGAGTCTACGTAGGAAGTTTCAGTTCTAATCAAACTCCTAGAACCCATTAAGATTCCTTCCCTTTAAATACCCCCTTCCGTCGAACCAACCTGTTGGCTCTTTTCTTCATCAAACCTACTGCTGCTGTCGATCGTCCAAGCATCGAGGAGCCTTCCGCTCCATCCTGTTGTTGATACGAGCAGGGGTTCCCATCATCTTCCTCTTCATCCTGCCGTGGATGTGGAAGGACCTTCGTCCTCGTCTTCTTCCTGTGTGCTGCTCACAAAGGCTTACTGCGATTACAATTGTGTTGTGAACAAGCTTGCTTCTTCCATCTGCTTCCCTACCGTGGTGGCCGCTGCT
Source organism: Amorphophallus konjac (assembly GCA_022559845.1). Lineage (NCBI taxonomy): Eukaryota > Viridiplantae > Streptophyta > Magnoliopsida > Alismatales > Araceae > Amorphophallus > Amorphophallus konjac. The sequence goes on along the minus strand of CM040125.1, from coordinate 116,150,567 downwards.
TGCAAGCTGCTTCCTCTTCCAAAAAGGGCTACTGCAACTCTTGATATCTTCATCCTCTGGTCGTTGTCGGTGCTGCTACTGCAAGCTACCGCTCTTTGTTTTGCTGCCAGTTACTCTGTTACAAGCAGAGTATCGTTCTTGTTATTGATTCATCGCCGTTCTCAACCAAATCGTCTCCCAAGGTAGGTTTCCTCAAGACTTAGCAGAACCCTGTAATTCCTAGGTTAAAAACATGCATATAGGTCTGTAAGAGTTACATATTTCATTTCTGGATTGTGTTTTCTCTGTTTACTACATAAATGAAAATAGCGACCTAAGCAAGGGCGCTATTTAATTTAACGCCCGTGCAAACAGTCGTCAAATTCATTAGATAATTAATAATTTCACCATGTTCAAAATTTAATAACTGAGAACCCTTACATGTAAACTAATGCATGATCCTGTCCATAAATTCCTGCTATTTTTCTCTATCTGTTTATGTCTTTAGAATCTTGATCAGACATACTCCAAAATCCATGTGTTTGTGATTGTACCTGCCCGGTGCAAATCGGATGACAAATAAATAACGACCCCATCTAGGTCGTCAATTGAATGAACGCCCCTGTAAACGGGCGCCAATTTAGTGATAAACGGTGAATTATAGAGATATGTATATTTTCCTGGATATTGGAATTAACGACATAGACCCTGCCATCATTTTGATATATCACGCCCCTGACTAGGGCGCGGTTTACTAAATTGAAGACTTGGGATAAGTCACCATTTATATATAATATCTAAAAATTAAAAATATTTACAAATTTTAATATCAACAGTAATCTGATTGGAACGACTGAGTGAACAGTCGTTAATTATTGAACTGACGACCCTGACAAGGGCGCCATTTCATGATTTGAAGACATGACCTAAGGCGTCAATTTCCTGTTTCCTATTTTTTGTGGATTTCTATAACCCACTGTGAGTTGGTTATATTTAGGCACTATATTTTTTTTCGTGAATATAGTCCCCTATTTCACGTCGTTTTATCGATTACCCACTATTTCTCGATGATAGATGAACCCTCCATGGGACTTTCCGTTCCTTTGGACTGGTGACTTTATCATAGAGACCTTTGTAAGACTCCACTAGCCTTGGATTCTCTCAAGACAGCCAAGTAGGTTGTACCATCAAAACCCATGACACTACTTGATTGCCATGTCACTCTAAAGAAACATGGTATACCGGCCCTCATGATATGCTATTTGGATGTCATGAGAATATTCTAGATTAATGGAATGGGAAACCATGCCATTCGTGTTCTTATGAATTAGGTGCCATACTTGTGGACCTCAATTCTATCTAGCTTATCATGTCCAAGAACGAGCGACCATCTCTATACGAGCGCTTATTCTTAATGGCACCCAGTTAGGGAGCCGATTCCACCTAGTTTTAATACGAATCGTGGTTATACCGTTATTGCCGTCCCTACGTGTTCAATCCTTGTGATTCTATTCCACAAGATCACCTTAAGTTCCTACAAGCGTATTCCTTTGAAAATCTATATTGGCTATACTATAGTGGATGTCGAAAATACACGATCAATGCCTGCGCATATAGGGCCCGATCTGGTCCTGGGAGCAGAACCCAAAAGTACTAGTGCCCATGGGAGTTGTAATGATCGCGGTATGGCATTGTACCGAAGTGCATGACTAGCTTGATAGGCATTCCACAAATCTCATACTTGACTTGACTTGACATGACATGACTTGCGTGACCCGGAAGGAATATTTATTATACTTGCTTGAAACATGATAGCCAATTCTTGACATGACATGATCACTTGACATGACATATATACGTGCTTGATTATCTTGCTATCTTAACATGAGTTCTTGAAAGACTTGCTAGTTCACTCACTATCACTTGATATACATTCTCTATTCTCTTGTTATACATTCTCTATTGTCGTTTTACGCGAACATGCATAGCTAAATTGCATTCATCTAACTGATAATTTACTTAAAGCAAGCTAGCTTTTGAGATATAATCCCTACTGAGCGTTCACTCACATAGTGTTTTTCCATTATTTTTTAGATAAGTCCGAGGACGAAACTCTTTCGGATGGGGAAAGTCAAGAGTGATGAGATTAGAGCTACTCCAACTATCCAAGCGTTGTCTAGTCTTGACTTTTCTGCATTCTTGAGTCAATCATTGTACTTTTTCTTTTTATGGAGTCTTAGCACTTTCATTAAGAGGATTGTAATAGAAGTACTTTGAAGGTTTTGATGAAATAAAGGATTGGGTTATCTTTACTCTTGCACGCTCTATCTTTGTGACGAATACACCAACGCTCTGATTGACATGATCGATATAAACTCGTCACGCGTCTCCAGGTTCCTTCCACGCTCGGGTCGTGACAGTTTTTTTTTGTGGTATCAGAGCCTAGGATATTCAATTCCTAGGAAACCCAAGTCTAAGGATAGGTTTAAACCTTTAACCGGTGAGATTGGGTAGAACCATGGGTTAAAGTGACTAAGGTATTCAAACTCTTGGTCAAGTCTCATATTAATTAGTTATTTAAAATCCTTGTAGGACAATGGCTGTCAAACGTGCTCAGTGGCGTAACATGCAACATACTATTCAAGGCATGACGCATGCACTTCAACAGGTGGCACAAGGAGGTGCACACCGTGGAGCGAGAAATCTCCACCAAAGCTTCAAGAACATGAACCCTCCTAAGTTCATGGGATCGACTGATCCGGATGATGCCGAGCACTAGATCCGAGAGACTGAACGCATTTTTAGAGTTATGTAATGCACGGACCAAGAGAAGGTCTTATTAGCCACATTTCAACTGGAGAGAGACGCCCGATGCTGGTGGGAGTTAGTAGAAGCCACCTTAGAGCAAGGCCAAGTTACTTGGGAAGAATTTGTAGAATATTTCAACAATAAGTATTTCTCCGACCGAGTCCAGGAGAAGAAAGCTGCCGAGTTCACCACACTTAAGCAACGATCATTGTCGGTAGCTGAGTACGAGGCACAATTCTCTAGGTTGTCCCGGTATGCTAAACATCTAGTCAGTACCAAGAAGATGAAAGCTATGAGATTTCTTAATGGGCTCAGGCCCCAATATATCACACAACTGGCGCCGATGGACATACAAGTCTATTCAGAGATGGTACGACGAGCCCAGTTATTAGAAGATGCCATGGAACTATCTGATAGGATTTGTGGGAAAGATAAGAAGGAACATGTCACTAGTTCTGGTTTCTTTAAACCCAATTTCAACAAGAAGAGGCCAAGTAATGGAGGAACTCCCTCCCAAGAGCAAAAGTTCAAGAAGACCAAACCTTTCTCCATCACCACCACACCTTCCAAAGTGATATGTAAACATTGTGACAAGGCCGGACATAAGGATGATGAGTGTTGGAGGAAACTTGGAGCTTGTCTCCACTGTGGGAGCCGTGATCATCGGATTCCCGACTGCCCATTGCTCAATGATCAAGTCGGTGATGGAAAACGCCCGGTGACGAAGAATGCACATCTCCAAGCTATTAAGGAGGCAGATCAATATGAGGGTGGACTAGTGGAAGGTACGCTGCAAGTTTGTTCCAAGTCTGCACATGTCTTATTTGATACTGGTGCATCGCATTCTTTTGTCTCCAAGAAGTTTGCTGACCCGCTACCTATAGAACCGGAGTGGATAAAATTAGTTATCTCAACTCCTCTTGGAAACGAGGCCGATATTACTCACCATTACCAAAATTGTGAAGTCTTGGTTAAAAGAAGAAACCTCCCTATCGATCTCATATGCCTAGATATGAAGGACTATGATATCATATTAGGAGCTGATTGGTTATCCAAGTACCAGGCAACTGTTGATTGTCGTAACAGCAAGGTTTCTTTCAAGGAATTCTCGGAACTGGTCTATACTAGCCCTAAGAGTCGGAGCAAGTCACCTCATATTTCGGCCCTCCGAGCTAGCAAGCTAATAATGAAAAGATGTATATCTTTCCTTACTTTTGTCACCATTAAGGAAACTAAGGAGACTAAGCTAGAAGACATCCCTGTTGTGCAAGAGTTTCTGGACGTGTTTCTGGAAGATTTGCCTGGGCTACCCCCACAAAGAGAAGTGGCCTTCACCATCGACTTGGTCCTTGGTGCTGGTCCAGTTTCTAAGGCACCATATAGGATGTCCCCTGCCGAACTGAAGGAGTTAAAAGAACAATTGATGGAGCTTCTTAAGAAAGGATTTATTAGGCCGAGTACTTCCCCATGGGGAGCACCTGTGTTATTTGTAAACACGAAGGAAGGATCCATGAGGTTATGCATCGACTATCGATAGTTGAATCATCTTACTATCAAGAACAAGTATCCACTGCCGAGAATCGATGAGTTATTTGATCAAATATCTGGATCCAAGTAATTCTCAAAGATTGATCTCAGGTCAGGATATCACCAACTGAGAATCAAGGATGAGGATATTCATAAGACTGCGTTTAGGAGCAGGTATGGGCACTACGAATTTGTTGTTATTCCTTTTGAACTAACAAATGCCCCTGCAGCCTTTATGCAGTTGATGAATAGTATATTCAGGCCTCATCTAGATCAATTCATAGTGGTTTTCATTGATGATATATTGATCTATTCAAAGACCAAGGAAGAATATGAGGAGCATTTGAGGATTGCATTACAGATATTGAGGACAAATCAGTTATATGCAAAGCTCAGTACGTAAATGTGAGTTCTGGCTGGAAGAAGTGTCTTTCCTAGGACATGTCATATCAAAGGATGGATTATCCGTAGATCCGTCGAAGGTTGAAGCTGTAAAGAATTGGGAAAGACCGACCAATGCTAGCGAGATCTGTAGTTTCTTAGGTCTTGCGGGCTATTACCGGTGATTCATAAGGATTTCTCCAAGATCGCCGTACCACTCACTAGACTAACACGCAAGGAGATCCGTTATGAATGTAGTGAGGAATGTGAAAGAAGCTTCCAAGCCCTCAAGGATCACCTAACTACTGCATCAGTTTTAGCTTTACCAATTGAAGGTGAGAAATTCGAGGTATACACCGATGCATCTGGCATTGGCCTCGGATGTGTCTTAATGCAACAAGGGAGAGTCATAGCTTACTCATCTCGACAGCTAAAGAAGCATAAAGAGAACTACATAGTACATGATCTAGAATTGGCTGCGGTAGTGTTTGCATTGATGATCTGGAGACATTACTGTTGTGCATCCCTTGGTTTTGATGATGACAATAGGATATGTTTGATTAATCAAGTTCTATCTTGTTTCATAACAAATACAAGTGGTTTGATTGTTCCTTCAAAGTAATGGACTCATGACTATTTGATGATGACAAACAATGTTTTTTGATTAACTCAATATAAATCTGATAGTTCAAGTTACTTCTGATATGTTAAGTAATTTCAGGTCCACTGAAATCCAAGTGGAATCAACAAATCAGAAGAAGTGTCAAAGGCCGCTTGTCGACCAGGGAAGTGGTTATGGTCGACCAACGAACCCAGCCAGAAACACTTCAAGTCATCCGTCTTCTGCATGTGCCTTGGCTGTCGACCAAAGCCCCACTTCTGGTCGACCACAGAACAGACAGAGCATCAGACAGAACTGACGGCCATCTGGAATTTGCCCCTTGTCGACCAGCGACAAGGCTGTGGTCGACCACGGGACGCGAGTGTCAGCCAGAATGAAACCGCCATCAGGACACTGCTCGTTGTCGACCAGGGACAGTGTCATGGTCGACCACGGGTGTTATAGCGTCCAGAACCGAACTCTAACCGAATTCTGTTTTGGTTCCTTAAAACCTGCAGATTGTTGTTGCAGGTTGTTGGGTAGTTCAAATGATGAGATTCCACACGGGAATCAAGGAGAGAATCTTGCTTAGAAGCGGTCAAACTTATTGTAGTGATCGGATTTAACCTTCTCCCTACTTTCTAGCAGATTGACGCTCGATCTGGAATTTGAGCGGGAAGAGCTTCAGGCTTGAAAAAGTATCTGCATAAAAAGTAGAAGGCAACTGATCGCGGAGAAAAGCACACAGAGAGAGCATAGAACAGAAGCTAAGAAACACACCTACATCACAGGACGAAGTGGCTCTCCATCAATCAGAAATCTGCAGAAGACTAAAGGCATTCTCATTGCTGCAGAAGGAAGACTGGGCTTGAAGCTGTGCGACCTCCAGCAGTAAAGCAGCTGAAGGCATCCGATTGGAAGCTCTGCAGGGAGTCTACTCTTGTTATTTATGTGATTAAGTCCCAGGCTGAATTCTTTACTTTGTTACAAAAGTCTATATTCAGTCCTGTTGCATCATCCCACCTTCTCATCATTTCTATTCATCCTTACACCAAGTGTCAAGCTGTGAGGCAGCGGATTCAAGTTGTGTGTCAGCTGGTACAAGCTATGTGTCAGCAGGAACAAGCTGTGTGACAGCGGTGTCTTGTGTTTTGGATTGAGATCAGAGGCTCTCATAAGTGAAGCCTTGCTTGAGTTAAGCAAGGGGTGGATGTAAGTCTCGGGAAGAGACTGAACCACCTTAAAAATCCTATCTTGTGGTTTGCTTATGTGTGTGCGTGCTTCTCTATGTGTTTGTTTTCTTCATTGATATCAACATTAGTTCTGTAATTCGTCAATCACCTGCAACTCATTTAGTCAATAGATATTAAATCGAAAAAAGGGGGAAAGATCTATTCACCCCCCCTCTAGATCTATTCAGTCCGTACTCAACACGTGGTATCAGAGCCAGACTCTCCAAAAATGTGGTCTAACAACCAGGAGAGGCCTGCCGGACTGAACTCTAGAAGTCTAATGGCTGAGGGACACTCAGTAACTAGACCACCATATTTCGATGGAAATGATTTCTCATACTGAAAAATCGTATGCAGGTGTTCTTGAGAGCACAAGATCATGAGATGTGGAGAGTAGTAAGCCGAGGACCCTACGAGCTGCCCGAAGATGAGGATACCTGGACCAGAGAACAGGTCAGAAAATCAACCATCAACTGGGGAGCCATGAACGTAATGCAATGCGCACTACACCCCACGGAGTTCTCACGAGTTTCACAATGTGCAACGGCCAAGGAAATGTGGGATCGACTAGTAGTAATCTATGAAGGTACTTCAGAGGTAAGGGAGTCAAAAGTAAATATGCTAGTTTCAGAATATGAAATGTTTAGAATGAAAACTGACAAAAATATTTCTGAAATGTATGCTAGACTAGTGCAATTAACGAATAGTTTAAAGAGTCTAGGGAAAACCTACAAGGAACAGGAATTAGTGAGGAAGATCCTAAGATCCCTCACTCCTATGTGGCATACCAAGGCCACAGTAATTGAGGACTCAAAGAACCTCACCATTATGACTGTGGATGAACTAGTGGGATCCCTAATGGCCTATGAGGTCAATCTGAAAAGAAAAGAAGATGAGGGCAAGAAAAAGAACCAGCTCGCCCTAAAAACTAAAATAGGCACCTCTGAACTATCTGACACTGATAACTCATCTAGCACAGGTGAGGAAACTGGTGAGCTAGCCATGTTAACAAGAAAATTCAAAAGGTTTCTGCGGAAGGAAGGTAAGGGATTCAAGAATCCTAAGGGCATGGTAAGAAAGTCATCTCAGTTTAAGTTTGATAAAAATAAAACTTCATCTAACAAACTTGTCTGCTACAACTGCAGGAAACTAGGACACATAAAGGCTGAATGTCCAGAGACTCCTAAGAAATCAAGCTTCAAGTGGAAAGGCAAGCAACCAAAAGCAATGATAAGCACATGGAGCGAGGAGGAGGAAAGCAGTAAGGAGGAAACAACTTCCGAGGAAGAAGAAGGAAACATCTGTTTGATGGCCAAAGGAGATAGCGATGATCTTGAGGTAATCCCTCCGTTTCGAGATTTTTCTAGCTCAGATTGGGAAGAAGTCTACTCAGACTTACTTGATGCATATGAAAGAATTAGAAAGGAAAATAAGAGTTTGAAGAAAAAGCTTAATCAGGTCAATAATGACAGCAACCCATTTGCCAACAGAACTGAACTAGAATTAGAAATCACCACCTTGAAAAATAAGCTGAAACAATACGAGACAGATGAAGAAAATGTCAAAGGGCTGTTAGAAGAAAATGAGTCACTGAAAAACACAATTGATGAGGTAAAATTAAAGACTCAAGAAAGTGAACAGCAAACTAAGGTAACTCAAGAAAGAAACAACTCACTCAAGGAGGAAAACTGTCAACTTCTGGAAGAAATAGAAAGAATCCAGAGTGAACTGAAAAACAAACAGGAAACCTTGGAAAAAATGACTAAAGGTCAAGAAAACTTAAATGCTGTCTTGGGAATAAAAGTAAACTTTCAAAAAGAAGGGTTAGGATACAATCCTACGGCTAAAAAGGAATTCCAAATAAAAACCGTAACTGGGATTGCTGACTCAAAAGGAAAAGGGCCCCTAATCAATCTATATCAAGACAAACAAGAGGATGTAGCTGAATGCTCCTCCAAAAGGAATAATGTCACCAAGGAAGAGAGAAACATTAAAGAGAAAATAGTCAATCAACATAAGCTTAAAAATAATAGACAAGAAACTCAAATTCACAGAAATAACCAAACAAACCAAGTACTAAATCAAGTTAAAGGACATAAATCTGGAAAACAAGGTGTCTGGAGACAGGCTGGTCGACAACCGACCCCTCCTCTGTCGACCAGAGGATCTGCCAGAACAGGCGCTGGCGTCTGGAGAAGCAGTGGTCGACCACAGACATACCAGATGTCGACCAGAGGAACTGCCAGAACAAGCGCTGGCTTCTGGAAAAGCAATGGTCGACCACAGACACACCAGATGTCGACCATGACCAGACACGCAAACAGAAACCACAGATTTTCTCAGGTGAAACAAAATGAAAATTGGAAATCAAAAAGGTGGATTCAGATTAAAGAAACATTAGAACAAAAGCCACCCAATCTGAACAAGTTCAGAGACGAAAAATTAAACTGCTCTAAGAAAATCTGGGTTCCCAAAGGATTGTTACAGCAATTTCACAATTTTACAAGTTATCTTGGACCCGGGTACCATTGGGGTCCAAAAATTTCTGTGTAATTCATGATGCAGGAATGTCTGGCAGCCATGCACAATAAGTGGTACTTAGATAGTGGTTGCTCAAGACACATGACGGGAGACAAGACCAAGTTCTCCCAACTAAGCTCAAAAGATGGAGGTTATGTGACCTTTGGAGGAAATAACAAAGGTAAGATCATCGGGACAGGTAAAATAGGTAAGAACTCCTCAAACAGTATTGAAAATGTACTGCTGGTAGATGGACTGGAATATAACTTGCTGAGCATCAGTCAGCTTTGCGACAAAGGCCATAAAGTAATATTTGACTCCAAGATCTGCAAGATTATTGAACCAAATTCAGATACAGTCAAGTTTATGGGCCAGAGAGTAAACAATGTCTACATAATAGACTTGGATGATCCAGCCCACTCCAACCTGTGCCTAACCGCCAAGAAAGAGGACCTGACCTGGCTGTGGCACCGAAGGCTAGGGCATGTTAGCTATAGGGTGTTGCATAAACTTGTGAAGAATAAAATGGTTCTTGGTATGCCTGAAATTTCGTTTGCTCAAAATGTCAAAGTATGTGAATCATGTACCCAAGGTAAGCAAACAAGAAAATCATTCAAAGGTAGAACTGAAAGTCAATCTTCTAGACCACTAGAACTTGTGCACATGGACCTTTTTGGCCCAACAAGAACTGCTAGTCTTAGTGGTAAGAGATACGGTTATGTACTAGTTGATGATTTCTCTAGATTCACATGGGTAATATTTCTATCTCATAAAAGTGATGCTTTTTCTGAGTTTCAGGAATTCTACAAAAGAATGAAGCAGGATGGCAAGTCCAAAGTGTGTACAATCATATCTGACCATGGGGGGGAGTTTGAAAATTCTGACTTTGACTTATTCTGCAGAAACAAGGGCATAACCCACAGATTTTCCTCACCAAGGACTCCAGAACAAAATGGAGTTGTGGAGAGAAGGAACCGCACTCTTGTCGAGATGGCTAGAACCATGCTGGTTGAAGCTAAACTTCCAAGGAGATTTTGGGCAGAGGCAGTCAACACAGCATGCTACATTGTAAACCGAGCAATGGTAAGACCGGCTAGTGAAAATACACCATATGAAATGTTCAAAGGTAAGAAACCATCCCTAGCTCATTTTAGAATTTTCAGGTCAAAATGCTTTATTCATAACAATGATAAAAGGGTCTTGGACAAATTTGAACCGAAGAGTGATCCAGGAATATTCTTGGGCTATTCCGACCGATCAAGAGCCTATAGAGTTTTTAACACCAAAGATCAAATTGTTGAAGAATCCCCTCATATTACATTTGATGAAATTAATGATCTTGGCAAAAATGAGCAGGTCAGCAAGGAAGAAGAAGATAGGGAATTTCTAGAAGACAACGAAGAACCAAATGAAGAAGAACAATCTCAGGAAAGAGATCAAGGTATTACTAATGCTCCACCCGAAGGAGAAGGCATCTCAGGTAACAATCTTGAGAACTTAAGACTTCTTAGAGATCATCCCATAGAAAACATCATTGGTGGAATTCATGATCCTAGGAAGACTAGATCTCAGTTAAAAGAAATCAATGAACTAGATCAGCTTGCACTTGTGTCCCAAATAGAGCCCAAATCAGTAGAGGAAGCATTAAAAGATGACTCATGGATAAATGCTATGCATGAAGAACTAAATCAATTTGAAAGAAATCAGGTGTGGAGTCTTGTCCCTAGACCTTCATCTCACCCCGTTATTGGAACCAAGTGGGTCTATAAAAACAAGCTAAGTGAAGAAGGGGTTGTAATGAGAAACAAGGCTCGGCTGGTGGCTAAAGGGCACAACCAGGAATTTGGGGTTGATTTTGAAGAATCATATGCTCCAGTTGCTAGATTAGAAGCCATCAGGATATTGTTAGCCTTTGCAGCATCTCATGGAATCAAACTACAACAAATGGATGTAAAAAGTGCATTTCTAAATGGAATAATAAAAGAAGAAGTCTATGTGGAACAACCCCCTGGATTTGAAAATGATGAACTTGCTAATCATGTTTTCAAATTGCATAAAGCTTTGTATGGATTAAAGCAGGCTCCTCGGGCCTGGTATGAAAGGTTGAGCTCCTTCCTCACCAAGAAGGGATACATAAGAGGTAAAATTGATCGAACATTGTTTTCCAAGACCCAAGGTAAGCATATACTAGTTGTACAAATCTATGTGGATGATATTGTGTTTGGGTCTACCGAAGCTTCTTTATGTACTGAATTTGCAAACTTAATGACCAATGAGTTTGAAATGAGTTTAATGGGTGATTTATAGTTTTTTCTTGGATTGCAGATCGTACAATGTAGAGAAGGATACTTCATAAATCAATCCAAGTACATAAAGGAGATGTTGAAGAAGTTTGGCATGGAAAGCTGCAAACCAATCGAGTCACCCATGGGTACAAATGCAACATTGGAAGCTGATGTAAAAGGTAACATGGTAGATGCCAAGAAATACAGAGGTATGATCGGGTCCCTGCTATATTTAACTGCTTCAAGGCCAGATATTCAGTTTAGTGTATGCATGTGTGCTAGATATCAGTCTAGCCCTAGAGAATCACATTTAGGGGCTGTCAAGCGTATCCTTCGATACCTTGCCGGCACCCAAGAATTGGGTTTATGGTATCCTACATACTGCAAACTAGATTTGATTTCATATTCAGATGCTGATTATGCTGGTTGCAAAATTGATAGGAAGAGTACTAGTGGTTATTGTCAAATATTAGGTGGATGTTTAATATCATGGGCTTCTAAAAAGCAGCATTCTGTGGCACTCTCCACTGCTGAGGCTGAGTATGTCGCAGTAGGGAGCTATGGTACACAGGTTATGTGGATAAAACATCAACTCCAAGACTACAATGTAGATCTTGGATGTGCACCTATTTTCTGTGACAACACTAGTGCTATTAATTTGTCTAAAAACCCCATTCAACACTCTAGGACAAAACACATTGAGATCCGTCATCACTTTCTAAGAGATGAGGTCTCCAAAGGAAATTTCATGCTTCATTTTGTAGAAACTGAAAAACAACTGGCAGACATTTTCACAAAACCCCTTAACAATGACAGATTTTCAACTCTAAGAAGGGAGTTAGGAATTTGTAGAATTTCTCCTGAAAATTCTTGAAATAATCATATTCATGTGTTCACTGTATAGATTCTGTCATTTCTGTACTAAGTTATGTCAACTAGGTCTCTAGTACTGGTCAAGTTTTGAGTTTGGAGGTCTAGTGTCGGCTGCTACTTCAGCAAGTTCTGCAGAATCCTGGTTCTACTACGGATTATCTCTTGTGGTCGACCACAGGCAAGGCGCTGGTCGACCAAGGCATCAGGACAGGAAATAGTTGGTTCTGTGACTTCGCAGCTGTCGACCACAGGCGGTCCCATGGTCGACAACAGAATTGTCAGAAAGCAGACCACAGGTGACTACTCCTCAGGCAGCTTCTGTGACAGCATAGAGGTCGACCAAAGGCAACTCTATGGTCAACAGAGGATCTGAACAAGGGAAAATGGATCTAAAAAGGCTGCTGGCTCTGCTAGGAAATCCTCTGAACTAAGTGAACTTTTGTGCTCAGATTCTTCACTCATTCATCCTTATCCATACTTCCCATCCCTTGTGTCTCTATATCTCTTCATGGCCAACATTTTTTTTATCTTCAGCAAGGACTCACAAATTGAGGGGGAGAAAAAGTGTAAACTCATTCCTTGATAAAACATTAAAAAACCTAACCATATCTTTCAATAAAATCACCAAGGTAATCATTAAGAGTAGAGGTTGAGTGTAGTAATGAGAATTTGAACTGTACTACTGCAATAAATTCAAACCATAACTATGACTCTGTCACAAGATTTTGAGGACTTATGATTTTTAGTAATGAGACTGTTTCTCTACCTGTGTCTGTGTTGGACAGTAAAAATAAACTCAAATATAACATGTATGTACATGGAATACGCCATAATTCTGCCTTCTTGGTAGAGTAATGGATTGAGTTCTGAGAAACTACTGTTCTCCATCTCAAAGCAAAAAAATTGGCCGAACAATAGATGGGAGACAAGTGTGTCATGAAGATCCAATCTAACTCTGCTGCTTTCAAAAATATTGATTGGGCATACTGAGTAACTGGGGATATTGGCGTCTGATAAACGTATATCCTCACGGATAAAAGGTGTGTCCCAGTCATTAGTGGAATGGTTAGGCATGCTAAGTAGCCGGGGTTTCTGGCGTGTAAAAAGCGTGTCTCCTCGTGTAGAAAAGCATGTGATAAACCTGACCACAGCTCTCAAATGATTCAAAAAGTTATCACAAAGGCAGAGAAAATGGTTGACCTAAAGCATAGCATGCAAATAAAAGTACAAAACACTGTTCAGCTAGCATAGTTAGTCAAATTATCTCTTGAAATATATTATAAGTTCAAGGAGCCATGTGAAAGAAATTGGATATGGGGAGTCAATTTATTGGTGCAATACTTTCAAATTCATTGAACCACAATACCCACTCTATTTGGTCACAAGGTGGTCTTTGCATAAGGGTGGAAAGGTTCCATAAGTGTTCTATTAAAGAAAGGGAGTACACTTTAATATCTTCCAAAAATTTGAGTTATGCTGATTAAATCCTGACCGCTCGTTTTCTGCATCGTGATGGTTCACTATCCTGGTTTTTTAAGACCCAGCCCTACTGCCCTACCCTATAAATTGCCACGGCTGGGTCCCTAATTTTCTCTCATCTGCCGACTTGTACCTCTTTCGAATTCTTCCTCTCCAGTTCTCTCTCGCCTCTCTCTCGCATCCCTCCACCATGTCTCCAAAGCACGCTCCGCGGTCTACCAAGAGAACAAGAGAGAAGGCCCCTGCCGAGTCCTCGAAGCCGTCCAAGCGTTCCAAGCCGAGGGCCGCGCAGGGTCCGCCATCGACCCCTCAAAAGTCGACCACGGCCGAGGCGGCTGACTCAGGCAGGAAGGTACCAGCTTTAGAAGAACCCATCGTCCATCCAGTTTCAGGAGTTATCAAGCCACAGACCGTTCTGCCACCAAGGATTGTTGATTTCTCTGATGAGAAGCTGATGGAGATGTTCCCAGAACTACTGCCAATTTTTGAAGCCCAAGAGTGGACAGCGTTTGTCTCGGCACATACTCAGTATTCGCCTCAGCTTGTGCAAGAATTCTACCACAACTTGCAAATAGTGGATGGTCAGGTCTACACCGTAGTTCAAGGCATCGTCGTCCGCCTCGACGTCAAACTGCTCCACAAAGCGTTGAAGATTCCCAGACATGGCGCCGTCTTCAATCCTGAGGATTTTGACTTCCGAGCTGCATACACCGTCGTCACTGGCCAGCCAGCTCCTGAGGTTCTCCCTAAGTATCTGAATGCCAACACCTTCCCTCCTCTTCATAGATTGCTTCATCACATTCTTACCACCATTATCCAACCAAGAGGAGGCGCCAGAGATCAAGTAAGTCACCTCCATCTATTTTTGCTCCATGGCCTCATCACTTGTCAACCCATTCGCCTCATAACGCTCATCCTAAACACCTTCCAAAACATCCTACATTATCCCCAGAATTCTCTTCCATTTGCTGCCCACATATCTGCCATTCTGGAAGCAGCAAAAATACCATTTCCTCACGCTCCGCGCATTGTAATTCCCAAATGGCACGTCTATAACTTTCACTTCGTGACCACATTCTTGGGGTTTAAGAAGGTAGGAGACCAAATTCAGCGCACTCTACCATCCAAGGGCAAATCCAAGGCTCCATTGCCACCCTCTTCTCCACCACATACACCTATACAGGTTAGCCCTACTGTCACACCTCCACCTGTGGTGCCTCAAGCTACTCCTACTACCACCACTACTGCTCATCCTCCATCTTCCCTTTCTATAGTGCTCTGGCATCCAGGCACTGCTGCCACTCATGCTCAATCCACTTCTGTTCCACCTACCCAAGCTCCATCTCATTCTGTTCCACCTACCCAAGTTCCACCTACCTCTACTCCATCTACTTCTGCTCCACCACCATCCTTCACCTCCAACACTGAGTCTCACGGAGTGCTTCTCCAGATAGCATCTCAGTTGTCCTCTCTCACCACCCAATTCCAATCCTTTCAAGAGAATATGAATGCTGCCACCGGGCGCCTGGAGCAGAAAGTCCAAAGGCTGGAACAACAGATGGAGGCCAGGTTCATCAAGCAAAAGGAACACACTGACCATGCTAGTTCTCGGTTCAACAGACTAGTTGGCACCTTAGGTCAAGTGTCAGAAGAAATGGGAAACCGCATAGAGTTCACAACCAAGCAGAATGAAAAGTATCACAATGCTACTATCTCCGAGATCCAGAAGCTCAGACTCTCTTATGCCCACATTGTTGACAAGCTGGATCGCATGGAAGAGAACGTGAAGCCAGAGACTTCCTCATCCTCCTCAGAGGGATTGTTTAAATGATCTTCTTTTTGCTGTTGACAAAGGGGGAGATAGGACTTTATGTGTCATTGTGTGTCTAGTTGTGTGTCTAGATGTGTGTCTAGATGTCAAGTTTACTTTGTCTACGTGTCCTTAGTGTCTTTATCCTTTTTGAGTCACTCATGTAATTAGTGCTATAGTTTTTGAAAGGCACATCAAACGAATTGTCTGAATGAAATCTGTGCTATGATAGCCTTGAATGCAATATCAAATGAATTCTATAATCTGTTGTTTGTCACAATGACTCATGGTTGTCATCATCAAAAAGGGGGAGAATGTTGTGCATCCCTTGGTTTTGATGATGACAATAGGATATGTTTGATTAATCAAGTTCTATCTTGTTTCATAACAAATACAAGTGATTTGATTGTTCCTTCAAAGTAATGGACTCATGACTATTTGATGATGACAAACAATGTTTTTTGATTAACTCAATATAAATCTGATAGTTCAAGTTACTTCTGATATGTTAAGTAATTTCAGGTCCACTGAAATCCAAGTGGAATCAACAAATCAGAAGAAGTGTCAAAGGCCGCTTGTCGACCAGGGAAGTGGTTATGGTCGACCAACGAACCCAGCCAGAAACACTTCAAGTCATCCGTCTTCTGCATGTGCCTTGGCTGTCGACCAAAGCCCCACTTCTGGTCGACCACAGAACAGACAGAGCATCAGACAGAACTGACGGCCATCTGGAATTTGCCCCTTGTCGACCAGCGACAAGGCTGTGGTCGACCACGGGACGCGAGTGTCAGCCAGAATGAAACCGCCATCAGGACACTGCTCGTTGTCGACCAGGGACAGTGTCATGGTCGACCACGGGTGTTATAGCGTCCAGAACCGAACTCTAACCGAATTCTATTTTGGTTCCTTAAAACCTGCAGATTGTTGTTGCAGGTTGTTGGGTAGTTCAAATGATGAGATTCCGCACGGGAATCAAGGAGAGAATCTTGCTTAGAAGCGGTCAAACTTATTGTAGTGATCGGATTTAACCTTCTCCCTGCTTTCTAGCAGATTGACGCTCGATCTGGAATTTGAGCGGGAAGAGCTTCAGGCTTGAAAAAGTATCTGCATAAAAACTAGAAGGCAACTGATCGCGGAGAAAAGCACACAGAGAGAGCATAGAACAGAAGCTAAGAAACACACCTACATCACAGGACGAAGTGGCTCTCCATCAATCAGAAATCTGCAGAAGACTAAAGGCATTCTCATTGCTGCAGAAGGAAGACTGGGCTTGAAGCTGTGCGACCTCCAGTAGCAAAGCAGCTGAAGGCATCCGATTGGAAGCTCTACAGGGAGTCTACTCTTGTTATTTATGTGATTAAGTCCCAGGCTGAATTCTTTACTTTGTTACAAAAGTCTATATTCAGTCCTGTTGCATCATCCCACCTTCTCATCATTTCTATTCATCCTTACACCAAGTGTCAAGCTGTGAGGCAGCGGATTCAAGTTGTGTGTCAGCTGGTACAAGCTGTGTGTCAGCAGGAACAAGCTGTGTGACAGCGGTGTCTTGTGTTTTGGATTGAGATCAGAGGCTCTCATAAGTGAAGCCTTGCTTGAGTTAAGCAAGGGGTGGATGTAAGTCTCGGGAAGAGACTGAACCACCTTAAAAATCCTATCTTGTGGTTTGCTTATGTGTGTGCGTGCTTCTCTATGTGTTTGTTTTCTTCATTGATATCAACATTAGTTCTGTAATTCGTCAATCACCTGCAACTCATTTAGTCAATAGATATTAAATCGAAAAAAGGGGGAAAGATCTATTCACCCCCCCCTCTAGATCTATTCAGTCCGTACTCAACAATTACTTATACGGAGTACAATTCACTGTATACTCCGATCACAAGAGTCTCAAGTATCTCTTTTCTCAAAAGGAATTGAATATGAGACAGAGACGTTTGCTGGAATATCTCAAGGACTTTGACTTCACTATACAATATCATCCTGGAAAGGGTAATCCTGTAGCCGATGCCCTCAGTCGAAAGCCGAGAGCACTATTAGCCAATTGTATGACTCAGGAGTGGAAGTTGCTAGAACAATTCTCTCGACTTGACATAAGCATGGACCATGAGAACAAGTGTGTTACACTATCTCTTATGAGCATAAAGCCAGATCTACTCTCAGAGATACAAGGACTGCAAGATAATGACCCGGTATTAGTGGAAATCAAGGGCAAGATAGAAGAGCAATCTGATTTCAAATTAGCATCAGATGGAAGGATGTTATTCAGAGATAGAACTTGCATCCCAGATTGTCTAGAGCTAAAGAAGAAGATCTTAGATGAAGCTCACAGATCAAGGTACATGATTCATCTAGGAGCTACCAAAATGTACCAAGATTTGAAAAGGACCTTTTGGTGGCCCAACATGAAAAGAGAAGTAGCGGACTTCGTATCTCGCTGTCTCACATGCCAACAAGTTAAGGCGGAACACCAAAAGCCTGTCGGTAAGCTACATCCTCTTGATATTCCCAAGTGGAAGTGGGAGGATATCGGTATGGACTTCATTATGGGTCTGTCTAAATCTAGAGGAGGACATGATGGAATATGGGTTATCATAGACCGATTAACCAAGTCGGCATACTTCTTGTCAATCAAGAGCCGATGGTCAATTGACGTCCTTGCTGCATTATACATTAAGGAGATAGTCAGGTTACATGGAGTACCTATCTCAATCGTGTCTGACCGAGACCCTCTGTTTACTTCTCACTTTTGGAAGGGTCTACAACATTCGTTGGGGATGAGATTTAACTTTAGTACAGCTTTTCATCCTAAAACGGATGGTCAGACCGAGAGAACGAATCAGGTGGTAGAAGATATGCTCAGAGCTTGCATCATCAATTTTGGTGGAAGCTGGTATGAACACTTGCCATTAGTCGAGTTTGCATACAACAACAGCTACCAGGCAAGTATACAAATGGCACCTTTCGAAGCCTTATACGGAAGGAGTTGCCGATCACCCTTGTGCTGGGATGAAGTTGGTGAGAAACAACTATTAGGCCCAGACTTGGTAAGGGATACCACTGAAAAGATTCAGTTGATTAGAGAGAGACTTCAAGTAGCTCAGTCTAGACAGAAGGCATATGCTGACATAAGAAGAAGAGATCTCGAATTTCAAGTCGGAGATCACGTATTTCTCAAGATATCACCTGGACGTGGAATAAGGAGATTTGGTGTTAAGGGCAAGCTTACACCAAGGTTTATCGGACCTTTTGAGGTACTAGAAAGAGTGGGCGAGGTTACTTACCGCATCGCTTTGCCTCCTCAATTGTCCGATGTTCATAATGTTTTCCACATATCCATGCTGAAGAAGTATGTGCACGATCCGTCACATATCATCGATCATGGAGACCTGGTGATTCAAAAGAATCTCACATATGAACAAAAACCTATGAAGATCCTCGATCGTGAAGTTAGTACTCTAAGGAACAAAATAATTCCCATGCTAAATGTGCAATGGAGTAAGTGCTCAGAGCACGAAGCCACATGGGAGACTGAGGAGTCCATGAGGAATCGATTCCTGGATTTATTCTAAAGGTATGTGTCCTGCACCCTCCGTAAATGTGTGCGATTGAATTTGGGGACCAAATTCTTCTAAGTGGGGGAGGGTGTAGCAACCCTGGTAAATTAAAATAAATAAAATCCTAAATGGATTAAAAACTCGAACCAATGTAAAAGCCCAACTCATATATATACTTAAAATTTATGAAATATAGGCCAAAATGAATAATGCCTCCTGACAGGTCATTATTTAATTGAAGACTATTCACGCAGGTGCTAATTCAATAATTGACGCCCCCTTAACAGGCGTCATATAAAGAAATTGAAGACTATATACAGAGGCGTCATTTTAAAATAACGCCCCAACCTTAGACGTCGTTTACAAAACGGGACCTGTTGGTGTTTGGTTCGAACAAGGATGTTATCTGGGTAAGTTTTGATTAGGAAAGGATCAACACGTGGATGTCTAAGTTTAATCAGGAGTCTACGTAGGAAGTTTCAGTTCTAATCAAACTCCTAGAACCCATTAAAATTTCTTCCCTATAAATACCCCCTTCCGTCGAGCCAACCTGTTGGCTCTTTTCTTCATCAAACCTACTACTGCTGTCGATCGTCCAAGCATCGAGGAGCCTTCCTCTCCATCCTGTTGTTGATACGAGGAGGGGTTCCCATCATCTTCCTCTTCATCCTGTCGTGGACGTGGAAGGACCATCATCCTCATCTTCTTCCTGTGTGCTGCTCACAAAGGCTTACTGCGGTTGCAGTTGTATTGTGAAGAAGCTTGCTTCTTCCATCTACTTTCCTACCGTGGTGGCCGCTGCTTTCAAGCTGCATCCTCTTCCAAAAAGGGCTGCTGCTACTCTTGATATCTTCATCCTTTGGTCGTTGACGGTGCTGCTACTGCGAGCTGTCGCTCTTTGTTTTGCTGCCAGTTACTCTGTTACAAACAGAGTATCGTTCTTGTTATTGATTCTTCGCCGTTCTCAACCAAATCGTCACCCAAGGTAGGTTTTCTCAAGACTTAGCAAAACCATGTACTTCCTAGGTTAAAAACATGCATATAGGTCTGTAAGAGTTACAGATTTCGTTTCTGGGTTGTGTTTTCTCTATTTACTGCATAAATGGAAATAGCGACCTAAGCAAGGGCACTATTTAATTTAACGCCCGTGCAAACAGTCGTCAAATTCATTAGATAATTAATAATTTCACCATGTTCAAAATTTAATAACTGAGAACCCTTACATGTAAACTAATGCATGATCCTGTCCATGAATTCCTGCTATTTTTCTCTATCTGATCATGTCTTTAGAATCTTGTTCAGACATACTCCAAAATCCATGTGTCTGTGATTGTACCTGCCCGGTGCAAATCGGATGACAAATAAATAACAACCCCATCTAGGTTGTCAATTGAATGAACGCCCCTGTAAACGGGTGCCAATTTAGTGATAAACGGTGAATTATAGAGATATGTATATTTTCCTGGATATTGGAATTAACGACATAGACCATGCCATCATTTTGATATGTGACGCCCCTGACTAGGGCGCAGTTTTTTTTTATATAACCGAGACCAAGGGAAAGGCATTGGGGACTGTACAATTTGTGTTAGATCCACCAATGATATCTGGCCCAAATTTTATTGATTTCTAAAGGGATATGTACAACAGAACCTCGGGGCATACCTTTACAATTGAAACAAGAAAGAATCCAGAGAAAAGAAAAGATAGGAAGTGATTTATCTCCTCCAGCTAGGTAGGCCTGCAGCATCAACAGTGGCACACCCACGGGCTTTCCTTGGGAGTTCTTTTCAACTTCTGAAGTCCTTGTTAGATCGGGTGAAACAGGCTAAGGATGCCAAAGCATCCGCAACTGTGTTCCCTTCTCTGTATATGTGCTGAATATTCCACTCATTTTTGTTCATTATCTCGATGATTTCTTCCCACCATTTTAGAATTCTCCAAGGTGGGCGGGCATTAGACTGAATCATCATGACAAGAGAGTTGGAATCAGAGTAAATGGTAGCTTTAGAGATCCCACTCTTTACCAGAATTCTAAGCCCATCAAGTAGAGCTCTTGCTTCAGCTACCATGTTGCTTCCCATTCCATAGTAGTATGAGAAACCATGGATTATTTCACCTCTGCTATTTCTAATACAACCCCCTCCTCCAGCATGACCCGGGTTACCTTTTGCTGCCCCATCCACATTTAAAGCATGCCCATTGGAAGGACAAAGCCACCGGATGATCTTAGGTGGTTTTTCTTTAGTGCTGTATGCTAGCCTGAGGTGTTCCAATACATCCCTTTCCTTAGCAGTCAGGTTCTTGCTGAACTTGGTCTTCACCATAGAGTATTCCATTTGCCTTAGAATTCTCTGCTGCATCACCTTGGAAGAGGTTCCCTTGTCTTCAAACTTTAGCTTGCATCGGGCCTTCCATATCTCCCATAGTATGTGTATCATTGAATGGATAGCTACATACCCAAACAGAGATTTGTTGTCAGCTATTTTTATTATGTCCAAGCAGAAACCTGTGACAGTGTTAGGGGTTCTGCAACGGGTGTCAAAAAGAATCCTAAAGTATTGTCATAGAGGTGCTGCAAGTTGACTTTCCATAAACAAATGATTTATACTTTCCTCATGATTGTTGCTGTTGCAGCAGACACATTTAGATGGAAGTTGTATTCCTCTGTGCTTTATTGTACAGTCTACAGGGATAGCAAGATGGAGGATCCGCCAACAAAACATAGAGGCTCTTGGGGTTATGTAAGGACCCCACAATTTTTTTAGAGGAGGTCTTTTTATCCCTTGTGATCTAAGAGCTTCATAACTGGATTTGCTAGAGAAATATCCGTCTGTATTGGTAGCCCACACACACATATCAGTCTTCTGGTTCAGTTGCAATGATCCCATGGTTTTGGCAGTGTGATGCGCTGTTTACTAAATTGAAGACTTGGGATAAGTCGCCATTTATATATAATATCTGAAAATTGAAAATATTTACAAATTTTAATATCAACAGTAATCTGATTGGAACGACTGAGTGAACAGTTGTTAATTATTGAACTGACGACCCTGAAAAGGGCGCCATTTCATGATTTGAAGACATGACCTAAGGCGTCAATTTTCTGTTTCCTATTTTTTGTGGATTTCTATAACCCACTGTGAGTTGGTTATATTTAGGCACTATATTCTTTTTCGTGAATATAGTCCCCTATTTCACGTCGTTTTATCGATTACCCACTATTTCTCGATGATAGATGAACCCTCCATGGGACTTTCCGTTCCTTTGGACTGGTGACTTTATCATAGAGACCTCTGTAAGACTCCACTAGCCTTGGATTCTCTCAAGGCAGCCAAGTATGTTGTACCATCAAAACCCATGACACTACTTGATTGCCATGTCACTCTAAAGAAACATGGTATACCGGCCCTCATGATATGCTACTTGGATGTCATGAGAATATTCTAGATTAATGGAATGGGAAACCATGCCATTCGTGTTCTTATGAATTAGGTGCCATACTTGTGGACCTCAATTCTATCTAGCTTATCATGTCCAAGAACGAGCGACCATCTCTATATGAGCGCTTATTCTTAATGGCACCCAGTTAGGGAGCCGATTCCACCTCGTTTTAATACGAATCGTGGTTATACCGTTATTGCCGTCCCTATGTGTTCAATCCTTGTAATTCTATTCCACAAGATCTACCTTAAGTTCCTACAAGCGTATTCCTTTGAAAATCTATATTGGCTATACTATAGTGGATGTCGAAAATACACGATCAATGCCTGCGCATATAGGGCCCGATCTGGTCCTAGGAGGAGCACCCAAAAGTACTAGTGCCCATGGGAGTTGTAATGGTCGCGGTATGGCATTATACCGAAGTGTATGACTAGCTTGATAGACATTCCACAAATCTCGTACTTGACTTGACTTGACATGACATGACTTGCGTGACCCGGAAGGGGTATTTATTGTACTTGCTTGAAACATGATAGCCAATTCTTGACATGACATGACATGATCACTTGACATGATAGATATACGTGCTTGATTATCTTGCTATCTTAACATGAGTTCTTGAAAGACTTGCTAGTTCAGTCACTATCACTTGATATATATTCTCTATTCTCTTGTTATACATTCTCTATTATCGTTTTACGCGAACATGCATAGCTAAATTGCTTCATCTAACTGGTAATTTACTTAAAGTAAGCTAGCTCTTGAGATATAATCCCTACTGAGCATTCACTCACATAGTGTTTTTCCCTTATTTTTCAGGTAAGTCCGAGGACGAAACTCTTTCGTATGGGAAAAGTCAAGAGTGATGAGATTAGAGCTACTCCAACTATCCAAGCGTTGTCTAGTCTTGACTTTTCAACATTCTTGAGTCAATCATTGTAATTTTTCATTTTATGGAGTCTTAGCACTTTCATTAAGAGGATTGTAATAGAAGTACTTTGAAGGTTTTGATGAAATAAAGGATTGGGTTATCTTTACTCTTACGCGCTTTGTCTTTGTGTCGAATACACCAACGCTTTGATTGACATGATCGATATAAACTCGTCACGCGTCTCCGGCTTCCTTCCGCGCTCGGGGCGTGACATTTGGTCTTCTACTACAAGCATGGTATTTAGATGTACACTGACCTTACAAGCCATAATGAAATGTGCATCGACCATATGTGTTATAAGGCAACATGTGCACATACCTTATATGACATGAAACAGAACATGCACTGACCTTATCTGCCATAAATGAAATGTGCATCGACCTTAACTGTATTGTGTTCTTCAACTGCACTGACCTTGCATGCATAAACTTCTTCAGTTGCACAGACCTTGTATGCCAGGGACTTTTTCATATGCATCGACCTTTCTCCCTAAGGGTCTTCACGTGCACAGACCTTAAAAGAAAATGTGCATCGACCTTTGTATAGTATCAACCAGATGTGCATCGACCCTTGATCAGTATTAGCCAGATGTGCATCGACTTGGTTCTGTGTTACCAGGATGTGCATCGACCTTGATTCGATGCTTACAAGATATGCATCGACCTTGGTTCAAAAGCTGCACCGACTTATTTGCTGAATGAGTAAAGGTGCACCGACCTTGTTTGCCAAATGCCAAAGGTGCATTGACCTTGTAAGCAAATGTGCATCGACCTTCCATCTTGAAATCACCAAGGTGCATCGACCTTTGTTCTGCGTTACCAAGATGTGCCTCGACCTTAGTCCCGTGCAGACTGGATGTGCACCGACCTTGCTTCTTTACCTGTGGCTGCTGCACCAACCTTGTTCTTCGTTGGAGAAATGTGCATCGACCTTTCTTTCGCAAGATGACGAAAGGTGCACCGACCTTGTTGCGTGTGAGAATAAAGAAGCATGTTGTATCTCTGTGGTTTTGATGATGTCAAACACCATAAGTCAAATGTCAAACACCATAAGTCAAAAGTCAAACACCTTAAGTCAAACAGAACATGTTTGAAGCTGTCATGAGTCTGTGCATTGGAGTCGGTGCATATTGTCATCCTGCATGACTAAGGTCGGTGCAAGTGTGTCTTACGCTTGACTTAGGTCGGTGCATATTTCGCATCCTGCATGACAGAGGTCGGTGCAGATTTTAGCCATATGCCTACAAAGTCGGTGCATAGTCTGCCTTATGAATATAGATGGTCAGTGCATTCTCTGTTCTACAGCATATCAAGTCAGTGCACATTTGCCTTGTGTATATACAAGGTCCGTGCACATCTACATTAAGCATAAAGAAGGTCTGTGCAATTTTTGCCTTGCACTAAACCAGGTCCGTGCACACTTTCCTTGTGTGATACAAGGTCGGTGCACATTTTCCCTTGTGCGATACAAAGTCGGTGCATACTCTGCTAATATGCTTACCAAGTCGGTACACTTTCTGCTGGTCCAGATACAGGGTCGGTGCATACTCTGTTTGTCTACATGGAAGGTCAATGCATATTTCTTATCGTGCATATAAAAGATCGGTGCATCCTTTGTGATATACTACCTAAGGTCTGTGCATTTTTTGCCTGAGCATATAGAAGGTCGGTGCAATGTGTTTTCCTTAAGCGCATATAGAAGGTCAGTGAAATGTTTCTTCCTTAAGCGCATTTAGAAGGTCAATGCAATGTTTGCATCGTGCATATATATATATATATAGGTCTGTGCATATCTTTCCATACGCCTACATGGGTTAGTATACTTTTTAGCTCTACGTAGAAAAGGTCCATGCACTCCTCTGTTTAGAGTCTGTGCACATCTCAGTCTTTGAAAGGTAAGGTCAGTGCGTATCATCAAACGGCTAACACACACGACTGTTTCATTCCCAGGTCAGCCATATTGTCGAGCATCTATTGAGCAACCTGCAAACTTACCTCACGTGGAATTTAAGGTACCAGGTTGATGGCACGTGATCTAAGGAAAGGAGTGGACCAGATGATCCTGCCACATGGACTGTTACAGTACCACGACTCTGACACGTGGAACCTCGAAGGATCAGATCTGCGTGAAAGTTTTGGCAGGAAACGTGGTATCCACGCGACCATCGTCGACTTATAAAAGAGGATCGAAAGGCTGGGAGAAAGGTGATAGAGAAGAGATGAATAGAAGAGGAGAAAATCAAGAGAGAATATTTAAAGCCACAGCTAGTGCTGGAATTTCCCCATTTGAGACGAGAGAAAAGTCAAGGAGAAAAGTCAAAAAGAGAGAGAACCAGTCCAGAAAGAGAAGAGCATGAGTGATCGCCGGTCTTGAGTCTGAAAGTCTGCTTCTACGGAATCTACATTGTCATTGTTTTTGGGTGATTTTTCCCTTTTGTTTACTTTCATCTTCGAGTTTTTTTCGCCGTTTTTAATTCCACCTTGTTACCCTCTAAGTTCACTTGGAGGAAGGGAGAGGCACTCCGGTTTCCCTCCATCGTGTTTGGAGGAAGAGAGGAACGATCCTCTGGTTCGTGAGTTGCAGGGAGCAATTCACAGGGTTCCCCTTGCTGATTGCGAAGGAAGGGAGGTTGCACCTCTAGTGATTCTTCTGGTCTTCAAAAGAGCGAGGTGAGTGTTCCTCGGGGAAAGCTATCAGGCAGCGGGAGTTAGCAGACTGAGTCTGCGGCTCTTAATTGCTTAGTGCAAGGAAGCCTTACTCTGATGGAGTAAGGGGTGGATGTAGATTGCAGATCGCAATCGAACCACCTTAAAAACTCTTTGTTCCATCTGTGTGGATTGTTTGGCTGTTCTTTCGATTTGGCTATGGCACGTCAGCTATTCGATCATTGTCTCATCTTAACTCTCTTTCTCGATAAGCTTTTGTCTATCTGTCTATTCCGTGGTCTGTCTAGGAAAGTTTCTCTATTGCATTTTAGATTACATAATTTGTTAATTTAAATTACTCTGAATTGGGAGTGATCTATTCATTTCTCCTTCTACCTCACTTTCTGTGTGAACTATCAATTGGTATCGGAGCAGGTTACCCAACATGTGGTCCAACGACAAGGGTAAATATGGATCTAGCACTCCTTGCAGTTTCATGGCTGAGGGACAGTCTATTAGTCGCCCTCCTTATTTTAATGGTAATAACTACTTTTACTGGAAAAATAGGATGGAAGTATTCCTGAGAGTGTAGAGCCACGAACTCTGGAGAGTGATCATCACAGGACCATACGAGCTCCCACCAAATGAAGATGTGTGGACGAAGGATCACATCAGGCTTTCAACAGTTAACTGGTCGGCACTAAACATAATTCAATGCGCTGTACATCCAGAAGAGTACGCCAAGATCTTTGCTTGCCAGACAGCCAAGAAAATGTGGGATGAACTTGAGCTCATCTACGAAGGTACATCCCAAGTCAAGGCCACCAAGGTAAATATGCTCACCTCTGAGTATGAATTGTTTAAGATGAAATCCGAGGAGACTATTGCAGAAATGTATGCTAGGCTATTGTTGATCACTAACAATCTTAAAGGGCTTGGGAAATAGGTTTTAGAAGGGGATCTAGTCAGGAAAATCCTTAGGTCGTTAACCCCCGCTTGGCACACTAAGGCCATTGTGATAGAGGAGTTTGGATCTGTCAAAACTGACAGTCACTGAGCTGATAGGATCCCTAATGACTTATGAAATGAATTTTAAAATAAATGGTGAAGGAAGTGACAAGAAGGGCAAGAACATTGCTCTCAAGGTGTCCCATAGTAGTAGTGGGAGTAGCAATAGCAGTAGTAGTGGAGAGTCTGGCGGGTTCTCAGACCTTGATCAAGAGGAGCAAGCTATGCTGACTCGACAATTTTGGAAGTTCTTAAGAACTAAGGGAAAAACATTTAGAAGAAAAAGATCACATACTTCTGGTAAGCATTTTGATTCTAACAATGATATAAATGAGAATGCTAAGAAGATCACATGCTTTCATTGTAGGAGGACTAGACACATGAAGGGGGATTGCCCCGATCTCGAGAAGAAAAGCTCCAAGGTGCAAAAGAAGAAACCTCGGGCTATGGTTTGCACGTGGAGTGACGAGGAGGAAGACCCTGAGGCCAACTCTTCAGAAGAAGATGACCAAGGAATATGTCTTATGGCCAACAGTGACGAAGAGGTAACCAACATTTTTGAGAATTTTTCAATTGATGACTGGGAAGATGCATATGTTGAACTGTTAGATAAGTTTAATGCTTTGAGTAAAGACCATAGGGTGTTAAAGAGAAAACTGAATGCTGCTACTGAAGAACAAATTCAAACTGACAAAGAAAATCAGAAGGTCAAGGAAAAATTAGAAAAGATGAATTCTCTCAAAAAGGAAAATGAAAACCTTAATTCTGAAAACGAAGAAGTTCAAAAACAACTTGATGAATTAAAGTTCAAATTTCAAGAAAGCCAAAGTGAAAATAGTTTAATCACTGAAAAGTATGAAGCTGTTAGGAAGGTGAACTCTGAACTTCAAGAAAATTGTGAAACATTGCAAAAAGAACTAGAAGACAAACAAAGAAATCTAGAAAAACTTGTTCAAGGAAAAATGAACTTGGATACCATGCTAGGTGCTAGGGTTAATTTCAACAAAGAAGGTTTAGGCTATAATCCAACCCACAAGAAACCCTTTGAATTCACAATAGTAACATCATGTCCAGAAAAAGGGAAGGAAAAACTAGATACACCATCCAGCTCCAACAATGCTCAGAATGTCCAACAACCAAGGAATGATTTGTCAAACCATGCTGGACAACAGTCTAAAATTGGAAAGAACTCAACTAGGCAAGATCCTGTGAGCATTCCCGAGAACAAGAACGTCCACAGGTCAAGGCATATGACCCAAAATAGAAATTCATCACTCTATAAAAACATGTGTCAATACAAGAAAAATTGGGAAAATCCCGTTCTTCCACGGAAACTCTTTAATGAATATGGTTATCCTAGACAGAATGGGTACAAAAGACACCCGGGGAATGAACAGTTCAACAACAGGAACAGATTCCACATCATTAGGCCAGGTGGACAGAATCCTAGTCATAATTTCAACAAAACTGTTAACAACATGCAAAAGAAAAATACTCTAAAACAGTTTTGGATTCCGAAGTTTCTGCTTAGAGATTTGATCAATGTCTTTGGACCCAATCTATCTTGGGTTCCAAACTACTTTACTTGATATGTCCCTCTGTAGGTTAGCCTAGCAGCCGAGCACAACATGTGGTATCTAGATAGCGGCTGCTCTAGGCACATGACAGGCGACCGATCCAAATTAGTAAATTGGAGATGAAGGTAGGGGGTCTAGTCAAATTTGGAGGAAAGAACAGAGGTAAGATTGTTGGGATTGGAACAGTTGGTAAGTCTTCCACAAACTCTGTTGAGAAAGTTCTGCTTGTAGAGGGTCTTCAACACAACTTGTTTAGTATTAGTCAGTTATGTGACAAGGGTCACAGAGTTGTGTTCGATAATAATGCATGCAAAATTCTTGAAATAAATTTTGACAAGGTCAAGTTTGAAGCACATAGAGTCAATAATGTATACATTGTAGATTTAAATGAAAAACCTAAATCAAATCTTTGTTTGGCTACTGATCTTGAAAATAATGCATTTAATTGGCATAGACGCTTAGGACATGCTAGCTTCTCTACATTGAATAAACTGGTCAAACATGATTTAGTTAGAGGCATGCCCAAGATTAATTTCAGTTCCATTTCAAAAATTTGTGATGCCTGTGCTCTAGGGAAACAAACCCTTAAAACATTTAAACTCAGATCTGAGCCTTTGTCCTCCAAGCCAATGGAGCTTCTGCATATGGATCTTTTTAGCCCAACCAGAACTCAGAGTCTAAATGGGAAGAGATTTGGGTTTGTGTTTGTAGTTGATTTTACCAGATTTTCATGGTTATTTTTCTTAGCAAATAAAAGTGATGCTTTTCATAAATTTGAACACTTTTTCAATAAAGTTAAGAAAGAAGGAATTCACAGAATTTCCATGATTCAATCTGACCATGGCGGAGAGTTTGAGAACTCTATATTTTCTGAATTTTGTAACAATGAAGGACTAACTCACATATTTTCCTCTCCCAGGACTCTAGAGTAGAATGGCATAGTGGAGAGAAGAAACCGTACAATCATTGAAATGGCCATAACTATGCTGGTGGAGAGTCAGCTACCCAAAAGATTTTGGGCAGAGGCAGCTAACACCGCTTGCTACATCATCAACAGAGCCTTGGTAAGACCCATCCATAAGAAAACCCAATATGAACTCCTGAAAGGTAAAAAGCCAAATGTTTCGTACTTTAAGATTTTTGGTTCAAAATGCTTTATTCATAACAATAATAAAAAGGACCTAGATAAATTTGATGCAAGGAGTACCCCAGGAATTTTTCTAGGATACTCTGAAACAACTAGAGCATATAGGGTTTTAAATGTCTCAGACCAAACAGTAGAAGAATCTCCTCATGTTATATTCGATGAAACAAACACTGTTACTAACTTGGATGATGATGACAGGAGCTCAACGCATGATGGAAACTTTCTAGAGGAGATAGTGGAGGAAGAACCTGAATCACCTGAAGCATCAAATGCTCCAAATCAAGTAAGCTCAGCTGAACCAGGTGAGTCTTCATCTAATGTTGGATTCTTGAAAGATCATCCTGTGAGTAACATCATAGGCAACTTAGGAGATCCCCCTAGGACAAGGTCTTATCTAAGAAATGTAAATAATCAAGACCTAGTTGCTTTAGTGTCACAGATTGAACCCAAATCTGTTGATGAGTCTTTGAACGATGAATCATGGGTTAATGCAATGAGTGAGGAGCTAGGTCAATTTGAAAGAAATAATGTCTAGAAACTAGTTCCGAGACCTGAAAATACAAATGTTATAGGAACTAAATGGGTTTTCAAAAATAAAATTAATGAGGATGGAATAATTTCAAGAAATAAAGCCAGACTAGTAGCTAAGGGTTACTGTCAGGAATTTGGGGTTGATTTTGATGAGTCTTATGCACCTATTGCTAGGATGGAAGCAATAAGAATTTTATTGGCTTTTGCATGTTCTAAAAACATAAAACATCATAAAATGGATGTCAAAAGTGCATTCTTAAATAGTTTCATTAAAGAAGAAGTCTTTGTAGAACAACCCCCTGGATTTCAATTGTCTTCTCATCCTAACAAAGTTTTCAGGTTAAATAAAGCTCTATACGGTCTAAAGCAGGCTCCTCGAGCCTGGTATGAAAGGCTGACAGAATTTTTGATCAGCAAGGGCTACAACAGAGGTAAAGTGGATCAAACCCTATTTACCAAAAGTTTGAGTAAGGATCTCATCATAGTTCAGGTATATGTAGATGACACAGTCTTTGGCTCAACATGCATTGAACTATGCAATGAATTCGCTCAATTAATGTCTGCTGAATTTGAAATGAGTTTGGTCGGTGAATTAAAATACTTCCTTGGTTTGCAGGTACAACAGCTGGAGGATGGATGCTTCATCAACCATGCCAAGTACACCTTGGACATCCTCAAGAAGTTTGGCATGAATAATTTGAAGCACATCACAACTCCAATGGGTACAAATACATCATCAGATGTAGACGAATCAGGTAAAGACGTTGATGGAAAGTTATACTGAGGTATGATTGGATCTCTACTCTATTTGACTGTCTCGAGACCTGATATACAATTCAGTGTAGGTATGTGTGCTAGGTATCAATCTAGGCCTACTGAATTATATCTAGCTGTTATGAAAAGAATTTTTAGATACTTAACTGCTACACACACTTTAGTATTATGGTTTCCTGCATCACACACTTTAGATCTTATTGCATATACGAATGCAGACTATGTCGGGTGTAAGCTAGATAGGAAAAACACTAGTGGACACTATCAATTTCTAGGTGGGTGTTTAGTTTCTTGGGCTTCCAAGAAACAACACTCTGTGGCCCTCACCACTACAGAAGCTGAGTATGTAGCTGGAGGGAGCTGTGGTACACAGGTGATCTGGATTAAACACCAGCTTCAAAACTACCAAGTAGACCTGGACTGCACACCCATATATTATGATAATACTAGTGCCATAAATCTTGCAAAAATCCCGTCTTACACTCTCGCACCAAACATATTGAAATCAGACATCATTTTATCAGAGATGAGGTTTCTAAAAACACTTTTGAATTGATCCATGTAGACACTGCACATCAGATAGCTGATATCTTTATTAAGCCTCTGGACAATGAAAAATTCTCAACCTTTAGGAGAGAGCTGGGGATTTTTAAAACCCCTTGATTTCTGGAATCTTGGAATAAAATGCATCCATGCTTCTCTCATGTTGAGCTGCATACAGTCCTCATTTGCATAAATTTTCACCCTATGTCTGTCATACTTTGTTAAATAAAATTGGCATGCATAACCTATTGGTATATCAAATGATAAGCAGGGAGAAGGTCAGATTTCTTCTGACTAGAAACTCACATCATGTGTGAGGAGGTCTTTTGGCCTACGTTCTCCACCTGGTACCATAGGCTCATTTACATATAGATCAGGTTCAATGTCCATAAATTTACTTTTCTGCATTTCAATACATTGTGCATTCCAGATGGCTACATACCTGACTCATATTGTGAGGGGGAGGTGTTCTAGGTATGTCCTATATAGGTGGAATTTGCGTGTTAAACTTATTGGTTTGAGTTCATCAGTCAGTCAAGTTGACAGGGGGAGCTTCTTGTCTGTTAGTCTGTGACTGATTCAAAAGATTGTGAGAGATCTTGTCACTGCATAAAGCTCATTGAGAACCTTAAGCTGTTTTTTCACAAAAGCTAAAAGCTCTCAACTCTTTTAAATTTCCAAATTTGATTAACTGAAATTTGGCTAGAAAGCTTCTTTCTAATAATCCTACAAAGACCTAGATAGAGAACCTGAAGATTGTCTTCCTTCATCATTAATGAACATGGATCACTGTTGACATTTTTATGACATGAAATCTCCTAAATGTTTGAAACTTAAATTTTTGGAAGCAAACTCTCTGAGGATCAGTACATTTGGTGTTGTTTTCAAACATCATATGCCAAATAAAATAAATTTATTTAGGGGAATATCAACTTTTCAGAGCAATGTTCTAGTTACCGAGAAACTAGACACTTCATCAAAGAAATGAATCATACTCTATGTCATGAAGTGCCGGAATGTCTCTGTTTAAAAAGTTTATAAAATTTTTAAAATTCATGGCAGAGCAATAGCATTAATGTGTTGAGTAACTGGGATTCAGACCTCTGATCAAAATGTCTCCACACGTCAAAAGACACTTCTATTACTAACTCTGTTCTCTAAAGAGAAGTAATACGGTTATCACACTGAGGAATTGGGAATTCCGGCCTCTAATCAAGGTGTCTTCTCATGTGCCAATGTGTGATTTACCAAAATTACTCTTTGACAGCTTCGCTACTCAGCTAAGAAAAATCTTCCACCCCTCTGAAATAATTTGTAGATTGTTTGTCCTCAATACCTTTGGACCATTCAACAGTAGATGAGCCTCCAGTTACTTGACAACATTTAGACAGCTTTTTCTTGGCATAACTATTTCACCTTGGTCCTTATTCTTTCTTCTATACGATGATAATCTTCACTCTTATTCTTTATCTTTCC
Source organism: Amorphophallus konjac (assembly GCA_022559845.1). Classification (NCBI taxonomy): domain Eukaryota; kingdom Viridiplantae; phylum Streptophyta; class Magnoliopsida; order Alismatales; family Araceae; genus Amorphophallus; species Amorphophallus konjac. Next base: position 116,117,445 of record CM040125.1, on the reverse strand, counting down.
TGCTTATTAGCCATGAGGTCTTTCAGCTCAATCCAATTACCTTACTTGGATCTTTAAGACTTGCATCTGAGATTTTTCTACCATGTGAATTTATTGTCTCTGGTCTCACCAGCTTAGTAGTACCTTGGTTCTCTCTACACTCCTTTTTGATGATGTCAAAGGGGGAGAATGGATTTGAGAGCATGCCTTTTATTCTGGTTGGAAGTCATAGTGTCAGGGGGAGATAGTGTGATCTGTCTTGTGTAAACATAGTGTGTCAGGGGGAGTTAGTGTGTGACATTGTATGCATGACTTTAGTGTGTGACATTGTATGCATGACTGATCATCCTCATTTTTTTGACAGCTTTAATTTTGTTTGGCTCATAGTGTTGCCATCATCAAAAAGGGGGAGACTGTTGTATCTCTGTGGTTTTGATGATGTCAAACACCATAAGTCAAATGTAAAACACCATAAGTCAAAAGTCAAACAGAACATGTCTGAAGCTTTCATGAGTCTGTGCATTGGAGTCGGTGCATATTGTCATCCTGTATGACTAAGGTCGGTGCAAGTGTGTCTTACGCTTGACTTAGGTCGATGCATATTTCACATCCTGCATGTCAGAGGTCGGTGCAGATTTTAGCCATATGCATATAAAGTCGATGCATAGTCTGCCTTATGAATATAGATGGTCAGTGCATTCTCTGTTCTACAGCATATCAAGTCAGTGCACATTTGCCTTGTGTATATACAAGGTCTGTGCACATCTACATTAAGCATAAAGAAGGTCTGTGCAGTTTTTGTCTTGCACTAAACCAGGTCCGTGCACACTTTCCTTGTGTGATACAAGGTCGGTGCACATTTGCCCTTGTGCGATACAAGGTCGGTGCATACTCTACTAATATGCATACCAGGTCGGTACACTTTCTACTGGTCCGGATACATGGAAGGTCAGTGCATATTTCTTATCGTGCATATAAAAGATCGGTGCATCCTTTGTGATATACTACCTAAGGTCTGTGCATTTTTTGCCTGAGCATATAGAAGGTCGGTGCAATGTGTTTTCCTTAAGCGCATATAGAAGGTAAGTGCAATGTTTCTTCCTTAAGCGCATATAGAAGGTCAGTGCAATGTTTGCACCGTGCATATATATATATATATAGGTATGTGCATATCTTTCCATACGCCTGCATGGGTGAGTATACTTTTTAGCTCTACGCAGAAAAGGTCTGTGCACTCCTCTGTTTAGAGTCTGTGCACATCTCAGTCTTTGAAAGGTAAGGTCAGTGCATATCATCAAAGGGCTAACACACACGACTGTTTCATTGCCAGGTCAGCCATATTGTTGAGCATCTTCTGAGCAACCTGCGAACTTACCTCACGTGGAATTTAAAGTACCAAGTTGATGGCACGTGATCCAAGGCAAAGAGCAGACCAGATGATCCTGCCACATGGACTGCTACAGTACCACGACTCTGACACGTGGAACCTCGAAGGATCAGATCTGCGTGAAAGTTTGGGCGAGAAACGTGGTATCCACGCGACCATCGTCGGCTTATAAATGAGGATCGAAAGGCTGGGAGAAAGGTGATAGAGAAGAGCTGAATAGAAGAGGAGAAAATCAAGAGAGAATATCTAAAGCCACAGCCAGTGCTGAAATTTCCTCATTCGAGGCGAGAGAAAAGTCCATGAGAAAAGTCAAAAAGAGAGAGAACCAGTCCAGAAAGAGAAGAGCATGAGTGATCGCCAGTCTTGAGTCTGAAAGTCAGCTTCTACGGAATCTACATTGTCATTGTTTCTGGGTGATTTTTCCCTTTTGTTTACTTTCATCTTCGAGTTTTTTCGCCATTTTCAATTCCACCTTGTTGCCCTGTAAGTTCACTTGGAGGAAGGGAGAGGCACTCCGGTTTCCCTCCATCGTGTTTGGAGGAAGAGAGGAACGATCCTCTGGTTCGTGAGTTGCAGGGAGCAATTCACGGGGTTCCCTTTGCTGATTGCGAAGGAAGGGAGGTTGGACCTCTAGTGATACTTCTGGTCTTCAAAAGAGCGAGGTGAGTGTTCCTCGGGGCAAGCTGTCAGGCAACGGGAGTTAGCAGACTAAGTCTGCGGCTCTTAATTGCTTAATGCAAGGAAGCCTTACTCTGATGGAGTAATGGATGGATGTAGATTGTAGATCGCAATCGAACCACCTTATAAACTCTCTGTTCCATCTGTGTGGATTGTTTGGCTGTTGTTTCGATTTGGCTCTGGCACGTCAGTTGTTCGATCATTGTCTCATCTTAACTCTCTTTCTCGATAAGCATTTGTCAATCTGTCCGTTCCGTGGTCTATCTCGGAAAGTTTCTCTATTGCATTTCAGATTACACAATTTGTTAATTCACATTACTCTGAATTGGGAGTGATCTATTAATCCCCCCCTTCTAGCGCACTTTCTGTGTGAACTATCAAAGCATCGACCTTTGTTCTTGGATGAAGGCGATATGTGTGAGACCCGTCCTTTCACGGATATCTACCGGTAATAAAATAAAACATATTCCATGAATTTATGCTATTTTCATGTAATTTATGGCCTTTTTATAGTATTAAATCTAATTAGATTAAAGCCTTTAAGTAAATTAATGGGCATATGCATAAATGTGTTTCATTGGGGGTTTAGAATGCAAAATAGGGTTAAAAATAATAAAAAAATATTTTTACTTATTTTAACCCACCATCGACCCCCTCTCTCTCTCACTTTCCCAATCTCTTCCCCCCCTTTCTTTTTCACCCGAACGCAGGCACCCGCAGGCGGCGAAACCCGCAGGCGTCCCACAGCGATCGACGGGTGACCCCTCTATCCCGTTCGCCTCTTCACGGCGCGACGACCGGCGGCCACGGCGGCGGAGTTCGGCCACCTCACCGGCGATCAGGCAAGGGGAAGACCGCAACCGGCCGCCCCCTCTCTCGCCCCCTTTCTCCTTTCACGGTGCGCGGAAGCGGATGAAATCGGCGACCCCCCCTCACCCTTCCTCTCCTTCTCGGCGCGTGGGGTGACCCAAGGCCGGTAGAGGAGCGGCGACCTCTCTGGAGGGCCTGCAGAGGTGGAGGACCGCGGCGGCACCCTCGAAGGAGCGAACCCACGGTGGCATCGGCGGCTCTTTTCTCTCCCCTTCTCGCTTTGAATCGGCATCCTCGGCCTAAATATGGTGGGGGGATGACCTTCTAGCCTCGTTTGGAGTGACGAGGAATGCCATGCCATCAACCCGGGATGAACCGCGGAGTGGGGAGACGGCCGAGAACAAGTGAACCGCGGCGACCCTCGGCTTGCTCGCGGTCGAAATATAAGGTTTCGGCATGATTAAGGTAGGGGATCAATGCCCTAGCCCATTAAATTGTTCCAAAAGCATGCCCATCGTCGCTGAGTTCATAGATTAACAAAAGCATGCCCATCGTCGTTGAGTGCATATATTAACAAAAGCATGCCCATCGTCGCTGAGTTCATAGATTAACAAAAGCATGCCCATCGTCGCTGAGTTCATAAGTTAACAAAAGCATGCCCATCATCGCAGAGTTCATAGATTAGCTGGCATGCCCATCGTTGCTGAGTTCATAGGCGATAAATTGTTATATTATGATGGTGGAATGGCAAGGAACAGGTTAAAAATAATAACTCCCGTCGATTTGAGTCGACCGGGAGGGGATCCGATTATGATTCCGGTGGATTTGGTTCTCCGATAAGGACTATGTTTAATTTATTTTAGATTTTATAACGGTCTGCCATAAACCGTTTATTGACCCGAGCGGCTGACGATTAGACTGCGTAAATAAATTAAATTTGAATGGCGGCAGAAACTTCACGGCCAGTCCTTATAACAACACGCGGCGGTTCGTGTTCGATCGCTTGTTTTGCAACTATGCGTGTTCGTTAAACCATGCATATAATATAGCATTTCCGTCATGTTTAAGTCGTTTTATCGACTAGGGCGGTTTTCTTTCAACCGTTTAATCCCGGAAAATTTCAATCCTTAACATAGTCAATTATTTATGCATAGAATTATTGAAAAATGGCCATCTTAGCATATTCAATTAACTATGCATTTAATAGTTGCATACCTACCATTTTAGCATAATCAGTTATTGATACATGTAATTAATCAATAATTGCCATTTTAACATGATTCGATCAGTTATGCATTTAATCTTGCCATGTTTAATTGTTGTCATAAATTATGGCATGTTTTTAGATCTCAATGGAATTATATTCTCTTTCCTAGTGATGAAACCACCAGTCGTAGCCCGACGACTTTTAGTGTTGATCCCACCTGGGAGAGGTGGTGGGGTAGTCCCATGATACGATTTTTAAGCTAGTTCTGTGGGCCCCAATCCAGCCGTAGCGTCCTACGGAGGGGAATACTAGCTAGAGGCCTAGCTCTTGGCACGAGCCAGTGTGTGCACACGTGGTCAGAGACTTGGACTGACACTGACGAGTGTTGCTCTGACTAGTTACTTGTTCTAGTACTGTTACGCGTCTCGCATGCTATGATCAAACTTGCGTAGATGCTTGAAACGCAGTGTAAGCCGTCAGTGGACGCATCTGGTTTCTTCTTCTGGTGGATCTCCTCTCCTTCTTACTCTGGTCACTTGGAAACGATTGAGTTATGGTCTATTGGTAGATTTCTAGTACTTGCGTTTAAATTCTAATTGGCATACTAGTTAGCTGTTCATAAACTGTTTAGTTAGTTTTACAGCTTTATTAAATTGTCATTTGTTTATGCCAATGCATGCTTTACTGCTTTCCTTTCGTTAGTTATGAGTTAGGGGTCCCGGTGAACCCTACTGAGTCTCTACTGTGAGACTCACCCCTTCCTTTTGTAGGTGAGGTGGAGCAACCGGCTGCAGGATTCTCTCGTGCTTTTGGCGAAAAACCTTCCTGCAGTGGTCGGTCAGTGGTCAGTCTGTCCCTTTTTTTCTTTTGGCCGGGCTACGTCCCGTGTAGTTATTTATTTTTGGACCATTGTATAGTATGGGACTTGTGATATATGGATCTGGACTACTTGTGTAAATTTCATCACTCTGATATATATTTAATTGCTTCCGTTTAAAGTTCAAATGAATGCTTTAATTCCTATTGCGCGTGTAATTTCTATTCGTTATGCATCCCCTCGACAAAGACTCACTAACCCTTACGGGGCCTCATCAGCCTCTTGGGTGGCTTCCCCGAGCTCTTGGTATCGGTAAATCGATGATATCGGGTTATTGGTATCCGGATCTCCTGGGTCGTCACAGATGGTATCAGAGCGGTGTTGAAGATTTGTATAAGGAATTAAAATCGCATTAGTCAAGAACAAGTCCATGTGAGTCTACTACTACTGGTTTAGGATATTTTCTGTGATTACTGATGCATTTTCTATTATTGCATGTCTTCTTCTAGATTAAAATATCACCTCGTAGAAGGGCACGCATCCCAAGTGAAAGAAGTGGCACTTCTCCTCCGGCTCCGGCTAATGTGCTAGCTCCAATTCAAGCTGACCCTGCTCCTCAAGCTGAATTGCTTCCTGGTGGCCGTGGTAGAGCTTTGAAAGAATTTTTGATGTTCCACCAACCGACTTATGAAGGACTGGCAGATCCAGACGTAGCCAGAGTGTGGATAGATGCAACTGAACGTGTATTCCGTTCCATGGAGTGCACATAGGATGAAAAAGTCATGCTGGCTACTTTTCAACTTCAAGGAGCAGCACTCACGTGGTGGACCACAGAGTGGGAGGTTGCTTTTAGATCCCCTCCTCTTCGTCAGATCACGTGGATGGAGTTTGTCACGACCTTTGAGTGCACCTTCAGTCCAGCTTATCTTAGGATGGATAAAATGCACCAATTTATGGAACTAGCTCAAGGCGATATGACTGTCCTAGAATATCGGAGCAAGTTCATGGAATTGGGTCGGTATGCGCCCCACATTCTTGCTGATGAAAGCTTAAAGTTCGAGCAATTTCTGCTTGGATTAAAACCAGAGTTGAGGCAACATTTGATTGTGACCAGAGTAGCAGAGATGGACGCAGCATATCA